>OX421908.1:1271687-2510874 GCA_949128165.1 Lathronympha strigana
AGAACATTTTTACCTCGAGCAAATAAAAGAGAAAAAAATAGAGAGGACCCTTTTATTAGGGGTCTATTAGGCACGGGCCGGGCATCGAACTGCGGGAATTGGCTAATAACCGAGCTATCAGGTGAAAGAAATTCACTTCGTTCGCTTCCCTTCTTATGGGTAGGGCTGGGAAAGTCCCATACTGATACCGAAATTGATACCAGATTCACATTAAGCGGTATGATAGCTCATTGAAATCAAACACTTTAGAACGGATTTTTCGCGTTTATTGACACCATGATCATGAAAGAGGCAATATGGGGGTTTTTTATTGCTTCATTCTGTCCCATAAGTCAGGGAAGCGTACGTAAGTTTTATGTACCTATGTTAATTCTCATAGGGATTTTATATATTTTTTATTTATTTGTAGAATGCCCTTCAGACAATGTACTATTAGCTTTATAAGCTCCTGTGGGCATTGTAGACCAACCTTTGTTTCATACATTCTAACGTTTCAATTATTTACGATGCTCCTCGTCACAGGGTAGAGCGAAGACTCGATGTAGAGTCTGATCTTGTTACTTAATTTTGTCAATGGCTCAGCAGGCCCTAAAGGACCAATTATCTAAGTACAATGACCGATGAAGATTTGGAGTTAAGTATACTGCAGGTACCACAAATATAATTTACGTAATTAACTAATTATGTAGATTTCTTGTCATATCTGAAATAGGTTTTTAAGGTAAATAACAAGTAGAGCGTGCCCATTACAGTGGTTTTCTACACAAATACAGTATTGGAAACGGGAATTCTTACAAACTGGGTACCGGGACCGGGTGCATCCCTTAATAACAATATTGGTTTAATCTCTAAATAAAATTTTACGAAATCGATACCAATACTACCTTTATTGGTATCAGTATGACACCCCATCCCTAGTCGTTATCGCTTCCTCGCAGAGTTTGTCCACCTTAACCGTTCGCACTGACGTTACGCGTTTACTACCTTCTTATTCATCCACCATCGCCGATACTGATTAAGGATGACTCACACTAGCATGGGACGGGACGGGACGGGAAAATCTGTCTAAAGAAAGAATCACGTGATAGCTCGGAGCCCTCGAATGTCACGTGACGCTTTCAATAGAAATTGACAGATTTTCCCGTCCCGCCCCGTCCCGTCCCGTTCTAGTGTGTCATCCTTTACTGACCATACCTATACCTTATTCCAAGGACATAAGGGATATCAATGGTTAATGTTACTGCTTGGAACTTCATCAGCATAATAATTAAATCGTTTATAAAACAGAAAGTAATTTAATATTGTCTTCTGTTACCGCGATTGTTGTTGATTGAAATTAAATACTTTAGAACGGATTAATCGCGTTTATTAACACCATGACCCCCTGTATGCACATGACTGTCATCATCTTATCCCTGTGAAAAATGCTGCAATGGGCTCGAAACGTAAATTGAGGTCGCTTCTTAGCGATAAGACCGCCTGTTGTCTACCAGTGATTATATTTTAGTGTTTAATTTATATTGTTTTTATTTTACAACAAATAAAGAGTATTTGTATTGTATTGTAATAATTTGTGAGATACTGAGTAGATCTCGCTGCCAGAGCTTTATTAGTTTTTTTTTTTTTTTTTCAAAAATAGGTTCAATAAATAGTTCTGTAAAATTACATAAATTAATAATTCTGAACAGCGGGACCCCTGAATGAGCGTGTACTGTATTTATTTCCAGAAATCCTTTTTTTCCACGTTGCTATTAATATCATTAGTATATTTGCCCATTTTGTTCTCATTCTTATTTAATTTTAAATTTATTTTTGACATGTAAAATTGTGTAATTTTATGAATAAATGAATATGAATATGAATATTAATAGCTTGTTTCCGAAGACGGCTGTCTAACCATTTGCAAAATTTCCCTTTTGTATTTTTTCGCAAAAGCTTTAAGTTCCCTGTGCTTTAGAGCAGAGCCGTTTAACTTACTTACGCAAGTTAGTAATTTTTACAATTATAAAGCACGAATCAAATCATTTATTAAATGTAATAAATGATTTGATTCGCGTCATGGAAATAACTATTTCCAGAAAATACAATACACACACACACCTTAATCTATATTCCTTCGTTAATGTTACTTAAATGCGTCTAAAATTACCTTGAATCCTAATAATGCAAGAAAGTTTTAGTTTTATAAACTACATATAAACTTTGATATTAAGGGCGGATAAACGGAACTACGGCAGCCTTAAAAAGCAACTTTTTGTATGGAGCGAGCGCAAATGAGCCCATGCCCTGTTTCGTCTTAGGGGCCTCTCTCAGATTAGCATCTAACACAGCAATTTGCGCTCTCACGACTCAAGACCACTTCAACACTCAAGATACCTGCTCTAAACTTGAAACATTAAGCCCCTCCATCCCCCTTCAATCAAAGAAAACGTATTTTTGATTGTCCTCACATTTTTTACTTTTTACGCCGAGAGCTAATGACAGGAAAATTGAAACTTAACGCGTCGCAAAAAGTTCGAGGGATGTAATGGGGGGGGGATGTATTAATGACAGTTGGATTTGAAGGTGGGAGGTGGAATCGACCTCAATTCTTCCGTTTGATACTCAAAATGGTGATGGCATTACTGTAATAGCTTTTTTTGTTTTTTGTTTGCTAAATGTTGTTAAATGTGTTATTTCGAAAGCTATTAGTGCAGTAAACTAACGAAGTACTCGTATTTTATGATAACATAACTTTGAAAAAATCCAACTTAACATACTCCAGTTCAACGACGTCGTGACCCCTTTTGATCTCACATTAAAAATACAGTCACCTGCAGCGTCACTACGATATTGGAAGTCATATATCACTCGCCGTGCAATAACAGGACATAACGCGTTCGAGTTGTTTTACAAATCTTTCGCTTGTTCTTTTATAACACGTGTGGTGTGTGGTGCAAGGCAACAGTGACATGTTTAAACTTACGGTTTAACCGCTCTCTTACTCACCTATTTTTTATTTATTAATTTTAACTTTATTGCACAAAAAATAAGCTTAATGTACCAGTCAACTTTGAGGCAAAGCAGAAAAGCCTGTAGGCGGTGTATTCAAAACAAACAAAAAAAAATTGAGGAACACTATTTCCTGAAGAGGGCAAATAATGATATTTCAATTGTTCATCCCCCCAACCGCTACGTCATCTCTACATAATGTATACAGGACCCTTTACACAGCAGTAGCTCACTTCCGAACCTCGACACGTAGGTACCATTTAAAGTCTTAGAACTTTTAAAGAATATCATGTAATTCACTTATTTAAACTTTCACGATTTTCACACATTATATATTTACTAAAACGGGGCTTAATCGTGTATAGAACGTCGGAGGTTTGTTTTCAAAATCTATACACGATTAAGCCCCGTTTTAGTAAATATATAATATCATGTAATTGTCTCGTTTCCAGGAAGCCGCATGGTGCACAAGTCCGCAAAAAAGCGCTAAGATGCAAAAAAGTAAATAATAGTAGATTACGAATCGAGACCTGTAAAGTAAGAAATGTCTCAGATATCCTGTAATTGTCGTTCAAAGCGAAGCTGAAGTCAACAAAAATGTGATGTGAGGCTTTCTTATTTACTGGCCAAGTATTACACAATTTTTTCGTTTGATGCAGTCGGCAAGCGGCGAATTTATTAAGCGTAGCGGCCTGCAATTAGCTGCTTGCTTGAGGGCAGAAAAGAATATAATACTTGGGTTTATAATTTCTTCCCGCTGCCCGCTCCGCTCTTGCGCCCTCTACGCGCTTGTAACTTGCGCGCACTCACGTTCAGGCGATAGATCACCGACACCTGTAATATTAACGCCCATCGCCGCCAGATGGCGCGGAAACAAAAAGTATTTGTCAAAATAACCGAGCCTAATGTTTACACCTTGTATTACTGTTTAGTCGTTAATATTATAAGAAGCAAACGTTATTTCAGTTTTTTGACGAGCGAGCGAAACGAGTGATGTCTCCTAATCTACTTGGACACTCCGTCTTTTGTATGTATGTATGTATGTATGTTAGTTCGACGATAAACCGAGTATCGTTTGAGATCGTCGTGAAATTTCTCAGGTCATTAAATAAGATCATAAACGGGACGGGACGGGACGGGGCGGGGCGGAGCCCTCGGATGTCACGTGACGCTTTCTATGGAAATTAACAGATTCTCCCGTCCCGCCCTGCCTGTGAAGCAGGAGGTCCCGGGTTCGAATCCTGGTCAGGGCATTTATTTGTGTGTTTATCACGAATATTTGTTCGTGGGTTATAATTGTTTTCTATATATTTAAGTATCTGTCTATTATATATATCGTCATCTAGTAGGTACCCACGACACAAGCCTTATTGAAATTACCGTGGAACTAGGTCGATTTATGTACGATTGTCTCACAATATATTTATTTATTTATACCTAGATACAAACATACATACAAATGAAGTGTCCAAGTAGTTTGGGAGAAAGAAAATTTCAATAAAATGGTGTAGGATTGTACTTTCTTGTACTGATAGAATCGTAGAATTTTGCAAGTAAATTACTGCATATGTGACTTCTGCTTGTAAACGCTCCACGATTCGTTGTCTGGGATGTATTATTTGATACTACTATGGAAGATATTTTCCCATTTCCACGTGGTTAATAGAGCAGTGCATTACCTAAAGAGCGTCAAAGCGTCTTTGTGCAAAGATGTCATCTCTAGTTGTTTGACTGTAGGTACTAAACTAACGTGAAAGATGCTCTACTTGGGTTACTTTCTTATAAAATTGTTTTACTTGTTATATTTCCTTTTTGTTTTATTTACGTTTAAGTACTACAAGAATCTTAATTTGGGATAGACCCGTTCTGTTTGTTATAATGCGTATTGAAATATATGGCCATATGGTATACCAGCTTACCAGCTGATCAAAAATGTACCTATCTCCATACAAAGTAAAAAAAAACGAATTTCTATCCATTCATCCATACATTTCATTTCATCTCGCGCGTTAGGACTGAAAAAACTCACAAAAATTGTCCAATCTTGCAATACCCAACCCAAAAAACCCAATCTTGACATTTTGAAGTCAGTTGAAAATCATGATTAGTCCATTATTTATTAAGAATTGTTTTGACAATCTCACACAGCTTGACCTAGTCCCAAACTAAGCAAAGCTTATACTCTAGATACTAGGCGACGATACGCATACATATTATACATATAATATAGATAAATACATACATATATTCATAGAAAACTTCCATAACTCAGGAACAAATTCGTGATAAACACAAAAATAAATGTCCTTACCAGGATTCGAACCCGGGACCTCCAGCTTTGGCAGGGTCACTACCAACTAAGCTAGAGAGGCCGTATAGCAGAGTAACTTCCCTGCCCACGGTGCGCGAGTACTATTTACCGCGATGGAACTCCTTTTGGGTCCGCCTCCCTTTGATTAACTTTGATCTCGCCGCGATACCGCTAATGGATTGTGCACTACCTGCTTTTTATCCGACTCTTTGTCACGTCGGCCTTTGAGGTGCTTTGGGGAAATTCCAATGTGTTATAAGATTAGATCGTTTATTGCGTTACTTTTACTTAAAGATTTTTCTTGGAGAGATTTCAATTGTAAAAGTAAGCTAGATATATAAAAGTGATAGCTGAGTAATTGATAGCCACTACTTATGGGGTTAATTACTGTTCTCTGTTTGGTCAGGTAAATCTATTTAATTATTTTTATTTATAATAACATAAAAAAAGGTTTCTTGATTTAAGTAAGCCCAATGAGGATTACCGCGACTCGATTTTCCGCTAGGGGCGCTAGTGGAATGTGGGTCCTGCGGGAACAATTCTCTCTTATTGACACAGGACTCATGCATGAGTGGCGCCGCCTGGTCGAGCGATAATCGCCACTCGCCACTTGTATCGGAATATTCGGAATGTACTATTATCTTATCTATTAAAATATTCGATACTCTTATGTACCGTAACCGTAACACATACTCCAGAATTACCCCAACTTACTTATGTGTTTGTTCGTAATCTTCGACTTGTCTTTGTGTTGACATTTAATGTTAATAATGCAAGTAAAAGGTTTTCTTTGACCTTATATCACCTGGTAAAGTAATTGATTGAGAGCGCTGAGTATGAATTTATACGTAGTATTGTTAAAGTTTTTCTATTGCTGACCTATTATGCTGATACTTTGCTGACCAACTTCTACTTTATAGTCAGTTACTCAGTAATCTAAAAGTAGTAATAAAAGAAAAAAGAGAGGTATGGGCACAGCGGATGCATATCGTTTAATGTGGTAGGGCACAGCACAACGAATGTCTTCTCGCTCAAATCTGGAGCAGAGCAGTTTAATAACACTAGACCCTACTCATAGTGTTGTGTTTCTGTTGGTGAGTAAGGTTGCCAGAGCTCCAAGAGGATTCGCTGTGTTGACAGCTGGGGACCCACGAAGCAAAGCTTGCCCCTTTAGCTTTCAACACAGCGAATCCTCCTTTTTTTAAGGGTCGGCAACGCGCATGTAACACCCCTGCAGTTGCAGGCGTCCATAGGCTACGGTGACCGCTTACCATCAGGCGGGCCGTATGATTGTGTGTCACCGTCGTAGTATAAAAAAAAATTGAAAAACTTTATCATGACTGCAGTTATAAAGCAAGCCAAGGTAGGCGTGGACGAGGCAGGCCCAGGCTGAGATAGCGAGATGACTTGTACGCTTTCCTTACAAACTGGCCCGATCAAACAAAACAGAGGGAGTTATGGAGATCCAAGAGAGAGACCTATGCGCAGCAGTGGGACAGCCTAAAAATTAGTAAAAATATTGTCCTCCTCCTCAAAAACATTGTCTATCCTCGTCATTTAAGCCCTGCAAAATTCCGAGCGGGTATGGCGACAATTTTTTGCTTGTTAAAAATTAAAAAGCCTTTGGGGTACAACTTTATTGTTGAATTGAATTGGAAAAAGCTTTTTATTTTCAAAATGTATACAGTAAGTGTAACTTACCTACCTACCTCTATCTACCTTAAATCCTAGGATGCTGGCGGCATTTCCTCATTGTATCGCAATGCTGACACGTTGTGCAAGGAAGCTACAAGCTTTTTTGTCACTAATGTAATTTGGAATTTTAAAGAACAAATAAGAAAACTTCAAGATCACAAGTCATTTACTCCATATCCGTTGCGTTTGTCAGAACTTTGAATGCTTCGGATATGAAATAAACCATAATGAAGGAACTCCCAATCTTCTACCTAAGATTTCTTTCATTATACTTTATATTTTTAATTATTTTGTTCTAAGGTTTAATTTAATTAGTATTATTTAGAAACTCATTCTTTCAGCTTGAATGCATGTGTAAACAACTCAACTTTGCAATTTTGAATATAATGAAAATGCTGAAATCAAAGGATAAAGCGCAGTTTTGAACTGGTATAGAAGAAATTATTGTCCTCATTGAAAAGTTCTTTAGGCATTTAAAAACATTTTTCACACCACCTATTCATAAAAGGGTCATTTCTGTTCAAGCTAGGAGGGATCAAAGATGCACTTTTCTTCCCTGCTGGGAGGGATCAAAGTGGCACTTTTCTGTTCAAAGACTACACATTTTTACTTTTTCGGGCATTAACTAGTGGCATTGTGGTGTTAATATGATGCTGTTTTCGGATTTGTTTATTTCCTCTTAGTTGGTGTGAAGAGCAGTAGGTATGTGTCACACGGTATCAAAATTATTTTCGTCTTGGGCGTTAACGCTTGAATCCCTCATTACGCTCAGGATTCTACTTTAGAATCCATTCGGAATTCAATGTAAGCCCTCGCCTTAAATATATATAATTTTGATCCCTTGTAAAACAAGCTACTATTAAGGAATCAACAAAAGACCGCTTCAAATTCACAAGTCATTTATTCCATGTCCATAGCGTTTGTCAGTTACTGAGGAATGTGGGCGCCCTGGGCTTGGTAGCCGTTTTCGTCGGCTCTCCAGGTGATGGAGTACGTGACACCGTCGGGGGCCACGTAGGAATAGGAGCCGCTTCTTACGAACGCCTCGTTTTGCGAGCCCTGGTTCTCGAGGTGACCCTGCTCTTCGGACTTGATGCCGTTTGAGGTTTGAACGCTGGAGTAGAAGAATTGTTTTATTATTACTACTTATAATAGAATATTAACACATACAGTTACTCAATAGTCGGTTACAATTAAAAGCGGTGTACCTTTCCCTGACCATGTATCATGCAAAATACGCACTACGGTTTCAGAATTTCTTTCGGTTTTGTTAAGATTTTTTTTCCAGGGAGGAATAGGTATGAGGTTCTTTAGCAAAATTAATTTGCCAGTTGCCAACGCGTGCACTGTAGTGACAGACGCCTGTCTATGTCTATTGTTATTACGCAGACGCGGGGCTCCTATTCTCTGCGGTTTTACCTTCGGCCGTTTGAAGATAACTAACGAACCTAACCTACTTAATAAAACAAAAAAAAAACATTTCGTTCTATACCATTCGCGATGTCGACGAAAAGCGACGTAATAATTTAATGGACATTATAAATTTACTTAAAACGGGGCTTAATCATTCTCCGGGACCACGGGGGCCATGTCGCCCTTGAAACGTCGGAGGTTTGTTTTCAAAGTATCTACACGATTAAGCCCCGTTTTAGTAAATTTATAATGTGTGAAAATCGTGAAAGTTTTAAATGAGTGTTTTAGTAGACAATTGCGTTCACGTTATTGTGAGACTATCCCGAAAAATGTGTCTAACTCTGTTAAGTACTGCTTATCAACGCGATTTAAAATAAAGTTTAGTATACTCACGCTGTCTTATACTGGAACACATCAACGTCGTTTTGGTAAGTTTGGATTTCGGCTAACTTCTCGTCTCCATTGTAGGTCTGGCGTTGGGGAGCGGCGAGAGCGACCGCGACGCACAGAGCGAATACGATGACCTTAAACATAATAAGTAAATTCTATAAGACAAGATTACTATTTTGTACCATTTGGGGTCAAAACTCTAGGTCCATGGGGTCCACACGCAAGTTTTTTGTAGAACTGGCGAAACGTCTGCTTGATGTAACTGGTGACCGAAGAGCTCACACTGACTGACTGACACTAGAACTCGGACTCACACTAGAACGGATGACTCACACTAGAACGAGACGGGACGGGGCGGGACGGAAAAATCTGTCAATTTCTATAAAAAACGTCACGTGATATCCGAGGGCTCCGAGCTATCACGTGATTCTTTCTATAGAAATTGACAGATTTTCACGTCCCGCCCGTCCCGCCCGTCCCGTCCCGTCCCGTCCCGTTCTAGTGTGAGTCATCCTTAAGAGAGTAGATGTTTTTCTGGCAACAAACTGTTCTGCAGTTTGGCAGATAAGTATGAGTCTGTCCTTTTTAGCGTGAAATAAATACATTTAAAAATATTGAAATCATTCATATTAAGTTATTAAGGTTCAATTTAGAATATTATTAGCCGACATGGTATTAAACCTTTTGACCTATGCTATAGCGTACAAGTCTAACTAGTGACCTTATGAATAATTTAGTGAAACGATCTAATTGACATTTCGGTACTAATTATATAAGCATGCAAAAATAGTGACTGATTAATGATGATTTATACTTTAACTATAGATCACGGGTACTACTACGGCTTTTAGGGTCCCGTAGCCAGAATGGCAAATATGGAACCCTTATAATTTCTACCAGTCCGTCTGTCTGTCTGTCTGTCTGTCTGTCCGTCCCATAGTCACAGTGGCTTTACTCAGTAACTAAAAAGCATATGGTAATGAAATAACATCCAAAGGGGTATTTATGTAGTGTGCCAGTACTTCGTTTTGTATATATATTAATTGCGATAAAAAATATTTTTAGCGGGGCCGCTCCATACAAACTAAATGTAATTTTTTTTTAGCAAATACTGACTATGTTACACATCATCTGACAGGTCTTTAAAAACAAAGTAAAACATGAAGATGAATCACAGACGAACTTATCACGAAAATTATTTTGAACACATTTGATCGAGCCGTTTTTGAGTTATTGCCAAATAACTATTTATTACAAAAGGACGTAAGTTCCTTGATATAATAAAGGCACTTGGACATTTTTTTCATCGTATGACGGTACGGAACCCTCAGTTCCGACACTCACTTGGCCGGTTCTTGTTTTATTTGAGCTCCCGATATCTCGGTGATGTTGCAAGCGCCATGTTCGCGAGCAAACTGTCATTGAGTGTCTCGTGAAATAGTTTACATAATTACAAGAATATCTAAGCTCAAAAATAAAACACGCAAAAATACACAAAAATTCCAAGCAATCAGTTTGAATAATAATTTCCTAATTCTCTACTAGATGACCTATGAAGTAATCTTACTCACGGATTTCATATTTGCGAGGTGGGTTGTGCTGGCAGACGGACACTGTGATGAGTACACAAAATTCGCATCTTATATACCAAGTCTCGCTACGATTTGCATATCGTTAGACTTTTATGACTTAACCTGATTTTGTTAGTCTTTATTGTATTCTTATTAATAAGTTAGTGTCATTATATTACAACGGCCTCCTAGCTTCGGTAGTGACTCTGCCTATGAAGCAGGAGTTCGTGGGTTCGAATCCTGGTCGGGGTATTTATTTGTGTGTTTATCATGTACATTTGTTCCTGCGTTATGGGTAGGGGGTATTAAGTCCGATTTATTTTATATTTTTGCCTCTCTATTTTATGAGCATATCAGGAAATAGGACGGATTTTAAAAGACACGTTTTTTTTTTGGTTTTTAATTTCCCAAAAATTGTAATATTTGAAATTAATTGATTAAAAATGATACTTCAAAAGGGAAAGAGTCAAACGACGATATATCTTTCAAGCAAATCAACTATCAACTAAAATGTAATTTTAAAAGTCATGATCATGACGTTCACTTAACATTAACACTAACACAATCTGTGCTATCAAAATCTATGAAACTTACCATAGACAGAATTTACGTGGAAAATAACGTCATTTTTCTAACAGAACCCAGGACAGGATTATATTATCACAGGGGTAACAAATTCACATTATAATGCACACCATCGTCATCGCTGATGATTATCGCGAGCCCAGTGTTTCGGCGGTTCCGGGGTAACCTGCCGAATCCTACGCCTGGGTGCGTAGCCAAGATGCCAATCACTCACGCTCAGTCGCTAACGAAACGCAACTGTCATTGTCACACTAATAAGGTAGAGTGATAGAGAGAGGTAGCTACGAATTGGCATCTTGGCTACGCAGTTACGCACGCTGATCAGACGACGCAACGGAGCCACGTAGTTACGTCACCTAAATTAAATTATAAGTAGTGTTAAGTTTTTATGCCTTTTTTGTGTTTGATGGTTGCAGTGCGTATTTACTGTAATGCTGCAAAATGTTTTTGAAATAAATAAATTAAATAATAATAATACAGTACCTATAATTGACATGCAAATATTAAACTCAACTCATATTGCTCATTAGTTAATTAATCTGACCTAATTAGAAATGTAAAATAATACGTTACAAATAGAATTCCGAACTATAAAAAAAGTTTAAATGTTACTAGTCTTAAAATTCCTGTTTCAATTATAATTTATTAATGTTTTAGTATAATTAATGATATCACCTTTCAACGTATCTTTTGATAGGTCATCATCATCATTAAATAATAGTGTCATCCACATTTTACGACCCAGTGACATATTATTTCAATACATAAAACGCCAATCTTCATTATTACATTTAAATGTAAAATTTTTGCCCGAACTCTATAATAAATAATCACTGAAGTATGTACAGCCAACCAATTGGAATCCTAGGCCACTGTAGGACTATGTCATAGTGACGCTATAAATCAGATTGTAAGAAATATATTTCTGCTCGTCATTTTGACATGGTTCTAGAGTTGCCTAGTGTCCCAATAAGGATTACCGCGACTCGATTTTCTGCAAGGGGCGCTAGTGGAACGTGGGTCCTGCGGGAACATTTCAAACGTCACTTTCCCATTTTTTTCATTCACAGGACCCACGCATGAGTGGCGCCGCCTGGTGAACGACAATACGGTAGCTCCCATTGATTGACTGTACATATAAAATGTATGCTATTAGACCACAAAATTGGCCTGCCCTGTTAACGATAGAAAAAGAAAGAAAAGATTATGATTTACGTTACGTCACACCGAAAAAGTACTAAATTCATGCGCGTCCACACAAGGACGGGACGGGACGATCTGTCAATTTCTATAGAATGAATCACGTGATAGCTCGGAGCCCTCACGTGACGTTTTCTATAGAAACTGATAGATCGTCCCGTCCGGTCTCTTCAATATGGTCTCTTCAAGATCAACTTCGTTTCGTTCAAATCCCACTTTATACAGAGACTTAAATAGTTTACGCAAAACAAATGAGCATCTCAAGTTTGACCTTAAGCACTAGAAAACGAATTATCATAATAGAATTTAAATAGACCTTAAACATGACCCACTCCTACACACTCTTGTTCTATTTGTCTTATTAACTGATTTGTGTTAACATAATCTTGAATGTATTAAAAAAAACATTGCAATATTTTCAAATAGAAAACTCCCGTGAGTATTAGACATATTAATATACTTATATCGGGTTACTCACGTCAATAAAGTTGAAAATAGCTCGACATGTTTCAGAACGGTCCGCGTCCCATAATCATGTGATTGAGTGTGCGCAGAGCAACATTTTATTACAGGTTCTATTATTTCTAAAATACTTAACAAATTCCAACTTTCATACGAAAAAATCACGTCAAAAAATATAATAAATAGTTAATTAATTTACCCTAAACAGACCACCATTTATTTTGTATATTGTACGAAAAGACGTATAAAATTCTAATCTTCGCGAATTCAAGATTAATTGAGTTTAGTTTTCCATTACGTCCCAACTACTTATATCCGAACGTTCACCTCACAGTAAACCAGTATAAAGCATGACCTCCGACATATATTAGTTGTTACGAATGTTACAGATAAACTTACAAAGTATTTAAAAACATACTCACAAATCGATGCCAGCTTAGCATACCACGAACATCGAAAATTGGCATTGACGGGAAAACCTCTTTGTCACTCCAATATGCAAGTGTGACAGAGATGGAGACACAAATCGGACCTGACCTGATCAGACCTCGGTGAACGATTTGCTTCTGGCATAACTATATGCAGCTTTGTGCCAATTTCTACTCTAAAAGTTATCAAAAAAAAAAACTATAGATCCCACTCAAAAAATTTGGAAAAACAATCAGATAATATGACCTGTAGAGGAGACAGATACGAACGCATAAATTATTTTTTATTTTAACTAGAAACATTTGCAAACGATACCAAATTTCTTAAAAATAACACTTTAATGGCATCAATTTTTTCGGCCAATTGGGTATCCAGTTCTTTTATCCTATATCTACGTGTAAAAATGCAAAAAATGGCCCCCGTGAGTCGAACCTGGCACGCAACGGCAACATATCCTGACCGACCTTGACATTCATCCTATCATTAGCGTCGTAACCGGTTGATGGTTAATGTAGTCGTCGCTTTTACTTTCGAGTGGCATCTTCAAGTTTAGGTGCAATCGAATGAGCGAGCGAACTGAGTCAGTTAGGTATTACAGTCTACTTGGACGTCTTGGACCGTCGTTTGTATGTATGATTGTTTGACGATAACTCGAATAATCGTTGCAAAATAATTATTATGGCAGATGGTTAGGTTTTCCGGAGTTATATAGGAATATTATTCATTATTTACCATATCCTTTTTGATTAATGAAAATATAGCTAAGAGACCACTCATACAAAGTGTATACACTTGTATAGGCCATTGCCCTCCGGCCGGGAAGCAGCCAATTGCAGGCCGCTACGCGAAAGAAATTCGCCGCTTGCCGACTGCGTTGAGCAGAAAAATTGTGTACAAACCTTGGCCAGTAAATAAGAAAGCATCTAATCACATGTTTGTTGACATTTCTTACTTTAAAAGGATGACTCACACTAGAACGGGATGGGGCGGGACGGGAAAATCTGTCAATTTCCATAGAAAACGTCACGTGGCATCCGAGGGCTACGAGCGATCACGTGATTCTTTCTATAGAAATTGACAGATTTTCCCGTCCCGTCCCGTCCCGTGCTAGTGTGAGTCATCCTAAAGGCCTTGCTACATAATATACTATTTCTATCCACAGATTATATACTTTATCGGAGTCTAACAAAAAACTTTTAAGCAACATTTTTTAAGCTACCAAATAAATTTATAGTATTGGATTATCATGTGACTCTGTGACCTATTTATTTAAGGAACAAGTTTACCCATTATTCTGTAAATACTTTGGATCGTGTGAATCTTCAATCTGCATAACCTGTCATAGATTTCATATGGGCAAGGCGTCGCTAAATGTCAATTACGTAACTGGAACGGTTGGTCACAGTTATGTACCTGTGTATCAGGCACATATTCACGTGATTTTCTTTAAACATAACTGTGACCAGCCGTTTCATTTACGATAGTTATGATCAGGGCCCGTAATTTTGTTGCCGGTTTCGTCGTTTAATGACGTATATAAAGAATGTTTTAATACCAAATGAGTTAATGACAGATAAAGTCTATCAACGTTCGATTCTAACGTCGAACGTAATAGTTTTGACACTATTCAATGACAGCATTATTCTTTCAAACGTAAAACCTAAAACATGATGTATGAAGCTTGACGTCCCTGACGCCCTTGACGAGCCCTGGTTATGATGAAAGCATCATCTTCATCATCGTCGTTGCAACTGTAAGACTTAAATGCTGGACTCACGCTTCCACTCTGCTATCGCGTTCAGCTAGATTCGGAACCGCTCGCTCGGCGCAGTCGGCAATGGCGGGGATCGATTTTTATAGTAGTTTTTCTACTCCAGCACTTCTATCTGTCAATTAGATGACTGACAGCGATATTAAAAAAGTATTCATGTCATTATAACGTTGTCTATGGTATTCTGTAAGAACACTGCTCATATGGATTTTCATAATATATATGAGCACTGTTGTTGTATTTTTAATTTATATAGTGGGCACAACATCTTCCGTGTTCTGTCTCTTGGCAGAATGTGGAAAATGTCGTACAAAAAAAACATTGCTCATATTTTATGAAAATCCATAGGAGCAGTGTTCTTATCCAATGTCAACGTTCCAATGTATACTTTTTAATATCGCTGTCAGTCATCTAATTGACAGGTAGAAGTGCTGGAGTAGAACAAAATGTTTGTCTTTGGTTAAATTAAAGGGATCTAACGTCGGTAATACAATCTTCGTATTGCTTATGAATGACTTGCCATTCGTATCTCATCATACAGAGTTTACCATGTATGCAGACGACATTTGTGCCGTGGTCAGTGGAGATTGTGATGATGAGCTCCGTGCAGGTGTTGAGGCTGTGATAAGGCGACTCTTGCACTGGTTTTCGGCAAATGGTATGCAACTCAATCTGGAGAAAACGCACTTCCTGGAATTCTCATTGGCAACAAAAAATAAGCCTGATTCACTTCCTATAGCAGTAAATGGCACCAATGTAGAAAATGTCAGTAGTGCAAAATTTGTGGGCTTTACCCTAGATGGAAAACTGCAATGGCAGGAGCATATCAATTCCCTTTGCGCCCGACTGAACTCAGCGTATTATGCCATAAACAGACTTAAGGGTTCCCTGTCACAGCACAATCTGTTGTCGGCTTATTACGCATATTTCCACTCACACCTTGTCTACGGGATTGATCTTTGGGGTTTAGCTGCAGACCGAGATCGTCCTTTCATTATGCAGAAGAAAGTTGTACGGTCTATATGCCGGGTACCGCCGGATGAACCAGCGAGAAAACTGTTTATAGAACTGCGTATCCTAACAGTCCCGTGCCTCTTTATATTCGAAGTAGGAAAACTAATCCGACGCGTCAGGCATCAGTTCGCCTATGGTACAACGCGTGAAACGTCCAGGCGGACACCGGTTTTAGTTATCCCTAAACATAGACTGGCGAAAAGCGGTAACTATTTTCAAATTATTGGTCCGCGTATTTATAATAAGCTCCCGTCTGAAATAAAGGATGCCACCTCGGATCTCATTTATATAAATAAACTGAAACGTTTCCTCATCTCTAAGGCGTTCTATTCAGTAAACGAATTTTTAGAGGTGTAATTTTTACTAGTTTTTTATTTATTTATTTGATTTACCCCACGTATTGGAACTCGACAATTTGCCAATATTTAATTGTATTAATTATTTTAAATTTTGAAATGAAAATGTACATATATGTAAATATGACAATGTATGATCAATACAAATAAAGAATAAGAATAAGAATAAGAATAAACCTGGGAATATATTAAATAATATTTAAAACGGGTCACTCACGTAATTTAGTCGATTTTCGCTCGACATGTTTCGTTCTTTACGAAGAACGTCGTTTATAGTTAAACCTTGGAATACTTAAATAATTTTAAAAAAAGTCGTTTAATGTCGAAAATAAGTACTTACTACAAAATAAGTAACGCAACACACAAGAAGAGAAAGACATACAAGAAAAGCATAACAAAAACTAAGACTAAAAAAGTTCGACAAAAGGTCCATGACTCAGTATTTGCTGCGAGCCTGGTTAGCTCTGTTTTACAGCCCACACCTGTTTCTAGGCTTATTAAAAAAAACTTAAGGCTTGCTGTAGAGGAAACCACGCTTCCAGTGCGTACTTAAAAGGTTTACATACATTTCATAACTCAGCTACAATCAAAGAATGACTTATTTTCGTTATTACAGTATTTATAGTAATTTATTTTAAGTTTAATGTGTGTGTGTGTGTGTTCACTTCTTACTTTTGTTTATTTTCAACCGACTTCATAATTTCAAAAGGAGGAGGTTTTCAATTCGTGTGAATGTTATTTTTTATTATTATTTTTAATGTTTGTTACCTCAGAACTCCGTCATTACTGAACCGATTTTAAAAATATTTTTACTTAACTTATTCAATATAAACGGCTCACGCTAAAGGGGTTTCGTTGTTCAATGTTCATACGTCTAAAAAGAAAGAACGGCCTATTGACGATATATTCAACCATTTTGACATATGTCTGGAAGAGATCGCTATCTAGCGATAAGTCCGCCTGTTGTTACCATACTGTGTTACTGTGTTATTTTTGTTGTGTGCAATAAAGTATATTATTATTATTATTATTCTTTATTCATTTTTAATCTTAGGTTAGGTTGTTATAATATGATTATAAAAGTAAAATACAAAAACACATACAAAAACAATACAAAATACATATAAACATATTATAAAAAACCTAACCTAGAGTGCCGCCGGCAACGGGGCAGGGCCCAGGCTGCCGGTGGTTAGGGCCGCAGAGAAAGGAACCGCCGGACTATACGCGCTGTGTCCAGGATTACTGCCTTCTGCATCTGACCCTTGATCCATCCACCTAGCGAGAGTCTCTCAAGATGTTGGTCGAGACTCTTCGCTATGAGACCGTTCGCTGAAACGACTATCGGGACAATGATCGTCGAGTCAACATCCCACATGGCGGTTATTTCGTGAGCCAAGTCTAGGTACTTACTGGACTTGTCCTTCTCGGCCTTCACGAGATTCTCGTCATGGGGGATGGTGACGTCGACGAGCACGGCCCGGCGCTGCGATCGATCAACCAGCACGATGTCAGGTTTATTGGCTACAATAGTCCTGTCCGTGATGATAGATCGATCCCAATAGAGCGTGGCACGACCATTTTCGAGAACTGGCGCAGGTGCGTACTTGTAGTACGGCACTTCGCGGTCCACAAGATCGTATTTAAGAGCAAATTGCTGGTGAATAATCCTGGCTACGAGATTATGTCTGTGCAAGTACTCGCCGTTAGCAAGATGAGAACAACCAGAAATAATATGCCTGAGTGACTCTCCGGGACGGCGGCATGCCCGACAAATGTCGACCGTACCGTCCTTCAGGATATATTTCCGGTAGTTATTCGTCATGATAACTTCGTCCGCAATTGCACAGACAAAACCTTCGGTTTCTCCGAAGAGGTCCCCGAATCGTAACCAGTTCACCGACGCGGGCAGATCTACGTCGGGGCCTGTGAGGGCCTTGTAGAACCGCCCGTGTAGCTCTTTGCTCTTCCATACCGTCTTGCGGTCCTCGGTGTACCACAGGTTTGCGCCAATTCTCTTTTGCCAAGGAGAGCGGCGTGAGATTTCTGTCTACTGCCACCACATCACGATGCATCCCACACTCGTTGTTAAGGAAATAATTCCTAAGATTGTACACCTCACGGTTGTGAAGGTTTTTGGCGTTTAAAAAGCCGCGACCTCCACATTTCCGTGGGATGTACAATCTCATAACAGACGAGCGCGGGTGTAGCATACGATGTGTGGTGAGCAGGAGGCGAACTCTCCGATCCAGGGTATCCAGCTCGGTCTGAGTCCATCTTAGTATGCCAAAGGAGTATGTGAGCAGGGGCATTACCCAAGCGTTAAAGGCGTTATTATTATTATTTGTATGTCTTTCCCATCACGGAACAATGGTGTTCCGGACCTTTAGGAGGCGTACGTGGAGCCGAAGCCAACACGCAGAGGCCCTTTCGACAATTTAATGAAATGTAAGGGGTACACCGAGCGGATGTTGCACCTGCCCGAGTCATGGGACGCACGCAGAGGCAGCATCCGCGAGGGTGTAAAGACTATTGAGATTTAATGGAATCTAAAATAGGTGTATATTAGGTGAAAGTGCTGGACTAAATACTGGGTTATGGAGAATAAAATCGGACGTCTGCCTAACAAAATGGTAATCAATTTTATTTCCGGCAGACGGTGACTCGCCCACATAAGATGTGCCCCCACAAAAAGCGACATCTAAGATGGCTCGAGGGCAACACCGGTATGAGGGCTGGGGGTAGAGAGGTGTCACTGGACTTTAAACATATAGCCAACTCGCCACTTAGGTTTCCACATCTACCCTCAAGAACACAGCTCTCGCGACCCCACTCTGGACGGCCGGTTAAGGCAAGCCAGAGGCGGAGGACTTAGTCGGACGACGGAGTCCCCCAGGAGCGCTCAGGTAGGTGGGGTCGCTACTCCCCAACAGCTCGCCACAAGCTGCTATTATTATTATTATGTACAAAACTTTCGGTTTCGGTTGAAACTAGAGTCAAAGCCGAAACTTCGGTTTCGGTTTTGGTTGAACACTAATTTTCATAACCATAATATTGGTTCTACGGATCAAGTCTCAACTTGTCAAATCAGGAAACATGATGTCATGAGATCAGAACCTCAATCAAACTATAACACACCTAATATATGACTATGCCTATATTGTTAAATGTCAAATTCTAATTTCAAAGATACCAGTTTTTTTTTATCAATAATGAAGATTAGCACTAAAATCCTGTTTAGTTTTTTTTTTTAATACTATTTGAAAGATGAATTAACTGTCATTTTAAATGTTAGAATCCTCAAAATGACAAATATTTTATACATTGTTGACGTCAATCGCGCTTGTTTAAAAAGTACCAACTACTTTGTCGTTTATTGCATGGGCGCGTCTACAGCTGACAACATTCAACCTTTTACAACAAAGAATTATAATTATACTAGCCACCCGCCCCTTTGCACGGCTTTGCACGGGTTATTATTATACATATAAACCTTCCTCTTGAATCACTCTATCTATTTAAAAAAACCGCATCAAAATCCGTTGCGTAGTTTTAAAGATTTAAGCATACATAGGGATATAGGGACAGAGTGATGATTAGTTATTTAACCAACTTGTTTTTTTTACAAGTTCTGATCTTTTGAACATCTTAGGCTATTCTTTGAGTGATAATAGATATACCTGACTACTGCAATATGATTCACAGTCTTCAATTTTGGGTTTTGTTCACTACCCAGTTTTTTTTAATAATAAAACGCGTGATAGTTTTTACTCGGTAGTATTTCTTTCGGATGTATTTCATGAGCATTTCATTATGAAGGAACTCATTGACATTCGAACTCGTAACTTGAGGATTATAAGTTTTACGGTTTGCTGCTAGGCTACCAATTATTTTAGTAAAATGTATAGTGTCTGAGAGTGTCCCATAATAAGTACTTGTTCAAAACTTCTCAAAATGTCATGCTCAAGTATCCTGATCAGGTCTCAAAGAAACAACAACGTATAATCAAAACAATAAAGGAAAATTTTATTCATCAAGGCTAAACAGATTGGTCACGTGGGTTCTTAAGGCTGGGGAATGTGGGCACCCTGAGGCTGGAAGCCGTTCTCATCAGCGACGTAGGTGACGGTGTAGACGACGCCGTCGGGGCCGGGGTAGGAGAACTGGCCGCGGACGGCGATAGCTTCGTTCTCAGCACCAGGGTTCACGACCTGGCCTTGCTCTTCCGCCTTGACGCCGTTAGAAGTCTCATAGCTGTAAAACAATAAAGAAATTAAGGATTCTGAGAGTGAGACGTGGATATAAACACAAAGATAGAAATAAGTTAGATGCTGAAATGTCTGGTTGAAGATGGAAAGGATTAACTGAACTGAAAACTGATGATGACCCGATAGAAGAGATAACAGGAAAACAGCTTAAAATTAAATATCTCAGCCATGTGAAGGAGAAAATCTCGTTAAGCTCGGGAAATCTCGGAAAACAAAATTAAAGACTGGCTGATGGACAAACATGAATACACAATATTTAGAAAAAAATACTAAAAGAAAACTTAAGATGTATTTTTTAAATAGGTATTATATTTCCCAAAAAGTAGCGTTATTTGTTATTGTAAATATATTAATGCATAACGGTAGCCATCAACTTCGATGTAGGTATTCTAGATCCTAACATACGATTGGCTGGATGCCAAGGTGCGATATCCTCGTCTCACGCATGGTCGGCGCTGCAGCTGTCTCTGAGCGCGGGCCATCCTGGATACTAATCGTTCCTGATTAGTGCGTGAAAGACAGTTCCGTTTCATTCGCTACTGGGCGTTAACGATTGGTACCCTGGCTGGAACGCCACGTAGCGGTGAGCAGCAACCATGCAAGAGCTAAAAAACTTAGCCTTAATTGGACAATGCGTGCCTAGTACTTACGCATATTTGTAGCCATCAACGCCAATGTTGTCGGATTCGTAGCGGAGGACGTGAGCAGCCGCGTCTTGAGGGTTGCTCTGGGGGGCAGCGGCCACGGCGGCGACGATCAGAGCGAATACGATGACCTTCGAGAGAAAAGCATATTGTAGGACAAACAAAAGGCAAAAATTGCTGCGGATGCATATCGTTTAGTGTGGTAGGGCACAGCACAACAAATATCGTCTCACTCAAATCTGGAGCAGAGCCCACCTGGGGAAGTACCTCCACCTTATAATTACTATTTAAAACGAGATATTTACCATGTACATTTGTTTTAATGAGCTCCCGATATTTCGGCACTGTTGCAAGTGCCATGTTCACGGTGTAACTGATTTGCTGCGAGTTTTTATTTTATTTGTGGTCTACCCACACCCCGTAGCGATCTACCCGCTTACGGGTTCGTTTAATTTGCGGCGGTTTGGTTTGGCGGTTCGTTTAATTATAGTGTAAATGACCATGTTAGCTTAAAATCTTATACCTCCACCTTACTGAAATCCTCAGTTTGATAACACTACCTACTCATAGTGTTGTGTTTCTGTTGGTGAGTAAGGTCGCCAGAGCTCCAAGAGGATGCACTGTGTTGACAGCTGGGAACCCACGGAGCAAAGCTTGCCCCTTTAACTGTCAACACAGCGAATCCTCCTTTTGTTTAAAGGGTCGGCATCGCGCATTTAACACTCCTGGAGTTGCAGGCGTCCATCGGCTACGGCGGGCCGTATGCTTGTTCGTCACCGTCGTAGTATATAAAAAAAACAGTCTAGCAAAAAAACCTAACAGAAAATATTCGAACACTTGATACTAAATTACTTCACTAACCGATTTCATTTTTGCAGATTGTTTGGCTGGTCCTGATGACTTGCGAAGTGCAATGCGACTGGTGCTACATTTTGGCAGGACACCCCTTTTATACGTGAGCTCATCACTTGATATTTTACAGTCTGACTTAGATATATTCTCTTGGTGCTAATTTATTTAGTAGGTATTCAAATTACTTGCCAGATATATGGTGGCCTTGCTTTAAAAACTGGCCAAATATCATAGGTTTTAATTAAAGCCTAGACAAAATAGACAGGGCAGTAAAATTATTATAATTACATTGTCGTGTTTCTTCCAAAGGTTATCCAAGAACTTTTTTCGTTTTCTGTAACTGTATTTGAATCAGTTTTACTTCGTGACCAAACCCGAAATTATAGCATTTAAATAAATCATATATAAATCATAGCTTTAAAATAACAAATAAAATAAAAATTCATTCTAATGTCTCATACATTTTTCTAAATTGATACCAAAAGAATACCTACTGTATATTTTACTACCAGTGATCGTACTATTTCCAGCGTTTTTGGTGCGATGACGTCAAATGACACGCGTCAGCGACCTAGGGTTGTCGGACGTGTATAATATGATTGACGTTTAAAATTATGTTGTATTATCCCTGAAACTTATACTTTTTACTTAATCAGTATTATATTTGTGTATAACATTTATTAATCTAACCCAAAATTTTTAATTTTTTTAGTGGGTTTGCTGATGATTCGTTTTCTTAATTCTGATTGCCTTGTCGAACAACAGCAACCAGCTTGTTTATTTTCAGAAAATAAAAGTTATAAGTTGATTCAGTTATAGTCGATAGATGGTAGGGTATTTGAAATTAAGTAGCACCTTACCGAGAGATCGTAAAATGCAACATGTTAAATTTTACAGTCTGAGTATGAACTTATTACTAGTTATTACTAAATTACCTTGGACGTTTTAGAGTTGATATTTTTGATAGCACTCCCACGACTTTGTTCCTAGCACTTGACGGGACGTCAGTAAATAAACAAAATGACTTTTATAATATGCACTGCCATTGCCTACGCATTATGCTACTATATAGGTAGTACTCGTATTTCAATTCCTCATAGAAATAAGGTTTTTTTGCAACTGTGTTACATTTTCACATATACTCGTAGTAAATTCACACTTCATTTCACTATGCATATTGGGTTAGGTTTTACATATTCTGAGAAAATGTTCTGTATATCCGATTTGTTTATTACGATATTTTATTTTTGATTTTATTTGACTCACGGTTCAAACAATTTAATATTGGGCACTATTGACAACCCTACAACTGCACCAATAATACTGGAAAAAGTACGATTACTGTTTATTACAATATTGTCTTAAACAAACTAACGCAATTTTCAAATTAAATCCTCTTACGGCTCTCAAAACTATATCAGAATCTCTAAAAAAATGTATCCTATTTTTCATTCTCTAACACTGTTTGACATAATTGTCATATTTTTTCCTTGCTAACTTACCTAACTTATATGTTCTAATATGGTCTAACCTAACCTAGCCTAACATCGTTTTAACATATTTTTTTAGATGCGATTGGACTCTGTGAGGTCTCAGTTCTATTCTAACCTAACCGGCTTTTCCAACAGCGACTCGCTTCTGTGTAAAGTTCTTTTTTGGGCAATAACTCGATTATGGCAAATAATCATTAAGACAATTGATTGTTAGGGATTATGATCATTAGGACAAAACAGATAGGGCAAGTGACTTTAGGACAAACAATATTAGGGATGTTGAGGGAAACCCATGTTATTCTTGCACTTCGGATCGATCGATCGATCTGATCCGGTGGTTCACACACGACCTTGGGAGTAGGTACCTTTTTATGAATAAGGCTGTTAGATAATAGTTGCTTAGGATTATAATAATTCGGCATAACTCTGAAGTTAAACTATTGTCGATTATTATTAAAAGGGGGAATCTCTTGGTCGGCGCTCTATTGAAGAAAGTGTGACAAAGGCTTTCTTTTTTGTATGTCTCGACCTTAATTTATTTTTTCAAAGGCTGTAGAAATGCCTGCCTGTTGCCGTAAGTAAAAAAATCTTAGTAATAAAGTCTTGGTACGGAAATCTGTAATTAATTTAAAAAATCTTGAGGATTTCATTTTTGGGGGATTGCAGCGTAAAATGTATGAGTTCCGACGTGCTAGCGAGTTACTCAGGACCGCTAGCGGCAGGACACAGTATTTATAATCTAAACTCAAGGACACAAATAACCTCTGTCTTAATGACACCCTACATATTTTCTTGTTTTATAGCATGAGACCTGAGTGGGGCCCACGGGGCCATGGACACAGACCGAGATGTTGGCAAAAATGATGTTGTTCCGTCTTTTACATTATTTTTTTTTTTTTTTACATACAGGTATTTTTTCTTTTGTTCGTCAAATCACAAATGATGAAAATACAGTACGTTCAAGTTTCGCGTAACGTCACTATTAGGTACAATTCTTACCCAGTAGTGAGGTCACCAGCCCCCACCCCGGAACTTTGATGCTCTTTATCTTCGTCAATTTTAGTTAAATTGAAAAAGGAAAAAATACGTGTCCAATCATTTTCGATAATCTAACTGACGGACTAATTAGAATGATAGGTTTTCAACCTAGTCGTCATCCCTATTGTCTCAACAACATAATTGTCACTGTCACAACTTTTCTATAAACTTGTATTTAAAGCCGACATTGAAACTGGGGCCTGGATGCATTCTGCAAAGATGGGTAAGCAGTAAATTTTCTTCTTTCTAGCGTTTTACCGGTTTATACCACGGCTCAAGATTGGCGTATGCGCTAGATTTACCAAAGCGACTGCCATCTGACTTTCCAACCCTGAGGTTAAACTAGGCGGTATTGGGCTTAGCCCGGATTACTCACGATGTTTTCGATGTCTGCTAGGAAGTAGTAAATGATTTTACGAGTACCAAATGGAGGGGGAGACCATTTAGATTTTTATTAAACCGGTCACATCAAAAATAAATTATAACGACATTCTAATTTTATTCTAAACCAATATGTCACCTGATAAACTTTAGGCCTTGACATTCAGCAAAGTATTAGCGTCGCCGGTTGCTGGGACCTAGTCAAGTGACAAAACCTTAAGTTGAATTGTAACGTGACTTTTGGGTAGCATATGTCATTGCGACACATATTTAGCCCCCGACGGGAAAATACGATATTATAATATTATGACAGATTACATAATAGTTTTAACAAACCATTTAGTTTGATACGAGTATAAAAGGAGAAACGAGTCGTTTCAATTTTCCTCATTGCCAAAAGAATATGCATGAATGGGCTGACATGTCTATTACTTATAACATGTGAAATAAATATGACAACATGTTTGAAATATTTATTGCTAAGCATACGTTTGGGCATATCCGAATCTGCCAATATATGGAAAATTCCGGCGGATGTCCGACGAACATACCCGCTATGCAAATCCGACGGATTGCCCGAACGTCTGCACCGGTTATATAGAATTTCTAGGTCTTGTTGAGCTTTAAAAATATCCTGTATCTGAGCCAAATTAAAAGAGAAATATAATAATTATAATTATATATAAAACAAAGTATCAATAGCCCTGTACCTAGCTGTGTACCTAGTTCATGAAAAATGTTGATATAAGCTAAAAACAGCAAAAGCCCTAAAATGGGACCCTGTGGGACACCGCATACCGGTACACCATTTACCTATACAGGCAAAGGATCACTCTGATTATTTTTATCTATTCTGAAATCTTGCGTTTTGTTTGTTACATATAATTTATGTATTTGCAAGGCTTTATCAGTTATTGCAAAGACCTTTAGCTTTTTTAAAGTAAATTATGACTCACAGTATCAAACGTTTTTTTAAAGTCAATAAAAATATGTTTGTGAAGAGGTCGACAGTTGTTATTAGGTATTAGGTAATTTTAGGCCTAAACCCATACTATACGCATACAAATCGACCTAATCCCATCGTAAGCTAAATAAGGCTTGTGTTGTAAGTACTTGGCGACAATTTATATAATAGATAAAGATAGATACTTACAAATACATTGAAATCATCATCTATAACTCAGAAACAAATATTCGTGACAAACACACAAATAAATGCTCTGACCAGGACTCGAACCCGGGACCTCCTGTTTCGTACGCAGGGTCACTACCAACTAGGCTAGGAAGCCGTCAATTAATACGTCGTAAGTAAACAATTTTCGGGACGAGGGTCGGAGGAAGGGATTTTGACAGAACTTATTTATATTATCAGGATGGGAATTTATCTCCTATTCATAGAAAAAAAAATAGTTTTACTTGTAGGTAGCTTGCAAAAATCTACAAACAAATGTGCCTGTTTTAGTTAAAGATCTTTGTCGCTTGTTAATAAAGTTAATTTCTAAGCGAATAATTATGGCTTTTAGCGCCTAATCGGTAATCGAGAAAGTGGTACCTTTTTCTAATCGCAAATATAGACGTATAAAAATAAGTTATATTACAACATTCAACCTACACTACACATTTGTCTATAATTCACATACTTAAAAGGAAATCTAAAATTGATGCGCAAAATGCTTTCGTGCATTGATAAGCTATGATGGTAACCGTTAGGTGAATGTCAAAATCATTGCAGGGCAGAACTGTACCGATGCAGATTATCTTTATTTTATATCTGTAATGATATAAATGTGATTAAATTAGTATAAAATATGCGAAATGCATTATTTTATTAATGATGACGACAAGGTCAGAAGGTCACCACTTTTTGCGGCGAAACAAATAAATAGCGCATCCTGCGAAAAGATGGCATCAGTAATTTGCTAGCGCTTCCACAGTAAGGATCACCCAAAACACCAATCAGCAAAAATGAAATCGGTGAGTCCATTTTTTTCAATCAATTTTTAAAGCTGCAAAATGACATTTTTTATTTTTATTTTGATGCGGTTTGATAAATATTTTAAACCGAACTTTATTGACTCAATTACTATTTTTATAGCTATTTGTTAAAATAGACTTGTTAAAATGGATTTAAATTAAAAGCTTTCATAATTAGACAAAACCTATATACATGGACATGCTAGTTGCCATTCTATCATATATCATGGGTTTGCGATCCGGATCGAAAATGTATGCAATTATCCGAATCTGGATCCGGATCCAACGGATCTTTCATACATTTTGGATCTGCGTTGCAAACCCTAATCTTGTCTTACGATCCTATCAATAAAACGTGGCACCTACGATATTAGAAGATAAAAAATGGGCGGATTAGGCTGATATTGTGCCCACTGTATTGCATAGGTACCATTGTTTGTTGCAGTTCATCGTCTTCGCACTGATCGTCGCCGCCGTGGCCGCTGCTCCTCCACGGTCTGGAGGACCCGACGCGGATGCCCAGATTGTCAAATTCGAGTCGAACAACATCGGTGTTGAAGGCTACCAATTTGTGTAAGTAATCAGCATTTTAATAAGCCTGGGACTGTCAGATGGGCGTCTACCGTATACTGATAGAAGTAAGCCATCTGGGTGGCAGACTTCAAGTCAAGAATTTAGTCCGTCTATGTTAAGATTCACAGATTTTGATAGCACAGTGAAAGTGTTAATTATTCGTTATTTTATAGAGCTTTGTCGTTTAAAATAACACTTTAAAGCTTTGCAGTTAATTTGCTAGGGAGAGATAACGTAGTTTGACAATAGTCGCATTTGTTTAACATTGAAGCCGTTGTTTGTATTTCTACTGTTGTTACACTCCACTTTAATTAACAAACTGAAATATGAAACCAATTTGACTCAGCTGAGTCTATTGGTTAACTAACAGTGGCACAACAGTCAGAAAAAGATTTTAGCCTCCGTGACAGAGCACGCCAGCTACGAGTATCCCGATACTGCACAAGGCCCTGCTAGTTCTTCAGATCCACCTTGACAATGTCTCCCTAAACGTACTTAAGTTTATTGGTTAGCTTTCCAAAATTACTAAACTAAACTATTATTTTTTTACAGTTATGAGACGTCCAACGGTATTCAGCAACAGGAGCAAGCCCAACTTAACAACGTTGGTACCGACAACGAAGCCATCTCTGTCCGTGGCCAGTTCTCCTACCCCGGCCCCGATGGTGTCCTCTACACCGTCACCTACGTCGCCGATGAGAACGGCTTCCAGCCCCAGGGTGCCCATATTCCCCAGGCTGCTTAAGAAACCAAACCAACCGGCTAGTCAAGTTAATAAAATTTTACTTTTATTTTAATTGTGGTTTAATTGTCCTTGAGCTTTTGAATACATATATGAACGCCCTCCTCGCCTAATTGGTAGTGACCCTGCCTATGAAGCAGGAGGTCCCGGGTTCGAATCCTGGTCGGGCATTTATTTTTGTGTTTATCACGAATATTTGTTCCTGAGTTATGGATTTTTTATATGTATTTAAGTATTTATTTGTATCTATCTATTATACCATCAAAAGTTTATTATTCATAATAAATTACAAAATATCATAAAATAAAATTAAAACTACCTATTTACCTACATATTTAAAAATAAACTAATCTTAAATAAATCTAAAACTAACTATAAAATACACTGATTATATTATTATTTTATTATACCTATATATATCGTCATCTAGTATCGTGGGACTAGGTGGATTTGTGTAAGATTGTCCCAGAATATTTATTTAATTATTTTTGAAAATGCATTTGTACAATTGCAACAATAGCTTTTGAAGTATAATGTTTACAGATAAAGTTAGTGTTTCTCCAAGATATACTCAAATTGGAGCTGTGTAGCTGGAAAAATCACTTAACATAAGGTGTAGCTAATTCTGTTACACGAATAATTCCGTCTAATGCTCGCTTGCGTAAGCACACATGCAGCACTGCCGACTGAGTCGATAAGCTGTAGGCTATCCTCAGGTCATCGACTGAGTCAGCTGCGTAATGTGCTTATATTCAACACAGGCGACTTTTAGACGGAATAGTCCTGTAATTAGCCAAATCGACCTTAGGCAACCATCATCCCGAATTACAGTAGACAAAGAGACACACATAAAATATACAACACTCCCATTTTACCGTCGAGGCATCATATTCTGACGGAAATTCCATCTTTTTAACCCCAGTCTCTCTAAGCTTTAGTACTCTCAGTAATCTAATTGAAATAGTAAGATAAACACGAACAGATCCGACGAGAAAACAGTGTTCACAAAATGTATCGGAATGACAGATGCGACCGAAAAGTTACGTTATCATTCTATTTCATTTAAAGGAGTGGTTGTGACCGGCGGCGGTGACGCTATGCTGTGGTGAATGTCAAGGCCTAAGTTTATCAGGTGACATTTATTTAATTAGAATAAAATTAGAATTTTGTTAAGATTTTTTAATTCAAATAGCAGTGTTCAGAGAGATCGTGGGTTCGAACCCTGCTCAACGCGGATAACTTTTCCATTTTTCTTTCAATTATAAAATCACAGATCAGCAAATCGTGGCTATCCCAAATGAAGGTCCAGTGACCTTGAGCCGTGGCCAGACAGAGCCACACCAGGCAGTACCTGCGTCAGACTCGGCGACACAGCTGAGGAGTTTGAGTCACCTCCGGTTCTCCGATGGCTCCATCCACTTCTCCACGAAGAAAACGCAACGTCATAAACTACACAAACAATACTTAAGACTGAGAGTGGAAAGATGTTAGTAATTTCTGCCCTAGCCCTCAGGCTTTGGCACGTTTAACGATTGCGAGCATAAAAGCGCTGTGAGGCCCAGTCTCGCTAGGCTCATGTAAAAAAAAAGATGTTAGTAATAAAAATGCAGAAACGTGATCTCTAAAACTGCAGGATAGACGAAGAATTGACGCATTGGAGATGTGGTGCTGGAGACGACTACTTAAGATCCCATGGACAGCTTTCCGCACTAATAACTCAATCCTAAAAGAACTCGACATTAAGGACAGACTCTCGTCAATTGTGCAACTATGAGTGCTAAGGTTCTTTGGACACATCTCCCGAAACACGGATTCGATGGAAAGACTTGTAGTCCAGGGCAGGATGGAAGGAGCGAGAGGACGAGGTCACTCACCGACCCGCTGGACCGACCTTATAAAGAAAGCCACGCAGAGTACTATGGTACAGTGCGCACGCTCCGCAGATAACCGGGCGAATTGGAGACGTCTTGCCAACGCGGCTAATGGTGGAATAGGACGAGGACAACTACCTTAATGTGGAATCACTGCAATAACCACGACCACTCTGTCAAGAGTGAACGACTGAGAAGAATAAAAATGCAGCTGTGAATGCAGGCGAGTCAGTCGAATAGATGCATCTATGCTTAACGCACGTTTTTCATTTCCTTGCCCCGCCCCCGCACCCTAACTAACACTTTATAAAATGTATTAAAGTAAAACCGTTTAATCTACAAAATATACGGCCCAGATATAATGGACGTGTTAATTCGCTATAAATAGTGATTGTTAGAACCTTGTTCTGAGGCATTTTGGACGGCTGATATAGGGTCGGGGAAAGTCGTATTTTGTATTAAAATTTTAAACGTCCATAGGAAAAACTGAGTTTTTGACATAATAAATCCCTAACTACAAAAACGAATTTTGTGTCATTTTTATTAACACTCTTATGGGTTCATAAATATCACATTTTCTTCAACATACAATGTAACTTTATTTGTTTTGTATCAAAATTTTCAAATGTATTAATTTCCCCGTCAGATTCACTCGTTTTGACGGGCAGAAAACAAATGAGAAATAACAGAAAACTTTTTTCGTTTTGGATTATACTTATGGTATTATTAAAACTATCCAAATATAAACAGTAAACATATATAACATTTAAAACTTTCGCGATTTAAACACATATTTAATCATAAATCAGCCGCGACCATGACCAGTGAAACCTGTGTCGAAACGTCGGTAAATAAGGTAAACAAATTAATTCGCGTTAGACCCGTTTAATAATTATGAGAAAACATATAAATAAATATTTGAACTTATTGTGTACAACACACGAAAAACTTTCTTTCTTTTCTTTCGATTTTTCGATTCTTAAAAATCCTACAAGAAAAACGTTTGTAATAATTATATTTGTACATATTTGTGGCAATTAGCGAGTAACAATTTGTGTGTGTTGGAGGTTGGAGATTATGGCGTAGGTATAATCTTGTACTTGTGCCACATCATCTTACTACTAAATACTACTCTTACAATAATTGAACACCCTTCCGAAATATTATTTTTCAATTTCATATTCCTGATTTTTACAATACCGAATTTTTATAAATTCTATATATCAAAATCCCGAATTTTATAATCTCGATCTATCGAAACTCCGATCGTCAAAATTCCGACTCATAAAAGCACGAATATTCTAAAGGGCATCTAAAATGCTGGGCTTCGTAATTCGAAATAGTAAGGCCTTTCGTAAACTTAAAACAAAGAAACTTTTATATAGACCTGTCATTTTTATACAAATTATTAAGAAATCAAATGGACTGTCCACAATTATTGGAAAAAATCAACTTCAGAGCTCCTAATCGATATCCCCGCACCTCAATATTACCTCTTAATCCCACTTTTCGTAAAACTGTGCTCGGAAAAAATTCCCCTATTCCACGTCTGAGTAGATTACTGAATGAAAAATGTAGTAATGCAGATATTTACTTCGACTCTTTAATTAGATTCCAGACTACACCCAGGGCTGAGTCGCCCTTTGCAATTTGTGTTAAGTAACCTGAATTTTAACGTGCCAGATTCCTATTTTCTTTCGTTAATATATTACTTTAAGTTTACACATGTGGTGTTTGCCTAGAATTAGCTGTGCAATAAATTTAAGACTTTCTAAACTGTATGTAACCATGTATAATTGTAACCGCTGTTGGCAGACCTAATAAATAAAATAAAATAAAATAAAATATTTAAAATTCCGATTAACTTCTGTATAACATTATTCGGAATTTTAAAAATGAGTTGGAATTTTGATTATCGGAGTTTTGATAGGTTTTCAAAATCGGGATTATAAAATTCAAGATTTAAAAATTAACGCGATTCAATTTACGTTCTTAACTGGGGCCTTACCATGACGTCTTACCGCGATTCAGTTTAGGACCTAAACTGAGTCGCTGCCATACAACAGGGGCCTTACCATGACGTCTTAACGCGATTCAGTTGACGACCTAAACTGAGTCGCTTGCATACAACTGAGCCTAAAGTGAACCTAAACTGAATCGCGTTAAGACGTCATGGTTAAGAACCCAGAGCACAGTTAAGAACCTACACTGAATTGCGTCAAGCGATCGTGGTTAGGCCCCAAATGTCAATCAAAAATCTCAACAATAATAAAACGACATACATTTAAAACAGAACTAAAATTTTATTAATTTGACTAGTCGGTGGGTTTGGTTTCTTAGGCAGTCGTGGGAAGATGGGCACCCTGGGGCTGGAAGCCGTTCTCATCGGCGATGTAGGTTACGGTATAGATGACGCCGTCGGGGCCGGGGTAGGAGTACGAGCCGCGGACGGAGATGGCTTCGTTGTCGGTACCAACGTTGTTCAGTTGGGCTTGCTCCTGTTGTTTAATGCCGTTGGAGGTCTCATAACTGTAAGAGAAAGTGTAGTTTATCATTAGTAATTTCGGGAAGCTAACGAAGAAAACTGGCTGAGTCAAATGGCCGTATGTCACTGTTGAAATGTTTACTAAATCTTAACGCATGTAGGTATATCTCTCAATAGCCAGCCAGTTTTTGGTAAATTTGTCCGGACACACCCACTATGGATATCCGACGGATTGACCGAAAGTGTGTGACTGACTTATGATATGATCGTGGTGACGTGTAACCATGGGGCAGGTACACTACATAATTCCGCAAAACTTTATGCCGAATATTTATATCTCGAATGTTATATTCCTGATTTTGAAAATCCCGTCCATCAAAACCCTGATCATCGAAATTCCGACTCATAAAAACACGTGTTTAAATTCTTAATAGAAAAAAAACAACAGTATTAAAAATACCGAATCAGTATTAGATTCAGGATTATGTTAATCGGAACATGAAATATTTTTCTATCGTGAGTCAAAATTTTGAAGATCGGAGTTTTGGTAGGTCGGGATTAAAATTCGGAATTTTAATATACAGGATTTATAAAAATTCGGAATTATAAAAATCTGGATTATGAAGGTCGGAAGACCAAGGTGTGGCCTGGGTTAACGTCACTATATTTTGCATCAATATTTACACGACTAATACGACTATGCGGTAGATTCCCACCAGATAATCCCCGGCGTATTGAATTGCATAATAACTTGCAACTTGTAATTTTAGCGAGGGATTAGAAAGAATCCCGCTAATATTACAAGTTACATATGATTAAGAAATAGCCAGATCACTTCCAAAATGAAACTCGTCATACTCGTAGTAAAGAATGCTGATCACTCACCCGAAGCTGTAGCCATCAACGCCGATGTTATCCGCCTCATATTTGAGGATCTGGGCATCCGCGTCGGGTCCTCCAGACCGTGGAGGGGCAGCAGCCACGGCAGCGACGATCAGTGCGAAGACGATGAACTGCAACAAACAATGGAACTGCAATCAGTTGTTAAAGATGACGAGCCTGTGTTAGCTGTGTCTTTACCGTCTATTACCGTGGTTTTCACACTAAGCTTGTAAGTGAGTATTGTCAGAAAAACGAGCACCATTTTAAAGAAAATGCGTCCTCGATTTTCCATACAAACAAATTGTCAATATCGTAACGGCCCATACAAAATGTATGAAAAAATGCGTTACGAAATTGACCCAAAAAAGGGACACTCTTTTTCTTTTTTCAAATCTATAATAACTTCCTATATTAAAAAAAAAGAAACGGTACACTTTTTTTTAATGCCCAATGTACGTCGAGAGCCTACTGTATACTTTTTTAACGAGTTTACGACATAAAATTTGATTTATAACTTATGTGATGAAAATTATTGTAACTTTGATTAATGTGATTAAAATTTTAATTGCAACGAGTGTGTAACTTAAACCATATTATTCAATATGTACATGTTCTAATTGTTATTGTACAAATCATAATTTAATGTAAAACATTGATTAACAGTGATCACAAAAGTGACAAAACAAATAAAGTCTACTAACCGATTTCATTTCTGCTGATTGATGTTCTGGTGGTCCTTACTGAGGAAGTGCTAAGAAGTGACTGATGCCATCTCATCGCAGGACGTGCTATTTATACGAGGCCCGCAAGGACGCGAGATGTACTGGTGACCTTCTGACCTTGTCCTCAACATATGCTAAAATAAGGCATAATATCTATTTCGCATATTTTAACACATGGTATCAGTGTATGAAAAACAAAAATTAGAATACAGTGCAATTTATAAAGTAAGTATTTCTAGTTTAGTCAGTTACACTTTATAATATAAGTAGAAAACTTACTGGTTACCTTTATTTTCAAAAAATATACAGTAAGTGTAACTTACCTAACTACGTACCTCTGCCTACCTTAAATCTAAAATAGGTCATTGAGGCATTGTACCTAGGATGCTGGCGGCATTTCCTCATTGTATCGCAATGCTGATACGTTGTGCGAGGAAGCCACCAGCTCATCGGTCACCAGTAACATCAACCAGACGTTTCGCGATCTCTACGAAAAACTTGCGTGCGCTGGGACCCCATGGACCAAGAGTTTCGACCCCGAATGGTCCATAAAGAAAACTTATTTGAATCCAAGTAATATTACCTATGTTACCTGTTCTTAAATGGCTTGTATAAAGCACAGAGATTTTACTGGTAAATTATATTCTTCACTAGAATAATTAAATTGGTCCCCGATGGGGGATGCACAACACTGAAGACGTTTACTACTGATATGGCTGTAATATTATAACATACAAAACGTACGATAGATAACTTAATGTTGGAGATTTCATTAAAAACATAAAAGTTAGGTTATTATGGTCAATATGGCGGATCGTTTACATTGTAAGGAACTTTGATTAACGGCGATCTTATGTAGGTATGTTATGAACCATATATGTAATTATGCATTATGTATATATAATTATATATATACGCAATATTATAAAAACTTTTTTCTTTAAGCCAATTTCGAATTGTATGTAAGAACAGGTTATCAGGTAGCTCTCTTTATTCCAAAGGGATATTGTTGTAAACTCTCCCTGAAATCATAATATTATCATAAAATCATACTGGGCTGAATTAAAAAGCTCCTGTTTTAATTGACCTACATCTCTGTTCCTAAGTATTTGATGGTGAGTGCGTATAAAAAAGCTTAGGATTATTTAGTACAAGTTTCACTTGCTCTTAAATGTAAATACTAGTCAAGATCAGGGCATTACATTTCTTAAATAAAATTCTACAATACGGTAATGACTTAACTCCTCGCACAGCACGTATAATTTTTTATTTTATTTAGAAATATCTGTTCAATGGCAGTGGAGTTACCCCAAATTATAATGCCAATTTCAAGTATAATGTCAATTTCTATAGAGAATATCACGTCCAAGATTAGAGCCCACGGAAGGCTCGTGACATTTTCTATAGAAACTGACAGATATGTCCGGCCCGTTCTGGTGTGAGTCATCCTTTATACCCTATTTTACCTTGCTACACCTTAAGTTTAAATACTGAATTACAAACCAGCATTTTGAATTTCGTATTTTTATTAATATGCTTTTGTCTCAATGTCACTAAGCATTATAGTATGATGTAAAACATTCACAGCCCACGGAATTTTAACAGGTTTTTATGGTTATAAAAGACTACTTTAGATTCTCTGTCCGATATAAGTTTCTACTAAATGCCTACGGTTTTTATATCAAATATATGCCTCTACTAAAATGAAGGTTTTAAGGGTTTTAGAAGTATTCCATTTTGCTTTACAGATTTCTTTTTTATCACTGCTCTGTCTTTTTATGTTTTGTTTATTGTTTCTAATCAAGGCTTAATAAATGCTCCATTATTTTTTATACTTCAACAAGAGACAAAAAACAAGCATTCTATAAAATGGCGATTTTGTAGTGGCTGCAAGTGGATGCCACTCAGCATATGCTATGGTATCAAAGATACCCCAGCTCTGGTTTTCCAGGGATGGAGGGTAGTTTGGAACAGGAACATGAAAAAATGAAGGATCTACAAATGAAATAGTTTGCCAATGAGTATAAAATAAATAAATAAATATTGTGGCACAATTTTACATAAATCGACCTAGTCCCACGGTAAGCTCAATAAGGCTTGTGATGTGGGTACTAGACGACGATATATATAATAGATAGATACATATAAATACTTAAATACATAGTAAACATCCATAACTCAGGAGCAAATATTCGTGATAAACACACAAATAAATGCTCTGACCAGGATTCTAACCCGGGACCTCCTGCTTCGTAGGCAGGGTCACTACCGACTAGGCTAGGAGGCCGTTAAAAATACTACATTTATACAAAGGTTATGAAATGAACGTGTCACGGGAGCAACACCACCTCGGCCCGTCTCGGCTCGGTCTGAGTCATTCTCCAGATTCACTCGCTCTGGTCAAACAGATCATTGTAATGAAGCATTGATATAAGCAATAAACTGTAATATCTTACAATAACACTGATACGTGACATTTAAATTGTGAGATGTTTATCGGATAACACGTGTCTATAATGTAACGTCTATGATGCAACATTGCCAATTTTGTACGGTGGGCAATGTTACCACGAAACCCTTTTATATCAAATATAAAAGTGTCATTTTCAAAATATATGTAAAGCGCGCCTTAAACACGCCCTAAATCTGGCGGCTAATCACCAAAATGTGGTTGTTTGCCAAATTTTTATTTTATTTTATTTATTCGGAGAAAAATCCATACTTAAAACTAACTTAATAATATTAGAACATGCATTTACCTCCTCAACAGTTCCCACTGAGATATTCTTGCTGTAGTTTACTTAGACACAAAATTTACCAATCGACAGTTATGAAAATCGATATAGGTAACAGTAGTAAAAAAAACCTAAAATCTAGTGTACTTCAACAGGAAACCTTCTCATTCTTCTTGATCCGGTTGATCCGGGAAAAAGGAAAGGGTTCCTGGACGGCGCTTCCTGGGGGCAACGGTAACGGTTACTGGTGCTGCAAATGTTCTGTCAGGGAGGTTGGGGGGTTTTCCACAAGGAGTACTCTCATTGAGGGAGAGAACTTCCGAGTGTTGGCTAGAGAGGGCTTTCGGGCCTGGCGCTTGCTTTACCGTCCGTCATAATAGGCAACCTTAAAAAGTGTTTTAATAGATACCATGCTCAATATGCTTATAATAATTAAGAATTCGATGTGAATGATGAATTCGGTGCGAACTAATAAATTAAGTACTCAAGATAACAATTTTTTTTTTGCATATACGGTTAAATTACAAACTTAATTAAGGAATTATCTTGTACAATTTTTCAAAAAACGGTCAATCAATCAAGTTCAAAATAATTTTCCAATAAAGTTCTTATTAAGTTATACTTTTGTAATTTTTTTCATATTTTTTGAACTCAGTTCAAAAGTAAGAGGGGCACATTTTTTTTAAATTTTGGATTGATCGAAAATATTAACTTTATCAAAAACTGTTTAAAAAAAAACCCTCATTATTTTTCAAATACCAATCCAATGATATATCACACTCTAAAAACCCTGTAAAACCCTGAAAAAAAAAATTCCACTTTTTATTTTACCACTTTGTTGGCGTGTCCAATATACCTACATATTCGTAAAAAAAATACAGCTTTCTAGTACTTACAATCACTGAGATTATCCATGGACGGACGACCAGACGGACAGACTTAGCGAATCTACATATAAGGGTTCCTAGTTGATTACGGAACCTAGTGACCGGATTGTCTATGATTCCAAACCTTAGAAAAAAATCAAAAAATTTAACGCTGATTTATATGCATATCTAATTTGCATATCATAACCAGCATATTGACTGTGAGAAATGAACTTTCAATCTGTCAATTCCATAAATCACTAACCATTTTACGGCCAGTTTAAAATATTTCAAAATTAAACTTTAACTCTTGAATATAAAGTCGAAAATGAATTGATGTAAAAACGTGAGTAATGGCATTTCTCAGTTAAATGGTAAAAGATGCGCATGCGTTACGTAACAAGGTGAATGTCATTAGGTTAGTTAGTAAAGGTTAACTTAACGTCGGTAACGAAGATGGATTCGAGAAGAATGTGATTCGGTAGCGAATACCAGGTTACATAGCGTTCATATCTTTTGTTTTGGAACCATAGACAAATGTCTCTAATTTTTAGTGTTCCGTGGCCAAAATGGCAACAACGGATCCCTTATAGTTTCGTCCAGTCCGTCTGTCCGTCCTTATGTCACAGCGGTTTTACTAAGTAGGTAACTATAAAGCATGTGATAATGATACGGCTAGAAGTGTATTTTGTGTGCCGCTACTTAGTTTTGCCTATAAGTTATAAAAAAAATATGATTTTGGGGGGGTCACATGTAACTGAATGTCAAAAAAATATATTTGCCAAATATCTACTTGTGCCACATGATCAGATAGGCCCTTAGATTTTATTTTTTTGAATGTTCGGAACTAATCGCTCTGAAAGTCTGGTGGCAAAATTATCCCAAGGTTAGTCGTAGGCGCTAGTTATACCAATGCGACTACCATCATACCTTCCAACCCAAAGGGTAAACTAAGCCTTATTGGGATTAGCCCCGTTTCCTCAAGAAATTTTTCTTCACGGAAAAGTAATGGGTAAATATCAAATAATATTTAGTACATAAGTATCTACCGAAAATTCATTGGTACGAGTCGGGGATCGATCCCGCGACCTTCAGAAACTCGCACGCTTTTACCGTTGAGCCACCAACTCTATCGCTTTAGGATTCATGTTAGATAACCATCTGTCCCTCTGTTTGTCACGGAGTTATATTAGTAGGTGCCAAATACACGCAGCATATGTATTTGTAATACAATAACAAATACAAAATTGAATTAAAAAATAGAATGCACAAAAACAGATGTTGAAAATGTATATCGCGTGAGTAAATTGAGGGAAAATTAAGTATAAATATTTGTGTGATGGTATGGAACGGTCCCATGCTAAAGAAATTATAAATTGGGGGCCTTACCCCTCAGAGGGGTTACCACGATCGACTAACGCGATTCAGTTTAGAAGCTAAACTGATACGCTGCCATACAACTGAGCACAGTTAAGAACCTAAACTGAGTCGCTGCCATACAACTGAGCACAGTTAAGAACCTAAACTGAGTTACGTTGAGACGTCATGGTAAGGCCCCTGAATACAGTTAAGGACCTAAACTGAATCGCGTTAGGAAATCGTAAGGCCCTAGAACTTCTTACGCCGGCGCAAGATCTTCTTTAACTTGGCCTGTCTTTTATTTACGTCATGATTAATATCATACAGCTTGAATTGATAATGACACAATTGCTGGACGTCCACACTTAATGTTAATAAGTAATCTATTAAGTATCGTTCGCCATTTTTCCTCTTTATTCAATTGAACTTATAAACATATAATTTTCTACATTAAACTTCTAAGTTCAATATAAGATAAATTGGCACAAACGCATTTTAATGATAACATAATGAAATCTAAACACGACAACATCCTATTAAACAAAACTAATCCGGCCATGACTGAACTAAACTTTGTAATATACGTATAACGATTTTGTTTGTCTAAAATAGTCAAATGTCAAATTCAAATTTCAAGGATGAAATTATAAATGATAATGTGCCATCTGCCCACAGCCCGAAGGTTACTTATTAACATCTTTACGACTATAATAATATGGCTTTAGCCTGGTTTTCGGAATCTGGAATCCTGTTTCGACTTTTATTGGTCATCAATTTCAAAACTTACATCATCGAGATTAAGGTCTTCTGCCCTTTTCGTATTGTAATTTGAGTAATAAATTCATCTTCAAAATCATTTTTTTTTATGACGTAAAACCTTTTAAACGGGTCTGGCGTCTGGCTAAAGATCGTTTGTAAATACAAAGTGCAACAAATAATAATAAAACGAGTATAATTGCGATCACTTAATACTGCAATTATGTAGAATGCTTGCATTATTTTGATATTTTTTCGTATAATTAGTGTACTTAAAAACTTTAAACTTATAAAACGGTTAAAAAATCAGGTTTTTTTATCACAATTAGGCGTGATATGTTTTATAATGAATATGAATATGAATATAAGTTTTATGTCAGTGTGACTCACGAAAGTTTAAATTGTATGATGGCTGTTTAGTTATCTTCATTGATATTGAATTAGGTTAGTTCACTAATGTCTTCATAGAATGATGATGATTTTACAATAAGATAGATAGGTTTATTCCATTTTACTTAGCAGAAAATTATGGTATACATTAAGGTAATATGCTATAGTTTTCGTTCAACCGTAATGTCTGCTAATCAACTCATCTTTAAAACTTATTATTACTGTAACCTTTTATATCAGTTATAACAGAATTGACTTCACAATTTTCTGATGTATAAATTTATACCTGGGTCCTATTCAAAAGCTACTAACTTTACACTACTTAAGCTACTAACAAGCGGAAGTCTCTGTATTACTCCATTAATTAGACAGGGACTTCCACTAACTTTATAAGTCACAAGCTTTTGAAACGTTGTGTTTAAACAAACTTACAGACTTGCAACACGATAGACAAGTGGTCGAGACACCAAACCAATAAAACAACAACATAAAATTAAAACAAAAAGAACTAAAGCTTTATTAACAACCGGGCTTATCACAGCATTGCTACAGATGGGGGGTGGGATTGACTAGTTTAGGGGGCTTGGGGGAGATGGGCACCCTGGGGCTGGAAGCCGTTCTCGTCAGCGATGTAGGTGACCGTGTAGACGACGCCGTCGGGGCCGGTGTAGGAGTACTGGCCGCGAACGGCGATGGCTTCGTTTTCGGAACCGGCATTGTTAAGTTGGGCTTCCTCCTGCTGCGCAATGCCGTTGGAGGTCTCATAACTGTAAAAGAAAATAAGGATGAAACTAAAGGTAGGGAATCTTTATCCAGGGACAACACACAAGGATACCATCGACTTGAAGAGGTCGACATGGCCGAAATTGGTCAAGAAAGTATTAATATGGTACAAATCTTAGAAGTTTTCATCCCTCCATAGTTTTATAATATATTTTATTGCCTCGTGTTTAAACTACATTACAGAAGTAGGTAAGTCTTTGTTCCAGTTTATATTTAACGGGTCAGCCACGAATTTGCGCGACCATGTGAGAAAGTGCAGGTCGATGGTCGTAGCCAAGATATCAATAGTTTCTAACACTAAGCGAAAATTAAGAATGTTTTGTATTGATATCTGCTTTGATTCATTTCCATACATTTCACTTAGCGTTTTCTACAAACGATTAACCTGGCTTGATGTTGGTAGACTAATTTTTTCCGGTCTTTTGCATGGCCGGCGCTCCCGCTAACGCTTGTCACGGACAGTCCTATGTCCTTACCATGAGTTGCACGCAACTGAATTCGATAGCGACTGCAACGCTCGAAAGTATGTCCGTCTCGCTCCTACCATCCCTCTGGCAGGAGCGAGACGGACATATCCCCGAACGCCCCCCCAGAATACGTCCACGTGAAATTCATGGTAAGCACAGACCGGGCCGAAATACGACATCACACGACTGCGGCAGCTGGCAGCGGTGAGCGGCGGCCATGCAAACAGCAAAAAAAAACCTTAAATGCATTGTGATTGCTTGCTTAGTACTTACGCAAATTTGTAGCCATCAACGCCGATGTTCTCGGCTTCGTAGCGAAGGACCTGGGCGTTCGCGTCGTTGGGGTTGCTCTGGGGAGCAGCCACGACGGCCGCAACGATCAGGGCGAATACGATGAACTGCAATAAATATTATGTTTAATAACATTTTCTAAATGAATCACATAACGGATTTAATCAAATATATTATACATTCTCGAGTGGGTAAGGTAAACCTAGACTGCTAAGGATGCTCATTCCTGGTGGATATATGCTGTAAATAATACGAAACGTAATATGTGCTTTATGGTATAATGTACCACATTGTCGGTTGTTGATAAGGTGCACTTCAAAAAGAATATTTATGGCGTTAGTTCCTTATCGGCGTCGGACTAAGTGGGAGGTACCTTTCACCAAAAACAACCACGTATACGAAGTTTAGTAAATGTAAATTCGTATTCTAGGCCGAGTTGTTTAATAAAATCAAAGTCTGTAGTAAGAATGTGTTATGAGCGACCGGTGTTACCCTGTACACAGAACATTAGGTACTATGGATGTTTTTGAGTTAGTATTGTGTACTTCATTAAGATTGTTCTCAATTAACATAACTCAATTTTCATATTGCTCCTACGAAAATTTGTATTTAATCTTAACTCCAATCAACTACCAAATACATTTATGAAGTGGAAATTATTTTTAATTGTGCACATTTTATCTCGGGAAACTACGTTAACTATACAAATGTGTTCCGTATTTAAGGAGAATCATACTATATCAGATTGCATATTACTGAAGATATCACGTTTATATTGTCATCATTCTAACCCATAAAAATTGTAAAAGTAATGTCTCAATTGTAAAGAACTTCGAAATATATTTAAGTATTAACTTATCTCACTTAATTTTAAATTAATCGTTATCTAAGATGTAAAAAAGCCGATAGTAAATCGATAAACAAAAGCCGATCACAAAAGACAACCCGTCCAACACTCGACACAAAAAATCACTAACCGATTTCATTTTAGCGGAGTTTTTTGGTGGTCCTGGCGACTCGAGAACAAGTGAGCGACTGATGCCATCTCTCGGCGGGATGCGCTATTTATATGCGCGGACGCATCGCAAGGACGATAGTTGACATTTGAACTTCTTCGGCGGTTTAAAAGGTTCTGTGACATGTCCGGTTGATGGAAAATACCTTTGAATTAGATTTATTTGTATCTTAAGATGTTACGTCTGTGAATGTAATAGGATTGTGTTAGTCCCATAATGGATTAAAATTGCCCGATTTGTTTACAAATAAATAAAAACATATACCATTTATGTAAGATTTTTTATTTATATGCCTCCCTATTTTTTCACTCGATAAAAAGGAGAGCACATATATAGTAGTTACTACTTAAAAACATGAATAAAAACATTTATTACAAATAATAAACGATTTAATTCGTACTTTGAAATTATGTCGATATTATGATTTCTCAAAATAACTACATTTTGAATTATTTTAAAATCTCGATAGGGGTAATTGGTTCCTTTCCCTTACATGTTCAGTTAGCAGCAGAAGTTGCAAAGTCAGCGACGAGTATTTGAAAACGAGGAAACTATGTACTATCGCATTCAAAATTGCATGGGCAGTTTATGAATGAATTCATTCATAAATTGCCCAGGCACTTTTGGACTCGTGTGAACATTTAAAAAAATCTTCTGCAGCCTGTGGTTGTCACATTATATATAGGTATATATATATATATATACCTCTGATTATAAACAGTCGAACATAGTCAGTTCAAGCGAAACTGCCTTTGTTATGGTTTTTTTGGGATGGGACGGGACGGGACGAAACGATCTGTCAATTTCTATAGAAATAATCACGTGATATCTCGAAGCCCTAGGATGTCACCATGACGTTTTCTATAGAAACTGACAGCTCGTCCCGCCCCGTCCCATCCCGTCCCAGTGTGAGTCATCCCTTATACTCATTTATTTCCTTTCATATTTGTGTACTACTACATCTCCAATACTCCCTTAATTGCTCAAAGGTAAATTGGAAGAGATCAAAGGTTAACTGGAAGAAATCCCTAAAAGGGAGGAAAGGGAGGGGGCCTTTGTACAAATGATATATTGTTACTTTTTTGTTTTATTTTTCTCCGTTTCTGTACAATTAAGTGTACTACTACTAACGAATAAGAATATTTGTATGCCGTTATTCATAAACGCACATCAAATACAGTTTAGCTGTTTGTCTTTTTCTCTCAGTTTGGCCTTTGTTAGAACGGCAGAAAACATAATGTAAATTGCTTTTTTCCGATTTGCAATAGATATTATATTCCAATGATTGTCAGTCACTGATTAGAGCCTCTGGCCTAATGTGAGTTCGTTAAATTATTGTTAAAATATTAGTTTCACATTTCGTTAATGAACATTGATGGATGAAGTGTTATTTTTGACAAACTTCAATTCGATTTGGTAATATTTTTAAATGTTAATCATTTTAGATACTAATTAAAAAATATTTATTTTCGAAAAATATACAGTAAACACTTACTTCTTACTTTTAAGTTACACAACTTACCTACCTAGTCTACCTACCTACCTGTACCTACCTTAAATCTAAAATAGGTCCTTGTGGCATTGTACTTAGGACGCTGATACGTTCTGCGAGGAAGCCACTAGCTCTTCGGTCCGGTGCGCTGGAACCCCATGGACCAAGAGTTTCGACCCCGAATGGTACAAAAGGTACTCTCTTATATTTATTACTTAAAAATTCAACGTTCACTTAGTTTAGACTATAGATATGAGGCCTTACCATGACGTCTTAACGCGACTCAGTTTAGATCCAAAACTGAATCGTTAAGATGTTAAGGTAAAGCCCATGTGCGTCTATATAACTCGTCGGCTTGTCTATGTTGGGACTAATAAACACTTCATCTTTTAAGTAACAAGTTAGCCAAACAGTTAACCTTTTGTTCTAATTTGACAATTTGTGTGTTGGTTTTTTTTTATGTTATAGGGGATAAACGAGCAGACGAATCGCCTGATGGTAAGCGATTAACGTCGTCCATGGACACCCGCAACACCAGAGGTGTCGCAAGTGCGTTGCCGGCCTTTAAGGTGGGAGTACGCTCTTTTCTTGAAGGTTTGAAGGTCGTATCGGTCCGGAAACACCGCTGGCGACAGTTCGTTCCACAGTTTAGCTGCGAGGCAGGAAGTTTCGGGAAAAGCGCACAGTTGAGGACATTACAGAGTGTTTTTTTAAGAGCGTTGGTGACCCAGCGGTATCACGTGAGACTTTAAATCCGAAGGTCTCGGGTTCAAATCCTGTCGGCTCGTACAAATGACATTTTCGGAACTTATGTACGAAATATCATTTGATATTTTTGATATTTACCAATCGCTTTTCGGTAAAGGAAAACATCGTGAGGAAACCCAATAAGGCTTCCCAATAAGGCCTTGTTTACCTCTAACCCAGAGGTTGGAAGGTCAGATGGCAGTCGCTTTCGTAAAACTAGCGCCTACGCCAAATCTTGGGATTAGTTGCCAAAGCGGACCCCAGGCTCCCTGAGCCCAGGAAAAACGCTCAGAAAAGAAAAGTAGATTACAGAGTGATTTTTGTATGTAATGTGTGAAAACTGAAAACTACATCCCCCCCCCCGTCACGTGTGTTACAAGGGATGAAAATGATATATTTCTCTAATAAACAAAGCCGAAAACAGCATCATATCAACACCACGATGCCACTAGTTAATCCCCGAAAAACCGTAAAAATGTGTAGTGTTGAAAAGAAAAGTGCCACTTTGATCCCTCTTAGCTTGAACAGAAAAAACCCTTTTATGAATAGGTGGTGTGAAATAGCTATTTATGCAACAAGTGCGGAAAGTTAGTGATTTCCGACGAGTGTCATATTATTCACGAGCAAGCGAAGCGAAGCGAGTGTATAAGTCGACACGAGTAGGAAATCATCTTTACGCATGTGTTTTATCTATGCATTGTGCGAGTAAATAAAAAAAATACGTGTGGCACTCGGGGACTGCCGCGGTAAAGCTATTGCATATCATTTTGTATCAACTTATGCAATTACTAGCGCGACTTCGTCTGCGCAGTATTATAATGTTTGGTAGTGTATTTTTATTACCATAAGTATTAAATACCCAATTGACTTGAACTGTAAATTGCTAATTAAATTCCGGGGCCGTATAAAACAAACAACTAACTTGCAACTACAGTAACCTGTTATTCTTTGTTCTCGTTAATAATTCAGGATATACCAAAATGCTGGTGATCAATATTGTAATCTGATTTGGAAAAAATAGGACTAAATGTTTTTTTTGTCAAACATTTTTTGTTTATTTATTCTCCTAACCACAATTCGATACTGATTAGTGATTACACATTTAATCGAATCACCAGCATTTTTGTGACAGCTGTAGGTATGTATCTTTGACCACATATTAATCTTTCAGTGGCTGGATACGCTGTAGATATGCTAAAAAGTACGTCCAAGTTGACATAAATTATCTTTCAATGAAATAAGTAATCAAGGCCGAGTGTTTTTGATCACGGTTTACAACACTGCCTTAAGCTCACTGAATTTAACCCACAGAATGTCAGTCGGTACCTGATTACAACTAACTTCCCAGTGAAGAAAAACATTGCGAGGATACCAAAATAATTACGTCACGCATATAATAATTATAAACTTTCATTAGGTAGGTAAGTATATATTATGTCTCATCTCAACCAAGGACGATCTTATGATAGGATCGGCAGAGGCCTTTATTCGCATTTACACAGGCGTTCAAAAGTGCATGGGCAATTTATGAATGAATTCATTCATAAACTGCCCATGCAATTATAGATTTGACTATTTCACTTGCTTCCTTCCCCTTTGCACCTCTATATAGGATGATTTTCATAACAAAAACTATTCTGTCTGTGTCTAGGAGTCAAAACATCCCCATGCCAAATTTCACCTTAATCCGTTCAGCGTTTTTAATTTAGTGTGAATTGGTAACAGATAATAGTTCATCAAATTTACAATATTAGCATCGCATGGAAATTTGTCCAAAATGTAATTGAAGAAACCGTGCTGGTTTTGTGACAACATCGCTACGCAAGATCAGTTTGCTAGACAACAAAAATAAAATAGATGCCATTATTAAGTAAAATGTATCTAATGAGACTAATGGCATGCCATGATCTAAGAATGTTTTTGCGCAAAGTTAAAATAATTTTAATCAAATCAATTTAACGGGGATATAGGCGATACCTAGTTCCATTAGTGCCATATAGATAGAACTGTAATAAGTGCCATCCTAATCCATCAAGTTGTGCATATTCAGTAATAAGCCGTTTTAGAAAAGTAATCGTACAAAAAAATCTGAGTTTATTTATAAACTATCCTTGTCCAATATTTAATATAAAAACCGTACTGGCTTTGTGACATTGTTCTTTGCGCAAAGGCAAAATCGTTGCGTTTGGCCATTGTACTCCCCTGGGCCCGCTATGAGGTATGTATGTCATCCGCTTGTACAATGCATGGTGGGTGTTGACAGCCATATATACATTGAGTTGCCGTATTTGTAGTGGTTGGATTCCGCGTCACTAAGACCTCAATGATATTGTCCTGAGGTCTCTTCAGTCAGCGGGTGTTCATTCCGTTCTGGAGCCACTGGGTTTAGCCGCACTGATAGCAAGATGGAGTGACCCTGGTGCTGTGGAAAACGGGGCGGTGTTCAGTGTGGGATGTTACATGCGTTAGCACAATTTCGACCACCCATATTACTCGCACTTCCCACGTAGCAGGAGCCCTCTGCCGAAACTCTAGCGGTGGCGAAGCGGCAAAAGTGTGCGCTCCCTTCTGGGATAAGATCCCAAACGGATAGCGTAACGTAATAAGACAACAGTTTGTCACCTTTGTATGACAATTTCTGATAATTCTATACAGTTACTCACATTTGACAGCAATCACCGTCGCACTATCCATGCAACTTGTCTTTTCATGAACTTATAGCATTATCATTATCAGATGACATTCGTGGATAAGCAACTTAGGTCTATAGGACATGGATACAATACATGTTCATGCCTTTGGTTGTGGAGACAGCGGGCTGCTACAAAGTTACCATTATTAGTGATTTTATTTATTATCAAATTTATCACAGCATTAAACATATCATATTTACATAGATTTAATGGATCCCGGCACATTGGTCACTTTTCAACTCATTTCCTAAAAACACAGTTTTGTATTTTTTGTGCACTTTCGTCAGTAGTGACAAATATGTACCTACTTAAGTTTAATTTCTGTTTGTTTATGACACTACTGAACAAAAAAAACTTAAAATAAATTTGGGTACATTTTCGTCTGCAGTGAAAGAGAGCTTTTTTATAGGCGAAAAACATACGGTATTCATCGTCTTCGAACACCACAAACAAAATATTTACAGCACGCAGCAATATCACCTTTGTGATTATCACAATAAGGAACAAATCTAATATACCAATAGAAAATATTTGATAAACAAGACAAAGGCATATTTCGATACTCTACTTCTTTGTAGGTACTAATATTTCTTATGCCAATGAAATTTCCACTTTATTCCGTTGTGCACTAACGTGCTAAATTCACAAATTTAAAATGGTACTTAGTACGACTTTGCATTTGCACTAAGGTATCGATTAAAAAAACAAAACGATTCGCAGTCTAAATAAAAAATTAGGCGCCTTTTGCCTTTAATTCGATCCAGCCAGTATATTATGCATCGATTACAAAATCGATTTAACATATTTGATTCTGGCGGGAAAAAATAATAGTGTTTATTTTGACATTTGACATCGCCGTATCTCTGGTAATAAGGGCTACTGTCCTCAATATTTTGTATAGAATATGACACTTAGCGACATTCGTATGGAGATATATCCTTTCCCCGATAAAGAACTTTGTAACAAAGTGAATAAAGTCGGTTTCGGTCCGTCGGAGTGGGGAGCGTCAGGTTTTTTTTCGTTACGGAATTTCTGGATTCGGTCCCCGCGCTCAAGGCCCGCGATAGAAGCTATGCAATAGCTTAAAAATCATATCATGACAAAACAATTTAATTGTTACATGACAGTAATTTAATTATAAAAATTAAAAATGATATTATTTTATAGTTTTCTTACATAGAAAATATTTTTTGTATCAGGCTGATAGCGGAGTCCGAAATTTAAAAAAAATTGAAAAGTAAATGCACTGCGGCCAAATCGTGCAGAAAAGTGTACTTTTCTGCACGATTTTGGCTTCATCGGCCATATCGTGCGGAAAAGTACACTTTTCTGCACGATTTGGCTTCATCGGCCAAATCGTGCGGAAAAGTACAACTTTCCGCACGATTTGGCTTCATAGAAAGCGCACTTTTCGAGCACATGCATTGTAAAATATTTTTTAGGGTAAGGGGTCGCTTTGACGTCTCCCTTTCTACGTGTTTGAAGCCTGCTTTGCTCGATGGTTATCATTTTATAACATTTCATAACAGTGTTTCAACCCGACACCACGCCGTCACAAAATGATTCATTTGGCGTCATCGGCGTCACGATTGCGTCATAGCCGGGAGTGGGCGCCTGGCCCACTTGTGGACGACCCTTGCGAAAGGGTCCGACGTGTATGGGAATCTGCGGGTCAAGGTTCATAACCCGTTGGTTGGGATAATCGTATAAACACTAAATATGATACATTTTTTTTTATAGCGTTACCTTAGTCATTTTTATCGAGCGCTTTTTAATATACATGCATATGTAAACAAACCACGGATTGTACAAATTGACTGAGAAAACCTACTCGCGACGCTCGCTCGTTCAATTATGAGAGATAACTGAGATAAGTGGGACCAGTCACCTGCTAGCTATAGCATCTTATTTGTGCAGCCAGAAGACGTTTCATATATTTTACAGTACACATGGTATTACTTGACTGCCCTAGGACAATGATGAGCACTTTACGTGCCTGAGTCGAATATTCAAAGTGCCATATGTACTGTAAAACGTCGTACGATACATGTGCGAAGAGGTAATTCGCAACTCGTATCGATTTAAAACACTCCCTACGGCCGTGTTTTAATTTATCGCCACTCGTTACGAATTTCTTCTTTTTCGCCCTTGTATCGTAACGTACTATTTCAATACAGTTGGTATAAATTTTTTTGGTGGTTTTGTATGCACAAAGTTAGTTTTTGCGACTAGTCCTTTTTACTTCCAATTTTTAGTTTTTTTTTCCAATTCATGACTGCTTACCGAAGTGTATTATATAATAATAAAATAGCTTTTTATTTCCACATACAAGTAAATTACATTTGTTTTCATTTAATAAAGTTAATTTATGTGGATCCCTTTCGAGTGAAAGCCTCCTCACACGCCTTCCATTCATCCCTGTCTTGGGCTTTATCTATCCAGTTAACTCCAGCTGTTGAAATTATGTCGTCTATCCATTTCTTTTTTGGTTTACCACGGTGTCTTTTTCCTGCGGGGCCTGTCCATTTCGTAGATTCTATTGTCCATCTCTTATCTGTGTATCTGCATATATGCCCAGCCCATTTCCACTTTAATTTGAGACTATGTTGTAATGCGTCGGTAAGCATAGTTCTCTTTCTTATAATTTCGCTCCTGATTTTTTGGATCTTCTTTACCTTTAGCAGACTTCTTTCCATTGCTCGCTGGCATGTAGTGATTGAGTTTTTAATTTTGCTAGTAAAAATCCATGTTTGGCTTCCATATGTTAGGCTTGGTAGTATATTTGTGTCCATTACCGTTTTCTTTAAAGCCATTTCATAGTCGCCCTTTAAAATTTCTTTAAGCGACCAAAACTTCTTCCATGAATTGTTTACACGCCTCTCTACTTCATCTTCATTACTAGTAGGGCTAAATGACATCATTTTTCCAAGGTAGATGTATTCCTGTACATATTCGATCTCTTTACCCGACACATATATTGGTCTTCTTCTGTTGTTTGTCATTGCCTTTGTTTTGGCTGCGTTCATGTGCAGTCCTACTTTTTGGCTTTCTTTGTCCAGGTCATTCATCATACTTTCTAGGTCTACAGCAGACTCTGCAAACAGCACGAGGTCGTCCGCAAAACGTAGATGACTGAGGTAGCGATTGCCCATCTTGATTCCTTTGCGTTTCCAGTCTATGTTTTTAAAGACTTGTTCCAGCACCATTATAAATAGCTTTGGCGATAATGGGTCTCCTTGTCGGACGCCCTTCCCTATACATATCTCTTCTCCTCTGTTTTCCATTTTAACTCTACTTAAACTTTGGCTATAAATATCTTTAAGGATGTTTATATAAGTCCTATGTATTTTACATGCCTCAAGAGCTTTCCAGATACTGTTGTGGATAATACTATCAAAAGCTTTTGAGTAGTCAATGTACCCTATGTAGATGGGGTAATTGTATTCTCTATGTTTTGCCATGATTTGGTCTAGAGTATGGATATGGTCTATTGTGGAGTAACCTGATCTGAAGCCGGCTTGTTCAATAGGTTGATTGTTATCTATTGTGGGTGTTAGTCGCGTCTGCAGGATGGACGTGAAGAGTTTGTAAGTACTAGACAGCAAACTGATAGGGCGATAGTTGCCAATATCTAATGGGTTGCCTTTTTTGAACAATAGTATAATGTCAGAGATGCACCATTGTTTAGGGATTTTTTGCGTGTCTAGCGCCATGTTGTACAAATTCACCAGGTATGGTATCAATAAAGGTGCTCCAATTTTTAGTGCTTCATTGGTTATATTGTCCGGTCCGGGGCTCTTTTCAGGTTTCAATTTTTTTATGTGTTTCAAGACTTCAAGGTCTGTTATGGGGTCTATTATTTCTGTATTATTTTCTGGCGGTTCATAAGTGATTGTTGTGTTTGGCTCCTCGGGTGGTTTTTTGTATAGCTCTCTATAAAAATTGGAGGCGTGTTGGATAATGTCTTGTCTAGTATTGTTATCATGTTGACCTTCTTGCAGTTTCTGTATCCAGTCTTTATGACTGTGTAGTTGTTTATAGGCGCGTTTGGTGCTTCTGTATATGTGTAAGTTATTTTCAATCACTTTCTGTCTATAATTTTTATAGTCTTTCTTCACAGCCTTGTTTGATAATTTGAATATCCTTGACAATTCTAGTTTGTCTTCCTGCGTTTTGTTTTTTATTGATATTATTTCTGTCCGTTTGCTTATTAATTCTAGGGTTTCTTTGCTTAGGATTTTGTTTTCTTTCTGTGTGTTTTCATTAGTTTTAATTTCAAGGCTTCTTTTTATGCTTGTTTCTAATTCATTGTAGTATGCTTGTATATTGTCATAGTTTGTGTCTGAAAATTGTTTGGATAAGTTTTCATTTAAATTTTTTAAATATATAATTTTCTCATTTTCTGTTTTCAGAAGTTTTGTTGAAGGTTTAAATGATTTCCTACTTAGTTTGGGCGCTTCTATCAAGAATGATGATCGAACTAGTCTATGATCAGATGGGAATGTTATTTTATTTAATATTTCAACATTTGTTATTCTTTTTGGCTTGTTGCACATTATATAGTCAATCTCGTTCTTGGTTTTTTGGTTTGGAGCTAACCAAGTCCATCTTCTATGTGGTTTTTTATTAAAGTATGTATTCATGATGGCTAACTTTTGTTCGCAGGCATATTGTATGAGACGATCACCCCGCTTGTTCCTTGTGCCATATCCATACTTCCCCATTACCATATTTTCCGATTTCTTTGGTTGCCCTATTTAAGCATTAAAGTCTCCTATGACTAGAGTATTTGTGTCTTGTATGTCTTGTGCTTTCCGAAGATCGTTATAAAATTTATCCATTTCTTCTTTGCTCGCTCTTTCAGTTGGTGCATAGGCCTGGATTATGGAAATAGATTCTTTTTGAAATTTCAGTTTTAATATGGCAACTCTTTCAGATATCCCGATGAAACTAACTATGTTATTTTTCAATTTTTTTCTGATGATAAAACCCACTCCATGCAGTCCATTAGTTTCCCCTTTGTAACATAATAAAAATTCTTGATGCTCTTCTATTTTACTTCCAAATCTTCTTACTTCTGAAAAACCGATTATATCATATTTAATGTTCTGGAGGGCATTTGTTAATTCTAGAAGCCTTTCTGGAGTGCTCAGTGATCTGACATTGTATGTGCATATGTAAATTGTTGTTTCATTCGAGCTTGTGTGAGGGTTTTGGTCTATAACCCCACGGTGACCAGCCGGGTTGGGGTTTATTTTATGATTCTTTGAATTGATAATTTGTTTTTGTTTTTTCCGGTTGGTGTTTGATTGCTATTTGCTTGCACTTGGTGATTCTTGTTCAGCTGTCAAGGTGAGTGAGTTTGACCTGATTCTAAACTTATCAAAGGCATCGGCTCTGACTGCTTTCCCATCTTTGGCGGCCAATTGTTTCCTGGGCTGGCTTTCTTGCTGAGGGGACTCCGAAGGCATTCTCTTTCTGCTGTCTTTCTTTCCTTCTAATACTACTAATTTATCATAATTAATAAAAGCTGTGTTCCGTTTCTCTCTCTCTTCTTTTACTTTCACTTGTAGTTCTTTCCTCTTGTTTTGTATCGCTCTGGGAAAGTCTTCACTTGCATATACGTTATCAAATTGTTTTCTTGCTTTCATTATCTCTCTCTTTTTAATTTCTCTGACAAATGAGATACGAACAGGTCTAGCTTTGCCTTCCGTATTTTTTCGGCCAATCCTATGTATTTTGTTCACTTCGCTGTATGAAATTTCTATTTTTAAGTCGTTTTGCACTTTTTCTTTCACATTGTTGAATAGTTCTTCTGTTGAGTCTTCATTTTCCTCTATGCCAAAAAGTATTATGTTGTTTTCTTTCTCATTTTTTTCCAACTCGAATATTTTTTCTTCTAAATCCTTTATTTTTGATGTGAGTATCTTATTCTCTTTTATTAGTGGTGACAGCCTATCATCCAACTGCTTCATTACAGTGTTCGTAATAGAGGAGTGAAGCTCAGTTTTAAGTTCTTCTGTTTGTTTCGACAGTTGTTTGTTGATTTCAACACTCAAGCTGTCAAATAATTGCTGCAGGGAGGCGTTCATTTTTGTCGTGTAACGGAACGTTTTTCGAAGTTCTTGAAATTTGAGTGTTGCAACACTGTCCGTAGTTGTCACTGGTATTTTGTCTGTAATGTTTTGGCAAAACTAACCTCAAAAACTCGTTCACACTTTTAATCGTATGTGATTTGTAATATCTCTTCGTTTTGTACGATGTTTTTTGAGGATTAGTTAGTTTATAGTGTTTTTAGCGGAACGCGTTATGATTTCCACACGCCACTGAGAGTTAACTATTTTTTATTTCACTGATTCACAGAGCACTTGTTTTAACGTATTAGCCGTTTGACAACCGGAACCGGAAAAACCGGAACCGAAGTGTATTATTGTTAGTTAACCTTACCGAGACGTAATAAAACTAAATACCTACTATTAACATGCATATATGAAAGATATTGATATTTCATATTTCTCTATTTACCTCTTCATCATAATAATGATGATTCATTAAAAAAAATTAAACATTGAAAACAGTTCTCATTAACCTGTGTGTATGAAACAGATCAGAGCCTACGAAACGTCTGTTAAAGTAGAGGCGTTTTTCAATCAGGTAAACATATTCGAAGGCTCTATTAGACATGACGATACGATTTGTCACATGCGGTTATTTTGTTCATGAGAAATAATGATAATGAAATTGAAAATGAGAAAGTATAGAAAATAAGATAAACATTTTGTAGATGTGCTTAATAGTTCAACTGTAACTGTGTGTTCAATAGTCTTATGGAAATAATAAAAAAACTTTTCAAATCATTATGTATTTTAATTTTTTGGCATCTGTGTTGAAAAACGTCGTTCGATACACGTGCAGATATGTCATTTTTGAAGTGATAACATTCCGCACTAGCATCGAAATGTACTATTTGCAGTCTTAAAAGCGGAAGATACTGCACTTGATTGTACCTTATATGATGAGCTACGATCGTGATTGTAAACACAAATTGATCAAAATCCCAAAGGTTAACTGACAGAGTGAACCTTTACGCGCCGCTGACCTATAAAAATTCCTATGACATTAAGAGGTGAACTATCAGACATGTTTGACACATGTAAAGTTATGTCTTAACATGATACTCTCACCAGCACTGTTAACCATTTGGCGTAAGCTCCAGGAATGGCCGGATTGTAATGCTTTTATACCACGACGGTGGAAAAAAAGCATACGGCTCGCCTGATGGAAAGCGGATACCGTAGCCTGGACGACTGCAACTCCAGGGGGCCCCATGCGCGTTACCGACCCATTAAAATCTTGTACACTCCTTTTTTGAAGATCCCCATACCGTAATCTTTCGGGACAACCTCGGCAGGAAGCTCATTTCACAGCCGGAGCGTCGGCGGGAGGAAATTCCTCTGAAACCGCACAGTGCGTGACCATTTTGGATGCAAGTGTGCGTACCATGAGTTGCATTCGATTGCGACTGTCGCATTCGAAAGTATGTCTGTCTCGCTCCTACTCTGATAGGAGCGAGACGGACATACTGTCGAATGCCGCAGTCGCAATCGAATGCAACTCATGGTACGCACAGCGGTGTGTGGATGAGCGCCCTGTCGATGGCGAGCGATGCGAATGGTGAAAAGTAGACGTTGGCATTATATCAAACAATTCTTCAGAACACAACCTATTGTATAGGCGATAGAACACACATATGGAGGCAAAGTCTCTCCTTAGAATTATTGGCTGTTCAAACCTATAGCCCCTCCCGTCTAGTAATTGACGATGGTGATTCACTAATAAATAGCAAATTATGTAAATGTAATATTGTCTTCTGCTACCGCAATTGTTATTCTTTGAAATTAGAACGGATTAATCGCGTTTATTAACACAATGACCGATGATGTTCGAGCCCTTTACAGCACTCGTTTTCACAGGGTTAAGATGATGACTGAGAGAATGCGAATTCCCCCCGTCTAAAAAAATCCAATTTTTTATTTTTATTTATCCGTTCTAAAGTGTTTAATTTGTATGTAAATGTACATAATAAAATCTATAAATGATGCAGCCAAAGATACATAAAATTACGGTGAGTCACCGGAACCCCACTGCACTGGTATTCGACATGGGCACTTTATGTCAAAGTGACAAGGTTTAAATTCGAATATCAAAAAATCATCATCGTTCAAATTTAACCTATTATGTGGCATTTTGTTTCCAACATGATTGAGGTATGATTGAGCTGTTGGTTCGCCTAATAAAATAAAATACCTAAAGATGGCTGCAACAAAGAATAAAGATCTGCTTACGTTTGTTCTCATAAGCACATTTCATCCTCACATTAAACTAGATCACTAGATCAAAAGTCACCAAGCTTATTCAGAGCCAACAGTGCAGGTCATTTATCCAAACATACCTACATACTCGACAGTTTCCTCCTTAGTTTTTCAAGCTAGAGCCTTGATTTTTTCAAACCAGAATTATATTACCATATCCGTGTCGAACTGTTTTGCTTTTTTTCATATATACATTTTTTTAACAAAATAATCAAAAAAGTGTAACAGTCCAACACAGATAATATCAAAAATAATTGCTTTGGTTTCTTAAACCAAGGAGGAAACAGTAGAATACGTTCACAACATTTGTATTAAGAAGTGACCCTGTCCTGAGGGCCCTTAACACCCATAAACATTTGTAAATGCTTCTTAAAGAAAATAATGAGAACCTTGAAAACACCTCTGGGGAATTTCGGCTCATTATCACAAACTCTTGCGCAATACATTCCAGGCAAGGCTGCGCACGCACCCGTCGGGTGACTTATGACCCGCCTATATGGAATACCTGTACAGTTGAATTTAAAATGAACAGTTATGAATTAGCTGCAATATTCGGAAACAGCCCGAACCTAACGTAACCCATGCAGTGTAACTATACAAATTTTCATACAAAAACATAACCTCTGGGGTTTCGCTTGAATATTTTAGTTTGAGATGAATACTTTCGAGGCGTCCGCTAGGAAGCCCAGTCAACAAATTCAGCTAAGAATCATCCCGATAAATATTAAGGTCTCGTTTTTTTTTAGTATATTATTATTTATTGGAAAATAAACTAAACTAAAACATATTACAACACAAATTTAAATCTAGAAGTATAACTAAACTATAAACTAAAATAAAACTAGATAAAAACTAAAATATATCTAAAACAGGCCCCTGCGGCATGGTACCGAGGACGCTGGCAACATTTCCTCGCTGGATTGCTAGACTGATCCGTTGAGCGAGGAAGCTGCCAGCTCTTGGGTCTCCTGTGGCGTCTCTGAGTCTCTTCGATAGGTCTTTGAAGAGACTCAAAGCTCTAGGGCCCCACGGACCAAAGGTCTCGACGCCGAAAGGAACAAAATTATATTCAGCGCCGAGACCACTGTATTCCCTCCCACCTTTGCTTTTTCCGCCGCCTCTGCCGCTGCCGCTGCCCTCGCAGAAGTTCGGTGGAGATGCGACGGGGCTAGTGTGTCTACACAGGTTGCATCCCACACCAGCACCCGTCCCAAACTCCACGGAACCAGAGACATACCATCCGGCCTCTTGCCGTCAGTTCTGGATATGCCGGTCGGCTCTAATAGAGCCGACACACCAATTGACGCAAGAGACCGACGGATTATGTCATTTATTTCATTTTCATTTCATTTATTGCATAGAAATCATGTGGTACAAAATAGGTGTTACATTAGGGTTGGTTCACACATGAACCCCGTTGGGGCACAGCAAGTATTTCTTAAAAATAAACCTATAACTAGGAAGTACAGGCGCATGCATCTAATTAAGTTTATAACATTGTCTTCTGTTACCGCGATTGTTATTCATTGAAATTAAACACTTTATAACGGATTAATCGCGTTTATTAACACCATGATCCTACGTTTCGAGCCCTTCACAGTACTCGTTTTCACCTTAACCCTGTGAAAACGAGTGCTGTAAAGGGCTCGAAACGTAGGATCATGGTGTTAATAAACGCGATTAATCCGTTCTAAAGTGTTTAATTTCAATAAGTTTATAACATTTTGTTTCTTACATATATTCTAGGGATATGATTTAAAGCATTTATTAATTTATAATTCTATAGATATCCTATTTTCGATTTTTAGGGCAGCATGTCTCGAAAAGCAGCCCGCGCTTCGTTGGCAGGAAAGACCGTGGTGCCCAAGACGGTCGACATCGGTTCCGCAGGCCGGAGGCTAACTGAAATTTGTAGAGTTTTCGGATCTAAAAAAGTACCAGTGTTTGGGGAGGGGTGTGCTCGGAGCCAGTACCCAGCTTCCTTGGTACTTACAGCTAGGAGTCTGGCTTGCCCCTCCGTGCTGGATTGGCTGATAAGAGAGGATATTTTTTTTTTTTTTATGCTATAGGGGGCAAACGAGCAAACGAATCACCTGATGGTAAGCGATTAACGTCGTCCATGGACACCCGCAACACCAGAGGTGTCGCAAGTGCGTTGCCGGCCTTTAAGGTGGGAGTACGCTCTTTTCTTGAAGGTTTGAAGGTCGTATCGGTCCGGAAACACCGCTGGCGACAGTTCGTTCCACAGTTTAGCTGTGCGAGGCAGGAAGTTTCGGGAAAAGCGCACAGTTGAGGACTGCCAACCATCTAAATGGTGAGAGTGGAAATATTGTCGCGTAGGGCGATGGCGGAAAGAAGCGGCAGGGATTAATCCGAACAATTCCTCGGAACACTCCCCATAATACATGCGATAGAAAATACAGAGTGAGGCCACATCTCTACGCAGCGCCAAGGGATCAAGCCGATCAGAAATACGATGGCAGTTGACAATTCGAGCTGCTCTCCGTTGGATGCGGTCTAGAGGAAGAAGCTGGTACTTAGGTGCCCCTGCCCAAAGATGAGAGCAGTATTCCATATGCGGGCGAACCTGCGCCTTATAAAGCTGTAGGCGATGGGCCGGCGTGAAATACTGCCTCGATCTATTGAGCACACCGAGCTTCTTCGAGGCCAATTTGGCCTTACCCTCTAGGTGGCCGCGGAACTGGACTTCACTCGAGATGTCAACGCCAAGGATTCCAATACTGGCTGTGGCAGATAGGGGAGTGCTCTCAAAACGAGGTGACGCGACGAACGGAAGTTTTTTTGCGGTGAACGCGCAAACCTGTGTCTTTGTAGGGTTAAAATGGACCAAATTAAGTCGACCCCAATCTGAGACTTCTTTTAGGGAGGTCTCAATTTCGGACACAAGTTTGTTCCGGCTCTCAATGACGTTTTCCCGGGAAATATTGGCGCGGCCGGTGTAGGAGGCATCACCCGTACTATCATCAGCATAACAATGAATGCCGCTAGTTTGCAACATGTCATTGATATGCAGGAGGAATAGCGTGGGTGATAGCACACAGCCTTGAGGGACACCAGCATTCACAGACATTGAGTCTGAGCATTCACCGTCAACTAGGACCTTAATGCTTCTGTCTGCTAGAAAACTGCTGACCCATTCGCATAATTTCCCGGGGAGCCCATAGCATGGAAGTTTCGAAAGAAGTGCTTTGTGCCAAACGCGATCGAAGGCCTTCGCTACATCCAAACTAACTGCCAGTGCCTCACCTTTACTCTCTATCGCCTGTGCCCAGCAATGTGTCAGGTAAACTAAAAGATCACCAGCCGAACGACCCCTACGGAAACCGTATTGTTGGTCACTCAGCAGCTGGTGATCCTCTAGGTACCAGAGGAGCTGACGATTGATGATGGACTCCATAATCTTAGAGAAAAGGGAGGTTATAGCTATCGGCCTGTAGTCGGATGGATTTGAGCGGTCGCCTTTTTTAGGGATCGGGTGCACCAAAGCTGACTTCCACGAAGTCGGGACTACGCCAGAAGAGTAGGAGAGCCGAAAAAGACGCGTTAAGACCGGCGCCAACTCAGGAGCACACATCTTGAGAACAATTGCAGGGATTCCATCAGGCCCACTGGACTTATGGGTGTCGAGGGAGCGAAGAGCCTTACGCACAAAGCTTTGGCGGAACTGTACATCTGGCATACAGCTCTCGCACCGCGGTATAGTCGGCGGCGCTTGTCCCCCGTCATCCAAAGTCGAGTTGGACGCAAAAAGCTTACCCAGTAGATCGGCTTTGTCTTTTGCGTCGTGGGCCAACGAATCATTTCCCGTGTGCAGAGGTGGAAAAGACGGCGTGCAGAAATTCCCCTGGATAGCTTTGGCAAGAGACCAGAACGCACGAGTTCCCGAGGGGAGACGCTCTAGTTTCTCGCCAATCCTACCAATGTGCAACGACTTTGCTCTGGCAATGGCTCTTTTGAAGGACCTGGAGGCAAAGTTAAACTCCTTTTTTAAAGCGCTGGTCTTTACATCCTGTACCGCCGCTGCATTTACCCAGGCTTGGTAGCACTCCAGCTTTCGGCGAGACGCCTTTTTGCAGGAGCGATCAAACCAAGGCTGGGTTTTGCCACCAACAGGTACCGCAGAGGATGGAACGAAAAGTTCCATTCCCTGAAGCACCACGTCAGCAACAGAGTCAGCAGCTATATCAGGATCATCCGGCGTGAAGCAAACCTGCCCCCACGGGTAAGACGCAAAGAACACCCGCATCCCGTCCCAGTCTGCTGACTTATAGTGCCACACACGGCGGCTACAAGCAACTCGCCGACGCGGCGGGCACGTGAGAGGCACTGTACTCCGGATGAGGCAATGATCCGAGGAACCGAGAGGGGCTGCAACGGATACATCATAGCCAACCGGGTGAGAAGTCAGCAGAAGGTCCAACAGGGAAGGTTCCTGGCTCTCCACATCTGGGATTCGCGTAGGCGCAGTAACCAGTTGTGTCAAGCCGTAGGTCAGAGCAAAGTCGTGAACAGATCTCCCCGCATGATCAGTCTTGCTGGAGCCCAGCCATTCGGCATTATGGGCGTTAAAATCGCCAAGAACGATGATCTCAGCGGATGGGATCTGCTGCTGCACTGAATCCACAGCCGTTTGAATCTGCTCCAAGAGTCGGTCAGTTTCGGCATCACCGCTATGGGACCTATAGAGGCACGAATAGACGCGAGGATGATCATCACAATCAACACGTAGCCATAAGGTGGAAAGGTCCCTACCTTCAAGATTGCTGAGGCGACGAGAACTGATATCGCCTCTAACGTACACACACACTCCAGCCCTAGGCAGAAAGGAATGCTCTAGTTCGTACCCAGGGTAGGAGAGGTATTTTGTGTCCGCTGGAGACGATATCTGCGTCTCTGTCAGAAAAAGCAAGGCCGGCTTAGCTGTCTCGAGGTGATGATGGACAGCATTAAGATTAGAATGCAAACCCCTGATGTTGCAGAAATCCACAGCAAGCGTGGCAGGGGCTGCCGTAGCCGTCTTGCTCTTGCCTCGGGAGGATGGCGGATGGCGGAGCGCGGATTTGCCCCCCCCAGAGTACGAAACGGGGCGCTCTCGGCGTCCACGCTCAGGCACGACAGTACCTGAGCATGGAAGCCCAGAAAGGGATTCTCCAGCGCTAGAGCAGCTGGTACCCTCCTGGGGTAGCTTATTAATCTGCGCTGTCATCGTCATTAAGGGGGAGGTTGGGGGGATTGGAGCTCTGGAAACCTTACTCACCGTGAGGAACACAACACCACATACCTACAAAGTAAGTAGTGATGTTATTATGGCTTCGGTATTCTGTAAGGTGGAGGTACTTCCCCAGTCAGGCTGCTCCAGATTCAAGCGAGATGACGTTTCGCTGTGCCCTACCTCACTTGTTGGACGTAGTTTAAGGACATACCCGGGTCCAAAATTGTCAATTTACAAGCAATGTCGTCCCAGCTCCTTTGAGATTTTGGATGTTCAGGAAAATTTTGACCAGGACAAGCAATTGACCAAGCATTTTTGGCGTCAGCCAAGCCCGTAGTCTCACAGTTTGAGCGTAGGATTTTTCCTATGAGACTGAATGAGCTGTGGGCTGACGACAAAAAGGCTGCCAAAGCGACACTCGAAATTTTGCGGATCCCTAACCCACCGTACCGGATGGGAAGGGATGCTTGGGTCCAGGACTGCTCGCTTAGCTGAATATTCAGAACCGAAAAAAAAACGCACAAGGAACTGACAACAACCAATTTATGTTTTTAGCAGTTTTTGTTTTTAAAACGATATATATTAATACTGCCTTTTTTTTGTTGATATTTTGCAATTGTTTTGGGGACATTTATCCCGTCAGCCAAGGACCAAATGTAGCGCAGTTTGACATGCTTGGTAGATGGCCAAAATAAACATGTTTTGTGAATTTAGATGCCCTAAAACCCGTAATTTTAAAGTGACCCAGGAGACCGTAACTATGGCAACTAACAGACAAGAAATAGTTGACTAACCCAAATAAATGCCTTTAGAAGTTCAATACGTCGCAGTGTCATATCACACCATATAAGCCTGTCAGTCACGATTATTGAGGACCTTCCATTGGACCGATTCTTGTCAATCAATCGCAAAACTAATGAAATAAAGGTGAAAATTTTACTTCCATTAAAAACTAATACCTTTGTGAAGAGCTCTTGACATTTGTCGCAAGAAACACGAAATATGTCACGAAACTCCGACATAGGATCATTCTCATGTTAAAAACTACCGACGATCTCGTGACAATTGTGAAAAATTCTTCACCAATAAATTATCTATTTACTGACGATACTTTACGATTTTATTAAAATTATCGAAGTGTTGGCAAACAAGCATACAGCCCGCGCGATGGTGAGCAGTTTCCGTAGCCTATGGACGCTTTTAATGCCAGTTATTCAGTCATTTTAGGAATTGTCACACTTATCAGCATGGATAAAATTGAGGCCAGGCGGCGCACGCTTGCGCGGGCTTGTGTCCATATGAAAGAATTGTCAGTGACGTTTGAAATGTTATCTGGCCCATGCCCCACTATTGCCCCTAGTGGTGAATTCACTCGCGTGAATCCCCATTGAGTCTCGTCTTAATTTATAGCCAAAGATTGCAATCATATGTCCCAACACAATAAATGACCCAAATTGCAACAAGATTCGATCAGAAACAACTGATTGTTATCGCTGTTAATTTCCAGTAGCATATTCTGAGATTTTTATATCGTCGATAAAGGAAATTATTGAAGATCCATCAAAGAAAAGGTCAGAAGTATAATTTAATGATTGTGATATTTTGTTGCATGGAGTTGCATTTTTCAGTATCCTGCGTTTGGTAAGTGATTATATGCAACGCCTTCCTAGGCTAGGCAGTGAATCCTGGTAAGAGCATTTATCACGGATATTTGTTCCTGAGGACGTCGTCTATGTATATAACTAAGTATGTAGGGCGAGTCATGCCCACCGGCTCTTAAATAGTGATCTAACACCTATGTATCACCTTAGTTTAATTATACTTGCATGTACTGGACTTCGAGTATTTTAACTCGCCTCATCCGACCCCAAGATCTCATTGAGTTCACACCCCTACTGCGTGTAGAATCTATGTATTCAATTTATCGCCGTCTACTACCCATAGTACAAGCGTTTCTTAATTTAGGGTTAGGTCAACCTGTGTAAAAACAGAAACACATTAAATTTCTTTGTGATAGTTTTAAATAATAGTAAATTTTTAACCAAAATTTTTGTTTTCGGCTGTTGGGGGGTATTTTGGCCCTACAAATGGTGGAAAAAAATGTATTTATGATAAATATACAAATTAATGGGCACTCCATTTCGCAGACTGTATACTACCAAATACCTAAGCTTTTAAAACACTTTGACTTAACTAAATATAAGATTATTCCGGCATTTACATGAAATAACTTCATTAGGCTGTTGCCAGGCCTTGTCCAAACCTGTAAGCCTACCACTAACAACGTAAATTCGAAATTTTCGTTATCTATCCCTTTCACTCGTATACGTAAGTGTGTTATAGAGAGAAGTACAGATGTTCATTGGTTGGATTTATGCGGTAGTATGCCGGGTACTTATGGACTGGTAATTTAGGCTGAAATGGCTATATAAATGTTAAATAATTCTAACGGTTACAGACTGCAACTTATAGTCACCTCAACTCATTTTATAGCTACGTTTATACCATGTTTTCGATGTTTGGTCATTTACTTTTAGACGCTGCAATGTTAATATAATAGCTTGTAAAAATATAAATTAATATCAAAGTAAGTACTTTAAAACCAACAAAAAAAACTACCTATATATACTCTATAAAAGGATAAGCCCGTCAAGAATATCTGCCTGCGGCAAGGATCCCATAACGCTGGCAGCGTTACCTCTCTGTATTGCGAGCGAGATTCGCTGAGAGGTAACCGCCAGCTCTATGGTCTCCCGTAGCATCGACCAACCGCACCGACAAGGTCCCCAAGGACGTCATGTCGACTGACCAGGGACCCATGGTCTCCACTGCAAGCGCAGCTCGTTATACTTGACTAAGGACTAGTATTTGTGGCGCTTATAAAACACTTCTTTATTTAACACACATACAGAAGGGCTTTATTGTTGATCCGATAAATTCATGCGAACAAATCCAATATTTATTATAAGTAATGACATTTCCGATAGATACTTTTCTAGTTTATTGTAGAATAAAATGACTCCGCGTTTTGTATTTAATTAGTTTTATCTACACAATTATTTGTATACGTAATGAGACTTCTTTTCTTTTCATTTTTTTCCGGATTTATTCAGTACCCAAATCAGTGTTACGCCAGTCTGGGATTTACAGTTTTGATCGAGTTTGTCGAGGAAAATCGTGAAGTGTAGCTACACTTACCGTATGTATTTCTTTGAAAATAAGGTTTATAATTGCATGCCTATAATTCCAACTTATGAAAAAGAAAAGGGAAGTTCAAAATAAGTATCTTGGTTGTGTCAAAATGAAGACGTCTTTCGGGTGGTGCTGTGCTTTGGGCTTATACATGTCAAGGTAGACTGCGATTTTGTTGAACTAAATTGTTTATTATTTAAAATATTTTGGTGTAACTTTGTTATTTTTTATATTCAAAAAATATTTAAAGCTAATTTACAAAAAAAAATACATTGCGAGCGAAAACCGCGTACGGTTTATCTGCTGCTAATTATATTAAATATTTAATTATGATTAATTTAAGAGCCTAAAGTGTCCACTGCTGGGTAAAGGCCTCCGTCTCTTTCCTCCACGCATCCCGGTCTTGAGCAATATCCCGCCAGTCGGCGAAAAAGACCTCAAATTCGTCTCTTCAGCGTTTTCGTGGTCTGCCTTAACTCGGGTTTGTGGGATGAAGTATCTAGCTTAATAAAAGTCAGTTAGGTTAGGGCGTTAGCCGCGAGAGCAGGTCGCTGGTTCGATCCCAGCCCTGGGCACTTTGGGCCTTGGTCACTTTTTCGGTAGTATATGACATCTCTTTCAATTTATAATACCAAAGTTAGTAGTCGCTTAATCGTTCATTTATTCGTACCATAGAATATAACGAGGTTTTTTTGGACCAAAGATGTTTTTTCTATATAATCAAATTAAACTAAAACATTTATTTTCGAAATATATACTGTAAGTGTAACTTACCTAACTACCTACCTCTACCTACCTTAAATCTAAAATAGGTCCTTGAGGCATTGTACATAGGATGCTGGCGGCATTACCTCGTTAAAATTTTCAAATAAACTTAATTAGTCTTCTTTCCTAATCAAATATTTCAAAATGTTTAAATATAAGGAATTTTCTTTAGAACCCAAGTCAGTGTCGGACCATAACCCTTAGAACTTTCGCGTTTATACTCATTATTAAACGAAACAAAAACCTTGAAACGTCGGTATGTTAAGGAAAATTACTTACATAAATTCGCGATAGATCCGTTCTGTGGTTTTAGAGTATCGCGCCAGTTGCAGTCTGGGATTTTACATTGTTATCGGCTTTATTGAGGAAAATATATAGTACGCTATGACTTTGGGGATAGCTGTTAATGCATGCATTTATATTAAAGGAATTATATTCCAACTGAAAGTAAAGGAAAAATTCTACAGAAGTAACTTGGTGGTGTCAAAATGTGGACGTCTTTTGGAGTAGTTCTGTTATGCTTCGGGCTTATACATGGCAAGGTAAGGTAGGCTGCAATTTATTTATGGTAAGTTATTTTATAATTTAATGTTTTGGTGTAACTTTATAATCAGGAGCCAGAGGGGCGCTTTTCAAAAACCGCACGCAAAATCCCGGGCCCTGTTTATAATATATAATAAACTATTAATAGTAGATTATGTACCGAGGCCAGGGTGCGTAGCCAAGATGTCAATCGCTCACGCTGTCGCTAACGAAACGCAACTGTCATTGTCACACTAATAAGGAAGAGCGATAGAGAGAGGTAGCTGCGATACGTTATTAAGCGTGAGCGATTGGCATCTTGGCTACGCACCCTGTAAAGTAAGAATTATTGCAGATCTCATGTGATTGCCGTCTGAAGCGAAGCTGAGGCCGACAAACGTGTGATCAGAGGCTTTCTTATTTACTGGCGAAGGTCTATACACTACTTTTCTGCTCGAGGCAGTCAGCAAACGGCGAATTTGTTTAGCGTAGCGGCCTACATTTGACTGTTTGAGGGAGGGCAGAAAAATATTTTTTTAAGGCTGAGACGACTTTAAACTAGTATTTTAATGTTAGGGGTTTTACTTCTTTATTTGTTACGGGTTAAAAAGTAATGCTAACTTAAGGATGACTCAACTAGGACGGGACGGGATGATCTGTCAATTTCTATAGAAAGAATCAGCTCGGAACCCTCGGATGTCACGTGACGTTTTCAATAGAAACTGACAGATTGTCCCGTCCTGTCTCGTTCTAGTGTAAATCATCCCTTAAAACTCCATTATTTTATTTTATTATTTATTTTCTTTCATAGGTTAGGTTACTTAAAATTTGCATATAAAATACAAAACAAACATTACAAAAAAAAATGTAAGTATATATAAAAAAAATCCGTTTATTTCAGACAACATTAGTCCATAGATTTGGTTAGCGCAACTTAAAATTTAAATTAAATTAAAATTGTTAGTACCGTATCATAAACCGTATGGTAAAACATAAACATATAATGTGTGTATAAAACCTAATCTAGATTTGAATATTTATAAAGCATTATTATTTCTACAGGCAGCTCCAGTCAACAAGAAATGTGTTAAACCTAAAGGACTAGTTACGAGGTAAGCAAACTTGTATTAATCATTATCAAAGATTTCAGTATCTGATACTATTTGACACATTTTAGAAGTTTTATCATGAACCACAAGCCTACTCGTTTATCTACTAGGTAAAAGAGTTATAACTGTTCTAAGGTATTCTATTATAAGGTAAGGTAGGTAGGGTAAGGTAAGGTCGCCTAGTACTAAGTGATTTTTGTTTGTTATTGTCTCTCTTTTATGTTTTATATTTTTTTTATGTAAAATTTTAGATTTTCACATTGCATTGGTATCAAACTGTAATGCTGTGTTAACTTTTTTGAATAATATAATAAATAAATTAACCTTTTATAACCACATATCATTAGTTAATCAAAGTCCAACTATATTAACACAACACATCTTATCTTCAAATGGTTATATAAATACTTACGGAAACGGTAGATACTCCATTTATGTCTTAAATTTCTAGTTTGCTGTTTCTTGATTTTTTGACTAAAAGATGAACGGAACTTTCTTTGTGTAATTTAATTAATATTGGGCTTATTTTAGTATGCAAACGGCAATATAGTTTTTGATAAAGTTAATATTTTCGGAAATAATCGCTCCAGAAGTTTAAAAAAATGTGCCACTCCCGCCCTCTAACTTTTGAAGTATAAGTTCAAAAAATATGAAAAAAGTTACAAGAGTAATAAAGTTAATAAATTGGAAATTGTACATGATAATTTCCTAATTTAGTTTGTACATTTAACTGTATATGCAAAATATTTTTTTTATCTTGCAACAAACTTTTTAAGGGTGCCTATTGTGACGGACGGTAAACTACGGAACCCTACACTGAGCATGGCCCGACATGCTCTTGGCCGGTTTTTTACCGAATATTATTTCCACATGTATATTGGGTTCAATTTACACCTACAAAAGCTACATAGATTACTTCCTGAAAAAACAATTGAAATAGATGGAAAGAGAAGTGATGAAATATTATTATTTGTTTCTGAAAAAATGAAAAACAAAAAAAAAACATGAAAGTTTGGTATTATTGTTGGTATATTTTTCATTGTTTCAGGTTGAATACGACAGAAATCATAAACTACTGCAAATGTTCTGGGTATGATATTTTTTATGACTACTTCCTGGTATTATAAGACTTTAAAACTGATTAATTCAGTATATTGACTACATTCCCATATGTTTCGAGCTCTTTGTATGTCAGTACCAGTCATCGACTGGAAACGTACGGGACAACGGATTAATATGTGCGATTAATCCGTTATTTAAGTATCATTTCACTTTTTCTGGAATTTTATCGACATGTAACGAGGTCTAATATGCTTTTGGCACTTTTTTCTTTTGTCCAATAAAAAAATATCAGCAGTTATATAACATTGACTGTAAAAATATTTAGACGTGAAATGGGGACAAATACGTTAGTTAATTGGTTTTCCTGTGTATTTTTGCATTTCCGCTTGATAAAGCAAAACATTCGAGGTTAGGTAATTAAAATTATTCAGTTTGTTCATTCTTTTCACACTATACCTAAATAATTATTAAGATATACCGGGGGTGGCCCATAATAGAAGCAATAAATAGAATCGTAGGTTGCACTGTAGTACTCTTCAAATCTAGCAACTTTGCTCAACCACTTTTAAAAATAAGGTATGTAGGTTCCTCTGTAGGTTTAACTTTTTTATACAAATAAATAAGTTGAAAGTATTTTAGATGTACGTTAACATTAGCACAATTGAGTCTCTGTTCTCTTGTCATAGGACAAAAATGACAATATTCTTAGTACATTGCGTATTCTAACAAACGTTAAAGTTAAATAAACATCATAACACGCGTTATTTTTTAAGTCGCTAAGCAAACGTTGCTCTGTTCATTGATAACTACCCACAAATAAATTTATTGTTCCTATTATGGGCCACACCCGATATATTATGAGTTTAACTGAACAATTTGAGATATCATTCAAGTATTTTTTAAATATGTAATACATATAGTCTGACAAACCAAGGTGCAGTAGAACTTTTTTTTAATTTATACGGCTCCCTATTTTTTTCATACCGAAAAAAAGGGACGCACATAATTTAAAAACAATATCTACTGCAGCCTTGGCTTGTCAAACTATATTTGTTCTCCACGTGTTTTGATAAAAGAATCAATCTCAAATCAGTAGTGGATATCGTAAATATGTATCTACCGTTCCTGGGTCTCGTTTTTGGGGGGGTTTATGAATACAAATAATTTTAATATTTACTTGACAGGTACATACGTTCTACAATATCTGGCAACTCAACGACTGGCAAAGAAGCTGTGGGACCTACAGCCTTCGAGGCGTCTTCCGTTAGTGTACCCGATGCTATACCTACAAGTACAACCGACAACAGCGCTGTGACGACACCTTCAACTACCGAGGCAACTGCCAGTAGTGTACCCGATGCTATACCTACAAGTACAACCGACAATAGCGCTGTGACGACACCTACAACTACCGAGGCAACTGCCAGTAGTGTACCCGATGCTATATCTAACAGTACAACCGACAACAGCGCTGTGACGACACCTACAACTACCGAGGCAACTGCCAGTAGTGTACCCGATGCTATATCTAACAGTACAACCGACAACAGCGCTGTGACGACACCTACAACTACCGAGGCAACTGCCAGTAGTGTACCCGATGCTATATCTAACAGTACAACCGACAAAAGCGCTGTGACGACACCTACAACTACCGAGGCAACTGCCAGTAGTGTACCCGACCCTATACCTACAAGTACAACCGATAACAGCGCTGTGACGACACCTACAACTACCGAGGCAACTGCCAGTAGTGTACCCGATGCTATACCTACAAATACAACCGACAACAGCGCTGTGACGACACCTAGATAGTTCTAGGTGTCCTCGGTTCGGTTCGGTGGGGTTCTTGGTAGTCCGAGGCATCTGCCATTAGTGACCCGGGTACCACTTCTAACAATACAACTGATGGCAGTGCATTAACTAAGATACATACTGCTATAGTTTGGTTGTAGACACTTAAGTTAAGGCTGACCTCAAACCTGTACTAATCAGAACTAGGCAATATTCCCTAGTGGAGAAATAGAGAAACAACTTACCATAGGAGACGTTTGCTTGCTCTCGCGCTTCAAAGAAAGTATGTGCCCAGCAGTGGGACATCCATATATGTATTACAGACTTGATTATTATTTATTATATATAAGATAAATAAGATGCTAAAAATTAGGTAGATGCTAATACGATATTTAAATTATATAAAACAATGAACTTCAATAAAATACAATATCACTTTGAAACTATTTTTTTTAATTTTCTGTGTTTAACGGACAAAAGACGTTCGTGTAAGAAGCGATTAGTTATGGGGATATACAGTGCGTAAATCTAATATGCGCGAATATCTTAACGGTGGTTAGTATAATATATATGAAATGTAGCACAAGCATAGTTATAAGGTGCTAACAACGGATCACGGATATTTTAAGAGATAATACATTGTATTAAAACAATTAACTTTAAAGTATAATTGATGAAAAAAAAAAATAAGGAACCTTTGTATATTTTTTTTTGTTTTTATTTACCGAACAAAAATAATAATTATAATTCGGTCTAAAAATAATCACCATGTGCAAATTTAACTGACAAGATGTTTAGCATGACGTTGACAATCGAGTATTTGATTTGACGTTAAGTGGTCAATTAGGTGTTAGGTAAAAGAGGTACTAAAATATGTTCAATGAGTACTCATTTAATACTCGTAATCACACTAACAGGGTGTTTTAACGTTGCAAATTTGTTTCCTAGTTTTCTCCAAAAAAACATAACAAAACTTATGATGTTTCATACCTAAATGTACTCCGAGAACCGAGTACTACCAGCGGTAAAAATATCCGTGACTAAATTGTTAGCACCTTATATACAATTTATAAATACAGTATTACAGCCGGAATGCAACCTTAAGTTATGTAATACCAACGGCCGGTCAACTGCCCATTAATACAGTTCTTAATCGGGTGTCTTCGGCATCCATCTTGTTGTCGCGACTCGATAATAAATAAGGTGTTTAATTTCATTGTTGATCATACGCATGATAAACAAATGTGACAGATGACAAAAGATGGCGCGGGTACAGTCAAGTAGTTAGATTGGTCAGTAGAGTAAACTGTTAAGACGCGTCATCACTGGTGTAGGGCGTAAGGGTCATAAATGTTATTAGCTTAATATTAAATAGCAAGAGAGTGAGAGAGCATAACAAGAGAGTTTAGAGAGTGGATGGATGGGAATGAACGAACGGAAAATGAAAATGAATCCCAAACGTAGTGAGGGATTCTATTGTTGATGATTGAATCCATCGCTTCATTCGGAATTCAATGTACGCCCTCGCAATTTTGACCCTTAAATTACAACGGTGCAATTTAATGTCAGTATGACTCACGATAGTTTAAATTATACATTTTGATCCTCTGTAACACAATCTATTCTTGTAATTGCTTCAAGCGGTGTCTGAATTGCCTGTCAGTATATATTATGATTCTTGACTTTATTAGGTTATTTTCTCAGTTGAGACATTAGAATCAGTAACATTATTTTGCTAAAGGTTACCTCCGTCTTCTTCAGGTTAGCAATAGGAATTATAAATGGCAGTCACACGTTACATGTTACCGCTTCGCGTCGCGGGTTACAGGTCACGTTGCCGCTGACCTGGGGGCAAACACAGACATTTAAGTGTTACTGCAAGGCCAAACAAGTATCTGCTACCAGGAGTGCATGACTTACCAAAACCGTGGATTTCCGCGTATTTATCATTCCCTGGATCTGCTTTAGTAGCATAACTTATTCTGTCGCCTGTACTCCATAGGTACATTACGCGGCCGAATCGTAACATATGCTAACCTTTCAGGAAATCCTATTCTGTGAAATCAGTTGTTGTCTGATATTTTCAAACAGAATGTTTTAATACGAAATGAGTTAATGACAGACATAGTTTCTAACGTCGAATGACATTATTCAATGACAGCATTATTCTTTCATACGCAAAACCTGAAATATGATGTATGAAGCTTGACGTCATTTGTCTGTCATCGGCATGAAAATTACGGGCCCTGCTTCTGACACAATCTACTATTTCACTGCATTAACCGCAATCATCCCGTTCAATTCTTCCGACTCAACGCACCAAACCGTCACCAGTTTTTTTCAACAATTGCATGGATCCAATACGATCTTGACATACCTACCTGCATGTTCGGTAAGAAGATGAGTCGCTCGACCGGTCACCGGCCTTGACCGCGGTGACGCACCACTTTCTCGAAGTCGCATGCGCATGTGTTCTGTGCATGCCGAGAGTCAACGAGTCGATCGTGCGGGCCGACTAGTGAGAGGTGCGAAAGGCGCATTTTTATCAAACTATCCATTTGTCTTTCGCTTTCAATTACAGTAACTTAACCAAAAATAACAATAGATTTTACAAAATGTTCCTTCAATACGCGAAACATATGGCAAAGTATCAATTTGGAAAAATGTCGAAATAAAAAGTCGATTTATAAAAAAAAGTGACAGCTTTCTTAATAAATTCGTGAATACTCCTACTCGCATCTTAATGTTATTATTAAGTTAAAAAAGTGTATACAGTAAGTGTAACTTACCTACCAACCTACTTGCTTTCCTTGCAGAGTGCATTCCGTACAATGAACTAATAGGTTTTATTACTGAATTATTGTTTTCTAATATGATGATTTACTAAACTTATATCTAGCGAATATGACTCCTAACAAAAGAACACGCATTTGCGAGTAGCTTCGAATATTCGCCGGGTGCCCGACATTCAGTACTTAAAGGAAACCATTCTTATACTGGCTACAATAAATGTTCGACTCCCAAACTTTTGCAAATCCGGATCCTTGCATACCATCAGATCCAACCGATCAGATACCAGAATCTCGTTATGAAACGTGACGTATGGGTGGGAATTGCAAGTGCAACTCTTTCGTTTTTCGCCGAATGATTGCACAACCTTTTGTGAACATTCTAGAATGTGGCATTCCCAATTCTGTAATCTGTTCTATGAATAAACTGACTAACAACCTGACAGGCGAAAGGTGTGTGTAGGTGTATGTCAAATTGATGCAATGGTGCATAACTGCAATTGTCAATCAGGTTTGCCAAATTTTACAATTTATTTGAAATATACGTAACTTTATTGTTGGAGCAAATGGCAATATTATAATAAATCATAGATAACATTCACCAATCATTTCTTGCAGCAAGTCAGGACTGCAATGATTCTTCATTAAAAGTTACATTTACGGTTTTGTGGCAGAGTAAGGGATGACTCATACTAAAACGGGATGGGACGGGACGGGATGAGACGATCTGTCAGTTTCTATTGAAAACGTCACGTGACATCCGAGGGTTCCGAGCTGATTCTTTCTATAGAAATTGACAGATCGTCCCGTCCCGTCCCGCCCTATCCCGTGCCGTCCTAGTGTGAGTCATCCTTAACCCGAGCTCAAATGAACTGCATTTAAAACATCCGATCATAAAACCCAAAGGACTCCGCAGCAAACATAGGGAAAACCTGGTTTCAGTTAAACCACACGAAATTTTAGTATAATGTAGATTCAAGTATCCTGATTTTTTATAAGTGCACAGGTCTCTTACAAGTATACTTTCAGAAATAAGCAATTTAATTGTAAGGGGAAATAGTTAATTTAATTTAAACATAGGGAATGTTTTCTGCAGGGTCCTTTACACACCAAATTCAAGCTAGATGCTAATTAACATGATAACGTCATAACCACAACAAATACTGATTGGTAAATCTGAATGCCATAGCGTATTACTAAGTAATTTACATTCGTCATCATTCCTTGAGGACATGATCGGATTAAAGATGACCCAAACTGCCAAGTGTGCTTACGATGAGTTGTACGTATCCGTATTCGATAGCGACCGCGGCATTCGAAAGTATGTCCGTCTCGTCCTGCCAGACTAGTGGTAAGAGCAGGACCGGTGCTAAAAGATGAACATGATCCCGTACCAAACATCTGAAACCAATAAGATAATGAATATTAGATGTCCGCTTAGGTAATATAAGTGTAAACAGTAAGTGTAACTTACCTAGCTAAGGTAGGTAGCTAGGTAAATTACACTTACTGTATATATTTTGATAAATGATTTTTAGTATGTTATAAAGGTATCATAATAAAATCATATCATAAAATTACAAGTATTGGCATGTAAATAAAGCTGGGTAGTAATTAAATAATTTAAATCAATGACTCGGATGACTTCGGCGATACTCATCGTGTAATTATGACTTAATAAGCAGGTTTTGCAAGTTTGTTTCAAAACTTTACCGATGGATGTTTTTTACGATGAATCGTGTGAAGCTTTAATCGTGAATTTGGAATTTTTTTGAAAGAATAATATTTTTTTTTCCATTTCGATGGTAAAAAGGCAATATCGATTTTAATTATTATGTGAATTAATATTATTCTTCCCATCCTACTAATATTAGAATCGCACAAGTTTGTATGTATGGATGTTTGTTACTCTTTCACGTAAAAACTACTAAATGAATTTTAATGAACATTACAATAATATAGCTTACCTATACATCAGAATAACACATAGACTACAATTTATAAATATATTGCGCAGACAAAGTCGTGGGCACCAGCTAGTATTATAATATTATTCATTGGACATCATTCTCAGTAATCATTTTATCCTCTGATAACGAGTGCTGTAAAAAGCTCGAAACGTAGGGTCATGGTGTTTATATATACGATTATTCCGTTTTGTTCTTCAAAGACTTCAGATTCAAATACTTAAAAGAAACTTTCGTCTACCTAAATCTTAAGCAAAGTGACTACCTTCACTGGGGCAATATCTTGCTAAACCCAGATTCTTTAGGTGTTTACTTCTCACACAAGGCAGTACAGTGTCGTTTCAGTCAAATACTTACGGTCTCTTAAACACAGTTAATTCACAGTATTAAGCTATTTTAATCTGTGTTCTCTACATCTATAAATTACCGCTTCTGTCATTGAGCTTATTTCACGGTTCATCAAAACGTAATTGATATGTTTCACATCCTGTAGGCCGGTTGGCGTTAAAACCAAATTATATTACCATTAATATTTTGACAGTTACGTGAACATTTAATAAATGTTACATTTCGTAATAGATTTGATGGTTGTAAATAAACAACATGTTGTCAACGATCCCAAACTCACGAGCGATATCGAACCCTTAAGTCTAAGGAGAGACTTCGCCTCCTTATGTGTATTCTATCGCTTGTACAATGGATTGTGCTCTGAGGAATTGTTTGATATGATGCCAACGGCTGCATTCTACCACCGCACCGCTCGCCGTCGGCAGGGTGTTCACCCGCATACCCTGGAGCCTAAATGGTCTCGTACCGTGCGGTTCAAGAGGAACTTCCTCCCGCGGACGCTCCGGCTGTGGAATGAGCTCCCTGCCACTGTTTTCCCAAAGGACTACAATATGGGGTTCTTCAAAAAAGGAGTGTTAAAGTTTTTAAAGGGTCGGCAACGCGCATGTAACACCCCTGGAGTTGCAGGCGTCCATAGGCTACGGTGACCGCTTACCATCAGGCGGGCCGTATGCTTGTTTGTCACCGTCGTAGTATATAAAAAAAAAAAAACATAACACCTAACTTCTGACCATTTATTTATAAGTCGTGCGGTTTATTACATTTATATCATTCATCATATATGTACAGTCACCAGCAATAGTATATGACGCTTTGAAGGCCACAAACATATGTGACACGCTCTTATGGCGGTACAAATAAGAATGTGTCAGATTATTTTGCAGCCTTCATATAGTCCTATACTATTACAGGTGACTGTACATACCTATTATAATTTATAAAGTCATCTTAAAATGGATTTAAATATGATTTTATATTAATCGTAAAGCACGAATCAAATCATTTATTGTCTGTAATTAAATGTTTAGTTATGCTTTCCTTTTGTTATACAATACAATACAATACAATACAATACAAATACTCTTTATTGTTCACCAACAAGGAAATAAAAACAATATACATTAAACACTAAAATATAAACACTGGTAGACAACAGGCGGCCTTATCGCTAAGAAGCGTTATACTTATGATTCATGTTTTTTTTAAGTAGTCACACTACTATATATAAATTATAGATTGAAAGAGATGTCATATACTAGTTAGGTACATAAAAAGTGATCAAGGCCCGCGGCAGAAGCCAAGGTCATCTTTTCTGTAGTATGACATCTCTTTCAATTTATGAGATAGCTGATTGACATCCTACGGGTCCAAAAGTCAAACACACCAGATCCCGTTTTCCCATCCTCAAGCGGCTTACCAGAGCGTGCGACCAGCCCGGCCTTGACACTCGCTTAAAGATAAAACAAAATAAATGTATGCAGGAAATAACCTTTTGTCAAATTTATTCGCTCCTAATTGACCTGACTTATTTTATCAGGCAATGTAAGGTTTAGCACACATTATCGATTATTCTAATTCCATAGGACTTTTTTACTTTAATCCAATGAAGACCAACTTTAGTTAATATAAGAACCATTGAATTGAAATAAAACTTGGTTTTCTAGTTAATTTCGTAAACTATAATTGATATTACATTATTGTGTGTATGCGTGTGTGTATTTTGTGTGCGGGCGTGTGTGTGGGCGTTTGTTCGTTGTGCGTGTGTGCGTATGTGTTTGTTCTTTGGTGGGCTAAAATTGTTCTTTATGTCAAACCTAATTTTAAATTATATGTGAGAGCGTTCTTGGTTCGTAATTGGTTCTGTATTTCTACTGCGATTCAATAAATGTATTAAGCTCTTAGTTTTCCGTGTAGTAAAATAAAATAAACTAGTGCCCGACGTCATGAATTTTTCCAATTTTTCTTTCTTTCTATAAAAACAATGTGAATGAACTTGAAATTGTCGTAATGATTTCATCATCTCTAGATTGTTAAGGTAGACTTTGTTTTATTTACTTAGTATTTTACAGTTTTACATTGTTAAATTATGCAATAAACGATTATCTCTAGATTTAATTTTTCTCAGTATCTACGCGATGAATGTGTACCGACCCTAACAAGCATGCGATCCGATGATCCGATGTCTCTCGGAATCTCGTTCACCTTAACTCGGCTCTCTGGTGTATTCCGAGCGTATTATTATAATTCTATGATCTATGGCCACACATCAGCGGGCTTCGTTGCGCTGACTAATAAATTGCTTAGACGCTGTTTTCGTGTGTTCTTAATTTGTATCAGCTTAATATATCGACTTTACGATTATTGCACATACGATTCAAAAGTTTAAAGACATTGTTTTTATATTTAACTTATTTATTTATTGAAACTTTATTGCACAATGCAAGAATGTACAAATGGCGGACATAATGCCTTATGGCATTCTCTACCAGTCAACCATTGGGTCAAAGAGAAACTTGGAAAATTGAGAGATAAAATGTCACATTTTAGAATAAAAACAACTAATTATTAATATACATACACAAATCCATATACATATCTGCATACATACATATTCTATCCATGTAATAAAATACATATTGTTGTACTCATGCATAACCGTTATACAGATTATGAACGTTGAATTATATTAAAGAGGTGTTTTCATAACTTGCGTTTGGGCAATTTTTTTATTGCCTGTTGTGTCCCACTGCTGGGCAAAAATCTTCCCTCTCTTCCACCACTTATCGGGGCTAAATGCATATCCAGACGCAACAAAAGGCATCCAGGGCCTATACCACGAAAATCGAACGATTGCGGATTTGTATCTCCATCTTTGTCGCACTTGCATATTGGTGTGACAAAGAGGTTTTCCCGTCAATGCCAATTTTCGATGTTCGTGGTAGGCCTGCAGGTCGATCCGCCATCTCTTTCTCTCACCGGGTGACTAGACGCGGGCAATCGTTTCACCCTTACGTGGTCTCCCTGCCGCTAATTCGCACAAAACGCTTTGCCTCCAGCTTTGTTACGCGAACAGCTAAGGAGTGGAATTCTTTACCTGCGAATATATTCCCTGCCCACTATAACCTAGATCTTTTTAAATCGCGAGTGAATAGACATCTTCTAGGCAAGCATGCTCCATCCTAGACTATATCGGCACTTACCATCAGGTGAGATTGTAGTCAAATGCTTGCCTATTCCTCAATAAAAAAAAATAAAAAAAAAAGTTTTCCGGAGTGAAAAATAGGTACATATAGATTAAAAAATCTACTGCCTGACTTGTCTTGGTTCGCCTAACAATAATTTGGCCCATTGTTCCATGTTTTAGGATTAGGTTAGCCATTTTAAACAAACATTTAGGTATAGAAACATAAAATACGCGCTGGTATTTGATGTAAACCTAGTAAATTGCCAGGTATTGCAAAAACTATTTCACATTTTTATGACTTACAATCAAAGTTAATTGTTTTGTTTGTAAAATAATATTCGCAATACAAAAAATATTAACAGATCGATCTAAAACTGTTAAATTTCACTTTCAAAACAATTCTAGACAAACATGTAGGAGGTTGCTACATTTCGAAATATAACTTGTTGTCCAATAAAAACCAATATGGTAAGGAACTACAAAAGATATTTATTGTTGAAGATAGTTAATATCTTTAGTGGTCGTTCTATCGATTTAAATAAACTTGCACAACATGTTTAACGACTAGCAAATAGGAGGTTATTCTTTATCTATATCACGGTATTGTTTCTACAAAAAGAGATATTGGGGTGATCTGAGCTCTTACCGTCTTAACGCGATGAAATTAAGGACCTAAACTGAGTCGCTGCCATACAACTGAGCGCAGTTAAGAATCTAAGCTGAATCGCGTTTAGACATGGTAAGGGCCCTGCGCCTATACCACGAAAATCGAACGATTGCGGATTTGTACCTCCGTCTCTGTCACACTTGCAAATTGGAGTGACATCGAGGTTTTCCCGTCAATGCCAATTTTCGATGTTCGTGGTAGGCATGCTGGATACAACGGGGAGTCGCAGGAGTGTGCATGCGACATAATCAAATTTTAGGAAAGAGGAGAGGCATTTGCCCAGCAGTGAAGTGTTGGGTTATTCACTCTGTAGGCAACTCATTTGTATCACTAATTTTGTTCGTTTGTACGTCACACCGCGACAAACGTACCACTTAAAAAATTTTGCCTCGCACCTCAATTTCATCACACACCGCAATAACACCTCATTTTGTTATACACCTCAAACTATTTCACTCGCTTCGAAATTCTATCACAGCTAAAATTTGCCCCACATAGCTTTTAATGTCACGCAGCTCAAATCACAACTTTACTAATTTTACTGCCGATATCGATGCTGTGATGCTGCAAATTGGTGAGTACCTCACATGATATATGGCATTGTACCACTTGAGCAGTGACTGAACGCTGGTATTATAATCGATGTTAAATATAGGCTTAAGGATGACTCACACTAGCACGGGACGGGACGGGACCGAACGGGGCCGGACGGGAAAATCTGTAAATTTCAATAGAAAGAATCACGTGATAGCTCGGAGCCCTCGGATGTCACGTAACGCTTTTCCCGTCCCGTCCCGTTTTAGTGTGAGTCATCCTTTATTTGAATAATTTACACATATTATGTAGCTACTTATTTTATTATATATTCTAGAGTTTGAGGGCACATATAAGTACATTTCATAAAATTTTGTATTTTTGTTTCCTATTACGTGGTTCACCTTATCTTTGCATATTTTTTATACATAATTAAATAATTATAAATGGGATAATCAATATACTTAGTCATTAATGACTTTGAGCATAAACTTTATTTATAGAGTTTAGCATAATCTTGAATAGTCAGAATTTAATTTATTGAATATTCTGTCATAGTTGAGTAAGCTAACGTATTTTTTGGACAAAATGTTGTGTGTCATTTGAAATGTTATGCATTTTGCCAATTCGTGTTTGTGCTATTTACATTCACATTCGGCAAAAGTTGATTATGCCAAGTTTCTTATGACAATGCGTTTCGGACAAAAAAGTTTTACAAATTAGAGAGAACACTTGAAATTCTTTTAGGTCCAGCGTGCGTAGCCAAGATGCCAATCCCTCACGCTTAATAACGTATCGTAGCTAGTTAGCTACCACTCTCTATCACTCTTCCTTATTAGTGTGACAATAACAGTTGCGTTTCGTTAGCGACTGAGCGTGAGCGATCGGCATCTTGGCTACGTACCCTGGTATCCGTCGCCACATTCATTTCTTCTGTCTGGTCCGGGACGGAACTGCGCCGGACCGATATGTCAGATTCTATAGAAAATGTCATATGACCTCCGACGGCTTGCGAGCTTGGACGTGATTGAAATTGACAGATCGTCCTGTCCCGACCCGTCCCGTCCCGTTTTATGAGTCATCCTTATTTCGCCGAATATTTTCACCTCGGCCTACCCTATCCTTCTTCCTCCTAGCATATCTTCCGGCTTATGCCATGGTTCATAGCCGACAATTCCGCATAGCAGAAATTCAAATGCATTTTTATTACATATCGATCTAGGAATCTGAATCCAACATGCGCGTGAAAGCTTGGCATTTGCGCCTGCGCAGGCGTCTAAATGTCACATTACAACAGTTCCACGTGGATACAACCCACACGCCAATTTCAACCATAAACCTATAGAAAACGGTCCGTATTTGCTAAAATTATTAAGCTGTAATCATTTGAGATCAGTTAATCAAATTTCAATCATATTAACAGGACATTAAGTCGATTTTAGCTTAGCAACCTGTTTGAAGATGAGTATTCATACTGTAATAGTAAATTTGATACCGTATTGCTTTGGATTACAGTGTATTTTAGTATGAATTTTTAAATATGATTAATGATGGAATCCATCATATTATAATGTCGCAAAACACCTGCTAATGCTTTTCAAATACCGCTTGGTATAGATTAATGAAATGTCTATAGGTATAAAAGCTGATTGAGATTACCAAATTTTGCCTTTGCCAGGAGGAATTTAACTGACTTTCCGTTATTCGAATAAGCTGAAACTTCACATGCTTGTGTAGGTTGGATGAGAGTATTTTTGTATAGCTTCAATTTTTTTAATCTACGCAAATATCATTAGTGCTCTTAAATGCGTTGAGAAACCATAGACAAAAACCAGCATTACCAACTAGCAGGAATTAACGGAACTGTAATTTTAAGATTACCTACTGAAAACAGTGGATTATGAGTTTAAATTTGGAACAGCTGTTAAATTGAAGTGAGTGTCTATTCTAAATTCAAACGCCACCATTTTGAACTGTTATTTTTTTGTTTGCTTTTTACTGTTTACAAATGAAAAATTATGTAAAATATCTTTCTGTATGTGTTCAATTTATTTTTTATTGTATAATTTAAATTGACCGAGCGAGAGTGTCTACGTTTCAGCTTGGACAAAAATACTTTCGTGTGTCCGGCTGTCTGTCCATTTGTGCTCCTCTACAGGTCGCATTTATCAACCAACACTTGTGAAGTTTGTAAGCATGTTCGTCAATAACATAAAAAAATCGATTAAGTTTTTGGAAATTTTCAAAATGGCGGGAATTGTCGCAAAGGTTCTAAGCGCCATAGACTCCAATGGCGCTTAGGACCTTTATGCCAATATCAGTATCATATCGCCAGGTCTATAACTCACAGAGCTATATTATAGACACTGGTCTATAATCTATAGATGTTTTACAAGTAGCTTTATTTACAATGCAGGTCATTTCCCTACGGTTGCTGAACCCATCTTATAGCACTTATAATACGTGTGTAGAAAAGTAGTGTATGCAACTATACATAATTAGGCTTTAATGCCATGGTAATGATCTTCATCATGTACATTCACATAAACTACTATTACTTCATATTTTGAATATTAGAACAAAACCTATCCTATGTCCTTTCCCAGGAGTCAAACTATCCCAAATTCCATCAAGAGGTAACAGACAGAGTTACCGTCGCATTTATGAATGAATGAATGAACATTTATTTGTAACATAACAGAAAACAAAATAAGAAACAAAAGAAAACGACAAACAAGGATTAAAATGTGTGTGCATCACAAAATGGATCCAACTCACAATCAGCATATTGCCAGCCAATAAACCGGCGCTGGTCTTCCGTAGGGCCCATTCAGTGATACCACGACAGATAACACATAATGCTACAAACAACATTTTATAATATTAGTATGGATGTAGGAGTATTTTACGCATTTCATTATTAAGTTTATCTCTCTATAATTAATATTCCATAAATCATTGAAATCACTAATTTACTTCAAACTTAATTCCATCTAATTAACCTTTTCTGTCGATTTGAATTTGATGTTTGTGAATATCACGATCAAGCAATAAACGGAGTTAAACGACCTTATTTTATACATATTTGACCAAGGCTGCGAGGTCGATCATAGACCTAAGAATTCATGGACGAGACAAAACGGTGATTTCATAAAAGCGATCTCTTTTGGTAGGTTAAATTAAGCGGCTTTCTGGCCTGGGTGCGTAGCCAAGATGCCAATCGCAAACGAAGCGCAACTGTCATTGTCACACTAATAAGGATACGTTATTAAGCGTGAGCGATTGGCATCTTGGCTACGTACGCTAGTCATTGATAATCCTACTTATGAAGCTAGAGTATCTATGTGTCTTCATTGAGAATAATTTACAATCTGATGAAAAAAATTATATCGGATGCAAAACCCTTTTATGATATTTTGTAATAAATTTAATTTGTATTTTACTAATAAATTATAATTATATTTAAATCTTATGAATATAATGTGGTTTTGTATTTTAATAGTACAAGTTGTTTTCCAAATATAAGTTCATAATTTCCGAAGATCATAATTTTGCAAAATCCCTTTTAAAAGTACTTAACCAAAGTAAAATATAAAAAAGGCTTAGCAAAAAATTCGAGTTTCTAAATTCAGAAGTCGTTAATCATGTAATTGGCTCAGTTCAAAGTCAATATGCGGTAAGTTCCCAGTGCAGATCCAAACCTTATTCATCTACTTAATAAATACTAAAACTGTATGCGCGATAAATCTTCACCGATGTGGTATCCTGTATTCCTAGGTCCATGGGCCCAATACACTATAATGTGTTTAATGAGTTTAAGATTCAAACACTTTTTGATAGATAAGAAAGCCCCCTGTGTTGAAAACGTAAACATTGAAGATCGGTTGGCGCAATTGGTAGTGACCCTGCCTGCTAAGACGATGGTCCTGGATTCGAATCCCGGTAATCGATGTAGCCCTGTTTTAGGTGGAAATGAGACCTAATATGCATTGATTTAGAGCGGAAACTTTCATTGATTTTTTCCTAAAGAATCCGAAAAAAACGATACGTCTGGGAAAAAATCGGATTTCTTCCAGACTTTTTCAACACTATAAAGCACCCGGCAAGGATAAGAAACCTTGCACTAATAGTTTTCTGATTAAATTATTAATTAAGATTGATGGAAGAATTTGATTGGTGGCCCAGCGAATAAGCGTGCTACTTTCAATCCAGAGTTCGCGTGTTCAAATCCTGCCGGCTAGTACTAGTTTTTCGGAACTTATGGACCTACGAAATATCAATTGATATTTATGGTGAAGAAAAACATCAGTGGTTCTGCATTGATTATAAACCAGATCAGACAGAACATCAATATATCAATAGGTAATAATACTTATTTAAAAGCAGGTCCGCGCTATGGAGGTATGTTATAATTCTAAGGTTAAGTACGGTGAACGTCATTAACTGCATCCGTTAGCAACAATCTAATGATGACACGCCGGTGTCAAATTACTCTTGATCAACCTTCACTCAATAAATAAGCTAAGAGATGACCCCAGAAAAGTATAATTTTGAGAGCAGATATACCCTGTAGTTATGATAAATGATAAACATTTTTATTTTTCAATTTAGGCATTACAATGCACTTTTGAACGCCAAAAAAAGCTACTACCGGTTCTAACCACTTCACAGTCCGAGAAAATTATTCATCATCATCATCATCATTTCAGCCGAAAGACGTCCACTGCTGGACATAGGCCTCCCCCAAAGATTTCCACAATGACCGGTCCTGCGCCACCCGCATCCAGCGGACTCCTGCGACCTTCACCAGGTCATCAGTCCACCAGTCCAGAGAAAATTATTACCGGCAAGAAACTCGCCGGGACTTATTTTTTCAAAACAAATTACAAAATTCGTAAAAATATCAAAAGAAAATAGTTAAACAGAAAGAAAAAAATGGACAAACTAGATGAATGAAGAATCTAGGCTAAAAGATGCATTGCATACGTTATAGGGCCGTGGCTTTAGTGTTGTTAGTATAATTATATTCCAATATGTAGGCGAAACTATTGAGGAAAAAAGTACCAAATGAAGTAGGTACCATCCTTCATAATCGTCGCCTGCAGTAAAAAAGTATTTTTCGGTTTTCCTCGGTCTTTTTCCATTTAAATCCTAATTTATCTATTTGTTTTCGTAAGATGGAAATGCCAAATTTGTAATCTATATCGGATTTTAACACAGAGTGGAGTGCATTTAAGGTTGGAAATTGCTTAGGTATGGGACAGATGAAAATTGCAATAATATAAATAACAAACCTCTTTTTGTGCTGAGATAGTACGAGAGAATAGAAAATTCAAATATAGAATGCCTGTAAACATACAATACTACTAAATATGCAATTCCATGCTCTCGTTAATTTATCTATACTATTGAATGCCGCAGTCGCTATAGAATATGTTTACGTGCAAATCAAAGTAAGCACATACTACAGCGACGGAACAAACATTCGAAAGAAACGCCTCGGTCACGCTTTACGCTCGTTCGGTCAACTATGTTTATTTTTTTTTGTTTCAACATTATTGTCTTTACAATATTGGTATCAAACAACTTGACATTTCCATCCCCAAGGATCCACAGTCAAACAAAACAACCACTCTAAATCCATTACGCATAATCTAAAACAATTTCCTTGGTACATACGTCATTTTAAAACTGAGCAGGTGCATATGCTCCCACGCACGTTTACCTTGACCCGCTGTCGCATAAATTAAGAATTAATATAAAAGGAGTAAATCCGTCTGATGAAGCTTTTTAGGCGATAGAATGGTTTCCATTGTCGTCCGAATATCATACGTCTCTCTTCTGCCTCGTTTCCTCATCACTGACGGTCGTGACCATTTGAGGACGTTATTTTGCCTGTAGGGTTCCCGGGCAGGCTATCTTTACGGCATCAGTCCACCGATATCATTCGTATATTTTTCATTTTTTTTAATGTTTCTAATTCAGTAATCGGTGGCGATCACATTTATGTGGCACTTACATGGAACTAAGTTTTTTATCATACCTAATTTAAAGGGTAGTTGGTAGTGACCCTGCCTGCTAAGCCGATGGTCCTGGGTTCGAATGCCGGTAAGGGCATTTATTTGTGTGATGAACACAGATATTTGTTCCTGAGTCATGGATGTTTTCTATATCGTTGTCTGAGTACCCGTAACACAAGCCTTATTGAGCTTACTGCGGGACTTGGTCAATTTGTGTAAGAATGTCCTGTAAAAAAAAAAAAATATTGGCACCCTGCGGTGTAGTTTAAAGAGTTTCAAACCTCTTTCGCGAGTAAGTCATAGGTAAAAAAGAAAACAGCTGGAATAATTTATTGACGTCTGTTCCGCTGTGTTATTCGGTAAGGTCCGACCGAGATCTCACTCTCGGTCTCGGCAGTGTCGGCCAAAATTCGAGCCGAGATCTAGGTCTCGGCAAAAAGGGCCGAGATTCTCGGACTTGGCCGAACCTTCCATCTTAACACTTTTTGCGATTTTCGTGGGTATTTTAAGCAATTATAGTGTACCGTGTTATCGTACGTAATGCAAATTATAACTTTTTTCTCAAGTTTTGACTGTAAATGTTGTTTTAGTGATAGTTATATTAAACAATAGTTTCATTCTTGACTATTACATGTTTTTTGTGGAAAATGCGCGTTTTTCGGATTTATTATAAAATCTCGATCTTGGCCTAGAAGTAAATTTAATGTCGGCTTCAGTCTCGGCCGAGACAAAATTAGAAATCTCGGTCGGACCTTACTATTTGGAGTGGAGCACGCGTTGGCTCACTCACACACCGGAGTACGGTACGGATCGGAACCAGCGTTACCTAATGGAAACGCGCAGTTGTTGACATTGGTGCGATATGGGGCCGGTTGTTCGGACCGGTGTTGCGCCACCACGTGCCCGCCGCGTGCTGGGTTCGATGGCCACGCTCATGCTATAAATAACTAGTTATTACTTTATTGTTGATCTCGTTTTTATACTATGACATTTGTAGTCGCCTATATCGCTCGCCCCGAAAATAAGTGATCCAAATACTTATGCAAAAACTTTTTTTGGATGGAAGGAACATCCGTTATGGATACCTCCGCAGGGACAGTACAGAAGCTATATCGGGCTCTCACCTACTAAAAACCCCCCGTTGGTGTTCTTCGATGCAATCAGGGTGGTCCTTAGGATCTCCAGTGGAACGCACTGGTGCCGCCCTTGCATCATGCCCCCGAGGGTCCTTTTGGACAATAAAAGCCCCTGATTGCTACCGTCTGCGACCCCGAAGGCTCCTTTTAGTAGCCTTTTACGACAGGCAGGAGATACTGTAGTCGTATTCTAATGCCGGGTCTACAGGGCGCCGCATGCAAAAACTTACAACTAAGGGATGTTTCACACTAAAACGGGACGGGACGATCTGTCAGTTTCTATAGGAAACGTCAAGTGACATCCGAGGTCTCTAGGATGCTGGCGGCATTTCCTCGTTGTATCGCAATTCTGATACGTTATGCGAGGAAGATATGTATTATTGTCTCCATGATGAATTATAATCAAAATCAATACATAATTGGCAAAATAATGACATAATAAAAAAACTGTTGTAGAAGTCGGTTAAATATTCATCGAATTTATATCAGCTCAAAATCTTTGCTATGTCACATATTCATTACCACACCCATTTCATCCATGCAATATCAAATGTCAATCCACACTCATATCATAATCGCCAAATAAGTGATCACTATTGTTAAGCTTGCCCAACACAAACACACGGTATAAATCTAAGCCCACCGGCGCCTGCGCAAGCTATTGGAAAACCAACCGTATGCCAAGGTAATAAGGTTAATGTATAATAACTGTACGGGTATTTAATAGATTGTTTGTGCCCAAATCACTTCATTACGGCTTAAGTAAGTCGACGTGTCATTTAAATATTTCTGCAATTTTGGACGATTGATTAAGAAGATGAGACAAAATGGGTTTCACAAGTTTGTTTATTAATCGCTTATGAATGGTTAATATTCTTTTATCTTTGAGCGTTATCTAATATTTAAAATAAAACATGATTTAAATGTTTTATTGAAATGAAACACTGTAAAATGGATTAACCGCGTATATTGGAATAATTTTAATTGTAAGTAGTAGGCACTTCAAATGTATGGATGCTAGTACGTAATGTATAAATAGGTATGTCAGATAAACAGTTAGATAAAGCGCAATTAAGTTTTAGTTCTTAACTGTGCTCGGTTTTATGGCAGTGACTCAGTCTAGGACCTAAACTGAATCGCGTTAAGATGTCATGGTAAGGGCCCAGTTGTATAGCAGCGACTCAGTTTACGTCCTAACTGAATGCCTCGATATGTACTATAAAATAATGAAATAATCAGGTATACTTGCGTCAACAGTGGTATCTTTTTATACATCGTATCTTACTTGACATTGCCATAATGTGACAATTCATTTTCTTGATAATAATGGGGTTTCCATTACAGTTAAAGAGGTTTTGTTATTATTAATTAGCTGTTGTAGGGAGTGCAGGGTGACCATTATCGCAGACAATCAAAACTGTAGGTACGAGTACTAAACAAAAAGTTAAAATAAGACGAACGAGACAGTTTTCAATCCTGAACGATTCACATTAAATGTCTGTGTAGATTAAATAATAAAACCAAAAAAAAAAGGAAAATAATTGCCTTTTCCACCTAAAGGATAGCTTCAAAGGAAGTAAACTTCTTTTTCAAACCTTTTTCTTAAAGCGAGTTGAAAAATTAATTAGCTCTCTGGAAGATTGACGAAAAATCGGTGTCGGCAGTTTCAAACTTACTTTTTCATTTCAAGTTTCAGGAAAGGGCAGAAAGGGCACCTTGTGAAAAGAAGGTGGAAAACAGGGTCATTAATCGTTAAGTTACATCAATAAGTGTCATTTAATAAATGTACATTTTAGCATCAATGATTTCATTATACATATATAACTGTATTATACACAGGACACTAATCCTAGGCTTAACTGTGCCTTGTAGTGTTGCCAGATACAGATGGGGAAAAGCGTTATATTTGTATCACCGCGACTGATGTTTAAACCTAGATATTTTTCTAGTAGTAACAACATTTGTAGTGCTTGCCATAATTAAAACATCGACAATCCTGTTATCGATAAGTACATACCACTTTAACGAACTGGTGACATTCTGCGTCAGTTTGAAAGACAATTTCGGTGTGTGTTAGAATCAAACCACGTATCTCTTCCAAGCCAATGAACATCAAACTTTAAAAAGTGATGTTTTAAACGTCAAATTTGTATAAAATTATAACTATATAATTTAAACTTTCGTGAGTCATACTGATATTAAATTGCAACCGTTAACACTCACGTATTTTTATCACAATAGGCGTGACATGTTTCGACTGCATCGGGCAGTCATCGTCGGACAGACAGAGTGGTGTTGTCACCTTCGCGGCTCGGGCATCACTTTACCTGTGCTGATGATGATGTCGAAACATGTCACGCCTATTGTGATAGAAATTATGACGTTTCGTTACTTTTACACTCTTTGCTATCAAAGTCTAGGAATCTTAGTATAGTCGAACTAAGTATATAGAGTGACATTATGTGATAATTAAATCACACGAATAAAGAAAGTTACGAAAGTTTTCCAATTTATTTCTGAAGTATGTAAAATATATATAAATTGATAATGTTGTTATTATTATTTACTTTTTGACGCATCTTGTGTATGGATAAGCTGGTATTGTATGGATAAGCTGCGTGGTATAACCATGATACCATTGCTACCGCGTGGTAACCAACGCCCCACCGTCTGCGATAATTTGGTGTAAAAATATTCGGCGGCCATTACGCGATCCGGCTATCGCGACTGCTCGCGGCGTAATGTGCGGTGCGCCCGGAACACTGCAGACCGCAGACTTTTCATTCACGTGAACGACTCGACGTTAGACTGAAAGTGATTCGCACCGCACTAGTGTGAGTGAGACAACTCTATGCGCGTGTATAGCGTTCCCCTTACCGGCTTGCGGTGCGTATCCCATGCCATCCAGTGTGACATCGGAATTAAAGGTACAGCTGTTGAGCTACTGTTAAGATGTAAAAGGAAACAACAATCAAGGACTTTTACGATTTTGAAGAGAGGTATTGGCACAGCGGATGCATATCGTTTAGTGTGGTAGGGCACAGCACAACGAATGTCGTCTCGCTCAAATCTGGAGCAGAGCCCTTCTGGGGAAATACCTCCACCTTACAGAAAACCGCAGTTTAATAACACTAGACCCTACTCATAGTGTTGTGTTTCTGTTATGTATTAACCACTAGTTAAAGAAACTCATAAACAGTTTTGTGGGACGTTGTATTTATTTTTAAGTTTTTGTCAATTGTTTTATTGAATAAATAAATAATAATAATGTTGGTGAGTAAGGTCGCCAGAGCTCCAAGAGGATTCACTGTGTTGACAGCTGGGGACCCACGGAGCAAAGCTTGCCCCTTTAGCTGTCAACACAGCAAATCCTCCTTTTTTTAAAGGGTTAGCAACGCGCATGTAACACCCCTGGAGTTGCAGGCGTCCATAGGCTACAGTGATCGCTTCGTCGTGACGACGTCGTGAGACCTCGTGTCGTGACTTTTATAGGGACCAATAAACCAGCTTCTCGGTGTATCATTATCACTCCAAGAATCATTTTATGAAATTATTTTTACTCGTCTATTCTAATTATGAACTATGACTTCTTTGAAAAACTATAATGGCATAGTAATACAGCGCCAGAATGCCGCCTACGTGTTAGGCACCATTCATATAGTAATCCTGATTTAGATTTTTAAGGTTTCTTGCCGGTAATAATCTTCTCGGGCTGTGGTGTAGGGATAGAACCGGTAGTAGCTTTTTTTTTGACGTTCATAAGTGCATTGTAATGTGCCTAAATTGAAAAATAAAGATATTTATCATTTAAGGTACTTGTTATTTAATGTATATTTTTATGGTGGTTTTAATTTTATTTTTAAGGAGTTTATTCATAGTCCACGTTTATAAAAAGTTATTAATATTCAACAAGCTTCGTGATGTACACTGTACTCGCTTGATAATAGGGTACGCAATGTATAAAACGTATAAAATTAGTTAAATAAAAAATATTACTTAATAGTACATTACATACGAGATCGACTAACATGTGATCCGAGGCTTTCCCATTTACCGGCCGAGGTTTGTATACTATTTTTCAGCCCGACGGAGCCGGGAGGCGGCTATTAAGTTTTTCGTAAAGTAGCGCTTACCGGCCGGAGGACTGAAAAATACTATTTGCGAGACTCGACCCCAAATGAAATGGGAAAAGGCATAGACATAGAAATAGACATAGAAAAGTTTTATTCAACATCAAAACAATGTACCAAATGAAAATAATGTTACAAACTAAAAATAACCGTTAAACTACCTGGCTTAATAACAATGAATATATCATTTAGAATAACATTTTGATGTTAAACAGGATCCCGCCCCAGCATAAAGTTGCAGTGCATTTACTGCAACGCTGGTTTTTAGGCAGATCCTTTGTATATGAACCCTATCTTAAAAAGCTAGGTAAGAAAGAAAATTTTAAAATACTATTTGCGACTAAAAATCGCAACAAAAAGTCGCTCGTCTGCTCTCCCATCCCCAGATTGTATTATTTACGACACAGGTAGTTTGGGCGGTCGCCAGCGATGGCAAGATTTCACCTCCCGTATTTCAGGGCAGTAATGGTTTAAGCGATACAGGAACTCGCATACATTTTCATTTTCACATTCTCTTTTTAAAATCGTGCTTTTGCGACTTTTGTGTGATTTATGGGGGTGGGCTAAATTGTTTTAAGACACTGTGATTTATTTGAAGATTGTGGTTCCGTTTTACATTCACATACCTATACATTACGTAACCATGATAGTTCAGGTTTTTGGGTTCCGTAGTCAATATTTAATTTTGTCTGTCCGTCCGTCTATCTGTCTGTCCGTCTGCCCGTCTGTCAGTCTATCCGTATGTACGTCTGTCCGTCTGTCTGTCTGTCCATCTGTCCGTCTCTCCGTATGTCCGTCTGTTCGTCCGCCCTTTGTCCGTGTGTCCATCTGTGCATCTGTTCGTCTGCCCGTCTGCGGCCCAACTCAACACAGTGACCGTTAGTACTAGAAAGCTGTAATTTGGTATGATTTGCTTTGGAGTGACATACATAGCGTCATACCGACAAAGTGGTAAAATAAAAAGTATGTAGCGTTTTCAAATGAAATTATTTCTATTCAGTAGGCAATTTCGCCAGTGTCAAGGTATATTGCCACTTGGGCTAAGTATACGGTGATTAAAAAAAGTAGAACGTTTTTCGGTACAGGCCTTGCTGTTGGTAAGGAGACAAAAAAGTACAAAATACAAAAAGCACGAAGCTTTGGGGGCATTTGTCTGTGGAACCTTCGGTTGGCCGAGGCTGACTCGAATCTGGCCGGATTTTTTATTTTTTCCCATTAAATTATTGTTCTGTTACCTACCTTTTACACTGGTTCAGCCAATAAACTTATTAAGTAATTGAATATCTCAAACACTGTTATATTTAAGACATTACTTTCATAGACAAATTAAATCGATTTAACCTGAAGAATCTACCCTTGGCCCTACTTGCACCACCCAGGATTAGCCGCTAACCCAGAGTTAAACTGTCATATACCATAAAAAATAAGTTTATCTCCGGGTTAGTTGCCTTACCCGGGTGTAAGTGGCTCTTAAAGTTAACGGAAATTTAAAAATACACGATGTATAGATATCAACATATACATTAATGTTTAGCTATCGATAAACCTGCAAGGACCTCCCCCGGTCACCTGTTAGCAGTTGAACGCCGCCGTTAAGTCGCTCGTTGGGAAATGTTATTCCAGGAGGATGGTTTTATGCAATATATATATCAACCAACCATCTAAATAAAACTTTTTTAAGATTGCCGTGTCTGGTCACGCTTTTGTCAAACGTCGAGATATTTGTTAATTTGGTAAGAAACATTTATTTTCGAAATATATACAGTAAGTGTAACTTACCTAACTACCTACCTCTACCTACCTTAAATCTAAAGTAGGTCCTTGAGGCATTGTACCTAGGATGCTGGCGGCATTTCGTCGTTGTATCGCAATGCTGATACGATATTTGTTAATTATGTCGACTTTTGCATTTTTCTCGTGATTATTGAATTTGACTTGATGGTGTAGTTATACTTACATTTTTTCAATCCGACTGCTTAGAACATTATAAGATTTTAAGCTAACATGGTCATTTACACTATAGTTACTATTTAAAACGAGATATTTACCATGTACATTTGTTTTCATGAGCTCCCGATATTTCGGCACTGTTACAAGTGCCATGTTCACGGTGTAACTCAGTTACACCGTGAACATGGCACTTGTACATAAAACGAATGTACATGGTAAATATCTCGTTTTAAATAGTAACTATAGTGCTTAGAACATGTCGTTACGTTTTTATAAAAAATAGTATTGATGATTATAAAAATTATATCAGTGTCTGAACGCATTAAAAATAAATTCTCAAATGTCGTACGGTACGTGTGAAATACGTACCTTAATTGTGTAAAATTGTCCCACAGTATTTATTTATTATTTATCTCTCACCCATTTATATATAATATATGTAAAATGTTCCTTTTTAAATTATTAAAAGAGACTTCGCTATTGCATAGTACCATCCCGCAACAAGCCCACAGCGCCAATAAAGACGCTTTTGCCAGTCATCCTGTTTATGTAAACAGCCCCTTCACAAACCGGGGAAGGTTAAATAGAACACCTTTATAAGTCGCTATTCCGAAAAGTCTGTTGGGGTTGATTTTGTTTAAATATTTTTTTATAAATTAGACGTCAGATTAAAATACACTGTAATTAATTATTGTAATTTAAGGTGAATAATTAAATGTTGAATTACCCTCACTCTTTTATCATTTCAATTTATACCCTATAGAAGCTAGTACTTAACTAGACTAAATATAAGTAAGTATAAGTAAGTAAGTAAGTAAGTTACAACAGTATTGAGGGCCTATGCTGTCCCACTGCTGGGCAAAGGCCTCCCTCCACCTTCTCCACTCCTCCCGATCCTAAGCAGTCTCTGGCCATTGTTGCATGCCTATGCCAAAACACGGCTTTGTAGTAGATAGTTTAGTAACCGTTTACACTGGTTTAAACTATTATAGAAAGACACCAGTTTCTTAGAGAATTTAACTCGAGGTAACGTGAAGAATTCCCTTAAAGTTGATGAAAAAAGGGTGTATAAAAAAAGAATTTGTGTGTAATGTTAATACCAACAATAAAATCGACGCCGGCGCCAATATAAAATACAAGTCACCATCCACCATCAGGTGAGTTTTCCGTTTACAGTAAGTTAAGTTGGCTCTCAGTGTGCAAGTCATGTTGTTTTGGTAAACAACCCTCTACGAGGCTACGGCGTAGCGCTACGGCGTAGCTGCTACGGTGCTCGAATTAGGGCAAAGAAGTCTAATTCATTAATGTTGCAATAAATATAACAAAAACCGACCAAGTGCGTGTCGGACCACGCATAATTGAGAGCTCCGTAGAGAAGGTTTGTCAAACTTAACCTGTGGTATGTCTAAGCCCTGATCAGTGCCCCTTATAATGTACTTTAGCGTTACAATTTCAAGGTCATCATTTGAACAAAAAGGATTTGACAGAACTGCAGACCTTGGTCGACGATGGTGTTTTCTTGTCGCTTCTTTCTGCCCCATAAGCTAGTTAGGGAAGCGTCCGTAAGTTGTATGTATGTTAATCCCTAACAGGGTTTTTATAATTTTTTATTTAAATTATAGAATGCCCTTTAAGCCATGTATTACTAGCTTTATAAGTCCTCTTGTATGTAGGTAGTATTGTATTTTTTATATTTTTGTATGTAGGTAGTTTGCACAAGTAACTTTGTTGATTTACGGGGCGAATTCGCATTCTCTCAGTCATCAATGTCATCATCTTAACGCTGTGAAAACGAGTGCTGTAAAGGGCTCGAAACGTAGGGTCATGGTGTTAATAAACGCGATTAATCCGTTCTAAAGTGTTTAATTTCAATGAATAACAATCGCGGTAACAGAAGACAAAATTATGAAAATATTATTGTTTTCTAAAAAAAATTCTCATGATATTCGATTTGACTAATTCAGCCTAGATATCTCTAAAGACGAACTGTTCTTTGCGAACTTTTGTGCTGGTTTCTTGGTTATAAAAAGCTCAGTCGGTTACCTAAGCAATCAAATCCATTGTCAGTTCAGATCTAGCAATTCAGCCAGACAGTAAACGCATTCGAATTATAAATATCTCAACTTGATATGTAATTTGCTGATATCACTCGCTATTCATCGCACATAAATAGGTGTATATATATAAAGAGTTCATTTCTCAAAGACACTGGTATTCTATTATATATTAGCTCCATTTAGAAAATAACTATTAATTTAATTTTATCTCATATGGGATTTGCATGTGTGTAAACGGAGTATGGGTATTCGACATGACATTGATATGTCATGTCACTAACTTAGTAAAGTCAATCTAATGCCCATTTTACATTTGAGGTTGATGCAGCATGTATTTTGTATAAGAAATAAAAAATAAAAATTAACGAATTTAATAAAACTAACTATGCCATTCTGTTTCCTTAATTATACCATACCACAAGAACAGCCTGTATAATATATAAATAAATATCTTACACAAATCGACCTAGTCCCACGGTACGAGTAAGCTCAATAAGGCTTGTGTTGTGGGTACTAGACAACGATATAGGTATAATAAGCATACATATAAATACTTAAATACATAGAAAACATCCATAACTCAGGAACAAATAAATGCCCTAACCAGGATTCGAACCCGGGACCTCCTGCCTCGTAGGCAGGGTCACTACCAACTAGGCTAGGAAGCCGTTAAATGTAACTATAATGCGTACGTATGTACATTATATGTAACTACTAGCGACCCGCCCCGGCTTTGCACGGGTTATTATTATACATATAAACCTTCCTCTTGAATCACACTATCTGTTAAAAAAAACTGCATCAAAATCCGTTGCGTAGTTCTAAAGATTTAAGCATACATAAGGATATAGGGACAGAGAAAGCGACTTTGTTTTATACTATGTAGTGATAATATCAAGCTAAGATTTCCAGACCCGGAGTTCAGCCCCAGGTGGTCAGACGGAAAATGACCGCCAACTTTTCCAATCTACTTCACCTTTTGATCGCCTTATCTGCGTCGCTATTGAATCCCGACTGTACCTACCTTCTGCTGGAATATTCCCTACTTTGTAAAAAGTTGGTATAAGGATAGTGGGGCATTGATATGCTTACTTTGTTCAATTCAATTCAATTCTATTCAATGATTTAATTCGAATCCATATAGATCCATAATTGTTAGTAGTTACACCAACTCTTAAAATTAATTAAGGTTAGTGGCATACAAAATAATAATAATAAATCTAATAAAACAATCTAACAAGTACTACAAATAAAATATAATATAACTAGGCAACCTAGATGCACCACTTCTCAGCATCTGTGGCTGCCACGTGCAGTCCATTCCAGTGCACGAGCAGTGGTGCATCTATCTTACCTGCCAACGTTTTCAGGATGCTATTGGTATTGGTTAATATACGTTAAGGCTTCCGTACCACAAAAGGGAAAACGGAACCGTTATACGATCACTTTGTTGTCCGTCCGTCCGTCCATCTGTCTGTCAAGACTCAGGAACGCGTAGAGATAGCAAGTTAAAATTAATACCACATACACAAATCTGCGGTCTCTTGAAGCTGTTAAAAAAATCAAACCTCTACGTCAACGCAATCAAAAGATACGGTTGTTTATGTCTCATTCCCCATACATTTGCAATGGGAATCAAAATGTATAGGGTACTTCCCGTTGACCTAGCATCACGAAATTTGGTAAAATGCAAGAACTTGTAGCACAAGTACAGAAAAAAATCGGAAAGCCGTATAATTGCCGCACACTGAGAGTTCCGTATCAGTATTTTTAAGTACCCAAGGTAATAAATGGGGGGGACATACTTTGTGCCCTGAGTGAGAAGCGCTTGCGGCGATTGCTCCGCGCACACTGACTGATGATTATAGGACGCGGTCGAGCTATTCTCGATTTTATAGACGAGAGTAATCCGATATAAGTGTATTAAGTATCTAATACGCACGGGAGTTTTCTATTTAAAAATGAATACATTTAAAATAAATGAAGCTGGCGCGTTGACCAGGAAAGGGGAAGGAAGACAGCTATTTTTCCGTCGTTAATTATTTCAGTTAACAAGGTGTTTTCTCTCGCTTATTTATGGGTTTTACGGAGGAGTGAGCGGGACGTACACACAAAGCTATGGAAAGCGAAAACTATTAATGTTGTTTAATCTTGCCCTGTGGGGCCAGAGATTTTCTTGTGGGATAATATTGTTACTGATTAATTTATGACTGTCTCTTGTGACACCTTGATGTGCTAGCTAGTCGCTTAAAACTATATTAATCTTATTTTAATTTATTTAAATCAATTTACTTGTCCTCTCTAATTTTGTTCCTATGTTCTTTTAAAGTCCTCGCTCTTCGTTGATATAGCTATTAGCAAGGGTAGAATAGTAGTTTTATGCAACAGTGATATAATAATGTTTTCTTTAAATTTAAATTTCTTAAAACTTGAGGGTTTCCGTTACAAAATGAGACGAAGTTGAGTTTTGTAATAAGAGACGAAGTCGAGTTTTGTAATAAGAGACGCGAGAGAAAAACATCTTTTTCTCTAAAATATCGCCGAAAATAATTTTATTTTGCCGAATATCACTTCCCAACCAACCTAACGCAGAATTTCGGAGAAAAATCAAGACTGCAGAACTATTAAATAATATTTAAAACGGGTCACTCACGTAATTTAGTCGATTTTCGCTCGACATGTTTCGTTCTTTAATAAGAACGTCATCAGGAGCGCCCACTCGCGACCGAGGCAAGTCGTACACTGCGGGTTACGTGAGTGACCCGTTTTAAATATTATTTAATATGTTCGAGTCTCACGAGAGTTTTATAGTTAAAACTGCAGAACTATGTCGAAAATAGTGTTGAAAATTTTTGGAACTAAAACCGCTTTTTTGCCCTTACGACACGTGTTTTTTCGGCTTCTTTGGGAAAAAAACAATGAAAGTTTCCGCTCTTATTTTAAACTGTAAATCAAGATAATATATTAGGTCTAATTTACACCTACAAAAAGTCTACATCGTTGACATTGAGGAAGAAACAATTGAATTAGATGTAAAGAGTTACAGTGATAGTGATTTTTTTTTTTCTTTAAAAACCCGGAAAATAGCAAAAGTTGCTGTAGTGTATTCAGGTTTGCGTAACCTGTCTCAAGCGTAAACGTCTGACCCAGAAGGCCTAGTATAAAAGTTGTACGACATTAACTCCTCGACCGCGTTAGCGTATCGAGGGGTCAAGATATGAAAGTTGCCGGATGATTTATAAACGGCAAACATAATTTGAACTCCCGATACGCTAACGCGGTCGAGGAGTTAATGTCGTACAATTTTTATACTAGGCCTTCTGGAGTGGGGGGTCGGCAGTTGCCGTCAGACCACCGCCCGGGGTACAAGGGTAGAAGGTACCTCCATGAGCCAGTTTCCCATGTCCAGATAGTACATCATTGTATTTCAGATAGAACAAGAAATTTCATCAATTTGCACTGATTGGTCGGATGCGCCATTATTGCCAAGCTACCTTTTAGAGACGCGCTCTGCAAATCATATCTCTCAGTATTCCACCGTCTTTATGTCATGTTTTATATAGCAGCTCTGCTCGTTAGGGGCACCTCGCGAAAGAATTAGCCGCTGTATTTTGACACTTATTACCGAAGAGATTTGTAGCTCCACGCCGTGTGAAGCTGGCTTTATAATTTATGGCGCGTAGTTAGTGTACTAGTTCTTTTTACAACTAGTAATTAAAAATAATAACTAACACGCACCTCTATCAGCAACAGCAATCTAATAAAACAAATGATTAATAATAAGAGCCTGGGCAGAGAGTACCTTTTTGTACCATTTGGGGTCAAACTCTTGGGCCGGCAAGCAAGTTTTTCGTAGAAATCGCGAAACGTCTGGTTGATGTGACTGGTGACCGAAGAGCTGGTGGCTTCCTCGCACAACGTATCATCATTGCGATATAATGAGGAAAGCCAGCATCCTAGGTAAATACAATACCTGAAGGACCTATTTTAGATTTAAGGTAGGTAGCTAGGTAAGTTACACTTACTGTATATATTTTGATAATAAATGTATTTTTGTTTTTTTCATTCAGTTTCGTTATTCACTTGGATGTATTGAGGTAATATCGTAGCGCAATATCAAAAAGAGACTTAAAATGATGGAATTATTTCTGATCGTCCTGTGATTTTCGAAATTACTGTACTTTCAAAATTATCCCAATACACCTACATTCTGGGTTACTTTAATTTATTCCTATCAATTGCGTAATAACTATTATTGTTAGTCATTCATTTTATTAAAAAAATGTTGGTGTATCATTTGCGAAATCGAAAATTGGTGTATCAAATTGATCGAATTTAAACTATCATGAGACATATTATATTATGTAATAGAATAACAAAGTTATGGATAACACTCACGGGACTAAGAATACATGAGTATTATCCGTATTTTTATTATAATCAAATTGAATTAGGTACAAACAAAAATTGAACTTCAATTAGAAGCACTGGAAAGAAGACAGTATAATGTACGAGTACACCCTGAATAACGATTCATCACCTCCACACCACTACTCACACTTAAATGTAATATCTCAAGCAATCCCTCCAACAATATCTTAAGTCACAAAAAACGCCCGAAGATATCGTCTAACGTGTTTTTTTGCCATAAATTCATAAGTTTTACGAGTTCGGAGCTATCGAGGTCCCCCTTCGGCCCCCAAAGGCCGATTACAGGGGGACAGGTGATATGAAATGAACGATTTTTATTGTATCGTGTTTATTCGATGGAAGCAGTCTAGGTGACATATACTCGTACTATATCATTTTTTTAGTTTTAAACCCGATGGAACAGCAATTGACAGCCCTTCCCCTCTGCCAAATGGGTATGACATAGTGTCATACTCATTGTATGAAAAAATGGCAGACTTTTTATAATAGGAAATGACAGACGTTGCTACTCCGTCTGGTTTAAAACTCAAAGATATCAATCGATGAACTTCCTGTTGATACTGAAGATGGCGAGGACCTCTCCGGAATTGTTTTTTTTAAGCTATTGCATAGCTTCTATCGCGGGCCTTGAGCGCGGGGACCGAATCCAGAAATTCCGTAACGAAAAAAAACCTGACGCTCCCCACTCCGACGGACCGAAACCGACTTTATTCACTTTGTTACAAAGTTCTTTATCGGGGAAAGGATATATCTCCAAACGAATGTCGCTAAGTGTCATATTCTATACAAAATATTGAGGACAGTAGCTCTTATTACCAGAGATACGGCGATGTCAAACGTCAAAATAAACACTATTATTTTAGTCCCGCCAAAATCAAATATGTTAAATATAATATACTGGCTGGATCGAATTAAAGGCAAAAGGCGCCTAATTTTTTATTTAGACTGCGAATCGTTTTGTTTTTTTAATCGATACCTTAGTGCAAATGCAAAGTCGTACTAAGTACCATTTTAAATTTGTGAATTTAGCACGTTAGTGCACAACGGAATAAAGTGGACATTTCATTGGCATAAGAACTTCTATCGCGGGCCTTGAGCGCGGGGACCGAATCCAGAAATTCCGTAAAGAAAAAACCTCACGCTCACGCATATTGATGTCATATTTGACATTGACAAACTTGACAGTAATGAATGTTGGCGAATGTTCAGTGTACGCTGTTTGTGCTGTTTATAGTATAAAATTATAAATAAAAACTGTTCTTTAGTATCGTTTCTTAGGATTCGAGGTGAAGTGATAGTTGTCATTACTTACTATATATATTAGAGTTCTAACTATATCAAATAATTAGTACCATATAATGATTATCATGGAACTAGGTGAAAGTGCCGGAGGCTTAGAAGAACAAGCACTTAAAAGGAAAGAAAGACTTAAGAACTTAAAACGAAAGAATCGCTCTTCTGAAAATGAAGCTTCGGACGCACAAGCAGAGAAAGTTTCGTTGCCAAAGTGAGTATTCATCGTGTAGTTAGGTTATGTTATTACAACTAACATCGACGTTTCTGATGGTTTGTGCAATGGTGCTGTTGGGAAATTGGTACATCTAGAATTTGATGAAAGTAACACATTAATAAGAGTTTGGCTGGAATTTTGTGGTTCAGATATAGTGGGTAGGAAAAAAAGGCAAAAAGCAGCCACTCTAGCAGTGCAAAACAGAGTTGGCAATCTCGCTGTTCCCATTGAATTACGAACAGCAAATATTTCATTAACATCGGATAGAAAATGTATAGCCAAACGCAAACATTTTCCATTAACTTCAGCTCTTGCTCTAACTATACATAAGTCGCAAGGTGGAACTTTTGACGAAATAGTATATGAGTATAGTAAAGCACATTCTCAGGAACTCGTTTATGTTGCGCTCTCTCGGGTGACTAATATTGAAAAATTGTATATCACGACAAAAAACGATAATTCTACATTCAAGTTTTATCATAATCGAAAGCAAGCTACATCGACTGCATTTTTGTTGCAAGAATTCAAAAGACTGTCTTTAAATAGTGTTCAGACGATAGCTCAAAGTGTATTAGATTTCATTAGTAATAGGAATGGCATTTCAATAATGACTTTCAACTGCCAAAGTCTAAATAGTCATAAATACGATTTACAAGATTCAGTTACGAGACAAACAAATATGTTACTTCTTACAGAAACTTGCATGACGCATGATAATCCGATTGAAATACCTAATTTTAATTGTATTGTTCAGTTCAAACGAGATACTGTTTCAAAAGGTGGGGTAGCTATTTACCAAAATGAAAATGATATTACTAATATTATGACTCCGAATATTGAAATAAATATTGCACACGTTAGCGATGTTAATGTTAGGCGCTCAGTTGTTGGAGATATTTGTGCGTGCTTATGCAAACTTAGAAATGGCCTACAAATAGTTATGGTAGCAATTTACATTTCTCCGAATCCAAAATTGGACGAGGTATAGCATTTTATTCATCGCACTTTACTGGAGTACACTGAAGAAGGGTCGAAAATACTTGGTACAAATGGTAATAAATTTCCACTTATCTTGGCTGGCGATTTCAACATTAACTTCGCTGATAAAAAATCAGAGCGGTTGACAACTTTTCTATCAAAAACATTGAATTTGAAAATGAATAATGATCCACAAGAGTCCACAACAAAATATGGGACCACCATTGACGCGGTATTTTCTAGGTATTTAGAGGATATTAAGTCGCAAACTTATGTTTCTTATTTCAGTTATCATAAACCTATAGTTTCAATGATAAATATTCCTGAATAACCAACAGCTACTGTAAGATAATAAAACCCACATGTATTGTAAAATAATAAAAACATTTTAAACAATATTAACTTTTTATTTATTTAATAATAGAAAAAATTGTTTTCTTATCGGTCACCACGCTCAAAAAGTGTAACTTGAATTAATATCAAAGAAAAAGAAATACTGCATGAATAAAATAAATAAATAATTATAATTGCATAAGTTGATAAAAAATGATATGCAATAGCTTTACCGCGGCAGTCCCCGAGTGCCACACGTATTTTTTATCTGGTAAACGTTCATTTACCAGACAAATTGTACAGTGACATAAAGAAGGAGTCTGCAGTATCGGTGATAAAGAACACACGTTGCTGTGTAAAACTCTCATTACGAGTATCTAGTTTGCGTTTGCGAAATTCAAACAAAAAACTAAAGAACCGCCCCCCGAATCACTATGTGTAATGTTTAGAGCTTTAAATTTTACAAATAGCGAGGCCAACTACCGGCCGGCGGCGGCGGGACAACGTTGCCCAAGTGGCAACACATTATAAGTTGAAAAACCACGGTTCTGACCAAAAACGACGAGAAAACATTATTCACGACATGTTTATATATTTCTGCTGACGTAATTTGCTTGTTAAGCTCCCTAAAGGTTTTGAGTTTTAACAAAACTAGAGAGTTTCATTATAATATCATCCAAAAATAAAGATAGTAATAAAACGACCGTAAACCTACTAACATAACTCAACCTACAAAATACTAAACGTACTGACTAAAATACTAACGTTCCGAATGCTCATTTACTTACTACCAGTATTTGACACAGTACAGTTAGTATTCTCTTCGCACGTGTAGGATTTCTGAGTGCCGGTTTATTACTTTCGAAAAATAAATAAGATATCATCAAATCTGTTCACACCTTCACAGTTCCCATCAAAATCGTGTTAGCCTCCCTTCGAACTTGCCTCCCAACTTCGCCAGTAAAAAGCCGCCCAAATGAGATGAAACTTTCGCCCTACCTTGCAAAAACATTTCATAACACGTCCGGACAAGTCGGCACAGTCAAGTAAAGCAGTAGCTTGACTTTACATAAAACTACTAGAAAATACAAACCGGTAAAAAATTGTGTAGGAATTACCGGCTAACCGGTAAATCACCCGGTAATTGTCTTACAAAATATCTCCGGTTTATTCCCGAAAACATCGATTATTTTAATGTTTATTTCCTGGGCTCGGTATATTTTTAAACTACAGTCTCTTTAAGAACTAAATTACTTATAATATAACATTTTTCTATATCATTTCATCAAATTGACGCTTTAACATCGCTAAATTACAGCGACACTCAAAACGAAAAATTATATTAGTATTATAAAAATATACATTTTCCGATTATAAATTGAAGCGCGTTGCCAGCCTTTAAGGTATACGCTTTTTCCTCGAAGGTTTGAAGATCGTATCGGTCCGGAAATAGCGCTGGCGACAGTTCGTTCCACGGTTTAGCTGTGCGAGGCAGGACGTTTCGGGACAAACGCACAGTTGAGGACTGCCAACCATCTAAATGGTGAGGATAGAAATATTGTCGCGTAGATCGAAGGCGGAAGGAAGCGGCAGGGATTAATCCGTACAATTCCTTGGAGCGATCTCTGTTATACATGCGATAGAAAATGCAGAGCGAGGTCACATCTCTACGCAACACCAAGGAGTCAAGCCAATCAGAAATACGTTGGCAACCGACAATTCGGGCCGCTCTCAGTTGGATGTTGTCTAGAGGCTTTTCCGATGTTTTACTTCAAGTTTTCATTATTTGTCGTCGTATCTCTTAGAAGGGCATTTGACCTTTTTAAACCCAAACTTGATTTCCCACCTACTCTCAGAGTATCTCGCTTGTACAATCATACTGGAGCCAGCGAAATGCACTGTAAATCATGACCAGATTCTTGGATTCAAGAGATTCAATTCAATAACGAGATCATCGAATCTGGCTCCAGAATTTTATAATAAAACGGGTAAACATAATAATATTATTATCAGCTGTATCGAAATGCCATTAGTACCTATACATAAGTGGACCAATATGTAGTCAAAGTACTGCTTGAGTTAGTTTGAGTGTGGACTAAGTTATCCAGAGCGGATAGTTTTTGTGCGCTCGCCGCCATAATAAGATACACCTGCGCGCCGGCAAAACCCGCAGGATTAAACTGTCATATGTATATCAACATTACACTTATATGCATTATCATATCGGTAGAAAAACGCCCACTGTTGGGTAAAGGCCTCACCATATCTTATTTTATCTTATCTAAGGTCAGGGGTCCTAGTGAATACATTTCGACCCATGGAGATCTTTTGTTTAATTTCTTCCTTCTTTCATATGATGGATGATGGAGCTCAGGGGCAGTGCTCTGAAATCCTCTAGTTCCAGATATTCATCACCAAAGTCCTTCAATCCACATATCACGTGCTTCATAGTATTACCTTCTTCGCCATAAATCCTATACTTAGTGCTTTCTGTGAGTCCCATCCTCCCCTAAGGATTTCCGAAATATTTTAACGCACGCCACCGGCATTCTACTTTTCCCAGAGAACATACTGTCCACATTGTGGGGTCTTCTCTAGCTACTACTAGTCTTCCGTGGTCGTTACTCGAGAACCATTCTGTCCCAGCGGCCGTCAGTATATATTATATTAAATAGGTAAATAATAATACATTCGGGTATAATCTTACGCAGGTCGAACTAACCGAATTTAAAATATAGTGAGACATATTAATATTAAAATATGATTATTTATACGACAAATTACGTATTCGGCGTTTAATTATGACATCATAGGATGTCCGAAATATGCATATGAAAAATACGTGAGTTAACACTCACATTACCGTACTTTTATTATAAGATCGAACTAACCTCAAACTAGACGACGATAGATATATACATATATATACGAGTATATATATATTTGTTTATATGGATAAACAAATAATTTGGGGGACGAGAGTTGCTCACGTCCGCAGGAATTGCCACTAACACCCTGCACGTGTCCCCTGAGTGGCGCTAATCGAGCAACAACCTTTGGCTGCTGTACCTGTCTGCAAAGACCTCACAGCACGAGAACTGAGTCGCTTTATACTGGAATGCAAAATGATGAATATTTCGAAAATGTCAAAAAGTCCTAATACTAGCCCTCAAACAATAGATATTGGGCCTAACTTAAGAATTTGCCAGTTGAATATTGAGGGAATAAGTCTGGCAAAGTGTGAATACCTACACAAGATTCTGACGAAACATAAAGTTGATGTATTATTTCAATTCAATTTATTTATTTGAATAAATAAGGGTACATACAGATGATATAAAATATGAGCTCTCAATCCTTATTTTACCATAATATGGCGTACAAATATTAATTCGTTAATTATAATTAACCTATATTTAAATTCATGCGCATGCATTCTTATAATATTTTTTTTTTATTTTTTTTTTAAATCTTTATTTATTTAGAGAGGGTTTTTTAACAAATGCCACCCTCATAGTGGCTCTCTTATACTAAACATTTCTTAACTTAATTACAGCCTTAACTAAATTATATACTAGTTCCGCCTCATCGGAAGTCGGATCAGACAAGATACTATTTATTTTTCCGAGATCATATGTTCTTAAATTAAGTAGCCGTCGGTAGACTTCGCCACGGCCACACTCCATTGTTATGTGATAAACGTCTTCGACAACCCCACATATGTTGCATAATTTACAATGTCAAGGTAATACTAGAATTTGATAAATAACTTATGTCCTAAAGATTAATAATAAATAATTCAAAATAATAAGCAACTCATAAATCACAACTTGTCTGAAACTCATCAATAGAATAATAGCAATTTTCTAATAAGTGGCTATACAATTTCTTTTTAAATAAATTAAATGGCATTTCCTTAAAACTATCGGTTAAACAATTGAATATTTGTACTGCCATTCCGCAGACATTATTTTTAACGAGTGCTAGATTTGCTTTAGGCATCAAAAGTTTATTCCTATAAGCACTTCGTTGTGATGTCATAGTAATAGTCTTAAAGTAATCTGGGTGGTTTCTGACAAAAATACACATTTCGTATATGTACATAGAGGGTAATGTCAATACTTTTTTGCTTTTAAACAATGGTCTACAGTGTTCAAGGAAGTCGGCTCCACATGCTGCCCTAATGCAGTCTTTTTGTGTTTTAAAGATTACGTTTGAGTCTACTGAGTTTCCCCACAAAATGATGCAGTATCTTAATTGCGATGCCACATATCCATGATAGGCTGCCATGGCCGTAGTTTCCGATACCACATTGCGAATACGACGCAAGGCATATACAAATCGACCTAATTTTATACGTAAAAAATCAATATGAGGCTTCCAGTTGCATAAACTATCAATGGTCAATCCTAAGAACGAGGTTGACTTTACTTCCTCTATATGTGAACCCTGATATGTAATATTAAGATTAATATGCTTACTTTTATATGTTTGAAATTGAATCATTTTCGTCTTACTAAGATTAATATTTAAATTATTTTGATCAAGCCATTGTACTACATCTATTAGAGCGTTATTTATAGTTTGCTCAAATGATTTCACGTCATCACACTTTACAAGGAGCGTGGTATCGTCTGCAAAAAGTAGACATTTATGTTTCATAGCCTTGGGTAGGTCATTTATGTACAGAAGGAACAGCAATGGGCCTAATATACTACCTTGTGGTACACCATACAAGTTCATTTTGTAGTCTGATCTATAGGTGATTCTGTCCCTACCAATAAAATTTGTGATTTCCACGGATTGTTTCCTGTCCTTCAAATAGCTTCTTACCCAGTCTAACGCAGAACCTCTTACGCCATATCTATAGAGTTTGCTTAGTAACAAGTCGTGTTTCACAAAATCAAATGCTTTACTCATATCGAGCAATACAGATACAATGGGAACTTTTTTGTCTAAGCTTTCAGTTACATCTTTAATTAAATTAAAACATGCTAAGGCTGTTGAACAATGTTTTTTAAAGCCAAACTGATTTTTGTTTAAGATGTCATGTTTTGTAGTAAAGCCTGATATTCTATCAAACATTATTTTCTCAAAAATCTTTGAAATGACTGGTATGAGAGTGATAGGTCGGTAATTATTCAAATCAGTCCTAGGCCCTTTCTTGTAAAGTGGTTTAACTACTGATAATTTTAACCGCTCTGGAAAAATACCTTGCAAAAAGGATAGGTTTAAAATGTGACTTAAAGGGAGTGATAATGCAGTGGCACATAACTTTAGTACTTGCGTAGATACACCATCGTAACCTGTGGCTCTCGTGTTGTTTAACGCCTTAATTGCTTTTATTACATCTGTTGCATTAACTGAATAAAGGAATATACTATCTCTATTTTGATCTATTATGCAAGAATCATTCGTCTGTTTTTGTATTTTATTAGTAGAGTCAATAAAATAGTTGTTAAATGCTTCAGCTATACCTTCAGGATCAACGATTGCTTTACCATCTGATGTAATTTGACTGATTTCATTGGTACTAGGCTTAGCGTCACAGTTATTTGTTCATAGGTTTATTAATTTTTTTCACTCGTATGAAAGGAAAACACAAATCGTAAAACATAGTAATCAGGTCATGAAATTCGTTAAACGCTACATTAGTGTTATTTTCGCTAATAACTTGTTCAAAAGATAAGGCGGACATACATTCTACAAACTTTTCTAAATTGTCTTGACCGTAGTCTCTGATTTTTTCATACCAAACTTGTGGTTTTCTTTTAGCCATTTTTTTAGGTTCTAAATGGCAAGTTAATGTTTGACACGTTTCGTGATCTGACAAAGCTAAAAAATGAGTTTGAGATGTACAATCTATTATATTGCTTGCAATTAAATCTATGCACGACTTTTTTCTTGTCGGAGTAATTACATAGTTTTTTATGTTATATTTAAGCATTATCGATTCTAATTCCTTCTTGATTTTACTTTCTTTTAAATAGTCAATATTCCAATCACCGCAGATAATTATATTCTTATCTTTCCTATAAGTAATTTTTTGCAATAATTGATTAAATAAATGAAAAAAGTTTTTTACATTAGATGTCGGTGTTCTATAAATGCATATAACAATTAAATTGTACATAGGAATTTCTACACCACATGCCTCGAAGTCATATTTTTGAGACCACGTGTTGACATAACTTAATGGAACAAATTCAAGGTCAGCTTTTACAAGTATACACGTGCCTCCTCTTTTTTCACCATCTCTACAATACGAGGCAGCAACATTATAATTGTTTAGTGTTAAATTCGTCTCAGATCCAGCTTTTATAAAAGTTTCACTCATACATATAATGTCTATGCTCCCAACGTCCCGCTGCAGATTACAAATGGCAGCCTCTACAATATCCCTTTTGCCTAGCCTTTTGCATATATATTAGTACAAGAAACACACACGAAGGATGAGGATAACCTGAAGTCTAGAGGTCGGATTCCAGAATATAATATTGTTCACTCCGTAAACCATCCGAAGTACGGAATTGCAACATATGTACGGGAAAACATAACTGACGTCTCAGTACTACCCCAAGACTCGCATCCGAATTACTTTCTTTCGGCAATACAAGTGCAAGGTCTTATAATTGCCAACATCTATAAACCACCGAACTGCACTTGGGAAGTCAGCCCACCGGTGTTCCCGCACCCATGTATTTATGCGGGGGATTTCAACAGCCATCACACAACGTGGCGCTATGACGCCAATGACACAAATGGAATCCAACTCACTCTGTGGGCTGAGATTAATAATTACCATCTAGTCTTTGACGCCAAGGACAAGGGTTCCTTTCGATCGGCAAGATGGAAGAGAGACTATAACCCAGACTTAACTTTCGTCTCTCGGGATGGTGATATACCCCTCGCAGTTAAAAGGCAAATCCTTCTAAACTTTTCTAATAGCCAGCACAGACCTGTCCTACTGGAAGTAGGAGACCGAATCCCACTAGTGAATTCCATGCCACTGCCCAGGTGGAACTTCCAGAAAGGAGACTGGGCCTCTTTTGCAGCTGACATGGACTCTGCAATCAGGTGGATCCCTCCGAAATCAGAGAACTACACAAGGTTTGTGGGGCTCCTTCAAGCGACAGCAAAGAAACACGTTCCTAGGGGTTTCCGAAAAGCCTATGTTCCATGTTGGAATAATGACAGTGAACATTTCTATGAACTTTATAAGGAAACAGGAGACCAAGAAGTTGGGAAAAGCTTATTGAGGTCCCTAGACACCGAGCGCCAGAACAAGTGGATAGCCACCGTGGAAAAAATGGATTTCAAAGTGTCGAGCAGGAAAGCATGGCGGGTTCTTAACAGGCTCACGGGTAAATCAGGTACAAAAACACCCTCCGCTTCTCAAACCCTAACCAATAATATTGCAAGCCGAATTGTTGAAACATCTCGAGTAAAAGGTGACAAACACCACACTAAGATCATTAAAAAATATACCCGAAACCTAGCTGAAACGATAGCACCGGACGAAAATATCTCAAAAGCTTTCTCTGCTGATGAAACCCATACTGCGATCAAACAGTTATCCTTGGGCAAAGCTGCGGGAGAGGATGGTGTTTATAATGAATTCATCAAGAATTTAGGCGCCAACTGCCGCAAGTGGCTGGCTGCTTTCTATACGGACATATTAGAAAGAAACACCCTGCCCCCACGCTTTAAACATGCTAAGATAATAGCCATCCTAAAACCCGATAAGCCAGCTGAAGACCCAAAAAGCTATAGACCCATCGCCTTACTCAGCTCATTGTATAAGCTCTTGGAAAAACTAATCTCAAACAGGATCACCCCTCTCATCGACCGCATAGTTCCCGTCGAACAGGCAGGGTTTAGAAGTGGACGCAATTGTACTGATCAAGTGTTGTCCCTCACAACGCACATAGAAACTGGCTACCAGAAGAACATGAAAACCGTAGCCGCTTTTATTGATTTGAGTGCAGCCTATGACACTGTGTGGAGGCAGGGATTATACTATAAGTTAATGAAAGCTGTCCCGTGCCGTAGAGTTACCAGCTTGATCGACAATATGCTTAGAAACAGGGAATTTGTTGTCCACCTAGGAGATAAACGAAGCCGCCTTAGAGTCTTGAACAATGGCCTACCACAGGGATCAGCGCTGGCGCCATTGCTCTTCAACCTGTATACTTGTGACCTACCCGAGACAGTCTCGAGAAAATTTGTATATGCTGATGATATTACCATTGCGCACCAGCACAAGACATTCGAAATATCAGAAATGCAGCTTAACAAAGACTTAGCCTCCCTAAATGAGTACTTCAAGAAATGGCGCCTTGTTCCAAACCCCACCAAAACGGAAGTGTCGACGTTCCATCTCAATAACAAGCAAGCCGCTTATATTCCAACAGTAGAATTTGATGGCAAAATATTAACATCAAACCCTCGCCCGAAATATCTTGGCGTGACTTTAGACCGCTCACTTACTTTTGGTCCCCATCTTCAAAAGCTGCACAAGAAACTTGGAACTCGCAACAATATACTCCATAAATTGACTGGTACAACGTGGGGAGCCAAAGCGGACGTTCTTCGTACAACGGGGCTGAGCCTAGTCTACTCTGCAGGCGAATACTGCGCTCCAGTGTGGCTCAATAGTGCCCATACAGATAAAATTGATGTCCAGTTGCGTAATACAATGAGATGCATATCAGGTACGGTCAAATCCACACCCACACAATGGCTCCCAGCCCTCAGTCACATCCCACCTCATCTTAGACGACAGCAGGCACTGGTGAAAGAAGCTACCAAAATTTACAACAACTCGAACTTGCCGGTCCACCAGGAATTCATGAATCCACCACATCATCGTCTGAAATCTCGACACCCGCCATATCGAACCGCTCAAAACCTGAGGCATTGTATTTTTTTTTTTTTTTTTTTTATGCTATAGGGGGCAAACGAGCAAACGAATCACCTGATGGTAAGCGATTAACGTCGTCCATGGACACCCGCAACACCAGAGGTGTCGCAAGTGCGTTGCCGGCCTTTAAGGTGGGAGTACGCTCTTTTCTTGAAGGTTTGAAGGTCGTATCGGTCCGGAAACACCGCTGGCGACAGTTCGTTCCACAGTTTAGCTGTGCGAGGCAGGAAGTTTCGGGAAAAGCGCACAGTTGAGGACTGCCAACCATCTAAATGGTGAGAGTGGAAATATTGTCGCGTAGGGCGATGGCGGAAAGAAGCGGCAGGGATTAATCCGGACAATTCCTCGGAACACTCCCCATAATACATGCGATAGAAAATACAGAGTGAGGCCACATCTCTACGCAGCGCCAAGGGATCAAGCCGATCAGAAATACGTTGGCAGTTGACAATTCGAGCTGCTCTCCGTTGGATGCGGTCTAGAGGAAGAAGCTGGTACTTAGGTGCCCCTGCCCAAAGATGAGAGCAGTATTCCATATGCGGGCGAACCTGCGCCTTATAAAGCTGTAGGCGATGGGCCGGCGTGAAATACTGCCTCGATCTATTGAGCACACCGAGCTTCTTCGAGGCCAATTTGGCCTTACCCTCTAGGTGGCCGCGGAACTGGACTTCACTCGAGATGTCAACGCCAAGGATTCCAATACTGGCTGTGGCAGATAGGGGAGTGCTCTCAAAACGAGGTGACGCGACGAACGGAAGTTTTTTTGCGGTGAACGCGCAAACCTGTGTCTTTGTAGGGTTAAAATGGACCAAATTAAGTCGACCCCAATCTGAGACTTCTTTTAGGGAGGTCTCAATTTCGGACACAAGTTTGTTCCGGCTCTCAATGACGTTTTCCCGGGAAATATTGGCGCGGCCGGTGTAGGAGGCATCACCCGTACTATCATCAGCATAACAATGAATGCCGCTAGTTTGCAACATGTCATTGATATGAAGGAGGAATAGCGTGGGTGATAGCACACAGCCTTGAGGGACACCAGCATTCACAGACATTGAGTCTGAGCATTCACCGTCAACTAGGACCTTAATGCTTCTGTCTGCTAGAAAACTGCTGACCCATTCGCATAATTTCCCGGGGAGCCCATAGCATGGAAGTTTCGAAAGAAGTGCTTTGTGCCAAACGCGATCGAAGGCCTTCGCTACATCCAAACTAACTGCCAGTGCCTCACCTTTACTCTCTATCGCCTGTGCCCAGCAATGTGTCAGGTAAACTAAAAGATCACCAGCCGAACGACCCCTACGGAAACCGTATTGTTGGTCACTCAGCAGCTGGTGATCCTCTAGGTACCAGAGGAGCTGACGATTGATGATGGACTCCATAATCTTAGAGAAAAGGGAGGTTATAGCTATCGGCCTGTAGTCGGATGGATTTGAGCGGTCGCCTTTTTTAGGGATCGGGTGCACCAAAGCTGACTTCCACGAAGTCGGGACTACGCCAGAAGAGTAGGAGAGCCGAAAAAGACGCGTTAAGACCGGCGCCAACTCAGGAGCACACATCTTGAGAACAATTGCAGGGATTCCATCAGGCCCACTGGACTTATGGGTGTCGAGGGAGCGAAGAGCCTTACGCACAAAGCTTTGGCGGAACTGTACATCTGGCATACAGCTCTCGCACCATACCACCACCATATTGTAGTACCAATATAAAAGATGCTTGGAAGGTCGAGTGGCAATCCAACCTGCCAAACTCCAGCCTAGATACTTACGACCCTACCAGGAAACCATATGGTTTTTCAGCATCTAGGAAGGAATGGTGCCAATTGAACAGACTCCGCACCGAACATGGACGCTGTGCGGACTATTTGTTTAAGTGTGGTTGGCGAGACTCCCCTGAATGCGACTGCGGGGCCCCAGTACAGACCATACACCACATCATAAATGATTGCCCGAAACGGAAATTTCTTGGAGATACCCTAGATCTTCACTCACCCGATGCAAACGCTGCCCAATGGGTGAAGAACTTAGATATTGTATTGTAATCGACTCTGTAAATAATGCCATACGAATAAATAAAAAACAAATAATTATCAATAATTAAGGATAAAATATTGCCATTGCATGCATTGCATTGATATGATTGGAATCCAGGACCGCCAGTTTCGTAGGCGGGGTCAATAATCTAATCACAATTGAGTCAGTATTTGTCTCTTTTTCAATTACAAACCTAGAAACAAATGTTATGAAATTGTAAATTATAGCCAGACCAATCAACTGTATTAATTAGGAGTACAACGTACAAAATGCTTATCGCCGAGATAAAATAACATTTAATTAAAAAGTTCCGCCAAAATATATAAAATAAGTGCAGTTGAAAAGTGAACGTTTGTTAAACACAACTTATTTGGACAGAAAAATCTAGTAAGTTGCAAAAACTCGAATTTGTGAAAATTAATTTGTAGAGTGCCTAGTACCTAATCGAAACTACTCAAACCAAACGCAAAGTCACTCAGCAACTCACCAAATACTCCTATTTGCATTGGCTTCCCCATTTCTGAGGGTCGTGGTCATTTCCTCGAAACATTCCCTCCTGGATGCGCCGCGCCGCCACCTACTCCTGTCAGTAGCTGTGTGCCAAGGGTTAATCTAGTCTAACCAGCGTGTAGGACCCCTGCCTCTGGGTTTCTTACCTTCTACGTGTCGATCAGTTTCCCATGAATATTCTCTTGCGATTCCAGAACTCTGCAAAAATAAGACGAAACAAATGAAGAAATCCATTGACGTTTCTCTACAAATGAATTGAATCGAATTCTGACGACTACTGTCACTCATACTGCTAGTCTATGATGGTCGGGTTTTTATCGTTTACCGACGTTGCTGTCACGTTCTAACAAGTTAGTATGCGCGAAAGTGACGCATAGCGTGATAAGCGATAAAATAGCAACCATGCTAACCCCAGGAGGCTAAATAAGAAAATCAAATTTGAGTATCGGAAGAAAACAAGACTAAAAGTCACTATGTTTGTCGATGACAATATAACAGTGAATGTCAATCATAAAATATTTAACTACAGTGAAGAATCCACTTCTGGATCTGATATTAATCATGAAAATTTTATTGTTTCTGATGACGACCTTATATTATATACAATATTTTCTATTGCCGTTCTGTATTCATCTATCGTGTTAATAATCTTTGGTGTTATTTCGTGGACAGTGATACCAAAATGGCGCCAGTTCAGAAATTTCGTGTTTATGAATATCAGCTGCGCCAACGTGTTGTGCGCTAAATGCTATGTGATATTTAAATTAGATTTATCAATTTTAATTTTCTATGGATCCGTGTATTCTTTATTATTTTGGCAATTATTCGCCTCTGCCACATTTTACTTCGATATTGTAAAGATATTTAATTTACCCAGTGAACATTTATACTTAAAGTCGACAATATTTTGCTGGGTTTTACCAGGTTTTCTAGTATCATTAGGTCATTTTTGTAACATTTCCGATGAGGTATATACCTCTACTTCTGTTATTGTCACTGCAGTAAATTTTGGTATGTATTTTAGAGTTTTGTTTGCGTTATTGTTCAAAGCAAATAATATTAGGAATAATTCAAATATTCATGTTTGGAGGAAGATTTTTATAGCAACGTTCATTATGTTAATGAGTGGCTGTACAACAATGCTAAATTTAATGATCGCGCTATTGGGACGTGTTATGTCGCTTGTTCCGGAATATCTCGATCAATTTCAGCTTTTTACAATAAACATATTGTTTCTGATGATGAAGTCGCATCGAGTGTTATGGAGAGAAATGTTAGAACGAACTTCTACACGACTAAGAACTAGATTGCCAATGTAGAACTTAAATCTATATTTTAATGAGAGGTTGTTATAATAAGTTTAAAAAATAATTGCACAAAACACAAGTTACAAAGATGATACTATTCTGACACTTTTGTAACTTAGGTATTTAATAACAATATGTTGATGTTACTGGTGACCGAAGAGCTAGTGGCTTCCTCGCACAACGTATCAGCGTTGCGATACAACGAGGAAATGCCGCCAGCATCTAAGGTACAATACCTCAAGGAACAATTTTAGATTTAAGGTAGTAGAGGTAGGTAGTTAGATAATGGTGTTGCGGGTGTCCATGGATGACGTTAATCGCTTACCATCAGGCGATTCGTTTGCTCGTTTGCCACCTATAGCATAAAAAAAAAACTTACTGTATATATTTTGAAAATAAATGTTGTTTTGTTGTGTGTGTGTTATTGTGTGTGTTATTGTGTTGTGTGTGTTGCGTGTGTGTGTGTGTGTTGTTGTGGTGTGTTATTGTGTTTGTGTTGTTGTTTTGTTGTTATGTGTTATATTAAGATATATTCTACGTTGACTACTTTAAGCAGTGTGTCATTTATATGTATAGAAAATCGTCAAAACAAATGTATGTGCAACACCAAATTGTATGATAGTTCCATTATTAAGCAATTTTTTTGGCGAAAAGAGTGACATGCAATATGATAATTATTGTTCATTTCCCATTGTAAAAAGTTGTATGATACAAGTGTTCAAATATAGGCTTTTTTCCAACAGGTGTCGGTTTAAAACCCTCGTTTTATTCGTGTTTTATGGTAACCGACACTCGTCGGGAAAAAGCCTAAATTCGACACTAGTATTGTATCATAAATAACCATTAAGTCTTCCAAGGTCCTCATCAGATACATTTGATCGTTGGAAACTGCGTAATGTAAGTCACACTAGACAAAGACAATCTGTCTATCTTTGTCTATCTTTTCCTATTTTTGCCTGTCTTTGCCTGTCTTTACTGGTCTCGCGTTATGCCTCGACGTTAAGATTGGATACCATAAAGACAACGTGGCAGAGCAGAAAATCCACGCCGATGTTCTAAATAATTACAGCAAGGCAGTCAGCAGACAGAGCAGAGCAGAGAGTCAGAGCAGTGCTTGAGTGGAGACCACGGCTTGGCAAACGCAGGGTAGGATGTTAACCCACAAGATGGACAGATGACCTTATGAAGGTCGCCGGGAGACGCTGGGTGCAGGTCGTTTCCAACCGGTACATATGGAGGTCCAAAGGGGAGGCCTATGTTCAGCAGTGGACGTCTTATGGCTGATATTATGATATGATGATGATGAGTCAGCAGAAATGCTGCACTGCAATGTTGTTGCAACTGGAACCTTTTAATTAACAAATTATGGCCTCAACATAATCAACAATTTAAATAATCACAAAAAAACAATTTATCTACATAATAGGTAAAGCATTATTTATATATAAAATAAAATTTAATTAATTAGATGTGAATTCGATTGAAATGTCGAAACTAAACACGGTTGGAAATTTGACATATTTACAATAACAATAACCTTTAAATAAAATAACTACTTAATAAATCTATGAAATTGTTAAAAACTCAAAACCGAAGGCCAATGTGAAATTATTGAGCGCCCGTAGTGTCAGGCTTCAACTAAAAGTACCAAATCAGGAGATAAATCACCAAAGACGTATAAGGGATGACTCACACTAGAACGGGACGGGACAATCTGTCAGTTTCTATAGAAAAAGTCACAACATCCGAGGGCTCCGAGCTATCACGTGATTCATTCTATAGAAATTGACAGATCGTCCCGTCCCGCTCCGTCCAGTCCCGTCCTAGTCATCCTTAAGAGCAATCAAACGAAGAAAACCATAAGAATAAGAATAAGAATAAGAATAGTTTATTGTCACATACCATAACAAAACATGATTACAAAATATTAGAACAACTATAGGTAAAATAGAATAAAGCCATGCAAATTCACAAAACAATCAAACACTATAATACCAGCTACAACTAAATTTTTTTATAGTATAAGGCAATAGGTCCCAGTCTCAGCATGTGCTGGGCTGGCGAGCCCAGCGCTGGTTTTCAGACCGGTCCTAGACTAGGAGTGGTCGGCCAGTAAATGGTACAAAAAAGAAAAATACGACTTAGCGCTTGTGTGGTCAAAATGTAACGCTATTGGTTTTTATACAAAAAGTGCATGTGCGTGTGTGTGAGTGTATTCGTGTGAGTGTGCATCCGTGTGCGAGTACATGTGTATAAGCGAGGCACTGTTCATGAGTGTGCGTCTGTTTTTTTTTATTACCATATACCATAGAGGCTCCTTTACAAAAATATACACAAGAAAATTTGAATTTAGTTTTTTTGTGTTGGAGCCACTTTACTCTTTACCAATACTTTCTCTAACAAGAGAGTAAACAAGAAAATCACCCGGGAGGAAAATCATACTTTGCTATAAGTCATACATAAATCATCATATTTAGGCTTTGTCATACAGTAAGATTAAAGTTTAGAAATGTATGAACTATATTTTGTCGAGGACGTGTTCTAGATAGAGATAGTAAATACTGTTTATCTAACGCTAGTCTTGCAACTTCGAAAACAGGTAGGCATAGTTTTTTTATCTACTGCGCGATTAAGTTTGTTAGACTATAGTACCTAAATACTAAATACGTTATACCCATAATCCACCCTATAGTCCGTTTTGATCGATATCCCATAATAAATAACATGCAAACTTCTTTATGAGTAACCTTTGCTAATCCATAAACAATCAGTTACCCAGCAAGTTTATTAGACGGAAAATAACACAATAAATTATCTATAACAACCAATAAGGAGAACCTTTGCAGGCTCATCAATGAAATAACCTTTAAAATTAAAATAGCTTAACTCCCGTGAAATTTCTAAGCAAAATCACCTTTTTCCATAATAGCACCGAACAGGCATTCATCACTTAAAACTCAGCAGAAGCAAAGAGTTGTAAATGCAAGCCAAGTTAATTAAGGTTACGACATTTTGTAGCGTGCGTGTGAAGTCGTGATGTGAGAGGTCGTGGGATACCCTGAGTGGACTACAATCGACGGAAAGGGCATCTTCAGGGTAATAACTGGCCTTGGCATGGTTGACGTGACAGTTATCATGCCATGATTTGGTGAATAGCCATGCTACCTATGTGAAGGAAACATGTCACCTACTTGGCACTATGGAATGGCGTTAAGGCGTCATCATGGTAAGGCCCCTCAGTTAAGAATATAAAGTGAATCGCGTTAAGACGTTCAGTGTGCGTAGCCAAGATACCAATCGCTCACGCTACGTATCGTATCATAGTTATCTCTATCACTCTTCCTAATAAGTGCGACAATAATAGTTGGGTTTCGTTCGCATCTTCACGCACGCTGGTAAGGCCACAGCAGAGCGTTTGTAGGATTATATTATCGATAAAAATTTTTTTCATAAGATGGAAACAGTTGATGAAGGCAATAAAGCTAATAATACCTTTATAAGATACAAACCTCCAATTCTACTACAAACTTTTTCATACCACCTATTCATAAAAGGGTTTTTTCTGTTCAAGCTAGGAGGGATCAAAGTGGCACTTTACTTCCCTGCTGGGAGGAATCAAAGTGGCACTTTTCTGTTCAAGGACTACACATTTTTACGTTTTCGGGCAGTAACTAGTGGCATTGTATTGTGATATGATGCTGTTTTCGGCTTTTGTTTATTTCGTCTTAGTTGGTGTGAAAAGCAGTATGTGTCACACGGTATAAAAATTATTTTCGTCTTGGGCGTTAACGCTTGAATTCCTTATTACGCTCAGGATTCTACTTTAACTTTGTAGAATCCATCGCTTCATTCGGAATTCAATGTACGCCTTAAATTGCTGAATTAATGACAATAGCGAATTTTCTCCCAACTGGTGCAAATACTTTCGAATGGTGCAGTTAAGTAAAACTCATAAACGATTTATACAACTATTAAAACTCTTGTTATTTTCTTAAACGCTTGACAGTCGAACAATAAATTACCAAACAGATACAATCGGGCAAAATAAATCGTCATAGGGGATGTGATTGTTGCCGAGAACAAGAGCTAGGCATAAGCCATGAGTCAGGTACCTAAATTGGCCGTCTAGACGCGATCTAGGTGATTTAGTGCTTGTGTGTACACGTGTTTTCAATTTGGACTTGGCCGTTTTTTAGAGTGCTCTCCGGAATGCTTTTTCACCGGAGATAGGTGATAAATTTTGAAGGTCCTTGGCATGGTAGTTATTGGGAGATTTATTTTGTACTTTCTGGAAAAATAGTTCTGGAGATTCCAATTATTTTTGTCATAAGATAATTGTGGTTAATTTTTTTGGGTTTTGGCCATTGCGACACTTGTAATTTATTCCAATACACGGAAAAAAGGTTTTTTTTGCATAAAAATAATATTGCAGCATATCAATGGGATAAGATGTCAAAGCTCATTAAAATGTAGTACATAGAAAAGTTTTCATAATTTTAAATTTATCCAATTTGCAGATTTAAGCATTTAAGGGTCACTTGCGCAATGTTACGACATTGCGGGTGACGCCGGTGTGCTTGGGAAGGTTCCTTCCCTCCCTCTGGCTAGGGGGAGTTCCGAGAGGAGAGTCCCACATAACCCCCCTCTATGGCCTTCCCCGGGCCGGGGGTATGCGTAATAGTACATTGTGTATTAAGGGAAACTGCGAACGAGTATGAATTTAATTTTAACACGAGTTCGTAATTCTTGTACTACCTTTGATACATACAACGTTTTTCATCACATTTGCGAGGAAATAAATAAACTTTCTAGGCAGATAAGGAAACAATCATTATTAGCGGTAGTGTAGTAGCACAGTCCATAGTACTCCGGAGTGAGCGTTGACTACGTGCGGGGAACGCGTGGGGGGCAGGTTCTCCGGGAGCTCCGGGCGGGCGGTAAAGTAGTATGAGAATTCTTTAAGAACATGGGCTTAATAACAGCTCTTAAGTCTAAGTATGCTTACCCCGGGGTTAGTAGGCTAACCCCCGGGGTTGCAAGTGGGGTTAAAATTGTCACAGTGAATAAGATTATTTTTATCTAGAAAAACAATGTTTCCTTCTAGAAAGTCAAATCGCCTCGTTAACTTTATCTAAGAAAGGAAGAAAGCGTGAGTGAGTTTATTGACATTAAGTAAGAAGCAGCAGGAAGTACACTTGAGTGACTTTAAAATACCTTTAAATTGTGTCGCTACGGTTAAGCTTGCACACCTGACTGAACTGTGATATCGGATGTGTAGACCGCATGGCGCCATTTTGCTGCAACATTTATTTAGAAAAAGGAAGGAAGTTTTTTTTAATTCTACGACGGTTACAAACAACCATACAGCCTGCCTGATGGTAAGCGGTCAACGCAGCCTATAGACGCCGGCAACTCCAGGGGTGTTACATGCGCGTTGCTGACCCTTTAAAAAAGGAGGACTCGCTGTGTTGACGGCTATTTGCTTCATGGGTCCCCAGCTATCAACACAGTGGATCCTCTTGGAGCTCTGGCGACCTTACTCACCAACAGAAACACAAAACTATGAGTAGAGCTTAGTGTTATTAAACTGCGGTTTTCTGTAAAGTGGAGGTACTTCCCCAGATGGGCTTTGCTCCAGATTTGAGGGAGACGACATTCGTTGTGCTGTGCCTTACCGCACTAAACGATATGCATATGCTAGTACATACATTTTACCGTGACTATTTTTAAACTTTAATCTTTAGTAGCGTAATGGTCCTATACAAAACGCTTCATATTAAGTTACCATTTATTACTCGTAGACAACGTTCTGGAGCGTCTCGTATTATGTGCACCAAAGCCCGCCATTACCGCTTCGCGCGTCTTTGAGAAGGTCACGTTTGGCGCCCTTTGATGTCGAACTGTCACCGGTGTGATCTAATGGCGGGTACATTGTTCTTTCTAAGGAGCATCGCACGTATTAAAGTCAAAGATAAACATTATTAAAAAAGGGGAAATTTCAAACTACTTTATGATTTAGGGCCCGTAATTTTCATGTCGGTTTCGTCATAATGACGTATTTAAACGCACAGGATTTTTATACGAAATGGTTCAATGACAGTTAAAGTCTATCAACGTTCGATTCTAACGTCGAACGTAATAGTTTTGACACTATTCAATGACAGCATTATTCTTACAAACGTAAAACGTAAAATGATGATACCTAAACCTAATAACTAGACAAATAATGTCAAGCTTCAGCTTGACATCATTGTTGTCATGATGTCATCGGCATAAAACTCACGGGCTCTGATCATATATTGATATTTATGTATTATATTTGTTTCTGAGTTATGGACGTTTTCTGTGTATATAAGTATGTATTAAATTGCAACGGTTAACACTCACGTATTTGATGTCCTAGCCGCGAAGGTGATAACATCACTCTGTCTGTCCGACGAGGTCTGCCCGACGCAGACGAAACATGTCACGCCTATTGTGTGATAAAAATACGCGAGTGTTAACCGTTGCAATTTAATATCAGTATGTCTCATGAAAGTTTAAATTATATATAAGTATGTATTTAATCGTCAATCCCGAAGATTTTAGATATATTTACGACATTTTAAACCAGTGATAAACTGTAGTATTTGTGACAACGTAAAGGAGAGTGTTTAAACTGTGTACATTAGACACCTTCCTTTGATTCCGCGTCTAGAGGCTCTTCAACCACTCGCTTCATGGTGGGGCCATTAAATACAATATTGTAGGACATTATAAAAGCTTAACGTTTGAAACGTTAACCTGCTAGTCTTTTATGGTCGGGTTTTCGTCGACTACCGCCGTGTCCGTCACGTTCTATCAAGTAAGTGCGAAAGTGACGCATAGCATGATTATCGATAAAATGGCAACCATGCTAACCTGGCAACTGGAAAAAGTTATAACAGGAAAATGGCACAAATACAACAGTAAAGATTAAGAATGATTCGCACTAGGACGGTGGGGAATTTCTATGGAAATTGACAGATCGTCCCGTCCCGTCCCATGAAAAAATCAGGACAGAATCACGTGATAGCTCGGAGCCCTCGGATGTCACGTGACGTTTTCTATAGAAACTGATAGATCGTCTCGTCTCGCTCCATCCCGCCACGTTGCAGTGTGAGTCATCCCTTATCATTCATTCATATTTTCAACAAATACAACTAACAAAATGTATACAATAAGTGTAAATTACCTACCTACCTACCTCTACCTAGCGTAAATCTAAAATAGGTGCTTGAGGCATTGTACACACGCGTCGCAGCAATTTATGAATGAATTCATTCATAAACTGCCCATGCGATTTCGTACCTAAAGTAAAATCTTGATTCGTTGTGGCTCATTTCAATGACGTTTGGTGGCCCAGCTTGAGACTTTCAATCCGCAGGTCGCGGGTTCTATTTTGCAGAACTTAAGTACGAAATATCATCCATATCCATACTAATATTATAAATGGGAAAGTGTGTGTCTGTTTGTTTGTCCATCTTTCACGTTAAAACGGAGCGATGAATTGACGTGATTTTTTAAATGGAGATAGTTGAAAGGATTGAGAGTGATATACGCTACTTTTCATCTCTTTCTAACGAGAGCTCTTGATACATACCAATCACATCTGGAGGGTTAGCATGGTTGCCATTTTATCGCTTATCACGCTATGCGTCACTTTCGCACATACATACTTGTTAGAACGTGACAGCAACGTCGGTAATCGATAAAAACGCGACCATCATAGACCCGCTGGTGAAGGAAAACATCATGAGGAAACCGAAGTAATGCCAATGAGGTTTCTTTTACCCTCTGGATTGTAAGACCACTTTCGTCAAACTAGTCGCTAAAGCGGCCAGACTTGCCAGAGCGGGCCCCAGTGTCCCTGAGTCGCGGTATAAGTCAGAAAAACGCTGGGAAGAAGAAGAACAAGACCTCAAAAAAAGGATTTATCCGTTATCTGCAAGCATATCGTTCGTTAGGACCTCACTTCGCATAGCCATATTTCTTGACCATTTACCGCTTGTTTCATGGCCCTCAGCCACTCGTGCGCACACCGGATGTCCCCGTCGACCGGAAGCGCGGCCATTTCCCCCACCTGTCGCCTCGCCTGCTTCCGGCCCGCTCCTTGACCAATGCTTCCACAATTTATACTTTTTCTATCGGTACTTGGATTTCCGCCGAAGAGGTAAAAATATTTTTAACGGTGTGGGTAAAAGCAAAGATAAGGCGATAGGCTCCAAATTTTATGTTTTAACTACAATTATGGTATTATTTACTTTTACTGCTCATCTTATTAGTAAGCTTAAATCATCGATTTCATAATAGTCTGTTTTTTATTGAATATAAAATTGTATTTTGGTTTTTGTAATCAGTATCTTATGTAGAGTAAATAACTTAAATCACAATATTTATATATTTTTATAGCTATTTGCTTTAATATTTAATTTAAAGATCAGAAAATAATTATATTAGTGCTAAAATATTGCATTAACACGTACAAAAGCACAACGCAGACTAACTTTAAACTTATAAACATACCATAGTTGTACACCGTTAAGTTAAAAGACGTACTTACATATAACAGTAAAAATATTATTGCCAGTATTATTAGCGTCGGATTCGGATATAGTGTTGGGTTACTCACTCGCGAGACACCTCATTTGTACCACTTATTTTGCTCGTTTCTCACAGTACCTCACATCGCAAAAATGTACCACTTCAAAAATTTTCTCCCACACCTCAATTCGTCATACACCTCAAAATTTGTCACACGCCTCAATAACACCTCATATTGTTAAACACCTCAAAATATCAATTGGAATTCCGCAAAGTAACGCCTGATTCAATACCTCAAAATATAAAATAAAAAAAACATTTATTTCAGATGGAATCCAGAGTTGTCAGTAACTTACGAACTAATTTACTAAAGACTACTGTTACTTAAATTTAAATATGTCACAGGCCTCAAAATTGAGTTACAGCTCAAATTTGTCTCGCGGCTCAAAATGTGTTTACTTAAACCTAATAAGCTACTTCGATTCGTCCTAACCTAGATTGTAACTGTGCATCCAGAGAAGATACCAGGCGTAACAAATGGTCATCCCGGCTCATAGAGCCTGGATACAGCTTTGGCAACTTATCCCAAGACGAGCGCTAGTTTTACGAAAGCGACTGCCAGACCAGTCGTTTCTAGTAAACCCTGGGGGTAAACTAGGCCTTATCAGGATTAGTCCGGTTTCCTTACGATATTTTCCTTAAAAAAGCGATTAGTAATCAAATTATATTCATACATAAGATACGAAAAAGTCATAGGTACAATGGGTATGTACCCCAACCTTCGGATTTAGTCTCACGCTCTTAAAGCTAAACCACCATCACTCTACTTACCTATTTTTTATTTGACTTATCTTTTCCTGTAGTTAACATACTGCCCATCCAATACAAACCGTTCTCGCGTGGACGGCTTTATGCACAACGGTCCGCACTGGCGCGCCGCCAACGCTGGCGACCTCTCGCATACCTCCTACCTGTTTTTCTTTTAATTTCTCCTCGCATATCTCGCTCCTTAGCGCCCGTAAATTGCTTCGCTTGAGTTAGCACTTACTGTGTGTGATAGTGAAAATGAATTTTCTTTTTGAACAAACTTGTTAGTAGATGTTTAAAAAGAATTTAGTTTAAGTAATGCTACGTTTTTTGATAAAAGTTTGTGAGTTTTATGCGTTTTGTGCATTACTACTTAACTAAGTATGGAAGAAATAAAGAATAACGATACAAGTGCGAATGGTAGAAAATTCGCAATGAGTGGCGATAGAATAAAACACGACCGAAGGGAGTGTTTTAAATCGACACGAGTTGCGAATTACCTATTCGCACGTGTATTGTAGGACGTTTTACAGTACATTTTGGCCCTTTGAATGTTGACATAGACACATAAAGTGCTCATTACCGCACTAGTGCGGTAATATAGCACCATATGTACAGTAAAGCATATTATCACGTCTTGGCTTTTGCTACAGCTACAAAAGACATTTCCCGGCTACCACGGGAGTTTGGGGTTCGCTTTGGCAACTAATCCCAAGATATGGCGTAGTTGTACGAAAGCGATTGCCAGTAGACTTTTCAACTCAAAGGGTAAACTAGGCATTGTTGGGATTAGTCCGGTTTCCCCACAATGTTTTTCTTCACTGAAAAGCGATTGTTAAATATCTCGTATATAAGTTCCTAAAAAGTTATTGATACGACCAGCGCGGCCGTCGTATATTTCTGTAAAAAAAATTAATTTAACATAGAACGGGTCTAAGCTATCGCGAATGTAGTTAATTTACCGTAATATACCGACGTTTCGAGAGTTTCATTTGCTCGGCAGAGATAACGTGGTTTGACTCTATCTGTGGCCGTACCTGCCGTCACAGATAACTTCGGCCACAGATCGCCCACAATGATCCTTTAAACGCTGAGAGCATAATAAGATTAGTTTAAGTAGGTAAGCCTTCCGTCTGGCTCGCAGCCTGTGGTATAAACTGCGAGGGTAAAGCGGGGCGGATATACGAGTCAGTTATGTGAGCGTTTTCAGCAAAAAGTGCACCATTTAAATGAAAATTTCGTAAAATGCACCGCCTACAATCTTTTCTGTTTTGCCCTAAAGTTGACTGGTAGAGAATGCCCTACGGCATTAAGTCCGCCTTTTGTACGATACGTTTTTCTTTTGTGCAATACAGATTAAATAAATAAATAAATGGGTCGTCGATTTTCCATACAAAAAAATGACAGTTTTGTAAAGACCCATACAAAATGTATGAAAAAATGCGTTACAAAACTGACCAACAAAAACGGGATACGTACTCTCTTTCTTTTTTAAATCAATAGTTCCTACTCGTGATTCTGGTTATGAAAAACCCAAAACTTCCTATTAAAAAAAAAATCGTGCTCTATTTTTGAAAATACCCATGTAGGTATTCGAAGCCACGACCTCTGAACACAGGTCAGCTCGCTCTGCCAATTGAGCTATCGGCGCCCGATCAGTCGGCGAATGTTTCCACTATTTCTTTCATTTCGTTATACGCCTTAGGGAGACGCGTAGAGACATTTACCGAAAGTGTCCAACACTTGTACGGCATCGATGTTCTAAGACATTTTATAAAACATCGATAACAATGTGCTACCCCATACTAAATTAATTTTGTATTAAGCATAGACGTCTGCGAACGAAATTCGAAAATTTCTATTTTTATTTTCATTATAAAATTGTAAATTTCGTTTGGAGACGTCTCTGCTTAATACAAAATTAATTAAAAATACATATGTACTGATTGTGAAGTAAGTTATAATTGGCCAAGCAAGAGTCTTGAGAAAAGCTGAAAAATTATTTTTAGTAATACCTTCATTTATTCGGTTTTTTTTTTTAATTCTTTAGGAACTAGTAACCCTTATTGCTTCGCCATGTCTGTCTGTATGTCCGTCTGCGGCTTAGCTCAGTTACCGTTAGTACTAGAAAGCTTTAATTTGGTATATATCAATCATGCCGACAAGGGTAAAATAAAAATTCGAAAAACTTTTATTTTTAGGGTACCTCCCATACACGTAAAGTGATTATTATTCATTTTAACCCTAAAGTATCGTATCATATCCTTGCTAAAACATATTTTGATAAAGTTAATGTTTTCGGAAATAATCGCTCCAGAAGTTAGATATTATGCCGCCCCCCGCCCCTCTAATGTTTGAACCAAAAGTCAAAAAGTATGAAAAAACTCATGAAACTAGAGCTTTATAAAGACTTTGAAGGAAAATTATTTTTAACTTGTTCAGTTAACCCATTTTTGATTTTTTGCAAAAAAATGTATCTTCTCGGTTAAAAGGGCGACAGTCGTAAGAGCTGCGAACATACTACTATTTTATTTTTATGAGCATGGTATCTATTAAAACCCTTTTTCAGTTAACCTATTATGACGGACGGTAATCTACGGAACCCTACCCTGAGCATGGCCCGACATGCTCTTGGTCGGTTTTTTTTACGAAAAAATAATAATCAAAAGCTTTATGTAGGAAAAGCGCCCGGTTTTTTTATGCGGCTTCGCTGCGTTAGAGGCAATTACCTTGACCGCACATCATTAAACATAAGGTAATTTAATTACAACACTTTGCGATTACCGCAGCAGGTGAAACGTGGGCATTCCGTTGATCGCAAACGTCTAACGCTGCGATTACCGCATAAAACATCCGAGCACTTACAACAAAATAGTCAGTTACTTACATCAACACCGTCACTTTGTCTTACAAAGTGTCTCATTTTTATTGCATTTAAGTGTATAAATCCAACGCTATAATCTTGAAGGAACCACAAGGTGCCCTCAACGTGGTATAAACCTGTATACTTGCGCCGCTATTAAGGTGTGTACTCATGGGGGATTAGCCGCGAGTAACGAGACGACTTTATTAGCGCCACTTACAGCCGATCTGGGAAGACGGGCATTTTCCACTGAAGTCGACACAGACTAAAGATGCTTCAAGGTGTGCTCTAAGCCAACACAACACAGTCCTGTAGAAACATTGGCTTATTAGGGGCCACTTTCACCACCCAGGGTTAGCCAAAAACCCGGAGTTAACCTGTCAAATCCGATACAAAAAACGCGGTACTCCAGGTTACGAGTATGTGGCAAACCCGGGGTGGTGCAAGTGGCCCTAAAAGAAATAGACACATAAAACAAAAGAAAAACGTCAAAAAAGTGTGTAGGAATGACATTAGCGAAGAATTTGGCATTGATGACGATACAAACGATAAATATTTCGTACGAAAAAGAGCTTAGGGCTTGTTCAAAAATCATGATCATATTTGGCCCATTTTTTACCGCCACAAACCATGGTAATCTTTTTTGGTACTTTTTTGGCCTGATCTTGATCATTTGTGATTTTTTCTTCACACCCTCTCCATAGAAATTAAACATTTTAGAACGGCACTCGTTTTAACAGGGTTTAATGAGGGTTAACATGTCATCATCTTAACCCTGTAAAAACGAGTGCTGTTAAGGGCTCGAAATGTAGGCGTCATGGTGTTAATAAACGCGAAGAATTTGTAAAGTGTTTAATTTCAATGAATAACAATCGCCCCTCTCACATGATTTATCACATGATTTTTAATGAGCCCTTACCGACGTAAGCATTAAGAACGAAACGTCCGTTCAAAACATGACTATATGAAAAAAGTGCCGCAACTGCAACTTTTATGTCATTTTTTTCGGCTGATTGGGTATCATGTTCTTTAATTAAATATCTATGTGTATACCTAAAGCACTTATGCCACCAAGCTGTGTGCTCAAAGGATTAGCCGTGAGTAACGAAACGACTGGGACACGCTATATTTCTAAGGGTTTCGACTTCAGTGGCGAGCCTGCAGGGCAGTGGCCGCGGCGACATGCGTCCATACAAACTGACCAGCGTTCACTTATGAGGCCGTTCGATTCGTATTTATGGCGTTCAAGTGGCCGCAACTTTAAGTAATGAGCGAAGTGATCAACGGACGTCCGGCGCTACGTCTATGTCATAAAGACAAACGTATGTGATGATCTTCATTGGTTTACTGCTCAAATCCGTTAGCAACAACTGCAACAAGTGGTCACACTCAACGCTTCTGAACCGCAAAGTCAGTACACTAGTTATAAACCAGTAGGCAAAAACCCCAACTGCCAGAAATCGTAGAACATGCTGATGTATTAAAAGCCCTAAGATTATTAGATTACTAGTATAAGTAGGTATATGAATATGCTTATAAGTAGGTTATGAACATAAGTAAAGATTTATAACCCAACATCCGATAGACAAACAACCAAACAACAAAGGACTTAAGTTTCAAACATGTAATAGGTAGAACAGAGTTTGTAAGAATAATAATAAGAATAAGAATCATTTATTTATGCCGATCACATGTACAGACAATACTTAATACAATAACAAAAACAGGAAAACAGAATTGTTGCGTGCATCACGAAATCGACCTAACTCAGTATAATGCTAGTTTTAAAGCCAGCGCTGGTCTTCCGTAAGTAGTGGTTGTAAGTTTTGTGTCGACAATATACCTATCGTAAACAAATGTGTCGACTACAATGTAAAACGCCGGCGGTCTTCAGAATGGCAGCAAACTTAAGACGCCATTACACTGCCCCGGACAATTAAATCCACCTTCAATTGGCAATGGTCCCTAAAACATATTCGACTGAAATTAAACCTTGCGACCTTGAAATAAGGCTTACGAATGGTCAGTCTGTTTTAACAATGGTTCAGTTGACGTGGAAGATTTTGTACCTTATTCGATTCTGATAAGGGGGTGGAAGTGTAGATATTTAAGCTGTATGTGGTTTCAGGTCGGCTGTGGAAGATATTTGCGGTTTGTCTATAAAAGTCATGTGGAATTCCGAAGATATAAAATGTTTTAGAGTCCGGTATTTACTAGAAATTGTTCTTCAATTCAATTGTTGTTCAGGTATTTTACTTATTATTTATTTATCAAATACTAAGAGGATTAAAGGTAATTGCAAAGTTACATAGTAACAGAGGCTGATTCTAAATTTAAAATTTGAAATGGTTTTGTTATCATAGCGCACCAAAAGTCACGAGGACATGCCAAATTAACAACCGTATAACCGAATGAAAATTTATAAATTAGTCAGATACAACATGGGTTCTCTATTACCAGAGGTAAGTCACTCAATCAATCGGTTGGCAACTGCTCCGAGCAGTAGTTGAACGAACAAATGTTTGAGTTTGAATATTAGCGAAATCGGTCAAGGGGTTGCTGAGATATAGGGTTCGCAAGTTTACTTTCGGAGACAACACGTCACGCATAGAAGAAACTGTAGTGCATTATTACTAAGTATAATACTATACTTTTTCAGTTCTCTTGCTGGAAAAGTTCGCCTTTAAGTCGTGGCGACATAATTTTTTTTGTCTTTTTTCATGCTCTAGGGCATAAAGCAACATCGCAGGTGGCGCGCGCTCACTGCGGCCCCGCGCTCCCGGCCGCCTGCGAGCGGCGCGCGGCGGGGAGAACTCCAGCGCGCAAGCATGGATGTTACATTTTCAACGATTTAAAGTGAATTAATACCTAATATTTTCTTAACAATCAAAGTAAAAAGCAGAGTATATACCTATCTCAGGCATAAATACTCATTTTATCCTCGACTATTGGTCCGAGTGCAACGAGGAAATAGCCTCGTCTTAAATGGGCTACTTTATGCCCTTGATATACAATCTACTATCGTACTTATGTAACAAAAATGCACTTATAAACAAAAGACAAATTAAAGTAAGACAGCAACCGTTCAAATGAACTCACAATAAGAAACAATACTATTAACCTCAAGCCAGCAAAATAAAAACTAAACCCGCTTCCAATTACTTAGCCTGGACGTTGGAGAAGCCCGTCTAGACTTAATTCCCATACCTGCACACAATGGGAAAAACTCCACATTCCCGGCCGAGGCCACAAAGCTTTCAGCGCCATTAACTTATTGACGCAAACAGGTGGAAAAATCGACTTTTCTGACCCCTTTTCAGAGCGGACATTTATTACGACTGCGGTGGATTGGTCGGTCGATGCAGTTAAATGTTTTACTAAGTTTTCTGTTGATTTATATTCTGTAGGGTTTTATTAGAAAAGAATCAATGTTTTCCAAATTATTGCTTTGCATCCAGAATAGTCAATTTAAAAAAATCTGGATTATTCTGATTTTGAAAATGTTTATATACCTAATCTAAACTTTCGTGAGTCATACTGATATTAAATTGCAACGGTTAACACTCACGTATTTTTATCACAATAGGCGTGACATGTTTCGACTGCATCGGGCAGTCATTGTCGGACAGACAGAGTGGTGTTGTCACCTTCGCGGCTCGAACTTTGAACAATTTCATTTCATTGGTATCTGAAAATCTTTTATTTTCATATCTCATCCTCTAAAAGTGGGTTACTGTTAACGATCAATTACATCAATCCAAGCCGATCCGACCCGATCCGCGACGATCTGTCAGTTTCTATAGAAAACGTCATGTGATCTCCGAGCTATCACGTGATTCTTCTATAGAAACTGACAGATCGTGCCGGATCTGATCGGATTGGATTGGATTGATCTGAGTCATCCTTTAACCTGCGTGTGAAAGTGGAAGGAAAGTGGCTGAGTCCTCTTGGACGTTTTACTTTCCAAATGCATTTTTTTCTTAAATTTTACTTTTTGCACCAAAAAAGCGGCTTATGCATTGTACCATTTCCATTACTTATGATATTTATTTTCTGAATCCATAATTGAAGATTTTTTTAATATAAGTTTTTATCATGATTCTCGTACTACCAAGTCATGTAGTACATGTTTAGATATATTTTATAAAATACACCTGTATTTTTCATTCTTGTATACAATATGAAAAGTAGTGTTTATCTCGGGCGAAAGGCACTATCAACCTACTCTCAGCGCCAAAATACCATGCCTAAAATACGTGCCTTTGGTTAATAATCTACTGTTATTTCTATGTAGATGTTCTATTATCTAGATTTTGATAGATGTTTATCAGAAGAACTATGTTGACTCCCCCATTTAGTACCTTATAATAATAATTATATCAACCTTTTAACAACAATGGAAGATGTTGACTTTGACCTCCTAACTGAAAGCTCAACAATGCGTGCAACCTTTAAGAGACTTGTGTCTAGACCTACAGATCACTTACTAGATGAGTCTGATGTGGTGTCTATACCTACTTACTTTCTGTTAGGTAAGGCTAATCACCAGGCATTAACCTCCTTCTAAATAATATAAAGTATCTTCTTTCTTTGTTGTTGGGAGTAAAGGCAGGGTCCACTACATACATGTACCAGGAGCGCAGCAGTTTGCAAGGAATGACGTCGCATAGTGGCACGCCTACCACGAACATCGAAAATTGGCATTGCCGGAAAAACCTCTTTGTCACTCCAATATGCAATTACAGAGATGGAGATACAAATCCGAAATCGTTCGATTCTCGTATAGACCGAGGCAACACGCCCTGCTTGACGGCCACGACCACTTTGTCAAAATTGTAGCGCCAAAAGAGACCCCGTTATACTACTACGAGCATAAAGTGGTCTCCTTTGGTGCTATGTGTTGTGAATAGGACCATCATTTCAGACGAACGGTTTCAACTACTAGCTTAAACTCAAACTCGATTTAACTCATATCCGAATTTAAAAAATATATTTATCTCATCTATTCAGCTGCTTAAATTGCAGGAAGATCTGATCAACGATGACGACAAAAACATATGTAATATTATATAATTGCGGTAAATAAAAAACGGTCTTATCGCAACAGAGGGATTTTTACAGGCAAACTTTTTGTATTGGAGATAGCAATAAAAAACAATACATAGTAATACCTACTATTTGTTCATTTATTGGGTATACTCAGTTGACTCTTCATCCCTTCAACTATCTTCACTTTAAAAAATCACGTCAATTCGTCGCTCCCTTTTGCCGTGAAAGACAGGCAAACAAACAGACACATACACTTTCCCATTTATATTAGTATGGATTATTAATGATATTCAATACACAACGTCGCTGGTTCCTGGCGCCTCGGTGGTTACCTAGGCATAATTCCTTCACCGTAAAGCAACTGGTGCATGGTATGGTGTATTATATTACGAGTACTTTAAGCTTCGAGAACCTCCTCAAATTTGGATGATTAGGAATGTACCATTTTGTAGAAATCTCGAAACGTCTGGTTGATGTAACTGGTGACCGAAGAGCTGGTAGCTTCCTCGCACAACGTATCAGCATTGAGGTACAACGAGGAAATGCCGCCAGCATCCTAGGTACAATGCCTCAAGGGCCAATTTATTACTTGTAACTTACTGTATGAAATAAATTGTTTTAAATAATTAGGAATTCGTAACCAATAAATGTGAATACCGAATCTATAGGAGATGATCTTTACCCAGACCAAGCATTATCCTAGCTCACAGGTGACCTAGACACGAGACCTTGCTTTCAAATAGGACATTGAACCGTTGACACTAAAACATCACATACCAGACTAAAACAGCAGTAAAGGAAAAGGATATAACTTGACTTTTTACGTTTTTTGAATTAAACAATATATTTTTCGAAGATTGGTTGGACATTATTTTTCGGGTTTTCTTTAATACCACGACGGTGGCAAATGAGCATACGGCCCACCTGATGGAAAGCGGTCACCGTAGTCTATGGACGCCTGCAACTGCAGGCGATAATATGCGCGTTGCCGACTCATTAAAATCTTATACACTCCTTTTTTGTAGAACCCCATACTGTAATCTTTCGGGAAAACCTCGGCAGAGAGCTCATTCCACAGCCGGAAACAGAAGACAATATTACACAGTTGAAATTTTCACATATGATGTATTTCTGTAGCCGCTATAAAAACAAATGCTAAAAACAGAATAAAATAAATATTTAAGTAGGCGCCCATACAACATACGTGATTTTATTACCATTTTTATAGATAGTACGGAATCATTTGTCCGCGAGTCCGGCTAACACTTGGCCGTTTCATTATCAACCTGACAACCTCCATAATGGGTAATTAAAAAAAACTTTTCTTAAAATATGCCTTATTTCTTTATACTAGTTACGGTTTTATTTTCGTACGTCACCAGAACTGCCAAAAGAACCGGCAACCATTAAAATATCCAGTTTGATATGTTTTCTTAGAATATATTTAACTAGTTATTCCTGTTACACAGCGAACCAATTAAAGATGTAAATACTTTTATTAGGTACTAGCTTTAGCCCGCGGCTTCGCTCGCTTTAGAAAGAGACAAAAAGTAGCCTATGTCACTCTCCATCCCTTCAACTATCTCCACTTAAAAAATCACGTCAATCCGTCGCTCCGTTTTGCCGTGAAAGACGGACAAACAGACACACATACTCGTACTTTCCCATTTACATATAATACTAGTATGGATTATCAAATATATTCAAAACTGATTATATAACTTAATGGATGGGGCGCTGGTGGCTCAGCGGTAAGAATGAGTGACTTTCAATCCAAAGGTCACGGGTTCAAATCCCGACTCGTACCAATGAGTTTTTCAAAATTTATGTACGAAATTTCATTTGATATTTACCAATAGCTTTTCGGTGAAGGAAAACATCGTGAGGCCGGACTAATCCCCATACGGCCTAAACTACCTTCAGGGATGGAAGGTCAGATGGGAGTCGCTTTCGTAAAACTGGTGCCTACGCTAAATCTTGGGAGTAGTTGCCAAAGCGGACCCCGGGCTCCCTGAGCCGTGACATTAGAAATCGGTAGAAGATATACTTCTTAACAGAGTTCTACAAGATATTTGAAGTAGGTATATTTGTTTGTCTGTTTAGACGATACAATTTTGACAAAGACGATATCTAAAAGAAAACTTCCCATATTCCTGTAAGTCCATATACTCCCTGGTTTTCCATGTCATAGGTGTTTCATATTAAACACTCAATACTCCTAAGATCCTGCATCAAGATTATAAATGCATTGACGATCACAATCGAGATAATTGTTTGTAAGGGTATTCAAAGGTAACCGTCCCTAACACCCCGCGGGCTTATTGCCATTTGTCCTCTATGGAACCCCTGAGGAACGCTACGGAACCCTCTTTCATCCCGTAATTGATTCGATCGGGACCATCCGTCAAGATTAGGGGTACATTATGACGCACCTCTTCACATATGAAAAGTAGATCCGAGCTTGAGATTTTCTTAGGAGTTGGTTTCAATGGTTACAAATACGTTATAATTCTATGTATCATTATTTTTTCTACTCCAGCAATTTTATCTGTCAATTTGATGATGACAGCGATATTAAAAAAAGTACACATTATATATAACGTTGTCAATGTTATTCCATAAGAACACTGCTCCTATGGATTTTCATACAATATATGGCACGGTTGTTTTGTTTTCTGTAGTGGACACGACATCTTCCACATTCTGTCACCTTTCTAGATTTTGCTTTTTACGCTATTTTAGCTGTCGTAGAAAACAGTTCATAAGTAGTTCTTAAAACTCTTGGGTCTATTATTACAAAACTCGACTTCATCTCGTTTTGGTACGGCGACCCTTAAATTTTAAGAACCGATAAAATTGTCACTGTTGCATTAAACAACTATTATTTGTGTGATGAACACAGATACTTGTTCCTGAGCCATGGATATTTTCTATGTATTTGTATAGTACGAGATCATTGTTGTGACGCTTTCTATAGAAATTGGCAGATTTTCCCGTCCCGCCCCGTCCCGTCCCGTTCTAGTGTGAGTTATCCTTGAACATAATGGTAACCTTCATAATATATATAGGTATTTTATTTCATCCGAAAACTGTGTACCCTAAGAACCTAATACTGATCACATACATTATTTGAAGTAACAAAGAGGCAGGGAATCTTGAAAGATGATATAAAATTCCCTTCCCGTGACACTCGCATAATGCTGGCAATAATCCGCAGGAGGAGTTTGCGCAAAATATTTGTATGTAAAGCAGAAAGGCAATCCACTTATACTGTCTGTTACCTGCGTTACATGACTGCCTGGAGTAACAGGGGATGTATGGAGACGCATTATTAAAATCCATCTTCTTCCTAGCATTCCCGGCTTATGCCACGGCTTAGAGAATCTGGGGTCCGCTTTGGCAAGTAATCGCAAGATTTGGCGAAGTTTTACGAAAGCAACTGCCATCTGATATTCCAAGCCAGAACGTTATCTAGAACTCATTGGGATTAGTCCGGTATTCCGATGTTTTCCTTCACCGAAAAGCTATTGGTATATTTACCAATAGCTTTGAAATGATATTTCGAAGAACTCATTGGACCGAGTCAAGGTTCGGTCTTTCAACTTTTGAATTGAAAGTGGCACGCTCTTAACGCAGGGTTACCAAGTACGAACGCTTAAGCATCATGCAATGAGGACTACCAACAGTCGATTTTCCTCTAGGCGCGCTAGCGGAACGTGGGTCCTGCGGGAACATTTCAAACGTCACTTTGACAATTCTCTCATACTGACACAGGACCCACGCATGAGTGGCGCCGCCTGGTGAGCGACAATACGGTAGCTCCCATTAATTTAGTCGATTTATTCTGTTACCTGCGTCGACTGCGTCACATAACTACTTGGACGGAAACTGGCATGGCTATGCATTATTTTGAATGAGTGTAGATGTTTCTACAGAACGTCTTGTTTTGGCAGAAATTTTAGTCCTGTATTCACATGCCTGCTAGGAGATACAAAGCAGTCATGAAGATATAAATATTTTTTTGAAGAATAATCGAGTTAATAATGCATTTTAGTTACTGTTGTAAGGAGTTTTTCATGCTGTTTTTTTTTATTATTTGTTCTTACGCAAAAAGTGATTGCTATTTAACTTTCCAACCCAGAGGGTAAACTAGGTCTTATTGGGATTAGTCTGGTTCGGTTTCCTCACGATGTTTTCCTTTATGGAAAAACGATTGGTAAATATGTACCTACTGATGTCTATATGTGTTTCTTTCTTTAAAATATCTTAAACTCCTTCGACTCCACGCCTCCCGACCCCACAATTTGCCAAGGACTTACCTCTTCATAAAGAGGGCAGGAATCTTTCTTTATTGTCCGGATATTCGGCGCCCGTTTACGGCCAGATCCAAGATGGCTGCTTTACGACATTATCAAACTTCACCTTTGGATATTAACTTATTGGGGATTGCCGGCTTAGGACGAGAATGGTTAGCTTGCCGGAGCGGTTATTAAACTTTTAAAATTTGTGGGTGCTTTTGGATATTTTTTTATCGTTTTAACAACCGTGCGTCAGAAAAAGGTGGAAATTAAAAAGTCACAAGTAGTGTCATCCCGTTTTCTTACTGTATTGTTTACAATAATATATGAAGTTTTTAGGCGATATTTAGAATTAAAATTGGAAAAAAACACACTGCCAGTAATCAGTGTTATCTCAGTGCTACTTATTACGTTTTGGGGCTAAAAATCCACTGCCACAGATATGTTATACTTTAATGTAATTTGTTTGTATCAGAATCAAGTTAATGATATCATTCAAACAGCACAATACAGTCTAGTAAAAAATAAAACAGTCTTACCTATCAAACAAGCTTCAAATAATAAATTACCTGTATTCATATATCCCCCGCTCCGTATCGCTCCATCAAAACTGCTCATACCGTCGTAGTCTACAGATTCATCTTATTATTGACGATCCGGAGCGATAAGCTGGGGTTAGGGTTGCCACAAGATATAAACGAATGTTTTATACATACCTACAAATGCATGTGTAGCTATGATTAGGATAATTATAATGTTACCGCTGGTCTACATTTACAAGTCTTAGGGTCGCTTGCCGGCCCTAAGGCGGCCCGGAGTTAGCTATCATAGATTACGTACCGAGGCCTGTTAGAAATGTCTCAGAACTCGTGTAATTGTCGTCCGAAGTGAAGTTGAGGTCGACAAACATGTGATCTGAGGCTTTCTTATTTACTAGCCAAGGTCTGTACACTTTTTTTCTGCTCGACGCAGCGGCGAATTTGTTTAGCGAAGCGGCCTGCAAATCAAATCTAAAGCAGAGCCCATCTGGGGAAGTACCTCCACCTTACAGAAAACCGAAACTTAATAACACTAGACCCTACTCATAGTGTTGTGTTTCTGTTGGTGAGTAAGGTCGCCAGAGCTCCAAGAGGATTCACTATGTTGACTGTTGACAGCTGGGGACCCACGGAGCAAAGCTTGCCCCTAAAGCTGTTAACACAGCGAATCCATAGGCTACGGGTCACCGTCACGCTTTCCATTAGGTGGGCCGTATGCTTGTTTGTCACCGTCGTAGTATTTTAAAAGAAAATGTTTTATTTGGCATCAGTGCCAACCCTAACGCCCCACATATGCGTGTGGGTGATACGCGCTTTATTAGTCCCGGTTCGATTCCAGGAATGAATTTGTCAATTGCCGTTTTACAATCACGAACAAACGGTATTCTCCATATTTTTACAGACGGGGAGTTTGGGGGAAGAATGAAATACGTATTCAATAAAGTAATAGGCATATAATAAGAGTGCATATACCAGGTTATGACTTTTTTAAATAGAATATATTTTCTGAATCTGATACAGACAGCGGGAAGTGACTTTGTTTTATACTATGTAGTGGTTCTGCGTTTCCTATCCAGCGAGTGGCAATGTCATCTACAATTCACGTACCTTATTCCAGTTGACCTAAAACACAGCATTTCAACTCGAGAATCTAAAATTCAATTTTACCATGTATTTTCCAACAATATCCGGGTAGTAAATTTTAAACAAACGTATACATTTCCGGTTCCGGTGGAGAGGACGCGACGGACGGACAGCGCGATAAATTATCATTAGCGAGTGCACTTTGTCCGGATATTTATATTAAAAGCTTTACGAATGGTTTAATGCTGTTTTAGAATTGTTTTGGAATCATCAATGAGTCGTAGGAACGATCCTAGCGACTACGCCAGTGACTGGAATTCTGTTATTGACAAAAAAGATTTGAGCGTATATCATTGGCTTATGAAATCGATACTGCAGGGACACTTCTTAAAATTGACGACTGGTTAGCGTAGTTGGTAATGACCCTGCCCGCTAAGCCGATGGTCCTGGGTTGGAATCCCGATAAGGGCATTTATTTGTGTGACGAACACAGAAACTTGTTTCTGAGTCATGGATATTTTCTATGTATATAAGTATTTGTATATTATATATATCGTTGTCTGAGAACCGTAACACAAGTCTTCTTGAGCTTACTACGGGTCTTAGTTAATTTGTGTAAGAATGTCCTATAATATTTATTTATTATTAGGTAGAGTTTGACATACAAAGCATTTCTAGTGTAGGTACGAGTACGTATACACATAATCTTTTCGGACATGCCATACTTACATCCTACACGGTTTGACATTTAATACTTACTTGTAAGACATATCGTTGGATTTTACTCCCTATCCCTATGAATAAGACGGTTTTCATCAGTTCAACTTATAAAGTAATTCAATCCTATAGTTTTTAATCCAGTCTAGTGTGCACCGCTTCTTGCAGCCAGTCAGGGCACAAATTGAAACGCGCTCGGGCGAGGGAGACGTTGATTTGTGCCTTTTGAGACACCTCTGAGAAACTTAGTGGTCTCATAAATAAAGTGTCACGAACAAATACTACAAAATATTAAATAAATAAATAAATACTGTGGGAAAATCTTACACAAATCGACCTAGTCCCACGGTAAGCTCAATAAGGTTTATGCTGTGGGTACTAGGCGACGATATATATAATAGAAGGATACATATACAATAACTGGTGTTTTGAATAAAAGGTACCACTTTATAACTAATATTTGAAACGGGATAATCACCATGTATGTTTGTTTTATTGAGCACCCGATATTTCAACACTGTTGCAAGCGCCATGTTCACGGAGGAAACTGACGAGCTGCGAGTTTTTAGTTGTGATCTATTCACACGCCATGGCGATCTACCTTCTTACGGGTTCGCTTTTTTTGTGTGTTGTCACTGGCACTAATTTGGCACACTTTATTAAATCAAAATATATTGCGGTTTTAAATTCGTGTAATGCTCGAAAAGTAATGACATAAACCATCCATATGTGGTGATCGCGTGTTTTCTCATAATTAGGTATGCTCCGTTTAGAAGTGAAAGCGATTTTTGTAATAGCATCTAATACATGCTTGACCTGCAATATAACCTGATACCTACAATAAAACTTTAAACTTTGAAAACAACTTTAACCATTAGTCCATCAAATTCCTATAAACCGTCCTATCACGTAACCACGATTATAGCGATTACTCGTAATCCTCTATGCCAAGTCCGCAGGTACCGAGCCAGAGCGCCTACCACGAACCGCGAACGAAAGTATACCTCCCTTTCGCACTTGTGATTTCTTACTCAAGTGCGACAGAGAGGTGAAACTTCGTTCGTGGTTCGTGGTAGGCCTCCAGAGTAATCGACAGAAAGAAATTAATGTGCCGGCACTAACCCCCGCCTGACACTTGCAAAATCTTTTTCTTAATTTTTTACATCTTTGCAAGGTGTTCGATAGGGATGGGGTATAAAACGCCGATATCGATGAAGTTTAATTTGAGAATGTCGTCGTCATGATTTTATTTTAAGCATGTTTATATTATTATTTTAATTTATATATTTTTAGTGAAAATAATTAACGACGTCATATCACAACTTAATAATCCAGCCTATTCGTCACTACGTTGACAGACTACGACGTCTAAGATGTGCAGGAGATTGCCCTACACTCCCCATGTTCCTGGAATTAGGAAAAGCATTGCGGATATATCATGAGTCTATTATGTAGGCACGCAATAAAACCCAACAAAATATTGTTACATGCAAATTGTCTCAAATATGTAAACATAAATTACAAACGTTTTTTATATAGGATTATTATATGTGTACATTTTCTTAGTAATTTTAAATACCGCACAATAAGTTTCTACTTATAACCATTAAAGTCTTTAACCAATTAACACATTATCACCCTTGCCGTACATTTTGCATATTAATCGGTTTTATGTGAATACGTTTTCTTGGGTTCGCCTTTAGCAAATAAAAAACATTGTTGTCGTCAAGATTACAAATAAGAAAAACATTTATTACTGTTAATTTAATGAATCTACTATTTTTATCTATTTACCTACTTCCAGATGAAATGTTTGTTGGAATTTTTCACATATTATCAATAAATATCCCATCAGGGTAATTTAAGAAAACCAGGCAATATAATTGAATGTTTCGTAAAACCATATTTTTACTGGGTTATTGTCAAATTGCACAGAAATTGCGACACATGTCGATATACAAATAATTTAAATTCTCGAATTGTCCCATCCCTTTCCGTCTACGTAGAAACCTATTAATAATTTGCGGGTGGAAAACTTTCTAAAAGTGTTCCCTCCAAGCCGACGCTCTCATTAATTACTGACCTCTTGTTGATGATATTGTTGAATTTTTTATGAACACGGATTTTGGGGGGAAAACATGATTATGAGGTTACGGCGCTTTTGGCCTGTGCTAACTTTATGAATTTTATTTTTAATAAATAATAATATTGTTTTATTTATTTAGTGTTTTAATTTTTTTATTGTTATGAGAGGTAACGGTGCAGGTTTTTCATATGAAAAAGAAAGTTATGGATTTCCGTAACATAAAATAAAGTTTCCCGTCGCTAGTTTTATAGGACAAAAGAGCGTTTTCCTATTCGTATATGTAAAAATATATCTAAAGCTTTTTAAGAACATTTATAAACAAGTAATTAACATTAACGGACTCAACGTCAGCATTCAAACACCTTTCAAGGAAATAAAGGTGCCAAAACCCAGTTACCCCCTCCCCTCCATTTCCTAACGTCAGACGCATCCGCTAATTCTCGCCAGCAAAAATTAAACGCACACTTACAAATTTACCATTCCCTCCCAACCACACAAAACACAACCCTATTTTAATACACTTAAGTCTTAAGTGACAAGCAAAATTAAATTGGTAAATGGCATAATTGTAGCAGAACCTAAAACAACCTAAAAGCGTCTTTATAGGTATGCTCTTAAGGGTAAACAGAAGTGTAAAGTAAAGTTGGTAAGAAGAGAATAGTGGTGTGGATGTGACAGGGAGTCGGTAAGGTGGGCTCATTTAAATTCTGTAAGCAATTTTGTTTACGAGGTGCAAATTGGCTGTTCAATGGCTATTCAATTTCTTGGAAAAGTTAATTTTGCTCAGGAATTTTTGAAGTTTCAAGGAAAATTAAGGGAAATAGGGCGAAATAGGTATAATCTCCGACTATATTGCTTGCAGGAGTTGCAAGGCCGCTGGAGCTGAGAGGTTCTCAGTAGGTCCTAATTATGTTATTTATGACCTTGGATACATTCTGAAATAAAAAATTCAGTTGCCACTACATATAGAGTCGACAGCTAACCGCTCTGGGGCTCGCAGTGTGCGTAGAGCAGCCGCCGCTGCTAGACGCATGACTCATGAATAAGGGACACGGACTGTTCCGAAATATGTCGAGCTATTTTCGACTTTATTGACGTGAGTAACCCGCTATGAGAATTTTAATATGCTACTAAATATGTTAAGAAAAATAGAAAGAATTATGAGATGTACCTACATTAAAAACTGGTATTTTATCTTAAGTGGCAGTGGGCGGGGCACATTGCACGTAGAACCGACGGCCGTTGGGGCGGAAAGGTTCTCGAGTGGCGACCGCGTACCGCGGACTGATGACCTGGTGAAGGTCGCAGGAGTCCGCTGGATGCGGGTGGCGCAGGACCGGTCATTGTGGAAATCTTTGGGGGAGGCCTATGTCCAGCAGTGGACGTCTTTCGGCTGAAATGATGATGATGATGATGATTTTATCTACCGGTTCAAATTAAAGAGAATCCAAAACCGTATATTTAACCAACAAAGGACACCCTTCATCAAATCTATGAAAGGACTCAAAATTAACTTGAAGCATAATACAAGCAAATAATGCGAAATGACAAGGTGTCGCGAACTGCCCTGTGATCAGCAATCCAGTGGCTGTAATTACATTATGTTTATTATAAGTAGCTTTAGAGGTAGGGGTCGGGTGAATAGAAGTTATGCGAGTGCATTCACCGTGTAGGATGACTCATACCAGGGTTTTTCGGTGACACAAAATCTTCCGCCTACAGATGGCAAACTATCAGGGTTTGTACAACGCGCTTTACCTCACGGGTGCGTTCAGATATATTTATATTTCAGACACCGCATACTAATTTATACTTAGACAAATTAAATTTACATTTATAATTTAAATTCTCGTGATATTTTGAAAGTCAAATCCATACTTCAATTTTGACAATGTTAGAAATAATATAAATAGGTCATAAATATAAATCTCACGGTTTCAGGCGAGACTTGATGCTGTGATTTTGGGATAAATGCTTTTCTTGTGAATTTCTCAAAAATAACTCCCGCGCCTTAGGGGGGCATCTGCCGTAGGAAGATAGTTATTACTTCCCCTTTGAACCTCTATATGTACCGGTTGGAAGCGACCTGCATCCAGCGTCTCTGGGTGACCTTCATAAGGTCATCTGTCCATCTTGTGGGTGGACGTTCTACGCTGCGTTTGCCAAGCCGCGGTCTCCACCCGAGCACTTTTCGACCCCATCGGCCATCTGTTCTGCGTGCAATGTGGCCTGCCCATTGCACTTGCTAATCTGGAGGGCTATACCGGTGACTGTAGTTCATCTACGGATCTCCTCATTTCTGATTCGATCACGTAGAGAAACCCCGAGCATGAGGTGAGACGATAGTGAAGGACCACGTTTCGGCGCCGTAAGTCATCACTGGTAACACACATTGATTGAAAACTTTCGTCTTGAGGGACTAAGGTATGTCGGACGAAAAGACATTGCGTAGTTTCCCGAACGCTTCCCAACCTAGTCTGATTCGGCGGTTGACCTCTTTCTCGAAGTTGGACCTACCTAATTGGATTATTTGTCCTAGATGTACGAGGTACGAGTCATCAACTTCGAGTATCAAGCTTTCAACAGAGACTGGGATGGGCATAACGGAAGATAGTAATTCTTAATAAATTGGGAGTCACCGGGTGTGTTTAGCCGGTAGAGCGATATATATCCTAGAGCCGCAAGTTCATTTCCAGTTTCCTTTCTAAAAAACTATCAATAGGTGCCAAAAATTTACTCAATCAAAACCCAGGTAAATTAGACTCTCACCAAATGAAAAACCAAGGTGAATATTTAATGGTCAGGAAATTTTCAAAAACCATAAAATTCGATTTCCAAAGTAACCAGTGTATCAAAACAGCAGTTAATAAACATTTAAATTCATTGTTTATTCCACGCGTTCAGGGGTAGTAAACCTGATTGCCTGTTTACGACTCCTGCACCTGCAGTGCCCTCTTGAGTGCCATCGAGCCTTTAAAAGGGAAAGGTTGCGCGCCGCTGGACAATACTGTTCTATTCATATAAAAAGGCGAAAATGCTATTAACATGTCTGTCGCTTACGACCTTTTGTAGAATCTAGAGAAGTATTGTGAAGAATAATTTTAGCAGAGTCGTTGTCGACTTTTATTTGTTTTTGCGATTTGAACTTAAGATTCTTGCTGATAAGGTTGTATATAGGATGGCGGTGTTGTGTGAGACAGGGGTAGTGAACCGTTGGAACGATTGCTTCGTAAAGGAATGGGAAGATGAGAGGGCTTGAGTGTAATAGCGAAGGTGTGCGATTTATTTTATTTGTATTCGAATGTGGGTACCTACTGTGAGGAAACATCTATTTGAGATGCACCAAAATCATATAACGTAGAAATGATTGATAAACGTTTATATTTTATTTTGTTACGGTTGTTTTATTACCACAATGCCTCCTTGTCGAAGGAGGCAAAGTTGTTGTTTATGTCTCGGGCTTATATTGAGACCCGAGCAAGCGAAAGATTCCAATATTGACCACGAGCGTAGCAAGTGGTTCAATAACTGGAATCTTGAAAGTTGAGGAAAACTAATTTTAAAAACCTACTCCTAAAATCTGACATAGAACATTTTTTTATACCACGTCTGTGGCAAACAAGCATACGGCCAGCCTGAACGAAAGCGGTCACCGCAGCCTATGGACACCTGCAACTCTAGGGGAGTCACATGCGCTAAGTAAAATTACAAAATTAATGATACAAAGTTATTAGGTATCATTAATTTTGCTTCGTATGTGAAATTACAAAAACACTATCTGGATAAATAGGTCTTTACTTTTACAACTTAATGCATTATCCATCTTGTCTCATTTGTCAAATAATCTCAAAAACAAGTCCACATTAAAATTTCCACCTTTAAATCTGCAACGCAAATTATAATTGTCAAACAAAGTATCCCATTGAAAAGGTAATTAATCTAATTCCATCTGATCCCCCATAGATCTGGCTCCATCAACGTCCTAATCTAATAACTCCACATTAAACCATTTAAACAACCTGCTCTGGTTAACAACGCTTACCGAGCTATCTCAGGGTGACATCAGCCATTGGACAAACCCTAATATTTGTCATTTTTTGATTAGAACAAACAATAAAAATTAATTTTTCCAAACAAAAGTTATTTCCAATAATCGACAGCAAAAACACACTGTATTTATTATTGGCAGTGTTTTTAGTAGTAGCATTTTAGTAACAATGTAATTTATTTTAATGATGACATTTTATCATATCAGCCATAAGACGTCCACTGCTGAACATAGGCCTCCTCTTTGGACCTCCATATGTACCGGTTGGAAGCGACCTGCATCCAGCGTCACCCGGCGACGTTCATAAGGTCATCTGCCTATCTTGTGGGTTTGAAATTAAACACTTTAGAACGGATTAATCGCGTTTATTAACACCATGATCCTACGTTTCGAGCCCTTTACAGCACTCGTTTTCACAGGGTTAAGCTGATGACTCATCATCATTAGTCATCATCTCAACCCCTCTTTCTAAAATAACTTTGTTTATTATTGGTGGTTGCTAAACTTTAGTATTTCGAAAGCTAGTTAAATTTAAACTGGTCCACCCATGAACCATGCTAAGGGAATTATAGATAGACCTGCGCCTATAATAATAAATCTAATCTAACCCACTCAATATTGCACCTTTACGTAAAGCGCAATTACAGCAAAATCAGCCTTAAAACATGATAATAAGGCTTTATAAACAGCAAATTACGTTATGTCAAGCCGTCTAAAATGCAATCGAGACAATTACAGCGGATAAGCGAATTTAAACTTTAACAGGTAAGCAACAAGGAGTAAAACAGTGCATGTTTAATGTTGTAATGGACTCTAAATTGCAACATTATTGTTTCAAAAGGTCGTATGTTATTGGAGTTGAAAAGGTGGTTAAGACGTTTTTAAGTTGATGAAGAGATGGATTAGACACGGCAGATAGGAGATATTAATCCGTCAGATCGTGATTACATTCAGTGGCACGCAGCTAGGTAATATATTCTCTAAGGTGTCGGGTAGGGCGGGGACTGGGATATCGATATCGGTGATGGTCAAGGCTTAACCAAGACAGTGGCAAACAAGCATGTGGCCCGGCTGATGGTAAGTCACCGTTAACCAAAGAAGCCTGAACCTTCAGAGGTGTTACATGCGGGTGGCGACGAGCTGGAGGGTAAAAAGCGTCCTTTGTCATTTTTCCATGTATATTCCACTAGATTTTCATTGTAGTCCTACTAATTTCCCAACAGCTTTACCCAAAGTGGACACTTCTCTTTGTTAAGGTGATAAAGGCAAAAGAAAGACATATAGAACTATACAATTTAAACTTTCGTGAGTCATATTGACATTAAACTTAAAAGACACACCTCTCTGTCTGTCCGACGATGACTGCCCGATGCAGTCGAACGAAACATGTCACTTTTTTAGGTTTAATATATAAAACTATATCCCCAATTAGTAGGACTGTAATGAGAATTTGGTAGATTAGATAAAAATGCAGTAGATTATGAAAGAAAAAGTCAATGTGCAGTGATAATTAATGAAACATTTTATTTCAATCTATATGAATTCATACATGTTATTCCAATCAAACATAAATTTCGTATCCGCCAATCTTTTTTTTACTATTTTTTAAATATCCAAATTGGCGCCAAAGCGCACACTAAACGTCAAAAAGTTTTTACATTTCTAATTGTCAATACATTTACTATTATTGAATTTGCGTTTATAATAATATTACTAAGAACTCTATTTTAGTAACATTAACGTTGCTTTTATATAAAATTAAATAAGTTTCTACAGATTTGTGATAACACACGTAAATTACTAAGTCAAAGTATAGCAACATTGATGATTGAAGAACGTCTACTGGCACAAACTCCATCAATTTCCAACAAGTTATGTCCAAAACTCTTACAATTATTAGAAAACACAATCCCCCAAAAAGGACGCTACTGGACGCTTGGCGCCCTCTCAAGTTATTAGAAACAACTTACTTCTTCAACATCCGTGAAAAATTGTAAGCAATAGTACATTGTGCATCTAGGGCGGTAAGAAGGGCATTACTTACGAGGGTCTATTGAAGCCCGACGCCGTAGGCGGAGGGCTTTAAATGACCCGAGTTAGTAATCCCCTTACTGCCCGTGGTACACACAATGTTTTTCATCACATTTGCGAGGAAATAAATAAACTCTATACAGGTAAAGAAACAATAATCATAAGAGGTAGTGTAGTTGCACAGTCCACAGTACTCCGGAGTGACTACGTGCTGCGAGCGCGTGGGGGGCGGGTCCTCCGCGAGCTCCAGGCGGGCGGTAAAGTAGTATGAGAATCCTTTAAAACCATGGGAATAATACAGCTTTTTAAGTGTAAGTATGCTTGCATATAAAATCACCATTTACGAGCAAGTGTGATGAAAACATTGTTAACACCTAGAGTCTTCAGACAATCGACAGTATGTTCATAAAACTATCGACATAACAACATTACTAGCCCTGCGCCCCGTCGATACGGCGCGCGTGCCGCGGCAAGCGGCGAGCGTCTTACGACGCACCTCCGATATCGATAACTTAAGTGTTAGGTGCAACTCTATTCTTACGGTGTTGACCGATTTGGAATTATGGAAACTGGTACTGTTAAAAGAGCGGTACGTGAGACTTGCAATACGAAGGTCTCGGGTTCAAATCCTGGCGGCTCGTACCAATGAGATTATCGGAACTGTACGAAAAATCAGTTGATATTTAATCGCTTTCCGGTGAAGGAAAACATCGTGAGGAAACCGGACTAATCCCAGAGGCCTAGTTTACCCTCTGGGTTGAAAGGTCAGATGGCAGTCGCTTTCGTAAAACTAGCGCCTACGTCAAATCTTGGGATTAGTTGCCAAAGCGGACCCCAGGATCCCTGAGCCGTGGCATAACCGTGGAAAACCGTAGGAAGAAGGGGTTTGGGTACTTTTGTGAAATTTATACGAAATATCGTACCCAATATAATAATCCAAAGTAGGTACTTAGGTACATAGAGGTTTTTCTCTTTTTATGAAAAATTAAACTTACAGCTTATTTTTTATGATGAGTTTTGTAATATTAAGGGATATAAACATTAGATTCTTACACAATGGATTATAATAATTTACAACAGAGAGCTTTAAAAACTGAACTAGTTATCGTAGAGTTAACTAGGTACTTTTAACTAGTGATTGACAGTTAATAAATGCCAACCCCATTCCCACACTGAGAGTTCCGTGCCACCAGTATTCTTAAGTACCTAAGGTCATTGATGGGGGGAGAGAATCCTTTGTGCGGAACCCTCGGTGGGCGAGTTCGAGTAGCGTTGAAAAAGTCTGGAAAAATATCCGTTTTTTTTCATCCACCTCATTTTTTTCGGATTCTTTCGGAAAACATCAATGATAATTTCAATTCTAAATCAATGTGTATTGGGTCTAATTTACACCCACAAAAGGGCCACATCGATGACATTGAGAAAGAAACAATTGAAACAGATGAAGAGTGACAGTGATAGTGACATTAATTATTTCTTAATAAACACGAAAATCTCGGAAAATAACGAAGGTTTCATTAAATCGTGAAAAAATCATTGGTTTTTTTTTGGAATTTTCATTGCTAATTCCGACTCGCACTTGGTCGGTTTTTCATGCTAACTCCATCAAATCAAGAATGTTGGTATTGACCTTATAGTGTAATAGTATTCCAACAGGAAAACAGCAGCCAACGCTACTCTCGTAACTAAAAGTTTCAATCTACATTCCCATTAAAAATATATTTCACCAAACTTCGAAGCATTAACACTGCATCTTAAAACTCCTAGGTGAAGAACCCGACGTTTTTCCACGTCCGTCAAAACAGGAAGTTGCCCAAAGCGCTTTCGGCCGATAACAACATCCGGTGGAGTTCCCAAACTTGCAAACTCCGAAGTTTGGGAACAGGTGCCGGTTTCGGATAAAAATTTCCACCTCTTGTTGGCAGTTGGAGATCTTTTTATGAGGATAAGTTTGAGAGATACAATGCGGGGATAATAAATTTGAGACGGTCCGTGTCAGGTTTAGTTTCCAAGTTTGGAGGTGCTTGGGGCTTGCCAGGCATTGAACTGTTTTTATTTCTTTCTACAATGATGTTAACGCTTTAAACCATTCAGCGCTAATGATCACCCCTCTACGCGTCATTTTCGCTACAAAGCGGGAACTGCATGTTATCGGCTACGGCGTAGCGCTATAAAAAATCCTTAGCGGTGAATTAAACATAGCCTGGAAGGGGAGAGGCTGGTGGGTCAGTTGTTTATATTTAAAATTAAATATTATTTACCCATTGGAATGAGCGAGCGAGATCCTCCGAATCTACGGAAAATATCGGGCATTTGTATGTAATTATGTATTTTGTATGTGTGTTATTTGCTCGGAATAGGTAGTTGTAACAAAACAGAATCAAACAAAGAGAAAAAAAACAACTGCTGTAGATGCTAGAATAATTTACGCTCAACTAACGTTTTAAGTATAAACATCGAATTATGAAAGGGATCAATATCAAAAAGATCCTTATTATAGTGACTTTGGACTCGTCTGAAAAAGGTATCTCAGGAAAAATTCTTGCGAGAAAAGCTAATATGAAACAAAGATCTAGGACGTAAGGGGCTATGCGAACAACTAAAGATAACAAATTTTAAGGGATCTGGACAATTGACGCCTTTAATATTTTTAAACAAAAACATGACATATAAATATAACCTACGATTAAGTAAGGAAGGAATACAAAAAATATTTTGCCGCCAATTTTCGAAGTAATTTCTCGACGATCCGACCAATGAAACTCGAGTTATGGTCGATCAAACATACATACAGATTGTCCAAAGTAGATTGGGAGAATTATTGCGATTATAGCCCAGTTATTAAACGTTCCATGGCTGGTACAGTTACTATAATTTCTCATATTTCAACAGGCACATTTTCTGAACCTGAAAGCCGCAGGCAAAGCAATAAAAACTTCCCTTACATCTTACCACTCCATAATTCGGCACCTTCAGCAAGGTAAAAAATTACTTAAAAGTTTTATGGCGCGTCAGCGGGTGACGGCCGACATTTTTCACAGAGGAGGGTCGCCTGAGGCAAACTAGGTATACCTACTCTGGTAGCTAGAGCGATGGAGTAATAAATTTTGTTTTTAGTGAAAGTAAAGGAGTCACTTTTTTTTAATAAACGGTGTTTTCGGGTAAATTTAGGCCAGGTGTATTTGGGAAAACGACTGAAAATAGATTTTTGTTAGAAGTCCCACGGTAAGCTCAATAAGGCTTGTGTTGTGGGTACTAGACGACGATGTATATAATAGGTAGATACATATAAATACTTAAATACAAAAAAAAATCCATAACTCAGGAACAAATATTCGTGATAACACACAAATAAATGCCCTGACCAGGATTCGAACCCGGGACCTCCTGCTTCGTAGGCAGAGTCACTACCGACTAGGCTAGGAGGCCGTTAAAGGTGAGTGTTTACATATTATGAATACACAGATACACACACACAGATATTTATGAACTCGATTGTACAATAGGTGGGTACCTACGCAGACATATAATCGCGACCATCCCAACTTCTCTCAATTATCAACTCCAATCCGCTTTAACTCTTAAGCGTCCAAATTAGTCCAGAATTAAAACTCGTCCACCTGTCTGCCTGAGCCGATTACCCACTCCTGCCAAATTTTCCGACACAAAATTCTAACAACCTTTAAACCTCTGTATGGCACAACCTTCCAATTCAATTATAAACCTTATCTATATTGAATCAAGGTCGTGTTTGGAATGGCGGTGTGAAGAAGATAAGTGGTCGCGAGAGTTGCCAGTTTATTTTGTTTTGTTCGGCTTCCTGAATTTTGCCAATTTGTTGCAGCTCTGTTGGAAGCGCTTGGAAATTAGTTAGTAATTAAAATTAACTTGACAGAGATAGGTTTTATGGATTCATTAGCGGTGGAAGGCTGGAAGGGATGACTGAAATTCTATTAAATTTGCTGTGACGATCGATTTAAATTTTTTTTTGTAAGTTTCCTTTTAACCTTAATATTCAAAAGTACCTAGGTACTTAGGTATAGCCAAAATTTACCATACCGCGAAGACTAAACTGTAGCATTTCATGATGTATTTATGCTAAATATTGGAAAGTCAAACTTTAAAGTATTATTTTAAAAATTCTATAAAATTAACACTTACAGCCTGTGCTATTAAATCTACGGAAAATTAGCTTAGTCTGACTTTAGTTGTAGAGTCAACGTTATCTTTTCCAAGCAAATAAACTATTGACAGTTGTTGAAAGCTTGAGCTTTAAGTGTTTTTTTAAACTCCAATGAAACTATGACGTTTACTTAACACCTTCCTATACAGCAGAGAGATTTGTTTTATTTTTTCGTGGTCCTGATTTTTTTTTAAACCCAAAGATTCCACAACAAAATAGCACAAAAGCTAACCTTGGCCCGCTGGGCTGGCAACACTCGTCGAGTTGTCAGGTGCGCCGCTTAACCCGTATGCGGAACGCTGACTGCGGCCCTAGAGGCGAGAGCTGCGATACACTAGGGCGGAGGCAAGATGATGATAATGCATATCGATGTAAAATTTCAGTGCTATGGTTGTTCTTTTAGACTTGAAATTAACTAAAATAGGAAACCTATTCGAACGTGTTGAAGTGACATTTATTCTTCAACATTTCAACTTCCGTGGAAATGCTCAATATGACATGATAATGACGTGGGAAACGTGAAGTGGATATGTCAAATGTCAGTTTAGCACGTTTGAATAGGTCTTCTGGTGTAACAAAAATGCTGGTAACATTAATTCGACAATCATATTTTTCTCAAACATGCTCAGAAATCGTCGCGTTTTGTTTGCAAACAGAAGACATGACATTAAAGTATCCAATTCTCTAACCGCTGCGTCCGCGGTCCAGCAGACCGCGGACGCGGGACGCGGAAAATAATGGAATTTGTAAGGTTAATTTGACTACTAGGGAAAATATCGTCTAGTGGCCCCGGGGAACTCGCCCCACACGCCGCGAGTTGCCGGTGGACGCGCATGTTTGAGAAAAGCACTATATCAGCCTCGGCAGAAACAGGGCTTACCTGAGCTCAGCTATGCCTCGGCAACCACTTCGCCGTCAATCCCTTACTTTCCGTTCCTCGCCATTAATGTACTATTCTCTCTTCTTCTTAGTCGGTTTCTAACTTTGTGTTTTAAACCAGACGGAGTAGCAACGTCTGTCACTTCCTATACAAAAAAGTCTGCCATTTTTTGCGGGGAAGGGGCACTTCAAATGTACAGCTATTCGTACGTGACGTACAAATAGCTATCCATACTAATATGTAATAATAAATGGTAAAGTGTGTGTCTGTTTGTTTGACCGTCTTTCACAGCAAAACGGAGCGACGAATTGACGTGATTTGACGGTCCCCAAACTAGGCCGAGCCTGTATCTTGGGAACCATTGAGAGACTTTAGGTAAGTATACAAGTAGTTAATAAAGTTTACATTGTTAACGTTACTTTACACAAGGCACAAGCCAGCGAGCGAAGTAACAGTAGGACAAAAAAACTATATCCATCCCTTTTTTCGGGGTGGTAATACTGGCGTAAGAAAAAGAGAGTGTGCTGCTCTCTATCCTACTGTTACTGCGCTCGCTGGCTTGCCAGACTATAGTTGATGTTTCAGTTAAATAATAATTTTCCATTTTTTTTTAATAATATACTTACTAATAATGGCATGTAATATGAATGTAGATACAAGACATCACTGTCACCTCTAAATATTGCGACGATGTCATCGATATCGATGACGACGTCGATATCGATAACGTCGCAACCCTAAGGCCCATTGTGTGAGAGTGCCGTTTGACCTAAAACTGCGGAATCGGCCATCGAGCACGCGCGGGCAGTGGGGCAGGTGCCTAATGGCTGCCAAGAGTGTAATATCTAGGTGATAGGCTAATATTTATGTTGTTCTCGTACTTTTGTTGAAAACACCTTTAGAAAATATTATAATTTGTTCAATAAGTTTAAAAGTGTTTGTCTTCTAAACAAATTAAAATTGCACAGAGAGCAAAGTCATACGGTATTGCTACAAAAGAAGTATGATTATAATAGCACACAATAGTAGTTTATGCAACAGTGATATAATAAGGGCTCTTAAAACTTGAGGGTTGCCGTTACTGAAGATCGATCTCAATATTTTGCCTACAATGTACCTACATAAACAATTATTACGATTTTTTTATTTAGCCCAGAACAAGGAGAATTTGAAAGAGAAAGGGGAGGTCTCTATACAGCAATGGGACACACAATCATTACAAAAAAAAAATATTTTTGGGGTGAAACAAATCTAACGATTTAGATTAAATTGGTTATATGAGATTTTTAGTTCAGTCTTATTTAAAATCCGCATGTTCGAGTTTTCATCGCCAGGCACATTAAAATGAATGAAACAATGTAAATAATTTGTGGAGAATTTATTGTGAATAAAGTATTAAAATAAAAACTCTACAGTCTACGTGACGTGTTAACTCTAGGCGCCTGTGGCTAAGGCACGACACCTCGTGGCTCCAGGAGGCACCTCTATAGTCTCTACAATCTCTATAAAATAAGTGCACAATTAAAAAAAGGAAACCTTACAACAATAACGCTCCGATAGGTACATACTGCAGTAAACCCATTTTACTGTTCACATAATGCCACCAACGATTTAGAAATTTAGATATGCCTCTTACTTTAAAACACTGAATAATTTCAACTCTGAAATGAGTGAGTTCACTCTTTAAGGTACAAAGATATGAATACAGCCAAAGTCCCAATATGTATACACGACCGTAATGTATAGGTAATAAAGTCCTGTATACATATTCATATCTTTCTAGTTGACTGTACAAGACAGAGAAAGGAGTATTGAAAGAGATGACACTATTTACTTGGCACTGCACCTTGCCGTCTTCGTGGTCAATATGTAACTACACTTTTTCGCTTCGAGGCCATGTCAAATAAATAGCACAGTTTCTATACCAGTTTAGGCTCTTTCATCCGATTATAGTAATACTGAAAGTGATGAAGATTAACTTTACATGATACTGCGTCAGGGCAATGCGATTCCTTTTTTAAATCATATAGAAGTGCCACCTCGAGATTAATTCTAAAAATACGATATACAAAATGTATTTTCTTATGATACATGATACAAAATGTCGCTTTACATTAAGTAAAAAATATCTTAAAAGTACATACGCTTACATAAACTTTAATGGCTGATATATTCAAAAGTATACAAAAGCAATTTTCCTGTAAAAACTGACTATAATATCTGCAATGTTTTACATATAAAAATAATCTACAATATCACTAAAAACATAATCTAAGAACACACAATTAAATTCAATATTAATGTGTTGTTTGTGGGCGTTTTCCAAAAAACATGTATTAAAAAAATAAATTTAAAAAATGCAAAAGTTATGGAAACTGAATGTTAAAACACGTCCCAAAAATGAGTTTTTTTTATTTTTATTACACGTTTTTTGAAAACGCCCTTGTGGACGGAAAAACAATAAAATAATCTCTAAAATTAAACACAAACTTTACGGCACTATGGGAAGTAACTATTTATATAAAGAGATACCTGACAACTTAAAAACTAAACCTTAATCACTAATTTGTATTTTTGTCACAATTTAAAATCTTTTTTTATAAAAGGGAGTGAGATTCATATGCAATTGCGAAGAAAATCAGTCATACTCTTTTTTCATCCAAATTAACTTTGAAACAATGCCATCGACAGTACAGATCTATTATATAACCATCATGGTAAAAAATGCTAATAATAGCAAAAGCGAGATTCAAAATTATATAATTATTTACCAATATTTGGCCGCAATTTATAATAAAATGTTTGGAATTAAATTCATGTTAAAAATCAATATTTATCAATTACTAGCTAACGACATTTCATCATGAATCGTTTATAATTTGTAATTCCATTTAGTTAGTACCACAAAAGTTCGCTAGATGTCGCTGTACCGCCCGCAAACTGGCTAACGACATTTCCCCAAAGGTTTGATAAATCTTCATATATAATTTCATGATAAGTGGCATCAATGAACGCTGCATGGACTGTAAGGATACTCGCCGCTATTGCCGTTATCCATAAACGCCCATCAAACCTTCCTATCTGGCAGTTGGACATTTGCGTTTGTTAAAAAGGGACAAAACATATTTCAACTAATATGGGTCTGTGAAGTTTTTATGTATAAGGCGATAAATTACATACCAGCTACCGTCAACTGACTGAATTACCTCTATTACAGATCTCTCACAGTTTCAACTGAGAGATACAGTTGTTTAAATTTTTTACTAGTTTTCATTACCACTATAAACTGATATAAAAGCCACGACAAAAATGGCACGACGGGAGAGAAAGTTTAGAATGAAATGAGCAGACCATAGACAATCTATATATAATTAATAGAATATACAAAACACAAGACAAGTTTGTACTACAAGGCAGTGATGTAGTAAGCGAGTGTTTATGAGTGCGATCGACATTATATGATATTATAATTCGAAATACTGTTACTTTTGTAAATAGGGCTATTCATGTATAACGTGTAAAATTGGTGTACATTGCCTTCACGGAACAATGGTATTCCGAACCTTTAAGAGGCGTACGTAAAGTTGAAAATACTTCATGCCTTCGTGCAAAAGCCCTTACGTTAAATTAATAAATGTAGAAGCCAGGTACTCTTTGTACCCGTGAGGACGCACGCAAAAACAGTACCCCCTATAGTGTAATTTTTATTGCAAGTTAATCCTAATAATAATAATCGTACTAACGGTACAAATCGCATCCACTGTGACATCTGCCTACGAGCACCCATAGAGGTGTTTCAAAATATTCTGCTATTTAGCACATTTTAGTCCATAATCTAGTTACTGGGATTTTAAAGTAATATTAGTAACTTTTACTTGCGGTGATCTTATGCATACTTATGTATAAATGTGATACTTACGAGGCTTACGTACAGTAGGCCTTTTAAATAATAACACTGGAGTATTGTACGCTATACCGTATATGCTCAAATGATCATATCTCTGACCATAGATTACAAGCCGTCCTTTTTCTTCATGTTGGAGAAAAAGGGAGTCATATAGACCTATGATCATAGATATTTGATAATGTAATATAGGCCTTAAGGAACATTTGTTCAACAGTAGTAATTTATAATATGTAAACAATATTCAAGTAAAAATTTTACAAAATGTTAATGTATGCTTAATACTTTAGTTTTAAAGGAAGACAGATAAGAGTAGAAGTAGGATTTGAGTTCAGATGCGGGTCGTGTGAATAAGGGCTACAATTGTGTATGTTTGTAATTTTAAATACTTTCGATCTCATGATAATAATTACATACGTTTTTTTTCTGAGGATGGATAATGGATGGTATCATACAGGATCTCTTTTTTAAACCATGTCGATTACTTTATTTACCAGTATTAGAAATATTCCATTTGTGTTAAGAGACAGGCGATGTTTTGACATTAAATTGCAATTTCAACTTTCGTGAGTCAAACTGATATTAATATTGAAAAAACGGTTAAATCTCACGTATTTTAGATTTTTATCGCAATAGGCGTGACATGTTTAGACTTTTGATTGCATCGGGCAGTCATGGTCGGACAGAGAGATATTGTGACCCGCGGAGGTGACAACAATACTCTGTCCGACGCTATATTATTATGATAAAAACGCGTATATCAATATCAAAAAAACATACTTTCTAACAATGTAAACTGGCTGGTATATTGATAGTAATAACCTAATTTTTATGTTTCTAGTGAATTCTTCAAGATTAGTACATAACGATACATGTGCGAGACAGGAGGAAATTCGCATTGAGTGGCGATAGAATAAAACACGACCGAAGGGAGTGTTTTAAATCGACACGAGTTGCGAATTACCTATTCGCATGTGTATCGTAAGACGTTTTATGCCGCACGCTACGCGTACGGAAAAAGCCGATTTCTGCCCAAGTGTAGGCATAAAATGATGAACCTAACACGTGAGGTAATAAATAAAGCCCTTGATCGCATATTTACGTCCCTCGCTTGCAGCTCGGGTCGCAAACATCTGCGATCTCGGCCTTTATTTGTTTTACCACATTAGTTAGGTAATGTACTATTACAGTACATATGGCCCTTTGAACTTTTAATATAGGCACATAAAGTGTACATTATCGCGTTAGTGTGGTAATGTAGCACCATATATACTGTCAAGTTATTTATTTTACGTTTTGTATGTAACAATAACACGACCATATTAGTAGTGAACGTCTTCAGTAGTGATATAATTTAAACTTTTGTGAATCGTACTGATATTAAATTGCAACGTATTTTTATCAAAATACCCGGTTGATTGATGCCCGAGCCGCGTAGGTGATAACACCACTCTGTCTGTCCGACGACGACTGCCCGATGCACTCGAAACATGTCACGCTTATAGTAATAAAAATACGTGAGTGTTAACAGTTGCAATTTAATGTCTTCAGTAGTGTTCGATGAGGTAGTGTGAAAATATAAAGCGAGACATCGAACAATTGTATAAAGAGAAACAGTGACACATGTGATACTTTTCGTTTACATCGTTTGTAAGGTCTATTATCGGCGATTATAGAGAACTAATCTTCCCTAACTTTAATTTTCAGACCTACCGAAGGCAAGTAACATAGACTAATCCTCTCGGACTCTGACCTGCGTGCTGAGTACCTACGCGGAAGGATACGAACCGCGGTCGGCGATTTTAGAGGACTAATTTTCCCGAATGTAGATTTTCAGTTTGACCTACTGAAGGCAAGTAATTGACTAATCCTCTCGGACTCTGACCTGCGTGTTTAGTACCTACGCGGAAGGATAGGAAGCTGGTGGTGAGTACTAGACGAAGAACTCAACATGTAGACTAATCCTCTCGGAGTCTGACCTGCGTGCTGAGTACCTACGGAAGGATAGGAAGCTGGTGGTGTGCACTAGATGAAGAACTCGCGCCGCTTGGTGACGCGCGGGCCGGTGGCGGCGGCCAGCGCGGCCTGGTCGGGCCCGGCCGCGCCGTCCGCGCCGCGCTCCTCCTGCAACCAACATTACCATTATTCATTATGGAAATAAAGCGGCCATAATATAATACACTAGCGACCCGCTGCCGCTTCGCACGCTACTTTTGCAATTTCACACTTTTAGTTAACATTATAATGTAAGTAAATAAGCAATAATTATCACTATTTCTTTAAATCTAATGTTTATTACTTATAATTGTCTGTTTTATATTTTGAATGTATAATGCAATTATTTTATTAATAATTAAGTTAGACTAATTATTTATAAGTAGAGTAAGATCATTTGCATGCCGCATTCTGGCAGAATATGCACTCATGTGTTTGCTATATTCCATTGACATGACAATTTACTGTATCTGTGTGTGTATTCTTGCAAATGAAATAAATTATCAAATTAAATTATCATATAAACCTTCCTCTTCAATCACTATCTATTAAAAAAACCGCATCAAAATATGTTTCACAATTTTAAAGATTTAAGCATACAGTCGCCATCAAATATATCGTAGCGGGCGAGGTCCTCAAACACTTCTGAGCGAGGTTAAATTTCAATAAATTATTTACAACAGATCCGCCAGTAACATCTGAGCACTCAATTTTTTCACAAATATATGAGCAGCAATTATTTCAGTAATTTTTGATCACGCAGTGAGGTAAAAATATCTGAACGCACAAATCGTCACAGGTATCTAAGCAAGAGAAGTGGTCACAAATATCTGAACATTGGAGGAAAATATACCTTAAGCCGCTGCCTTAAGTTTCAAATTTAATGTCATTGCAGTCATTTGTATATGAAAGATTATATTTGTCACATTATTTTCGTTTTCATTCATAAAACGTTTTGAATACTGTTCGCCAGAGTCAGTATAAAATGACCCCCATACCTAAGAACTCTCCATGAAGCTGAATGTGAAGTATTCAGGTTGGCATGTAATTAAGTAGACGGCAGGCAACTTTAAATTGCCACCGTAATTCGACATTCAAGCAAATTCGAACTTTAAACTTTGACAATCCACGAGAAGAGTACTGTAACGTCAAACGATATGTCTGTCCCTTTTCAAAAGTCCTGTCATCCACTGCTGCATTTAGAAAATGGGCATTCACAGAATTATTTCTAACCGAAGAGACTATAAATACTATAAATCGAGGATATTCAAATAAAATCCGTTAATTACCTGCGTGAGATATTCTCCCTTGTGCCGGGAGAGAGCTCGCACCAGCACCACCGCCACGATGATGAGCAGCAGGAAGATGAAGGCCAACACCGCTGCAAACACACAACAATCAGTTTTTCTACTCCAGCACTTCTATCTGTCAATTAGATGACTGACAGCGATGTTAAAAAAGTATTCATTATAACGTTCTCTATGGTATTCCATAAAAACACTGCTCCTATGGATTTTCATACAATATATGAGCACTGTCGTTGTTTTTTTTTTAATTTCTATAGTTGGCACAACATTTTCCCTATTCTGCCACGTTTCTAGATTTAGCTTTTTACACTATTTTAGCTGTTTTAAAAAAACTAGCGTAAGCAAAAGCTCATAATATCACCCTTATTATATCACTGTTGCATAAACTACCATTATATACATAACTAGCGACCGCACGGGTGCATTGTATCAATACATAGTGTAAAACAAAGTCGCTTCCCACTGTCTGTATATATGTATGCTTAAAACTTTAAAATCCGTTTCGTAGTTTTAAAGATGTAAGCATACATACATACATACATATATACAGACAGCGGGAAGCGACTTTGTTTTATAGTATGTAGTGGTGATTTCTTATGTTATCGTTTAATTCAGACAAATGTCAGCTTTCTTCTTTACATAAATTAGTGATTGGCGAATGGACATCCAATGATAGGATCCATTATTTCAACAATTTAAGCTCTTGGGGCATTCCATGAAACTGTCTCATACTCGTACGAAACGCGATTCTTGTAAGTAATACTTTTGAAAAACCTATGAAAGCAACAGACACAAAACTGTCTGATAATCAGGGCCCGTAATTCATGCCGATTACAGACAAATGACGTCACTTCATACATCGTGTTTTAGGTTTTACATTTGAAAGAATAATGCTGTCATCGAATAGTACTATTACGTTCGACGTTAGAATCGAACTATGTTCTTTCCCAGGAGAAAAATTGTCCTCATACCAAAATGTAATCTTAATCATTCTGCGATTTTAACATAACAGACATACTTATTTTCGCATTTATAATCTTAGTAATGATAACAAAGATACGTACTGCCTAGAATAGCTTCGTCGGTGGTATGCATGTCAGTGTCAGCAGGGTCCCTCGGAGGAGGCGGCCTCGTCTCGACAGGCTCAGGGGGATGTGTAACTGGTTCCACTCCGCAGAAGTCTTCGTTCAGGACTCCACCTGGGGGTAGTGAACATACACTGTCACATTAAGGCCATTTAATGAAAACCGAACCGTTTTGTTTCAAATTAATGCATGTTAGATATGAAATGTAATATACGATTTTAAGCTAACATGGTCATTTACTATTCAAAACGAGATATTTACCATGTACATTTGTTTTCATGAGCTCCCGATATTTCGGCACTGTTACAAGTGCCATGTTCACGGTGTAACTGATTTGCTGCGAGTTTTTATTTTATTTGTGGTCTAATCGGGAGCTCGTAAAAACAAATGTACATGGTAAATATCTCGTTTTAAATAGTAATTATAGTGAAATGTAATGTTTTGAAAAGATGTGTCCCGCCGAGTTTCTTGCCGGTCCAAAGTGTTAAATCTTCTCGGGTCTGTGGTGTAGGGTTAGAGCCGGTGTAGCTTTATTTATTTTTCATTACGTTCAAAAGTGCACTGTAACATGCCTACTTGAAAAATAAATATTTAGACTTTTGATTTTGATGACCGGTTCGTTTATTCAATCGTAAATTCTGTCCCCCTAATCCAGACCTATACCCTGCGAGGTCCCAGAACCAATTTTTGGACACATGTCAACGCCCATAGAACGTAAACGCGCATGACATATAAAAAGTATAAATAAAATCCTGAAATTAACAATATCCCTTTTAAACATAACTTCGACCTCAGGGACTTGGTGACAAAGACTTGTATTTTGTTCGTCAGTCAATCACTCGCAACTTTAAAATGTAATTTCAATTCTTTAAAAATTGATCACAGTGAGTAGTCCAACTCTATTTCAATTCAAAACTATTTTCACCCAACTTCAAACGCAACGAAACCGCAGCACAAAACGAAAAACTCTCCGAAAGAATATGTAAACAACAAACTAAAACTATATTACATACTTATGAATAAATTTAGTACTGCTATAAAATATGATTGCTTAGTTTTAATTGTAATACAATTATGGTTGATATATATAAACACAACAACAACGAAAAGAAGTTTCACACAACACAAAACAATACCATTCCACTGTCAAATCCTTACGGGAAACGACATCCGTCAACTGTAATAGTTTTAATAACTCAGCGCTTATATCGACTTGCTACGCTTGCAGCGGGTAACGAAAACTAGTACCGAAAGCGCCTCAATTGCTGAGTACTCAAAAATAGGTCATACCAAAATAGATCACCTATTTACACACCTGTACTCATAAAAATATAGGAGATTTTCAACCATCAACAAGTCCGCATTTTTCCTGAATAAGTATTCGGTTTCGAAACACTTGATATTGTCTTTAACTTAATAGAAAAACACAAGGTATATTAAGAATACGTACAAAAACAACGCTTACCGTGAGTAAACTCTTTGCTAAGTTTATTTGAACCGCTTACATATGCGCGTTCTAATTTTAAAACAGAAATGTACTCAAATGTGTTCCCTTGAACTGATATCGATGTGGTTGTTTTTAATGGGAAACACATTCTGTAATGTTTCATTGATTCTTGATTTGTCTAACTACTTCGTCTAACAAGTTTAAATATAAATATAAATGGTTTGTCCGAAATCAAGATACTTTTACATTTAAGTTTATTTTATCTAATTGATCAGTGATAAAAAATAAAACATTTTTATCTCTGTTCCTTTTTCCCTCAAAATATTACAGTTGCCACCAGAAAGGATTCGGACCTGACTATTATTGAAACCATCTTCACGATTGAAATTTCTGGGTTGTTTGTCGAGTGTTGCATATCTCACTATCCGGGGATGATAGTGAACATTTTATAATTGAATGCAAAATGGAAAAATACTGCTCGGCGAGCGGGATTTGAACCCCGGCGAATGTTTCCACTATTTCTTTCATTTGGTTATACGCCTTAGGAAGACGCATAGCGATATTTACAGAAAGTGTTAAACACTTGTACGGCATCGATGTTCTAAAACATTTTTTATAAATCATCTATTTTTGACATTTTTCTTTAAACTATAAAATTGAAAATTTCGTTCGCAAACGTATCTGCTTAATACAACATAAAATTATTTATTTATTTATTTATTGCCTCTTGGGCGACGTTGTTCGGTAATTGGCCTTGCTATTTATTCCGTTTACAGCTATACGTAATAAATATGTCGAGAGGCCAAGATCCCGGGACAACCGAGTAATGACTCAATAACGCGATTACACGCCTTTCAGGATTAATTCTTCATTAGCTGCACACTTCTTCGTTAGTTTACTGCACAATAAGCTATAAATATTACACATTAAACAACATTTAGCACACAAAAACAAATAACTATTCAAGAAACGCAACCGCCATTTTGAATATCAAACGGAAGACCTATTTATGAAGTTAATTCTCATCGTCGACTACTCACCAAGACTCCTGACATTGGGCGGTGGGTCCTGTTGGAACATGAGCTTCAACGGGTATATATCATCGAATTCGACGCGGCTGACGCAGCCCACGAAGCCCTCGTGCATCGACTCGTTGCGCCCGATGTACATGTACTGGATGTTGTTGAACTGCGCGTCTGCCGAGGCCTTTATGTTGAAGTTGTATTCTTGTACTTCGTAGTTGTCCACCTGCGAACAAAAAGGTTATGTAGTAAAAGTGTGGTAACTATCCCATCACTAGTCGGAGTCGCTTCTAGCTGTCATCATCTCAACCCTGTGGAAATGAGTGCTGTAAAGGGCTCGAAACGTAGGGTCATGGTGTTAATAAACGCGATTAATCCGTTCTAAAGTGATTAATTTCAACAATTGTCAAGCCTAAAAATTATATTTGGCGTTTAAAAGGCACAGCTAACCATAAACGCAAGCTGTGTCCGCAGTCTTTGCGGGGATTTGTACACTCAACCGCAAAGATATGAACAGCCAAAAATATGTATAGACGACCTTAATGTTCAGGCAATAAAGTCCTGTATATATTAATATACTTAGACCGGGTTACTCACGTCTATAAAGTCGAAGATAGCTCGACATGTTTCGGGACGGTCCGCGCCCCATAATCATGAGTGAGAAGCGCTAGCCGCGATTGCTCTGCGGTCTAAGTATATTAATATGTCTAATACTCACGGGAGTTTTCTATTTAAAAGTCCTGTATACTTTGTACAGTGTACTTTGTTACATACATTTGGCAGTTTGGCTTTATTCATATCTTTGTAGCTGACTGTACTTGTTTAAATATTAATCATCATCATCATTTCAGCCGAAAGACGTCCACTGCTGGACATAGGCCTCCCCCAAAGATTTCCACAATGACCGGTCCTGCGCCACCCGCATCCAGCGGACTCCTGCGACCTTCACCAGGTCATCAGTCCACCTTGCGGGGGGCCTACCTACGCGGTCGCCTCTCGAGAACCTTTCCGCCCCAACGGCCATCGGTTCTACGTGCAATGTGCCCCGCCCCCTGCCACTTAAGTTTAGCGATTCGGAGAGCTATATCGGTTGCTTTGGTTCTGGTGCGGTGGTTTTGGTACTTGTTTACAAAAGTATAATTGTTTACCTGTAAGACCATGGTGGCACCGCTATTCTTTCTGGACAGCCGAACGTCGTGGTATTGGCCGAGGGCGAAGTGCTTCCCTTGGAAGATGATCTCCTGCCGCTCGAATCCAAAGTCGAACACCACTCGCAGATGTCCTGATAATATAATATTTGATTAAGAGCCCGGTATATGTTCAAATACGCGCGAAATACGACTTTTACATAATAACGCGCCAAAATATAACATTGACACTTTATTATTTATTATTTATTATAAGGAGTACCAACAGCTTACAGAAAACATAGTAGTAATAGGAATAAATGACATAAAGCCAATTACAGGTCCTCACAAATAGTAGCATAATAACAGTTAGCGGTTAACACTTATGTACCTACATGCAACATCGTGATCCCAAAATACATGTGGTTACAATGAATACAGTAAACAAAAATTAACTAAGACTTAAAATATGAGAAACAGAAACAACCACTACACACCAAGTTAGGGCACACTCACTTAAAGAAATCATTTGTTAAATTGCGCCTTAAAGTAGAGATTTTACTATTGAAAACATCCACATCCACATTTTTAGATAATTTGTTAAGGTTTTTACTTGCACGTATGAGAAAACTGTTCTGCCTATAGCAGGGACCGGAACCGGTTACCATAACCCGGGTTTTTCATAAGGTTATTTTAAAGGTTGTTTTCAAAACACCTCCAATATGGTTAACTCATGATACGGAAACCTTAATCATTCGGAAACCTTATCGGTCCAGTTAACCCCAATTAACCTCTAACCAGTAACTAACCGCAATGAATTCTGTTAGTGTTTTAATCTGTTTTGAACAGTTCAAACGAAAGTAATCTTTATACGCCCAGGAATTAGACTTAATATTGAATGACCATGGCTAGGAGTTAGGACGTTGTCGCTCGCTGTGGAACCAGGTTTGTTTTGCTCTTAGTGTGGCATCGTTTCTTTATTTCCTTACTATATTTAGGCTAGCCTAACATTTTTATTATCATACATAGAAATGAAAGCGGCGTGAGCGTTTGTTTCTACTACGCTCAAGTTTATTTATTTTTCTTGTAGTTAATCAGTCAAATATAGGTAGTCGTAAATAATCATCATACATGGGTAACTTAGCGCAATTATTCTGATATTATTTAAAAACAAAACATAACTATTAGTCTCAGATTACGAAGCGATAAAATTCAGCAAATAGTGCTATTTTGTGAGTACATCTTGTGACGGCTGTCGGTAAAGTTAAAACTTTTTAAAATCTCGACATTGTTATCCTTTGTAAAACCAACAGCTAATTACCTGCACGAAATAGTACCATAAAGAACAAGAGATATTTTATTAATAACAACAGTATTCCTTTGGCAATAAAGTTCAAATTGTTATAGCATGCACTCAACGTATAACCTTTTGAAATTAAGAACCGAGGCGTGGTCAACCAGGTGTCTGTTTATTTTTCATAATTAAAAGTTGATTTGATTATTGTAGCTTGTGTTAAATTTTGCAACTTACGTAGGTAGATATTAAAAAAAGTGGGAACAGATTTCTTATCGATTTGAGGATATTGTGCAAGCTTCAGTCGCTATGCTACCAAGTACCGGCAACGTTAGCTACACTGTATTCTATTCCCGATATTTCTTACAATCGACAACTGGCCTACTTTTTGGATTTTTAATGCATTTGGATTCTTGAATTTTTAATCCATGCTTAGTTCATACACTACTCAACTACAGCAAAAATAATATAATAAATACCACCCTCTAACTAAGACTTGCAAAACACGCTACCGGAGGCCTATTGCATAATCAGTTGTAGCTTGTAATATTAGCGGAAGTCTCTTTTCAATCCCTTTTATTAGAAAGAGAGTTCCGCTAATATTTTAAGTTACAAAATAAATTATACAATTGTATCCAGGTGGTCAGATCATATTTCATTTCTAAAAGGTTTTATGTGAAATGCGTCCTATTCCAATTTGACCCTTATTGTTAAGACAGTAAATTTGTAATTTATATTTCAGGTTTTTGTATTACTGCATTTCATTTTCTGCAGGTAATTAGCGATTGGGTTTAACAAAAGACACTACAATACTATTCATAGCAGATAAGTTTCAAGTGGAAATCGTGATTTTAAAATGTTTACATTATAAAACGGTGAATAGTTTTTATCTTTCCTTAATTTCTCACATATGCGTCAAGAGTGATAATGCGACAATAAAAGTCTGGTTTATTACCAATCTTAATACGATTTTGCCGGCAATTACTTTCTTTTCTTACCTGGGTGCGTAGCCAAGATGCCAACCGCTCACGCTCACTCGCTAATGAAATGCAACTGTCATTGTCACGCTAATAAGAAAGAGAGATAGAGAGAGGTAGCTACGATACATTATTAAGCGTGAGCGATTGGCATCTTGGCTACGCACGCTGACGTCTGACGTGTTTTCACTTGAGACCGCTATTTGCTACCATTGGCAAAACAAAAGTATGTATTTGAGTTAATTGTAAGCAAGTGCAGCAAGCGGTGCTCCAAATGATTATGACATACTTTGATATTGGATACTTATTATTATATTATTTTTTCGTATCTCGTATTATCGTAGTAATGAGCAAAATTTGTATAATCGTACGAGTTTGAGATTAGGGCTCCCGATTACAAGAGTACACGCTGACACGTGGCTCCGTGTACACGAGTCGTGTCTTAATTACACGTGGCCTAATGGCATGTTCCAAACAGGGCAGAAAACCGGTATCGTGTGTGACAACGACATTTACAAGACGCTTCTGTAATGTGTTTAAATTAATTTGAAAATGTACCGACAATAAATGAGTAATTAAACATCTATAATTTATTTTATTACATTACAATATCGCATCTCGAGATACTCTGGGTATAACTTTTTTAAGTAGGTATATTCACGGAAATACTACTAAAATTACAGTCTTTCTCCGGGACCACGGGGGCAATGTCGCCCTTGAAACGTCGGAGGTTTGTTTTCAAAGTTTATACACGATTAAGCCCCGTTTTCGTAAATTTATAATACTAAAATTATAATAACAATATCTAATTATATACAAAATCTAACAATGAACAAGAGTTTTCTACTGATTTTATTTCCTTTAAGAACTCTCATATGTACAGGAAGAATAATTATAATATAATTTGATGGCCATAGAGTTACAATTTTTTTTAAGCTATTGCATAGCTTCTATCGCGGGCCTTGAGCGCGGGGACCGAATCCAGAAATTCCGTAACGAAAAAAAACCTGACGCTCCCCACTCCGACGGACCGAAACCGACTTTATTCACTTTGTTACAAAGTTCTTTATCGAGGAAAGGATATATCTCCAAACGAATGTCGCTAAGTGTCATATTCTATACAAAATATTGAGGACAGTAGCTCTTATTACCAGAGATACGGCGATGTCAAACGTCAAAATAAACACTATTATTATAGTCCCGCCAAAATCAAATATGTTAGTCGCAAACTTATGTTTCTTATTTCAGTTATCATAAACCTATAGTTTCAATGATAAATATTCCTGAATAACCAACAGCTACTGTAAGATAATAAAACCCACATATATTGTAAAATAATGTTGACAACTTTTCTATCAAAAACATTGAATTTGAAAATGAATAATGATCCACAAGAGTCTACAACAAAATATGGGACCACCATTGACGCGGTATTTTCTAGGTATTTAGAGGATATTAAGTCGCAAACTTATGTTTCTTATTTCAGTTATCATAAGTTTCAATGATAAATATTCCTGAATAACCAACAGCTACTGTAAGATAATAAAACCCACATGTATTGTAAAATAATAAAAACATTTTAAACAATATTAACTTTTTATTTGTTAAATAATAGAAAAATTTGTTTTCTTATCGGTCACCATGCTCAAAAAGTGTAACTTGAATTAATATCAAAGAAAAAGAAATACTGCATGAATAAAATAAATAAATAATTATAATTGCATAAGTTGATACAAAATGATATGCAATAGCTTTACCGCGGCAGTCCCCGAGTGCCACACGTATTTTTTGAAATAGTTTTAATGTCTGATGTGTCGGTATTTAGATCGTGTTTATATCGTTTTTCCCTTCCTTTCATTTTAAACAATTCTATATTATGTTTTACGAATATACACATAACAAATACATATAAGGATGGCAAGGGTAGTATACTTTTTTAAATAATGGCTTGCAACTATCTAGGTAATATGCTCCACACAAAGATCTTACTCGTAAACACTTTCTTTGGGCTAAGAAAACCTTATCAGCATCTGATGAGTTGCCCCATATTATTATTCCGTAACAGATTTGCGACGATACATAACCGTTATAGGCTGCCGTTGCTGCCGCCTCAGAGACGGTTGCTCGCAGACGATACTAGTAGTTTATGCAACAGTGGTATAATAAGGGTTCTTAAAATTCGAGGGTTGAAGTTACAAAACGAGACGTAGTCGAGTTTTGTAATAATAGACCCGAGAATTTTAAGAACCAATTATAAGCTGTTGCATACATTACTTTTTCTACGACAGCCGCAAATACATAGAACGAAAATGTACGTACTTCATCATATGAAATAAAGTATGAATACATAACAAAGAGAAAAACATAGTGAACCACTTTCATTAATATTTTAGAATGTAATAAAGGTAAATAAAATTCAAGTACACAGGATAAATCAATTTATTTGTGATAATGTATGTGTAGATTTTGAATAGTGTTTTTAGTTATTATTATGGGAGCATTGTTTGGGTTGACTATTTGAGACAAGTTAATTTCATTTAATACAGAATCTGTTATTGTAGAAGTAGCATTTTTATCATTTACAACATTTAATGAAGCGGCAGTTGTTGAGCAGACTTTGGTGTTAGAGGCAAATTCTTCGGAAACATTTGAACTTTGATGAACTTCTGGTGACTGAATTTTGGAGGTGCCAGGCACGCATGCAGCTCCGGATGTTGAAGTGGATGGTTTGTTAAAATCTATAGATCCCATCAGTTTTTCAGATACCTTTATCTTTGTCTGGATTGAGGTGTCTATATATCCTTCAGCCACTGCAGTAGATTTCCAACCTCCATGTCTTTTAAGTTCAGTGATGTCCCCTCCACTGTCGATTAATAAAGTGGCTGAAGTTCTTCTAAAACAGTGCCCTGTATATAAATGTGGCTCAGATAGATTTAAATAGTTGGCCACAGTTCGCCCCATATTTCCAAAAGTATTAATGCCAACATTCTGGTCCGTGCATTTTCCTTTAAAAAATCTTATAAAGAAATTCATACTGTTGCATGGATTTGGCCGCAGACTCATATACTTTTTACATATAGTGTAATAGTTTCCAGTAATAGTAAATACACGGTCCAACTTGTTTTTTGTATTTAATAACTGTACCAACAGAGTATCATCAAGATCCTTCACATTATCATATTTTAAGTCATGCATTTCCTGTCTTCGGCATGCTCCCATTATTCCAAATATCACAGCAACCTATAACAAAAAAAGATTCAAATTAGGTAAATAGTTGTTATAACAAAAAACACAAGCTTATTGAAAATGTTTACAATATATTATAAAACTGATGATATGGTTAGGTATCTTTACAAAACATTACAAACCTTAGAAAACAGGTAAAGGGAATCGGGTGCTTCACTAATAAATCTCTTGATATCATCTGGCAGAAAAGTTTTTGCCTTTTTAGCCCTGAAGCCTTCGGACTTTCTCTTCAGGAAGGTGCGCAGCTTACAATATTTGGAAATATCTGTTTCATGGTAAATGTTTATGGTGGATTTTAACATAGAGTACTCAGTCCACAACGTTGACGGCGCGAACTTCTTTCCCAATTCCTCGAAGTATGCTAACAATACTGTTTCAGAGAACGTGGCAGCTTTTTTTCCTAGTTTCCATGAAATAAAGTTATCATAGCTTTTTTGGTAAACCTTTTTTGACTTCTCAGGTAACAAATTGTCGGTTACCATGAGAGCTGCAGCCTTTATTTCTTCGGGAGTACACACGTCACTATCAGATTCACTCATTTTCTTTTTATATTTATGTTATTTGCTTGTAACACATATACAATAATGAAATAACGAACATTCGTAAAAGATTTTTCAATTTCGAATAAGAAGATTTCCGCGGACACACTCAAAACATGCCATAGACAACAATAAGCCAGTTCTCAATTACGAAAAATGTGGTTGCGTTCTAAAACCACTGAATGTCAAATGTAATATGAATATGATTGAATATTAGATTTTAGTTTTATTTTGATACAATTAATATAGTAAGATGTATTTACGTGTGTTTTCAATCTTGATTCAAGTTGTGTACCTAATTAATTCATAAATTTGAAATGTTACTTATTACTGTAAATGAAAACAAACCAGTTGCACGGAAACTGTCCCTTTAAAAAAAAACAAACAGTTGTATTATATCTATAAGAGAACTGCTAAGCAGTTATCTTATGAGCCTATAGACAAATAGACTTCACTGCCATCACTCAAATGAAGTTGATTTAGATATCGCTGTCAGTCATCTAATTGACAGATAAAAGTGCTGGAGTAGAAAAAAAATATAATCTACTGGGTACAAAGGGTATTAATATGGGCTTTCCAATTACAAAACTTATCATTCTTAATTCCTAGAAAAACTGCACTTTCCGTTTCATTAAGTTGTACTTACACCATTAAAATCGGCAGATAATCTAATTGATTTGCTATTATAAGTTTGAAATTAAACCAGTTGTGTTTTGGTTAAGTTAACTTTGAGATTATTATTTTCTAACCAATTTGTTACATTTGTTAATGTAGGTACATGTAATAATATTTCATAGAGAACCATCTGTATTTTCTTTAATTACTATGGTTGTGTCATCTGCAAATAGTATGGTTGTGTCATTTTGTGTGGCGCCAGGTAAATCGGTGATGTAAAGTAAAAACAAATACGGCCCTAGTATACTACCCGATGGCACGCCGCATGTGTTAATGATGAACGGCGAATTATACGTTTTGTTAAGGTTTTTAACTATTTTTGTAACTTCTACACATTGTCGCTGTCCATTGAGATAGCTTTTTAGCCAACAGTACGCTTGCCCTCTTATACCGTATTTAACTATTTATATTACTTTAATAGCAATGTTTCATGGCACCCTAGATCCATAAAGCCATCCAGGATCTAGATTTCTGCTCATTCTATGCATTCGTGTACATACACACAGAAAACATAGAAAAGCGGAAGTGTTTACCGTGACACCAATTAGTAGGTATAGGTATCGGGATACAAAGTATCAACTCAAAATATGTGTAATAATAATTTGACTGGATTACGTAAATTGTAAGAATATTAATGTAAAATACCAGACCAAGATAATATAACGCATCGCGGCTTAGACATTGCCGAGATTCATTGTTTATGTGGAACCGATAAGGGCAATAACAATAAGCCTGCACTCGGTCGGTATTCATCTTTGTGCACTTAAATGTCATTGTCTCATGAGAGTAATTAGTAAAAACAATGCAAGTAAAGTTTTTGAAGCAGGAATTTCTAGAGCTGCTTTCAATATTATCATTTTAAATTGCCATAATTTTTATAACGATACCGTCCGTAGTCTGCACGTGCAAGGCCATTTTTTTGTTTTATAAACGAGCCTTTGTTAATATGAGCACGTCGGCTCCAAAAGCTAATCCTAATAATTACCTAACTACTAGATGTGGAAACTTAAGTGGCGAGTTGGCTATATGTTCAAAGTTTAGTGACACCTCTCTACCCCCAGCCCTCATACTGGTGTTGCTCTCGAGCTCTCTTAGATGTCGCTTTTTGTGGGGGCCCATCTTATGTGGGCGAGTCACCGTTTGCCGTAAATTAAATTTATTACCATTTTGTTAGGCAGACGTCTGATTTTATTCTCTATAATACAGTATTTAGTCAACCACCTTCACCTAATAGACCAGTATATTTTAGTTTCCATTAAATCTCAATAGTCTATACACCCTGGCGGTGCTGCCTCTGCATCCCATAACTCGGGCAGGTGCATCATTCGCTCGGTGTACCCCTTACATTTCATTAAATTGTCGAAAGGGTCTCAGCGTGTTGGCTTCGGCTCCGCGTACGCCTCCCAAAGATCCGGAACACAATTGTTCCGTGATGGGAAGACCTACCTATTATGAAGATTTAAGACAAAAGTGCGATATTATTTTTTACTATCGTTGTAGAATTGTTTTTGCTGAATATTTTGTATTTTGATTGTTGTTCACATTGATCATAATATGTACTACGAGTATGTCTAATTTTTTGTTTGTATCCCTACTTTTTATTTTAATTATCATGCACTGTTACTTTACACGCCAAGGGGCCTTACCATGACGTCTTAACGTGATTCAGTTTAGGGCCTAAACTGAGTCGCTGCCATACAACTCAACACAGGTTCCTTACCTGAACCTGAACCTTAACTGAAATGCGTTAAAGGGCATTTACAGAAAAAAGTGCACCCTTTTAATGAAAATGGGTCCTCAATTTTCCATAAAAAAAAATTTTTTGTCAGGTTTGTAACGGCCCATACCACAGTGTGTAATTTTGGCCCAGCTGCGGCCACGTGTAGTTTATGTGTTTATTCGAAAGAGCTTGATATGGCAAACAATCGATAAAAAATCCTTTGGTAAATATCGGTATACTTTTGGAGAAATTATTTTTTTTGTGAAAGGTCAATGACCTTACGGAAAAATTAATATATTTTTTTCTCCTAAAATATAATTGTTATTATTTTTGTTAGCATCTTACGTAACGCAACAGTGCATTATCTATGCGTATAAAAAAAATAAGAAATGTAACTGTGGTATTACATGAATTATTTAAGATTTTCTTATTTTCACTTTTTATTGATTTTTAATTTAGTCTTGTGTCGGTCGCATTTTATTCTTCATCATAAATATGAAGAATATTGTTGTTTATTATGTCCTAAAAAATTACACACGACAATAGAAGGGGTAGATAGATATAGCGTTTCTAAGGATTTGAGAAATTTCTAAGGAAATAGGGTTGTCCAAAACTAACGCCAAAAATAAATCCTATTAAGATTATAAATGTAAATGCTTGTAAGTTTGGATGTTTGTTGCTCGATCACACAAGGACGGCTGAATCAATTTAGATGAAATTTATCAATCATCATCAATCATCACAATACAATTCTTCAGATGATAATACAATGTTGTTATTTTCGTTATCGTCGTCAGTATCTCGTTCGAATTCACTAGAAGTATCATCAGAATATTTTAGTGGTGACGGGTCGTCATATATGGATAAGTACGTTATCCATTGTGGGTTTTAAAAGTTGCAGAAATTTGTCTGGAATGGCAGAATGTTTTAGTTTTTTTGTCTATCGCCAACAGACATAGTCGACAAAAGAGGGTCAGAAGACTCTAAAGCTCAGTGAACCAAGTCAAGGACAGTGGTTTTACGGTCTAATATGCGTGTATATGGTCTCGATCATAACGCCAAACTTTGTTCCTTAATTCACCGGCTTGTTCTGAGAGCATTCCAATGGGTAAGGAAATAGATTCTATGATATTTAAACATAATTATTAAACGGGTCTAACGCGAATTAACTTGTTTACCTTATTTACCGACGTTTCGACACAGGTTTCACTGGTACTGGTGGTTTTCATTATGTTTAAATATGTGTTCGAATCGCGAAAGTTTTAAATGTTAGATTCTATGATTTTCGCACCATGTATCAGTATTTTATGAACCGTGACGGTCATATTGTACTAGCCGTATTTTTTGACGTATTTGGTAGCCAATTGTTACAAAATATCCTTCATCGAAGATATGACCCAACGTTTTTTTGCGTAGCACAATTTTTTAAGAGTCAAACATAATAATGCCTATTACAAACCAGAAAATTGTGCTGATTTTGTTTTAATGTTTTTGTTTTAAAAAGTTATGAGTGGTTGAATGATATAAGTAATATAATAAACCAAAATTATCGATCTTATTTATGAGCAGAATCAATTAATATGACTGAACATGATAATTAAATTTCCATAGAAAAGTTAGTGACAACCCTTAACAAAAATTTTAAAAATTCATATTTCGTCACCCCTTCATTTTTATGAGCTGGCATTTAATATACAAGTATATTATTATGTGTAAATTCAGTCTATTAAAAAAATAAATGCGACCAGTAAGACACTGACCCACAAAAAAATAGTTTTCATCTTCGGTAAAAACCTTAATTGTGTCTTAATTTAACGTGTTTTTTATCCAGTTTTTTTGCAAAGCTATGGCTAGAAACTTCTTTTATGAGAACATATTTAATTTATTTGCATATAATGCACCTGAAAAAAAATAATGCATTTTTATGGTTTCTATGGGTTTTTCTCGCAAATCACAATAACTCCGAAACTAATTATAAAAAACCTTCGGTGTCTTTGTCAAACCTCTAAAGCATTAAGAGCTATCAATTAAACACATAAACCACACATGACCGCAACTAAGCCAAAATTACACACTGTGCATACGAAATGTATGAAAAAAATGCGTTACAAAGCTGACAAAAAAAACGGGACACTATTTTTCTTGTTTCCAATAGTAATCGTGATTCTGGTTACAAAAAACCCAAAACTTCCTATATTCAAAAAGAAATGAAAATGGTACCCTATTTTTGAAAATGCCCTAAAACGTTATGGTAACGGATAAGGATGGGTTAGGTCCGCGTGTATTTAAGATCTGTTTCTACGAGTACCACGGATACTCGGATCTAAATTACACGCGAGCCCGACTTGTAAACTTGGCTACCTAAGTTGTTTAATTATCATTGCACGTGCAGTATTAGACCTATTCGTTCCTACTACAATGGTTTTGAATGTTTTGATTAAATAACTTAACAAAAAATAACCGACGTTAGTCGTAAGACTCGTAAGAGATATTCACTAAATTCGTTGAACAAGTTAAATCCGTCAAAATAAACACTACGAATAACTTTAAATCACAACATGCAAGCAAACGTAATGATGTTGCAGTTTCATTAATTGCAATTTTGTTTAGTACTACACTTTTAATTTTCGAAAGCTTAAGAAATTCACGTAATTAATAGAAGTATATTTATTTATTATAACGTGAATTGAAGTTGTAAGGTATGACATTTAATTTGATGAAATAAGCTAGTTCAATCTAACGGGTTGTTGTGTATTTGAAGAAAAATAAGAAATTATTAACACGTGCCGTCGCGTTGCCGTCTTCGCTTTAATTTGAAAGTGTAAGACGTAGAAACCGCTTGTTATTATTAATACAACTCTAGTGTAACGGCTTATAGTTCAAAATTGATTGAAGTGACAACTATGAAACAAACCTGGGTTATTCTACCTGTTGGACCCAAAAAACAGTGCAAGATACAAATGTCCTAAGTACGAGGTTTTTATATGTCCTTTACGACATTTCTATCGTTCACTGTTGACACGGAATTGTCTTTGCCGATGCCAGCCTCTACTGTTATTAGATATTGAATCTAATTTACTTACACGTAAAGAGTATAATCGTTTGTTATAATAAGGTTAACAGTAACCTAAAGAAAACCCCAAACAAAAACCCTATCGGGATTGGGTTTTGCAGTTAACCGGGTTATGGTTACTGTTACAGCAACATTTCGCTTACCGTTTGTATTCGGTTACTGAATGTTGCTGTTACAGTATCATTGGGTAACAGATATGATTAGGTAACCAACTCGATAGGCTTAAGCCTAAAGAGGGGTTTTCCGGTCCCTGGCCTATAGTTACGTCTCGCAATCGGAACAGAAAGAGGGGGGAAATGTCTTTTAGCTCTGGACGGAACATTGAAAGACAGTTTAGAGAGCAACTCAGGACAGTCGACTGTACCATTTGAAATACTTAAAATATAACTAATGTCGGCTATATCTCGTCGCATGTGCAAAGGTAAGAGGTGATGTTTTTTACAAAGGTTAATGTAGTTACTAGAGTTATACGGAGTCTTTAGTTTAAAACAAAGAAACTTAATAAATTTTTTCTGAACCCGTTCAATCCTATTGATATATGTTTGGTAACAAGGGTTCCATATTTGCGACGCATATTCCAATTTGCTTCTGACATATGAACAGTAGAGGATTTTAATTGTTTTGGCTTGAAGAAACGGAGCAGAGCTACGCATGATGAATCCAAGAGTTTTAGAAGCACTAGTCACTATGTTGTTAATATGGACATCGAACAATAGTTTAGAATCATGCGTAACTCCGAGATCTCTCATAAATGGTAAATTAGTTAATGGTTGATTTCTTAGAGTGTAGTAAGTTTGAACCGGGGAATATTGTCTAGAAAATGTAATAGAAAAACATTTGGAGGGATTTAAATCTAACTTATTAGCTTTGCAATAAGCGTCAAGGCGCGTAAGGTCATCTTGGATCAGGGCGGAATCTTGAAGCGACTTAACTTTTGCAAAGATCTTCATATCATCGGCAAAACAGAGTAATTTTGAGAAGAGAAAACAATGGCTGATATCATTAACAAAGATGTTAAAAAGCAAAGGACCAAGCAACGACCCTTGAGGCACGCCGCTCGGCACGGTTACCCAACTGGACATGTAGTTGTTAATGACAACAGCCTGAGAGCTGTTTTCAATATAGGAAGTGAACCACCGCAACAAATCTCCACTGATTCCCATGTCATACAATTTTGAAATAAGTAAACTATGATCTATCCGGTCAAAAGCCTTGCTGTAATCGGTATAGATAACGTCTACCTGAGTCCCACCAGCCATGGCCTCTGTCACGTAATCATTAAGAAGGGTTAAATTAGAAACGGTAGATCTTCGTTGAAGAAAACCATGCTGATTGGGGCTGAAATAGTTCCGTATCGCTTCGTAAACCTGAGTATAGACTAACTTCTCAAATATCTTAGAAATAATACAAAGTTTAGAGATAGGTCTATAGTTGACAACATCCGTTTTTGGACCCTTTTTATGTAATGGTGTAATAAAAGCTGACTTCCATATAGATGGCACAGAGCATTCATCTAATCTTTATCCTAATAAATAGGCTAATAGGCATACCCAAGTATCCCAACTATACAAGGAGCTACTCAGCCACCCAATATCTCGATATCCACTACTTACACGTTCCTCAATACTCTCAGTCTCTCATTTTTGTAAATATTGTCAGAGCGCGGAGCGATACGTCCACTCTCATCGAGCTCAGCGAGCGGACTGCCAAAGCAGCGTTTACGCCGATTATTTTATATAGCTCTTTAAAGTGATTTCAAGTGCTGGTTTTGTAAAAAAAATACTAGAGATAAGTATTCCGAATTTATAGTTTTTGGATAAAGTATGCAGTAAAATTCATATGTGCATATTTATTTATATAAACATACTTACTATTTAGCCAGAAAAGTTGGTCAAAGTTCGTTAACATCTTCAAAATTTGCTTTCGAATTTGCCCCATTACACCCAGAGAAAGCTCTAAGATTGTCAACCATATTTAGATAGCTGTTGGTTTAGAAGTACTGACCGGAGTTGGTGAGCATGATGGTGAGGTACTCGGAGGAGATGTTGGACGAGAAGCCGAGCAGGAAGCCCTTGGGGTTGGTGGTGGTGAAGCCGACGCGGATGCTCTCGGCGATGGTGGAGCGCCAGGACCCGAAGAAGTCGTACTTCACCATCGAGTTGGCGCGGAGGTTCACGCCGATTTCTAACGAACAGATAGATAGATAGATAGATAGATGCATTTATTTCTTAATGAAAATTACACGATATTTAACAATGTCACAACCTACAATGTATCTAAATAACATGAATTCACAAAAAGATCGTCAAAGAATATACAAAATAAACACATGAAAAATAATAAAAAATAATATTTGAAAACAATGCTTATGTCAATTATTAAAAGTATATATTGCTAGGGTATCCTAGATAATATAATGTCAAAATATATGATTAAATTAATAACAAAAAGTAAAACAGTAAAAAGAAACACAAACAAAATAGTGAATATATGTCACAATGTCAAATAAATCTTGTAATTGGTACTGATTATTCAAATACAAATGTCATTTAAAATTTAAATATATCATCAATAAATAATAATTCATCAGCTGTTTTCACTGTAATCTTTTACAGAATACAGTGATTGTTTTAAAAAGTATTCTTTAAGTCTGCGCTTAAAACATCATCTGACACTTCATTAACATATAACACAATTCATTAGTGCACCCCGATATCTAACGCTCACTTTGGGGGCAAGCTAAAATAGTGATGTTGCTTAGTCGATTCATATTTATTAATCAGTCAAAATAAAATTATTTTTGTATGAATAATCTTGAGATAATTAATTCATTGTAGATGCAAGTAATGAGTTATATTTGATGTCATTAGATGTTCTGTATCTATTTGATCGGATAGGAGGCCGACAATTATTGAACAGTACAGAGACGACTTACTAGGTAATTTAGTACAAGCAGTTTAATGTCGGGGGTAAATTTGAATTATTTAGTACACTATCAGATCCCGTTTTGTTAATAATAACGAGCAGTTTAAGTTTTTATAGTCAACTTCATAATTTTATTGATTCAGATTATCGAAACTGCCCCATCCCTTGCCCCGAAAGTGAGAGATAACGGGGTTTATTCATTACTCATTATTGTTACTACAGAAAACCCACATTACATACATACATATGGCCCTTTGAATATTCGACGTAGGCACGTAAAGTGCTCACGCCATAGGGCGGTAAAGTAGCACCATGTGTACTGTAAACTCTTTATTACACCTCCAACAACAAAACAGACTAGAAACAATATATGTTGCACGTCAAACAGAGGTAAACAGTAGCCGGTATATCGCTAAAAAGCGATATCTTCCAAACAACCTTTACAGAAGACAAGAAAATAAAGCTAAAGACTATTTTATCTTTGAGATTTATCGGGAATGGTGAGCGTTTTTATTATTTGTTGTAGAATAATCTTTTTTTGCTTAATTGGAAATTGTCATGTTTTCTATTCAGAATTGCGAATGTTTCCATCCTAGTGGAAGAAAAAAAGGATTCGCCACCATTTTTTTACAGATTTAGTATGGCGGTAGCGCAATGGAAAGTTTGAAAAATGTATGAATTTTTTAGGATATTTTCTCTCCTTCGATTGAAAAAGCTCACGATCCTGAGTAGAAAACATGTAAATAAATCTAGCAAAAAAAAATTTTTTCAACACCGGAAAATAAAACCGCCCTCGTATTTCTATGTTGGTAGTTTGTTACCGTCAGCGCAGATAGGTCCCTTGAAGGCAGTCCAGCGGCAGTCGCAGGAGTAGGAGTCGTAACCCTCCAGGCAGGTGCCGTTGTTGAGGCAGGGAGACGACTCACACTTGCCCACGCAGCCAGCTGCCACGCCGTACAGACCTGGGACAAGATTACACATACACTATTACCACAACCGCGTTTACTTATTGTGTTCATTTTTATTTAGTGTACTACACTAGAACAAATAAACTAACTAGCCTACTAAGGTTAGTTAGTTAGTTAGTTTATCTGGGCCTTTTCCGCAACTCGACATCCATTGTGCCTTTTTTGCGTGCTAACGAGGTAGCCCTATTCCAACCACCCCAGCTCCTCAACGAAACCAAGTGGTTTTAGGTTGCTAAATGCCTCCTTTAGTGTGTTTGGAGTCCCCAAATACGTACTCCTGTATTCTTCTACCTGTTTGCAGTCTAGGAGAATATGTTTTGTAGGTGTAGTGCGTTGTAAGTACTGTACAAAAGGGTAGTGTTTAAAATCCGACCACGCTAAATTAGCCGCCAAATTTTGACACCGTCAAGAGTGCCATGGCGGCCCATATAGACTAGACCTGGTCTAGCACAGGAAAATACCTATTAAAAGATTTCAGGAGTCAGGATTCGTTCTTGTCCGTAAAGGCTCTCTTAGTCTATTAGCATGATAGAGGGAGCAAGCAGACTCTAATTCACTGAGTGGCAAATGAAACCTTATCTACTGGTTAATAAGGTCGTATTGACCTCGTCTCGTCGTAGGTCGTATTGAGCGTACGACAATAAGTCAACGGGACGTCCATTTAACAGTAGCGCTCTGATGCAGCCAACGAAGCCATCCTTGCGGTCTATAGCAGCGCCTATTATTAGTGGTGAATGAAACCCTATTTACTGGATAATAAAGTCGTGTTTACCTCGTCTAGCGTACGACAGTAAGTCAACGGGACGTCCATTTAACAGTAGCGCTCTGATGCAGCCAACGAAGCCATCTTTGCGGTCCATGGCAGCGCCTATTATCAAAGGCGACGTTAGTTGCAGCGCACGGACCGGCTCCTTCGCTGTGCGGATCTCGTTCTTCAGCGCGCCGTCGACTACCACTCTAGCTTCTTTCCTGTTGGTTTTATTTTTAAATTAAATTCTTGAAACTAGTTATTTTATTTTATATTACATACATGAAAACCAACAGCATGAAAACATGACTAATAGCTAAATAAAAATACATAGCCAATTACAGGTTCTCACTTATAGAAACAAAATATACCTAAAACAAGGCTTAGGGCCATTGGGTACCTACAAGTCACTTATATACTTTACGGAAAAAGGAACAAAAGGGAAGATTTAAATATACTAAACTAAGTAAACCGAACCCGAACCCGCACCTGCGCAAGGGGTGTCAGTCACCCATATAATATTGTATTAATTTATTCTTTATTACAGATATACTGTCATTGAACATGTCAAAGTCCAAGTCTGCTAAAGCTTTATTTAAAGTTATGCCTGCCCTGACTAGAAAACTGTTCCTTCTATATCTAGTAGAAGCCTGGCAAACACTAATAGGACGAAAGTGCCTAAACCTTCTTATAGGAGTGCTAAAATAATTTTTGCTAAGTAATTTGGGACAATCAACATTGAAACTTCATGCCAATTGACAATATTTCATATTTTGAAGTTTTCCATTTTATGAGCTAATCAGAAAATAGAAGGCATTTTAAGCGACACGTGTTTTTTCTTTTTCATGATAACTCAATTTTTAAAATAAAAAAACAATTTTTAAATGTCGCTCATTCTAAAAGAGCGTAAGTGGATGATGACGTCACTTTTATAACGGAATCCGGGGCAGACAAGGTAATTAAAAAAAAGTGTGAACAATGAAGTCTGTGACATTGACACTGATAGTTGTCAAAAGTGGCGGTTAGGTTATTGAGATAGATTTGTATTTTGCTAGTTTTGTTAGCGGTTTCTAATTGTTAAGAACTATTAACAAAATAGATGTAACGGTCATTTGATACGTTTAAAACGATGGCATCAACTAGTAAGTAAAGGCTGTCAACTTTGCCATTAGTAAAATATTGCTTTATGTCAGGTCAGACTGTAAAAACAACTCTAAAACATGGTCTGAAAACCATTTTTTCTTCGTTCCCGTTAAGAATCGAGCAGAATGGTGTCATGCAGCAGGACTAAAAGGCACACCATCCAGTAATTTAAAATATTTGATGAACATTTAAATGTAAGTATTCTTTGTTTGCTTTCATAAAAAATAGATCACAACAGTACCTTACCTAAGATAAATCATGTTTTGTATAATTTCAGTTGGAGGAGAACTTGGAAAATTATATCTGTTGGAAGACTATGAAAGAGACAACAAAGGTAAATGCTAAATAAAACCTAAATGCAAGACTCAAGACCTATCTTCCAATGTATATAACACCATTATGTGCAACATCAAATTCAAATATAAACCAACAGCAATTTGATACTTTTAATGAAGCAAAAACTGACCTACATGGTTGTCAAAGTGTGCAGTGCTCTCCTGAAGGGCACACCACAAGACTCAAATTAATGTAAAAATGTCACATCATACAACCCAGTGTTCTCTGTTAAAACCAAAAAAGTTAGTATTTAAACATAATAATTAAACGGGTCTAACGCGAATTAATTTGTTTACCTTATTTACCTTATTTACGTGAAACCTGTGTCGAAACGTCGGTAAATAAGGTAAACAAATTAATTCGCGTTAGACCCGTTTAATTATTATGTTTAAATATGTGTTTAAATCGCGAAAGTTTTAAATGTTATAAAAAAGTTAGTACTTCAGAATACTGTAGTAAAAAGTTCATCATCAGCCACCATTCCTTCACACCTTGGAAGTACTTAAGAAGTCACAGAGTTCGATTCAACATCTGAAACATCTGCACCTGGCTTGGAAAATAAAGGATTCGTCGGCAGAGATTTTATGGTGTCAATTATAAAGAAAATGCCAATGACTTATTTGGAACTCCCATGTAAATATTATTGGATTATTGCCTTTCTATCAAATAATGCAGTCACTGAATTAAACATCATAACAGTTTATAAAATAAGAAACAATGATACATTCACTAAAATGGCTGACTTATTTCAAATCCTCAGAGTTCATATTGAATGTGTTATCTGGAGAGTCAGGATTTACAAATTTCTGAAAACACATTCAACAGAGAACAAGTTTGTCAATACTTTAGATGATGTCAGTACTTGTGGCCTGCGGATTGATAAATTTACAATCTCCTATAATAAAATATATGTAATATTTCTGTGTTTCATTTTCTCATTACATTATAGTAATGTTAGGTATACCATGGTTTTAGACATTTACTATGCAAGTATTTTTTTTTACTTTAGTGGCCTGTAGGAACCTTCTACATTTGAGATTCTTATTTTCTGTGAAAATGTTAATCGTATTTACATCCAAAAAATTTTACTAAATCAAAACTTAGGAACGGTACTTATTGTATGTATTAACTTAAAACATACAATAAGTACAGTTCCTAAGTTTTAATATAGGGCAGCCGAGGACAGAGGGGATGTTATAAGAATATTAATATCAATGAAATAAAAACAGTATGGTTGTTATATATACATGAGTTAAAGCAATAATTTATTCAATACATTTTACATTATCATTTCAATTACTTACTGGTAAGTAATTAACACTTTGTTTCACAAAATAGGATATGAGTTTACAAAAAGGAACCTATTTATAAAAGAAAAATAAAAAGGCGAACTTATCCCTACAAGGGATCCCTTCCAGTTAACCTAAGTAACTAATAACCTAGTTGCTATTAATTAATTTAATTTTTTTATTTAATTAATTTACTTTACGCTATCTAGTAGTTTTGGAAAAACATTTGTAACCCAAAAACTTTCAGCAGCTGTAATGATGTGTTCAATATAGGTTTTCTCAATTTGAACCCGGTAGACATTAACCTCTTTATTTTCCTCGAATTTGGGGCTTGCAACACAAAATAACCCATTCTGTTTGTTTGTTTCATGCATTTAACAACACAAGAGTACTCCAAATTTTCCTACCACAAAAAGAAGGTTCGACTGCGTCTATTCTATACCATCACATAAAACGAAATTCTCAAAAAAATTCATAAATATATTAGGTCCATTTCTTTTTTTGACATTCGCACTTAGAAATTGTTTTATTATTACCTATTTTTTATTTTTTATACACTTGACGATCTTTTTGTGAATTTGTGATATTTATAACACTAAATAACATGTAATTTTCAATAAGAAATAAAGATATCTAAATCTAAAATCTAAATCATTTTTGTACAATAAAATAAGTAAAGAAATACAATTGCGGACACGAAATGTACATGCATGCAAAAAGTTGCTTGAAGATTATCTACAAAAACTCAGCTACGAAAACACAGAGGAGTTGCTAAAAATCATGGTGTAACACACATACATACATACAAACATATACACATTAATAACACACATACACACACATTACCAACAGGCAATATATAAGTATTTTTATTTTTTATTTTTATTTTTTTCAACATAGCTAATGTATATAGTAAAAACCTTTAAGAACATATAATTGTAAGTTAGATGTGACATAAGAATTAATCTTAAGTTTTTGCATATACTACTTGTTTACTTCTAAGCCAGCATGCATCGGCCGCTGTCCAGATGTGACGGCTTTGTTCTTCACTTGTTTATGTTCATACCCACTAAGATTTAGATTTGTTACCTTGCTACCCTTATAAATAAAACAAAAAATATATACCTATACTCGCACTTACCGTATACTCAGATACTTTAGTTGAAACATTGTGATAGGGACGGTGAATCCTGACCCACCGTGATACAGTTTAAACTAGTACGGGGGTCAGATACACTTACTTACCTTTGGTTTTTACCATAGTATTCCAATAAGAGTTAATTTAAAACAAAACAATGTAAGTAGTACCTAAGCACTTTTGTCAGCTCAATAAAATACTTTTTACTTTTTTTACTTTTTACTTTATTTGCAGGTTTATTTGGGCTTTAAATTTGTCACATACCTGCCCATCTTCAGTGACATAGTTTTTGACATCCTTTTCCTTTGAAGGGCATATGACCTTGAGACATACTCGTCAAAAATACCATCAGGTATGGTTCCATTATATGGGAGATAATGTAAAACTCAAATTTATTGATATTTATTTCCAAGTGCTTCTCTACTTCTTTGACATTCAACATTCAGTACCGTCTCATTTTCCTTATTTATATGCGCAATTACTTTATTCAACTTTGTGTAAGTGTTTTGTTCCGGACTGATTCGGCATTGCACTATGCATTTTCCTGCTTCTCGTTTAACTTCCACATATCCTATAGCATTTTCGACATAGGAAGAACAAGAAGACAACTATGTTTTTGCCCCTCTGATTTCAGCTGCATTATAATTATCACTTGTCATTGTGTACTCCATCATCATCAATGCTTCTACACACGGCAGGTTGGTGCTATCAGCGAAAAGCCCTCTGAGGGATTCATTGATCCAGCAAAGGTTAAGCGACGTCAGGTTATAGAATGCCAAGTTCGTAATAAGGGTTATATGTTAGGTATATCGGAGTCCAGTGAGAAAGTGCCAAGTCGTTTATGATATTCGAATACGTGCAAATTAATGAATTTAATAGCGTTGAGTATTTCAAATTAAGTGACAACTGAAATATCAAACCAACGTCTGACATGATAAACGTCAAACGTCAAACTTTTTAATAATTTCACTATCTATCACAAGACTAAGGACTTTCTCGATTATGCTATAAAAGTGACGTCATCATCCGGTTTACACTAATTCACGATTTTCTTCAAAATTAACTAACAAAAAAATCCAAAAATATTTTTTTCGAGTTCTTCATACATGTTTACCGAAATGGTTTTTGAATTGGCATCATTTAAAAATATGAAATGTTGTCAATTGTAACTGCTGCACCTTCAAGCAAAAAATGCAAGGAAGTTGGCATAAATACAGTCTCCCCTCTGACGAAGTACAATCCAAAAAGGACATACGCTGGTCTGTTGTGACTAGTCTGTACCCAAAATATATCGAAGTGTGCAAAATTTGTTAGTGTTGTATCATTTTCTATGTGTTGCTGTCGTCATTACATATTGTTTTGTTTTTTATTTTCATTTTTCAACCGACTTCAATATTTCTAAAGGAGGAGGTTCTCAATTCGTCTGAATTTTTTATTTTTTTTTTTTTAATGTATGTTACCTCAGAACTCCGTCATTACTGAACCGATTGATTTTTTTTTTGTTTTCTGAAAGTAGATGGTTCCAGATTGGTCCCGTTTTTTTCAAAATCGATTTCTGATGATGGGATCCATGAGGAACTGAGGGAACTCCTCAAATTTGAAAGGCACATGCATGCTGATTTGGGTGATTTCTTAAGAAACTCGATCATTTCTTTACGAAAATCATTAATTTGGTGGAGTGGATCTGATAATGGACACCAGGGATGGCAAAGTGGAACTGCTTGGTAATTTCCAGCTCTATCATCCGATTTGAGACATTCATCTTTTCTTTGTAAAGAAATACCTTCAAGATAGTCCTATTTGATTATAGTTCTATTTTGATGATGGAATTCATGAGGGATTGAGAGAACTCCTCAAATTTTAACGGCACATGCATTCTGATTTGAGGGTTTCCTTAAGTAACTAAAACATTGTTTTGGGGGAGCCAACATTTTGATGAAGTGGACCTAATGATGAAGACCAGGGATGGCAAAGTGGAACTGGTCGATAAACCTAGCTCTACTTATTATCCTAGTTGTGTCATTCATCTTTTTGATTTGATTTCTATTCTGATGATGGAGTTCTTGAAGAATTCAGAGAACTCCTCAAATTTTAACGGCACGTTGATTGTGATTAGAGGGTGTTCATAATTAGCTTAGGCATTTTCTTACTGTGGCCATCATTTTGCTGGAGTGGACCTGATGTTGATAATCAGGGATGGCATATTGAAACTGCTCGATAATTTACAGTCTGTCATCCAATTTAACACATTGTTATTTTGTTTGTTTTATTATACAAGGGAGTTCCGTTTGATTATACTTCACATGTAATGATGGAAGCCCTGGGACATTAAGAAAGCTCCTCAATTTTCAATCGTACACGTGCGGTGTATTGGATATTTGTGAAGTAAACTGGCTAACTCAAACAAATTCAAAATTTCACTTTTACCGGGAACCAAATGAAGTCGGTTTTTTTTTCTTAAAAATTATTTAACATAATAATAACTACCTATTTCTCTCAATAGCCACAGAATGCCACTTATTATCGGCTAGTCTGTTGCTGGTCTCCACCATGACACCCAAAGGAGTGTCTCCGACTTGGAACTGGAATTGCAGCTGATCACCTCCAATAATAGACAGCTTTATGTAGTCTTGAGGACCCTGAAACACATTTCCTTCATTTCATTTCATTTATTTATACACACATACAAGCTTACAGCAATAACACCAAGACGCTTATATGCTACATAATTTAACATTTACAATAAATTTTCCTTGTTAGATTTTACTAGTAGCACGCTCCGTTCGGGTTGTGGACTTCCTTCTTCTTCATAAATTGAAATAGACATCATATACTAAAGAAAAAAACTTAATCTATTTTAATCTTTAATTGTAATTTACATGATTTATTTGACATTCTTATTTCATTTTAAATTTATTTTTGACATGTAAAGTTGTGTAATTTTATGAATAAATGAATATGGATATATAATTTATGTTAGTTTTATTAAATTCGTTTTTTAATGTCTCATACAAAATAATTACATGTTGCATCAACCGTTAATGTAGAACGGGTATTAGAATTAACTTTACCAAGTAAGCGACATGACATATCAATGTCATGTCGAATACTCATACTGCGTTTACACACTTGCAAATACCATATGAGATAAAATTAAATAACTAGTTATTTTCTAAATGGAGCTAATTAGAATACCACGTGTCTTTGAGAAAATAACTTAATTTAAGCTAACGAATACACGCTGGAATTTAAAGCAATTGCTCAAAAGACGTTGTATATGTTCTTAAGAACTTATAATTTAAACTTTCGTGAGTCATACTGATATTAAATTGCAACGGTTAACACTCACGTATTTTTATCACAATAGGCGTTACATGTTTCGACTGGATCGGGCAGTCATCGTCGGACAGACAGAGTGGTATTGTCACCTTCGCGGCCCGAGACCGGCGTAGGTAACGGGTCGCGCGCGACGAAGCAGGCTGATTCGAGCAATCCGGCGCCGTCGTTGCGGGAGTCTGAATTGTCGGATCATCTGACGGGACTAGTTCTTAAGAACTATTATAATGTGTGATGTAAGACAGTAGTTGGTTTGACTAGTTAGGAATTACCTTAGAGTGTAGCAGTACGGCATTCTCCTTAGTGGTCCGGAACTCAAAGTAGATGTCGCCACTGTGGCCCAGATCGAAAGTGGGCAGGGCGATGTACGCGTCCGCTATGCGGAATGTCACTGCATTGCCGAATAGGTCTGAAATCAAAAGATTTTTTCAGTAAAATATGTTAAACGTTAATAAAAAATACATGCCCTAATCAGGACTCGAACCCGGGACCTCCTGCTTCGTATGTCACTACCAACTAGTCTAGGAGGCCGTTTACTATTAAACGATAGTACAGATTTGCATCCGTCAATCCGATGTTTGGTTATTAAGTACGGCTTGCTGGTGACCGTTAGCCAAGTAACCCGGAGTTAAGCGTTTTTATAGTATGGAATTTAACAGTTAACTCTTTGGCGCAAATGGCCTAACACTATGATGGACGCACGCCTGAAATAAATTAATGGTTTAATTTGACAAAATTTATCTTTTAAAATAAAAAGGGAAATAACACCGACCATCAGTTAAAATTCTGATTATTTCGTAGCGTATATATTACCATCTCCCTCGCACAGTAGCGGGCCGAGCGTGTAGCGTCCCTCTTTCTCATCAAGATGGCTGCCCGTGTCGCCAAAATGCAGAGCTTTCACCGGCAGATATTCCTTCTCCGTGATGTCTCCGCCGTCAGTTTGGAATTCTAGAAAAATCGTACGAAAATGTATCTTTTATCCGTAATTTCATGATTGTATTATAACATAATCCTGCATAACTAATACTGCATTTTCGATACAAGCTTTTATCGCTGACCGTACTTCGGTACCATAGCATTGTGTGGTCATCCAATTTACATATGAAGATTTCAGGTTATCCGAATAAAGCTCGGAGATTGAAGCGTCAATCTTTTTATTAATATATTATCGAATACAGAACTTTACGTGTAGGCTGCCACGCGCGGAATGCCTCATCAACAATCGCTTCCTTGGTGTGACAGCATTGGCTAGAGTTCTCAATTTGAAATACTCATAAAACCAGTCCTTTCAACAGACCAAGGCGGCTGTAAAGGTAAAATCTTTCCAGTAATCCGTATGTGAATCTAGCACAGAGTTGCAAGGCACAAGTGGCATTGATCTGGAGATATTGTTTGCAGAAGGGCATCTTCGCGATAAAACCCAAAAAAAATGTTTAAGGTAGGTACAATTAATGTATTTTCTACTCAGAATAACGAGCTCTTTCAATCTAGGAAAAAGGAATTACGAGTCGAGAAAAGGTCTCAAAATTTTCAAACGTTTTACGTGCTTTCCATTTTGTAACCGCTGTACAAAGTGTTAGAAAACGGAATAAAAAACAAAACTTGGGACCCTTTTTTCTCCCAGTAGGATCGAAAGAGCTTGTGATTTTGAGTAGGAAAAACATTAAATTTACATGTTTTAGAATAATAGTAGATTAGAAATAGTATTTACGGCGAGGGCGTACATTGAATTCCGAATGAAACGATAACTTCTACAATCCCACTACGTTCGGGATTCTAAAGTAGAATCCTGAGCGTAATGAGGGATTCAAGCGTTAACGCCCAAGACGAAAATATTTTTTATACCGTGTGACATATACTGCTTTTCACATCAACTAAGACGAAATAAACAAAGCCGAAAACAGAATCATGAAAATGTGTAGCCGTTGTATAGAAAAGTGCTATATTAATCCCTCCTAGCTTGAACAAAAAAGCCCTTTCACGAATAGGTGGTGTGAAAAAGTTTTTGGATCTCTTCTCGCGAAAATGGCCAGAACTGACCGGCGTGGGAGGCGCACTGATGACGGAAATCGTTGTTGGTTTGTGCAGCCGCGGCTGTGTGTTGGCTAGAACGGTGAGTTACCATGGGGCTGGAGCTGCGTGTACTCGGCGTCGCAGTTGCACCACTTGGTGGGGTCGACGCAGGCGCCGCGCACGCCGCACGCGCACATGGTTGTGCAGCCGCGGCTGTGTGTCGGCTAGAACGGTGAGTTACCATGGGGCTGGAGCTGCGTGTACTCGGCGTCGCAGTTGCACCACTTGGTGGGGTCGACGCAGGCGCCGCGCACGCCGCACGCGCACATGGTTGTGCAGCCGCGGCTGTGTGTCGGCTAGAACGGTGAGTTACCATGGGGCTGGAGCTGCGTGTACTCGGCGTCGCAGTTGCACCACTTGGTGGGGTCGACGCAGGCGCCGCGCACGCCGCACGCGCACATGGTTGTGCAGCCGCGGCTGTGTGTCGGCTAGAACGGTGAGTTACCATGGGGCTGGAGCTGCGTGTACTCGGCGTCGCAGTTGCACCACTTGGTGGGGTCGACGCAGGCGCCGCGCACGCCGCACGCGCACATGGTTGTGCAGCCGCGGCTGTGTGTCGGCTAGAACGGTGAGTTACCATGGGGCTGGAGCTGCGTGTACTCGGCGTCGCAGTTGCACCACTTGGTGGGGTCGACGCAGGCGCCGCGCACGCCGCACGCGCACATGGTTGTGCAGCCGCGGCTGTGTGTCGGCTAGAACGGTGAGTTACCATGGGGCTGGAGCTGCGTGTACTCGGCGTCGCAGTTGCACCACTTGGTGGGGTCGACGCAGGCGCCGCGCACGCCGCACGCGCACATGGTTGTGCAGCCGCGGCTGTGTGTCGGCTAGAACGGTGAGTTACCATGGGGCTGGAGCTGCGTGTACTCGGCGTCGCAGTTGCACCACTTGGTGGGGTCGACGCAGGCGCCGCGCACGCCGCACGCGCACATGGTTGTGCAGCCGCGGCTGTGTGTCGGCTAGAACGGTGAGTTACCATGGGGCTGGAGCTGCGTGTACTCGGCGTCGCAGTTGCACCACTTGGTGGGGTCGACGCAGGCGCCGCGCACGCCGCACGCGCACATGGTTGTGCAGCCGCGGCTGTGTGTCGGCTAGAACGGTGAGTTACCATGGGGCTGGAGCTGCGTGTACTCGGCGTCGCAGTTGCACCACTTGGTGGGGTCGACGCAGGCGCCGCGCACGCCGCACGCGCACATGGTTGTGCAGCCGCGGCTGTGTGTCGGCTAGAACGGTGAGTTACCATGGGGCTGGAGCTGCGTGTACTCGGCGTCGCAGTTGCACCACTTGGTGGGGTCGACGCAGGCGCCGCGCACGCCGCACGCGCACATGGTTGTGCAGCCGCGGCTGTGTGTCGGCTAGAACGGTGAGTTACCATGGGGCTGGAGCTGCGTGTACTCGGCGTCGCAGTTGCACCACTTGGTGGGGTCGACGCAGGCGCCGCGCACGCCGCACGCGCACATGGTTGTGCAGCCGCGGCTGTGTGTCGGCTAGAACGGTGAGTTACCATGGGGCTGGAGCTGCGTGTACTCGGCGTCGCAGTTGCACCACTTGGTGGGGTCGACGCAGGCGCCGCGCACGCCGCACGCGCACATGGTTGTGCAGCCGCGGCTGTGTGTCGGCTAGAACGGTGAGTTACCATGGGGCTGGAGCTGCGTGTACTCGGCGTCGCAGTTGCACCACTTGGTGGGGTCGACGCAGGCGCCGCGCACGCCGCACGCGCACATGCGCGCGCCGGGCGTGGCGCCCGCCCAGTAGTCCATGCGCTGCCCGGACCGGGACACCCACCAGGCGAACGGGTGGAAGTTGGACTCGTCGCCTGAATAAACAAGGCTTTTGTCAGTCAGCAGAAACATCATTTTTCATAATGCACAATATGTCGAAAACCATTTACGAGGGGTAAGCGGTCAAACCCGATAAGCCGAGATAATTTTTCATTGAAATAACAACGTTACGTAAATTGCACATAGTTCGAATTTCAAAAATCGGTTTACACGACTCGGATCGGATTTGACCGCTTACCCATCGAATTTTGTCCGAAAACTTTTGTTACTGTGTCCAAAATACCGAATATTCGGACAAATTAAATCCAACCAAATTAAATTATGCTAAAGTAGACTATCCCATAACAGTTTACACGTAATATTAGTTTATGAGATTGTATATAATGAAATTAATGAATGAGTGTTAATAGGTATTAACACTCATTCATTAATTTCATTAAAATTATTTAAAATTACCTACACTGCTTTATATACACACATATCATGAGCTCTCCATGATGCCTTCAAATCGCATATATGTCGACCGCCATTACGACTTCTATCAATAAAAACTTTTCTGACATTCAATTTTTGACAGTTGTACGATAGTACATATTTTACGTATTTTTATCGTTTTTTTACGTGTAATTATAATGTATAATTACATAATTATATAATATTAATTCTCCTTGTTTACCGACAATGAAACGATTTTTCGATTTTTCTGATTTTTTGATCATGTATAAAATGGTAGCGGTTGTTCACGTGCGTTAAACATGTGACTACATCAGCAGCAGAGCAATCTGGGACAACAAAACTGCCGACTAAGGAAACGCACACTAAAGTAAATTGAATCACTCATCTGCAGAATCTGTGTATAAAAAGAATAGTTTTTGTAAATAAACCCTCTTTTCTCATTTGGACATCAACCAAGTTACTCCGTCACTGTGGCATAAGACACCTTCACGCCTTAATTAGTTGCATGAGTCTGTGAAACTAGCAGTGACTATCCATCCCATTTTACCCATATCCTTCCAACCTTCCGTCTGTACCCCGTAGGTCGCAGAGGTGCAGACATCCCTGTTTATTATATTTATTTATATGTAAACTGAATCTATGGTCGGGCTAGGGAATTAGGGTTGACTAGGGCAGTAGGAATTAGGCGTAATAGGTTTACAGCTCTCCCATAGATAAGTTAGTTGAATCCCTTCTGGATTTAACAGCGGTAGAAATTACTAACAAAAGCAACATATAGTGTTTAAAGTCGAGTAAATGATAGTTATTTTCATGTAAATGACGTATTTTTATTTTCGTTTTCTAGAAAACGTTTCTAGAAAAGACCGTGACAGAGTCGCCATTTTCACCGAAGACAGCCTTCCGAAAGATCATCGGTCACGGTGTTTTGAGTTAAATAATGCAGGTAATATTGTCTTCTGTTGCCGCGATTGTTATTCATTGAAATTAAACACTTTAGAACGGATTAATCGCGTTTATTAACACCATGATCCTACGTTTCGAGCCCTTTACAGCACTCGTTTTCACAGGGTTAAGATGATGACTGACTGATGATGATGATGATGATGACTCAGTCATCATCTTAACCCTTTGAAAACGAGTGCTGTAAAGGGCTCGAAACGTAGGATCATGGTGTTAATAAACGCGATTAATCCGTTCTAAAGTGTTTAATTTCAATAATGCAGGTAAGTTCACGGTCGCTAACCATAGAAGTAACAATTATACTGTACTGAGAAGGTTAACCAACATTTTGGGCATTTATCTCCTATAAAAAAACATAAAAATTAAACATTTAAAACTTTCGCGATTTAAACACATATTTAAACATAATTTTTTTCGCGTTAGACCCGTTTAATAATTATGTTTAAATAAAAATTAAATTCTAAATCAGCCATTTTTCAGCGAGACAGATCACAGTCGCTATAACAAAAAAAACGGCTCATAAAGCGTTTCCAGACGATTTAGCAGCTGTAATAATTGAAATACTTACTAGGCGAGTTCAGGAGACGCGAGTGTCTGCACATGTACTCGAGTTTCTGCGAGCAAGAGCTAGATCTGTTCAGTAAGGCCTCCAACTGGGCGCGAGACGCGTCGTACATGATTTCCTGTAGAACAAAAAATGGTTGCCTGTAAAGTCGGTATACGGGCGAAAGTTTTACGTGACAACGACTTTGAGTGGTAAAATACTGTGCTCGAGTGGAAGGGACGCGTGCCTTTCACTTTTTATGTCTGTCTCTCTCGCTCTTAGGCGGGCTAACCATGCCCGAGTGGAAGGGACGCGTGCCTCTCACTCGCTCTCATTGTGAGCGCATAACGTGAGCAGAGCGTAACGCAGTTTCTTGAAGTGTCACCCGGCAAACCAATTTATAAGACGTTGTCACGTCAAAAAATCGTAACTTTTAAATATATTTGATAACTATATAAATTATTGATTGTAGATTGTTAACCAATACCTTGACTGAATTAAATAGTGCCTTTCACCCAAGTTAAACACTCTATTTTTCATATCCAATATGTGGAAAGAAAATTACAGGTGTATTTATAAAATATATTTTAACATAACCTTGTAATACGATTCATGAAGAAATCATTTAAAAAATTCGATTTAATGTTTTCATTTATGGATTCGAGAAATAAATATCGGAATGGAAATCACAATGCATCCATTTTAAACCTATTTTTTAATGCAAACATAAGAAAAAAATGCATTTTAAAATGGAATGTAGAACGCTAGCAATGACCGACCAAAAAGTAGTTTTAATCTTGTTGATGAAGTTAAGTTTCAAACAAAAGCAGCACAATGGGAACTACAGTATTGTCGCTCACCAGGCGGCGCCACTCATGCGTGGGTCCTGTGTCAGTATCAGAGAATTGTCAAAGTGACGTTTGAATTGTTCCCGCAGGACCCACGTTCCACTAGCGCCCCTAGCGGAAAATCGACTCGCGGTAATCTTCATTACACTAAACTATGTTTATATGAATGTGGCAAAAAATCGCTGATTTAACTAAGTAGATGCCGTAAATGGCGGTAGTGTAGCCTAGGTCAGGAATTTTGTATTCACAAGGTATTATGTAAATTACCTGTTTGAAGCTGCCTGGTTCCTGGTACCCGTCGACGACAGTGCTCTGTGACGACGACGATGAATGCTGCACGGTGGTGAGCACTCGCCCGTCAGCTGAGGAAACGAATCGATGGTTTATATTTACAATATTCAGAACCCTATAAACAATAGAAATAACCTTTTCCGACACCGTGTCAAACACAAAAGCTGTTTTTCAAACGTCACATCACATTTTAAAAAAAGTCCAGGGGTGAGGTCTTCCGTTTGATATTTAAAAGGGCGGTTGCGTTTCTTGAATAGTTATTTGTTTTTGTATGCTAAATGTCGTTTAATGTGTAATATTTATAGCTTATTGTGCAGTAAACTAACGAAGAAGTGTGCAGCTAATGAAGAATTAATCCTGAAACGCGTGTAATCGCGTTATTGAGTCATTACTCGGTTGTCCCGGGATCTCGGCCTCCCGACATATTTATTACGTATAGCTGTAAACGGAATAAATACAAAGGCCCAAGAGGCAATATACTATTTATATAAGATACACTGATTATATTAATACGGGACACTGGCAAAATTGTCCAATTCTCGGACAGAGGCCATATTATAAAAGAAGAAGTCCAGGGGTTTCTTTAATTCTAGTAGCTTTTTATACGACAAGACAATGGCGTAACACGGTATTTTTATATTTTAAATTCGTCTACGAGAAACCCTATGTAACATAGACATCTTTTTGCTAATGCAGTGTAACGCCTGCCCCGCCCATTCACGCGTCTATTATAGTATTCTTCTGGCTGGTCAATTAAGAGTATTGAAGAGTAGTAGGTAACTACAATCTAAAACGCATAGATATACAATAAAAAACTGCATACCCAATCTTGTTTGGAACGTGACACTTCGTCAAGTGTCAACAGCCCATCGAATTTTAACAATGTTGGTAGTTCTGTGTATGAATTTGACACTTAATGCTTAAATCAGTAAGCTTATTTTCGTAGGCAACATTTATCGTTTGTTATCAATGCAGAATTGTTCGCTAATGTCATTCTGTCAAAGTCAAAGTCAAAGTTTTTTATTTGCCAGAATTGTGGTACATTTAGGTAACAAATTCAACAACAAAGCACGACAGCACAATTCACCAAAACATTGGCATGCAAAATATACTCCTTATATACTAAAGTAGCTATGTACAGAATTATAAAATAAAAAGCTCAAAATATTTTTAAACTTGCCTACATAATTTGAAATATTTAGGTTGTCCCACATTTTTTGAGGTTTTTGTTCTGCTTTGTGTCTTTGTATTTATTTTAATAAGTTAATTCTAAAACGGGATTTTTAGTATGTTTGGTTTTCTGAGCACCCGATGTTTCGGGATTTTCGGATGGTAGTTATAAAGCAAATGACCATGTTAGCTTAAAATCGTGTACACTGTCCCAGAACTATGGGACATGAAGGGAAAGTATTTTAAATATCGTAGATAGGATATTTTGTTGAAAGAAGACATTATGTTATTTTTAAAAGTAATGCATTCAAAGATATTCTAAAAATTAATTGCTTCGTCTCGGAATCGAGCCGATTTAAATGTGAAAATATAGTCTGACAAGTCAATGATCGCAGTAACAGTAGGAAAAAAACTATATCCATCCCTTTTTTCGGGGTGGTAATACTAGCGTAAGAAAAAGAGAGTATGATGCTCTCTATTCTACTGTTACTGCGCTCGCTAGGTTGTCAGACTATAAAAATCAATTCTATTTTTATGATGCCAATCGAAAGAATGGACATAAAATATTCATTCTTCTTAAGTAACATAGTATTTTAAAAATCGGAACAACGTGAAATTAATCATTTCATTTAAATTAAAAACACATGAAACTGCCTTTTAAGTTTTTTTTTAATATATTTTTAAATGCAATATTACCATCTTTTAAAAATAACATAATATCTTCTTTCAGAAAAACATCCTATCAAATACTTAATTTAAACTTTCGTGAGTCATACTGACATTCAATTGCAACTAAACAAAACTGCTTCGACGTGCGCGACCTGTTACCTACGCCGGTCTCGGGCAGTGATGCCCGAGCCGCGAAGGTGACAACACACCACTCTGTCTGTCCGACGATGCCCGATGCAGTCGAAACATGTCCCTTCATGTCCCACAGTCTTGGGACTAGCGTTGAAAATGTCTGGAAAAAATCCGATTTTTTCCCAGACGACTGGTTTTTTTCGGATTCTTTAGGAAAAAATCAATGAAAGTTTCCGCTCTATATTTCAACTCTAAATCAATGTATATTAGGTCTAATTTACGCCTACAACAGGGTTACATCCATGACATTGAGGAAGAAACAATCGAAACAGATGAAAGGAGTAACAGTGATAGTGACATTATTTACGAGTATTTCTTAAAAAATTCGAAAACTTCGGAAAAAAACGAAAAAATTGATTAAATCATGAAAAAAACATTCGATTTTTTCCAGCATTTTTTCAACGCTACTTGGGACGCCATGATAGTAGAGTAGATGTTGGTAGTTACAGTAGAACTGGCAGGTGACGGGGAAGGAGGGCAGCGGGCCGGATCCGTCCACGTCGATGCTGATGTCGGCCGCGCGCGCCACGGCCTGCACGTTCTTGTAGGCCTGGCACGACAGCGGGTGGACCGCTGCAACGAACACACATACACATAGAAAAACTACTTTTCTGTCGTCCGGCCGACAAGCTGGCAATTGCAGGCTTACGCTAAACAAATTCGCCGCTTGCCGACTGCGTCGAGCAGAAAAATAGTATACAGACCTTGGCCAGTAAAGTACGTAATCTACTATTTCTCAAAGATGATCGGAAATTTTTGAATTATTGTCACGAAATGAAGACATGAAGTTTCTTGTTTATGGCTCCCCACATTTCTCTTTTTTTTTCTCAACTGTATTTGTGTACAATAAAGTGTTACTTACTTACTTTACTTCTTGGCCTTAGGCCGTGAAGTAATGTATGGCGTAAGTATTAATATTATTTAATATTATGGGACAATCTTACACAAATCGACCTAGTCCCACGGTAAGCTCTAAGCTTGTGTTGTGGGTACTAGGCGACGATATATATAATAGATAGATACATATAAATACTTAAATACATAGAAAACATCCATAACTCAGGAACAAATATTCGTGATAAACACACAAATAAATGCCCTGACCAGGATTCGAACCCGGGACCTCCTGCTTCGTAAGCAGGGTCACTACCAACTAGGCTAGGAGGCCGTTAAATACCGGCCGTACATATACACATTTATTACATTTAATAAATGATTTGATTCGCGCTTTACAATAGGGATGATGACCACGTTGAAAAACTATTATTCTAATTAGTCCGTCAGATAGATTATTTAAAATTGTTAGACACGTATTTTTTCCTTTTACAATTTAACTAAAATTGACAAAGATAAAGAGCATCAAAGTTCCGGGTGGGGGCTTGTGACGTCACTCCTAAGTAAGAATTGTACCTAGGAGTGACATTACGCGAAACTTGAACGCACTGTATTTATGTAATTTTAGATTTGACGAACAAAAGAACAAATACGTGTACAATATTTTTTTCACTTCTCTTGCTCGAAAAGTTCACCTTTGTGTTAGGCGACACAAAATCGCTTTTCATGCACTAGGGCATAAAGTAACATCGCAGGTGGAGCGCGCTCGCCGCGGCCTCGCCCCCGCGCGTCCGGCCGCCTGCAGGCGGCGCGCGGCGGGGAGAACCCAAGCGCAAGAGTATGGATGTTACATTTTAGTAAAACCTAATATTTTCCTTACAATCGAAGTGAAAAGCAGAGTGTATACCTCGGGCATAAGACCCATTTTATCCTCGGCTACTATATTGGTCCTCGTTACACTCGGACCAATAAATGGCCTCGTCTGAAATGGGTCACTTTATGCCCTTGATGTACAATCTACTATTTCAGTCGTCTAGCCTATTGTATTATATTCTTGACTTACAGGAGTGGCAGACGGCGCCCGCGTAGCCGGTGCTCTGGCAGTTGCAACTGAACTCGTCCGCGGTCTGCGTGCACTCGCCGCCGTGCTCGCACGGGTTCGGGTTGCACCTGTCAATAAAATACGAAGGTAACGTGGGGGAAGGTTTGATGGTTTTCTCAAACATGCTCAGAAATGGTCGCATTTTGATGGCAAATGGAAGACGTAAAGTATCCAACTCTCTCCGCGGACTGATGCAGCGCGTAAGGTTCGACCGAGATCTCGGTCTCGGCCAAAATTCGAGCTGAGATCTCGGTCTCGGCTCTCGGCCAAAAAGGGCCGAGATTTTCGGCCTTGGCCGAACCTTCCATTTTGACACTTTTAGCGATTTTGGTGGGTATTTTAAGCAATTACTTATAGTGTAGGTACCGTTATCGTACGTAATGCAAATTATAACTTTTTTCTCAAGCTTTGACTGTATATGTTTTGTTTTAGTGATGGCTTTATTAAACAAGTTTAATTCTTGACTATTACATGTTTTTTGTGGAAAATGCGCGTTTTTCGTATTTATTACAAAATCTCGGTCTCGGTCTCGGCCGAGAACTCAATTTAATCTAGGTCTCGGCCGAGACGAAAAAAGAAGTCTCGGTCGAACCTTAGCAGCGCGGACGCAGAGGACAATAATAGAATATGTATGGTTAATTTTACTCGTAGGGAAAACATGGCCGACTGGCCCGGGCGCCTCGCCCACGCCGCCGGTCGCCGGTGCTCTGCCTCGGCGGAAACAGGGCTTGCCTGAGTTCAACAACCACCTCGTCAATCAATCCCTTACTTTCCGTCCCTCGCCAATAATGTATTGTTTTTGATGAGATAGACCAGGGGACGGCAACCTTTTAGCAGTCAACAAAACTGCCACAAAATGCTGACCTTCACAAAATGGCTTCACACGTGTCTACACACTCCGGGCGGTCACTGTCGACTGAGCGGCGGATCGTAACAAGATGGCGGCTCGAAAGATAATACCAACACTAAATATGTTAAACCAAATAAGGGGTAACATTTATGGCTTTTCATCTTCTCCCACCTTACCTCACGTCATTAATACACTCAGCACAGCACACGGAAAAATAAACTTCCGACTTTTTGAGGGGACATCATAACTCAGAGCCCGTAAGAAAGTATAGTAAAGTCTTTTAGCGTACCTGAATGAATTGAATTTATTGAATTATTTTAAGTATAGGCTGTTTTCAGAACCTGGACAGTGTGGAATAGGTACTTACTTAAGGCCGTCCCCTATCCCAATGACCTCGGCGATTTGAGCTTTCTTCTCCTCCCGCTTCCTTTCCTCACCGGTTATACAATACGTCAATAAGCATAAGTCGTCACCTAGGAAGAGCTGCTTGTACTAGGACGCAATCCTATAAACTACTAGTGCCATCTTACACGACTGGCCCCCGTCGCCCGCGCAGGCAACTCGTGCCGGCGTTTTCGGAAAAATGCGTGTAATAGCTTTTTCTAGAAAAGTATAAAACCTATCCAAAAATCAGTAGATGCGTTTAAAGTAAACATAAATATATACCGCTTTTCTTAGTTTCTTGTACTTACGACGCATAATAAGGGAGTAGATACAGATTTAAGGTAGAAAAAAGGGTTCACGGTAAAAAAAAATTCTCTTGATGTATTATGTTTTTCGACAATTTAGTAGAACGAAATGTAGACCAAATACCTAGCTACATTATATATATTTTTCAAGCGTTGTGCTTGGAGCTAAACAAAGCCTATTCACTTTAAAAACAGTGAAATATGCCGGGTAGCCCCTTAATACAGACCTCATCAATCACCAATCTCTCAATCATGATTGATCTGTCTCTCTCTGGTAAGCATCAAGTAGCATACGTGTTAAGATCACGAGTATTCTCCTGGTCGAGAGCTGAACGCGCTGGGGCTGGCAGTGTGCGTAGAGCAGCCGCCGCGGCTAGACGCATGACTCATGAATAAGGGACACGGACTGTTTCGAAACATGTCGAGCTATTTTCGACTTTATTGACGTGAGTAACCCGCTATGTGAATTTTAATAGTATTCTCCTGCTACGAATATGTGGTGAGGTATATACAGACCTGTCAATCATCTGGCAGGCATCGAACACCACGTCATTGGGGCAACAGTAGTCTTCTTTCTTCCAGTCCGTGGGCCGCTGGTAGTTGCCGTCCACAGCTATGCGGCGCATGCAGCCTACGAAGCCTCGCGGAGGACCTTTCCCACCTAAAATAACGCTATTTTATTTAATATGTGGTCGAGAAAGACACCTATTACTGTCTAATGGTTAGAAAGTGGTTAAGAGAGGTACAGCGGATGCATATCGTTTAGTGTGGTAGGGCACAGCACAACGAATGTCGTCTCGCTCAAATCTGGAGCAGAGCCCATCTAGGGAAGTACCTCCACCTTACAGAAAACAGCAGTTTAATAACACTAGACCCTACTCATAGTGTTGTGTTTCTGTTGGTGAGTAAGGTCGCCAGAGCTCCAAGAGGATGCACTGTGTTGACAGCCTGGGGACCCACGGAGCAAAGCTTGCCCCTTTAGCTGTCAACACAGCGTATCCTCCCTCCGCTACGCAAGGCGTCCATAGGCTACGGTGACTGATTACCATCAGTGCGGGCCGTGTGCCTGTTTGTCACCGTCGTAGTATTTTAAAAAAGCAGTACCTTTCTTGACAGCGATATATCTCGCGGGCCGTCTTAGTACCCTCGCATCTGAAGGATATTGTGGAAAAAATATTTCCCTGTATGTTCATAATTAGTTCTTATAAATATCGGGTTTATTATTACAAAACTCGACTACGTCTCGTTTTGTAACAGCGACCCTTGATTTTCATCCCTTATTATATCACTGGTGCATAAACTATTATTACGTGCACAGAGAGTCAAGTTAATACTACTCACCAGCAATATAATACGAGCTCCCAGTAAAGAATCTCAGCTTCTTCGCAGTCTTCACAGGCCTGTAGTCCACAGCCAACGTCAAGCTATCCGTAGCCATGGTCAGCATGAGGGCATGCCAGCGGCCATCGTTGAAGGTCTCGTCGGGGTAGTTGTCGAGCCGGACCTTGGGGGAGCCTTCGGTGAACAGCTCCACTTTCACTTTGCCTTCGTCGAGGTATACCTGCGTGGAATATAAGTTTATAAAATCCTTCTAAGACTTGTTTTGTTATCGAGGGTGCTGATAGCTGATAAAAAAATAGTTTTATCACAATATTTTATTTTATTTTATTTCAACGGAAAACTTACAGCTAAGTTAACAAGAAAGGTAGTGACATAGAAACAGTAAGCCAATTAAAAGTTTCCACAGATAGAAATAACTTAAGGTACAAAGCGTGCACATATGCGTGACATGTTTCGACTGCATCGGGCAGTCACCGTCGGACAGACAGTGGTTTTATCACCACCGGCGCAGGTCCGAGGCAACGGGTCGCCCGCTGCTTCGGAGCGCGCGACCCGTTACCTGCGCCGGTCTCGGGCAGTGATGCCCGAGCCGCGAAGGTCACACCACTCACCCATTGCAATTTAACGTCAGTATGACTCACGATATCTTAAATTAGACAATTCTTATTTTTACACACATCAAATGTCTAAAAAGGTAAGAAAGGTACAGTACCTTAACATAGCCCTCCGACTTGAACTTGTGGTATATAACCAGGCCGTGGTTCTCATACGTCCTGAAGTCCAGAGATATATTGAGCTGGTTGCCGCCAGAGTAGCCGCGGAGCTTCGCGTACGAGCCTTCCTTTAGAAACGTTACAGGCACCACTTCTGGTTCCTACAAACAAAAGATAACATTTCTGCTTTTCAGTACTTCTTTTCTAATTTTATTTTAATTTAGTATCGTGCCAATTCATGACAGCTTACCAAACAGTATTGTTAGTTAACTTTATCAAGACGTAATAAAACTAAAGACGTACTATAAATTGAAAGAGATGTCGTATACTACAGAAAAAGTGACCAAGGTTCCGGTGAGCAGGGCTGGGGTAGAACCAGGACTAAAACACTAGTCCACAAGAATATAGTAAGTCGTTTAAATTAAAACTATACGTCGTCCTTTTTAATATTAGATAAATAACAATCGATTTTGCATCAGTCATTTCTAGAAAATCCTATTAATATTATAAACGCGAAAGTTTGTTACTCTTTCACGTAACTACGGAATGGATTTTAATGAAACTTTACAATAATATAGCTTATACATCAGAATAACACATAGGCTACAATTTATAAAGATATTGCGCAGACGAAGTCGCGGGCACGACCTAGTATTATAATAACATTATTTATTTGTGGTTAAAGATGTTTATTTTCTCCAAAGAAATTACATTTCACTTATAAAGAGAAAATACTTAAATACGAAGTAAAATTAGAGTGAGCATGCAAGTATTTAACAATTTATCATAATAGTAATAACAAAAATAACATAAATACAACCTATTTCATTTACACGCTAATTAGTTTAAAACATGAGCATATGAATATATTTTATTTCCTTTTAATATGCCAGCTTTAAAATATTTTTAAATCGCACGACGACAATCGTATTTATCAAATCCTAAAAAAAGTATAGACACGTTAGACAATCTTACTTACTGGACAATCATATAGAGTGTTCACTTTCTGGTACTTGAATGATTCACCGGTTTCATATCCCTGTTTGAGCTCATAGATGACGTTGGTAGCGTTCAAGTATAGGTTCTCGATGCAACCGGTGAAGTTCTGGTTTACTACCAGGCCTTCTTGGAAGTTGGGGACACCACCTATGTAAAACTGCAAGGAAAGACAAGTCTGTGAGATAGTATCGATGAAATTAATACAATTGTGAATTTCGCAATTGTTTGATAATCGGCAACGCGCATGTGAGCCTGGAGTTGCAGGTCCATAGGCTATAGTGACCACTTTCCATCAGGCGGATCGTGATATAAAAAAAAGAATATTATTTTTAGTGATGCATTTACAAATTAGCGTAAAACCATCACAGCGAATCGTAAAGTAGGTAATACATTTGCATTTTAACATATTTTTCTTTAATTTAACATTATTTTATCTTAGCTTAAAATAACCTAATAAATATCCTGGTCATGGCACCAAAATGTAACCCTTCCTAAACACTGACTATGCGTATAAACAGCAACATACAGAGCTGACTTTTCGCAGACCTTTCATTAAGGTTCTAGGTCAGTCAACTTTGTCTAGAATTAAAGGTTTTCAAGAAAGTAACTAGTGTTACCTGTCTGTTAAGATTGAGCCTAGAGAACTCGCCCTTGACTCGGCCGGCCACGATCACTCGGTCGACGGAAAAGATGACGTCGCGTTTCGTGCGAGAGATAAGTACATCATGCCACATATTGTCGTCTAGTAAACTGCCAACGGAGAGGGATGTTGCCACACCAGAACCTGGAGGAAAGAAAGATAATATACTGTTGTAGATTTTTATTGAAGGTTGCTCATGTTCTATCTTCTTAACCACATTTTGTTACAAAATTCAAAAGGATGACTCCTTATTATACCATTCGGTATATAATATTATAGCTGCAACAACGTCTATAGTAGTCTCTAATAACCCACACACACGTACAGTGTATAATAGCCCACGGCTTCGTCCGCTTAGATGTTTGTTAAAACTTTAAACACAGTTTACAGCATCTTAAGGGTTGAATTCAAAAATCACTATTAGTGGAATTTCACGGCATTTAAAGAATGTGCAAAGTCATCATCTAGCTGGTCATGGTGTTAATAAACGCGATTAATTTTAAGGTGTTTAATATCAATGAACAACAATCGCGGAAACAGAAGTCAATAGAATGTGTCAATGTTAGAAGCTTGATTCTACTTAGTTTTGTCTTTGGGTGGTTAGCGAGTTATTCATAAACGCAGATCAAACACAGTTTAGCTAAATTATTATTCATCCTTATCTGTCATTTTGACATTTGCGTGTTATACGCATAATGTTAAGAAGCAATGAGTATTACCGCGAGTCGATTTTCCGCTAAGAGCGCTAGTGGAACTAGTGGGTCCTGCGGGAACATTTCAAATGTCACTTTGATAATTCTCTCATACTGACTCAGGACCCACGCATGAGTGGGTTCTTCACTTCCATTGCATGTCTTATATACTCACCAAGATCAATATTATACACCAGCCGGTTATCCCTGAGCTGCAACGCTATGTAGTCTCCCTGCGTGCCGCGCGAGTACAGCAGCGCACCGGAAGCTGTGCTAGTCTTGAAACGGAACCGGATGGTCTCGTGGGAGGCGGATATCGGGTCTCGGAGGAGGTCAATGTTGATGAGCGATGAACCGTTGAAAGATAATGTGTTGGCCTCTGTAAAAAAGAGATTTTTAACAAACGATACAGCTGTTATTATGAACTTAGAACGGGTCAATCGCGAATGTAGTTAATTTACCTTAATATACCGAAGTTTCGACACAATCTCATGTATCAACTGTATCAAGCCGACACCATGACATTAGCGTTAGCATTAGCATTAGCTTCCATTGATGATGATACAAACGATATATATTTCGTACGAAAAAGAGCTTACTGACGTAAGCATTAAGTGTCATATTCATACACAGAACTACCAACACTGTTAAAAGTTTATAGACTGTTGGCACTTAACGAAACGTCACGTTCCAAACAAGACTATATGAAAGAGTCGCAACTGCAGCACTTTTATAGCGTCATTTTTTTCGGCCGATTGGGTATCCAGTTTTTTATCCTATATCTATGGGTAGCCCCCATTGGCAGCATTTAATAAGTTAGGTTTAAAGAAACAGGCTAAAGACAACTTTATCGACTAAGTAATACGTACCATAATCGCAGCCATACAGCTCGACACGCATAGATATTTTGTCTCTCCACCGCATCGGGTTGATTCGAATGAACTGCGCTATGATGGGCACTTCGAATTCGTTCTTCTTGATAGTGTTACCGTCTTGGTTGCCATCGAAAGTCTATGAAACATTATACAATAAATATATTAGAAATTATTAACTTGAGTAGTAAGTAATTAAAATTCTATAATATTAATTCTATAAATTCTATATAATTACACAAAAATAAGTTAATTATTGAAATTAAATGCAATTTGTTATTCAACTGACTTCAAAAAGGAGGTTCTCAATTTGACTTTAAGTCAAGTCGATTGTGATATTTTTTTCTTTTTAAAGAGACACCAATGTAGTGGGATATTGGTTCTGATCTGGTAATGCTATCCAGTATTTCTACTCAAAGGGAACACAATATATAAAGACATAGATTACATGAGTATGTTGGTCTTTTCTTAAGTTATTTAAGCACACATTTAGACACCACCTATGTTCCCATAGAAGTCGGTATTTAGTTATTTATTAGTTTTAATTAGTAGTTGCACCATCACCAATCACAATGTGTGTAATACAGAATTTTATTAAAAAAATACATAAACACGTACACTCTTACTTTTTACATTCATCAGTGAGCAAAAACGCAGAGCGGTGCGAGATTATCTGCCTTAGATGGTGCGTCTTATTTGTAACTTTAATCAGTATAACTCAGGTCCTCTATCTCATTCATGATACTCACGTCAAGTCGTCGAAAGAGGCCCTCGACGACCCGCTATCACTTCAGTAAGCCGAACACAGTCGGCCCATGACAATATCTCGCGCGAAAGATAGACCCAGTCACTTTTTAACCGTATACACCACGTCTTTTTGCTTTAACTTCAGCATGTAGCTATGGTTAATTTAAGGGAACAGGGTGGCATAGTTACTTTTCTCAAATTCGTAATTTTTACTTTTTAAATTTTTCAAGCAAAATAATTACCTACGTGTTTCATCAAACGCCAATGTAAAACCGACATCACAATTATCTCCAGGTACTAAGTAAGTAACAACTATGACATATCAATGTCATCTCGAATAGGTACTCATACTCCGTTTACCTTGCATAGGTATTATCAAATAAAACAAAATTAGTGATTATCTTTAAAGTGGAGCTAATTGAGACACTAGTCTTTGAGAAAACTTAATCTAAACTAAGCAATGCACCCTTGAAATTAAAGCAAATGAATATAAACATGGTGTATTTTACAGACTGCTAGCCGGTTTCAGGAACGAAATGCTGACGAAAATGTTTTTACCTGTGAAAACGCATCAGTAGACGCCACCGTCCTCCAACCCTCTCCATCGTCAGAGTACTGTATCGTGTACTCCGAGACATATTCATCGGTGGCAAAGCGCCCTCTAGTGGCGATGGCGCGGACTTCTTTCCTCGAGCGCAGGTTGATGGTCAGGTGCTGGTAGTAAGAGCTCTCCGTGGTGGTCCATGCCCCATTGCCTTGTGTGTTAGTAAGTTAGTGTGGTGGCCAGAGGTGGGTGGAAATATTGATTAATTTAAGCATCGTAGGCTGGATCCAGATTATGCGTCGCAAAGAAAGCGCCATCTTTGAAAATGGCGGCATTGTTTGAGCCGAAATTGCGGGCGGTTGCAAATGCGTAATCTGGATTCGACTGTACATTGTCAACAGCTGAGATGCTCATAACTCAGTATGTACACGCGTTCAAAATTGCATGGGCAATATATGAATGAATTCATTCATAAACTGCCCATGCAACTTTGAATGCAGTGGTACATAGTTTCCTCGTTTTCAAATACTCATCGCTGACTTTGCAACTTTTGCTGCTAACTGAACATGTAAGGGAAAGGAATCAATTACCCCTTTAGAGATTTTTAAATAATTTAAAATGAAGTTATTTTGAGAAATCATAATATCGGTACAATTTCAAAGTACGAATCAAATCATTTATTATTTGTAGTAAATGTTTTTATTCATGTTTTTAAGTAGTAACACTACTATATATAAATTAGCCCAGATCCAGTAGTATGTCTTTATAATTCATAATATCGGATTAAAGAACAATTAAGTCTGCTCAGTCATAGTTAGGGGATTGATTAATGATTTTTTTAACTTTATAAGGGGTTGATTCCAATCCCTTTGCCACAGACCTCTAGCCAAAATTTATATTAATCTCCAAAGCACCATAAAAATGTTATCTTTTTTAGAAACCAAAACCAATAAAAAGGGGATAGAAAAAAAAAATATGTGCAACCATGCAAGCCAAAGTACCTTCATGCAAACCAAACTACAAATCTTAGTGCTATGTTATGTCCTAATGCCTCTGTATACTAGACTAAGTAGAGTATATTAATACTTCAAGAAAAAGGCGAACTTATAGCTATTAACCATTATCAACTAGTCATCATTATAACATTTTTTCTACTCCAGCACTTCTAACTGTCAATTAGATGACTGACAGCGATATTCAAAAAGTCTACATTATAACGTTGTCTATGGTATTCCATAAGAACATTGCTCCTATGGATTTTCATACAATATATTAGCACTGTTGTAGTTTTTTTTTAATTTCTTTAGTGGGCACAACATCTTCCCTATTCTGCCACGTTTCTAGATTTAGCTTTTTACGCTATTTTAGCTGTCGTAGAAAAACTAGGGTATGCAACAGCTCATAATTGGGTCTTAAAACTCTCGGGTCTATTATTACAAAACTCGGCATCGCCTCGTTTTGTAACGGCGACCCTCAAGTTTTAAGAACCCTTATTATATCACTGTTGCATAAACTACTATTAACCAGACAATAAAAATTGACCAGACTTACTCTAATTTCAAAGACGAATAATAGAAGTTATGCACTTAAACATGGTCGAAAACAAGATATGGCTGTAATCTGACCTTATTAGTTAAGGGTAAATGAATTTATGAATATAACTATGTAAGTATAGTCTGACAAACCAAGGCTGCAGTAGATATTTTCTTTAAATTATGTGTCCCTTTTCTTCGGTATGAATAAAAGAGGGACATATAAATTAAAAAAAAAATCTACTGCTGCCTTGGCTTGTAAGACTATATTTACAGTCTCTTTCGTACTGAGTTATTCAAAACTCAAAAAGCTAGTAATTTATAAGCTATGAACAGGGATCGGAAATTCGGATTCTTTTATAGCTACACACTCAACAAGTATAGAGTATTTTTTTAAATATTATTTAGGCTGCGTTTTACCAAATTTTTATTCCGAGAATAACGCTTACTCTCAGATAGTAACGTCAAATCACTATGGGATTTTGACATTAGTATCCAACTCTTGGTTAAAAAGTTTGGTCAATCCAGCCTTAATTATTTAAATTCGGGGATTCCGGAATTTCAAAATATTTAGGTTTCGACTATTTTCAGCAATAACATATGTTAGTAAACAGACTTACCTGCAAAAAAATGTGGTGAATCGTTTGAGAGCGTAGAGATATTTGATTATGGAATATTAAGAGAAACTGTTTTCAAAAGTAAAACATTTTTTTGGCAAACTAAATTGTGACAAATTTTAATTGAGTCCGCCCTAATGTAAACAACACCAACACGTTGTAGGGACTGAGGCCAAAGCTTAGGTGTAAAAGCATCCGAATTTTCGATCCCTGCATGCCTATCGCGAACATCGAAAATTGGCATTGACGGTGTACAATCGTCCTCGAGTAGGCACGATTGTTTTGACGAAAAATTTAGAATGATCTATGCCAGAGAAAGCCAATGAACGAAAGCCACTCACCACTTTTCCGCGCAGTGCACAGCCTGTCGGTACCGACTTTCCTCTGGCGTCGAGCTGATGATGCAGTGTGGCTGGAGCGAGGGTTTTGACACGAAAGCGACCGATTTATCCAGTTTTTTGGACATTTGCGACGCACGAGCTGCGAGTACCGCAATGAGCAGCCATCAATCTCATCTACCTTCGTCTGGCTTTTCTAAACGTCAACGTTATTCGAAAAAACTACCCTACTTACTGTCGCTAATTAAACGCGTTTCGTTTTACGATATGTGACAATATTATATGTACTTATATAAATCAAAAAAAACAAAAAAAAAAACATAAGAATTAAATTAGACAGTGTCCGGAACCAACAGACGGGAAAACCTCTTTGTCAGTCCAATAAGCAAGTGTGACAGAGATGGAGACACAAATCCACAATCGTTCGATTTTAGTGGCAGGCCCTAGGTATGACAATCCGAACCGTTATTATTTTGTTAGTATGAATGAAGCCGTTACGCGTTAGTAGCAGACCTGTAACCATAACGCGATTATCCTTATGGTAACAGGTTTCGCGGTTATCAATATCAATTAATGAGATTAGTAAATGCTAAATCTTACGATTGGCAAGAAATACCTTAGTACCCAAAAAGTTTGCCGTAAATAACAAGTTTCCTTCGCCCATTATTACCTTGACTTCGCCCCCCGCGGCCTTGTACCGTACGTAATCCAGGCCATTCGTGCCATAGCTGATGTGGTACTCTTGCACGTACTCCCTGGAGTGCTGACGACCCTGCGTCGCTACCCGGGTGATATTCTTCACAGTCCCAAGGTTGATGATGAGTTGCTGGTCGAAATCGTTCTCAGAAGCCGTCCAAGCGTTGAGACCTTGACAATGAGTGTGCAAGCTTCATTTGAAGATGAGCTTATGTGTTGCTGATGTTGTTACAATACAGCCTTTGTTAGTATTTTTGGGATGTTATGTCAAATGAAATGCGAAATGAACATGTTTTTATTTTATTTAAGCACCTACAACCTGATAACACTATAAAACTTTGAGCATTAAACCAGGTAGAGTAGCAATTGACCTACCCCTCTGACAAACAATCATACTAGAAAACTCCCGTGAGTATCAGGCATATTAAAATACTTATATCGCGTTACTCACGTCAATAAAGTCGAAAATAGTTCGACATGTTTCGGGACAGTCCGTGTCCCTTATTCATAAGTCATGCGTCTGGCCGCGGCGGCTGCTCTACGCACACTGCGAGCACGAGCGCGCTCTGATCCCGACTGCGGCAGCGGCGCGGGCGGTGCTGGCGGCGCAGGCTTCGGCAAAGATACTACCATCTCTTTCACTCCCATTGCTGGTGCTCGTAGTGTGCGTAGAGCAGCCGCCGCGGCCAGACACATGAATAAGGGACACGGACTGTTCCGAAACATGCCAAGCTATTTTCGACTTTATTGACGCGAGTAACCTGATATAAGTAATTTAACAATCACACTCATTGTATCTTTTCTATATAGAAAATGGCAAACATTGCCAGTCCAGCTGATTAAATAGTCAAAGCTGTAAAACTACAAAATACAAAGCACACACTACACCCAAAACTACCAAAAGATATACTTAAATCTAACACAGCTTCATTTCTTTCTTTAGGAAACTGTTTGCAAATGTAATGTCCGGAGGATGTAACGGTTGTGCTTCTTTAACCAATTCTTCAAAACTTAAATAGGAAAATGATACTGGTTTTATAGCAGTATCTTTTGGAATCTGTATAGCTACAGCCACTCCATGTTTATCATCTAGAAGAGTCTCTTCAATCCTCCAGTCACGTTTTAAAACATCATTCACATACAACTGTGTGTCCGTAACAATATTTCCGACTGACATATCAAGTGTTTTAATCACAAATGTGATTTTATTTAATGCTATGGTTATTCCAACACCAATGTTTTTCACATAAGCTTCCTTCAAGCACCAGTGTCTATAAAAGCATTTTAACTGCTCCTTTTCTGTGGGAAAGTCTTTTATAGTATTCCACTCATGTGTAGAAAACTGCCTCGTCATGAGTCTAAAGAATTCTGGAATATTCTTGGTTGCCGGAGGTTCCATCTTCATGACATCTATACCAATGTTTCTCTCCTTATGTCCAGCAAGGACAGAATAGTCACCCTGATGTGATACATTGAAGTTAACAGGACTGTCTCCTGCACCTACTAGGTACGGTTTTCCACGCTCATCTCTAGCAAATCTGACTTCATTATAAGGAATTCCAGTAGTCATGTGGACGAATTTTCTCATCATGAGACGTCCTATAAGTGATGATTTTACATCATCCTGATAAACAAATCTGTCTAACCTTTCTTTCTCATCTGGTTGTATGTAGCTGGTAGCTGACAATATTTCATTGTAACTAGGTGTCCATGTTTTAATGTTAAAAGCCCATCTTATGTCAAAGTCAGCCATCTTCAGCTTGAAAGAAAGGCTATGTTTCTGGGTGAATGTAAATTTGGTCCGTAAATTGATATTACTGAATTTGTGGACCTGCAGTAAAAGAATCCTATTACTTCCAAATGTTCCACCGCATTTCCTTTTTCAGTCTCTCATGAAGTTTTAGGTTGTAACTTTTGAACACACATTTTTTCAGCCAGTATAAGGAATAAAATCTATTTTCAGTTGCACAAAAATAAACTTGCAACACATGCTACACAAATTTGAGCCAAAAAAATCAATGACTAATACACTAAAAGCAGCATTCTGTCTATATATGTAATTTTATGGCTTCGAGTTTATACTTCAATATAAAAAAAAACTAAAGAAAAACGTGGGAATAACTTAGAGGGAACAAAATCAACATAATCTAATACTTATTGTATTCAAATTAAGTTTGGTAAATTGTGCATAGACTTACCATATAATTTAGCATTGTCGGGTCCCCTCTCTCTTAGACTGGAAGTGGCAGTTAGCTTGGCATTAGCTAGCAATGGTTCATTGCATTCAGAGTCAAAGTAATATCTGGCATACTCTAAAACAATAGGCATTAAATTGTAATTAATCAAATAAGTTCATCAGCAAGATTTCTGGGTGAAGTGTTCTAGTAGGTAAGTACAGTTACATGATGCTAATGAATAATTGATTAGTAACTTAAATTTATAGATAAAACTTAGCTAAATAATTATAACATGTACTTATGAATCCATTACATGTAATTCTGATAGAATTACTGCTACCTAATAAGAATAACTGTGATTCTAACTGGTTTAGGTAGTTTTAGATTTAGATAACTGAGAATACTGTTAAAAAGGTCTCTTACTTTAAAAGATAAGGCGTGGTTTTTAAATGAAGTGATACAATAATAAGTAAAAATCCGTTAGACGTATAAACATACCTGCTTCAGACTTTGTAATGCTATAGCAAAGCAACACAACGAAATAATACACAAAATTACTCATCATAATTTCATACTGGGTTGAAATTCGGGATCGAAATAAATATCGGCAATATTCGTGTTAACTATTAGTCAGAAAAGTAGATAATATTGTTTGATCATTACGCTAGCGTTGTCAAGATCATCAAATAAAGCCGGACGGACAACACCCTTGCTGTAAGCTTGTTTTATTTGTAGTTAAGCACGCGTCAGTTAATGTTGTAAACAAATTTACGATTGTAATTGGTTACTTGCGGTATAATTTCGTCACACGAAAGTTTCAACCAATAGCTATACAGATATTATAATGCGGCGCAATGCCGACGGCCATTGAAACTTGAAAGCGTAGTCTGGCGTAGTCAATTCAAGTCCGTTCAAATACTTGAGATATGTGATTGCTTTATTTTAAAAATAATTTGAGAAAATAGGTGAAATCTAAAGAAGTCATGTGACAATTTTCAGACGGTCAAAATTTTTATAAAGATTTTGATGTGTATTTCTTCGAATGTGAATATTCTTTTATAAATATGTCAGAAGCGTAGCGTTTTAAAACTAAATAAGTATTTGGTTTCCGAGTTACACTTATATACTAGTCCGCATGACCGAATCCATAGCACTTATTCTCAAAAATGTAAAGTAGGTACAAATGGTGAAACGTACAAACAAACATGCAAATATAAATAAAGTAGACTAGGCTAGATTTCATAAAAGTATGATGTTTAAAAGAATACTTAAAAGTTTCACAGTTCATTTGCTTGGAAGAGACGGGTGCCACTAATTCGCATCCCGCGAAAAGGCAGCCCAATAATCGGCGACCCAATAATTGGCGACCACGATGTACATGGATTATTGGGTCGCCGATTATTGGGCTGCCTTTTCTTGGGTCGAGCAATCTCGAAGCAGGCCAATAATCGGCAGCCCAATAATCCATGTACATCGTGGTCGCCAACTATTGGGTCGCCGATTATTGGGCTGCCTTTTATCGGGTCGGACAAGCTCGGTAGCGGGCCAATAATCCGAAGCCACAGTTTTTGCAATACAATAATCGGCAACCCAATAATCCGCAACCAAAAAAATGGACACGAATTATTGGGCTGCCGATTATTTGTCTGCTTTTTATACAGACTCCTTAGATCGAATGTTAAGGCAGGTCGGTTTAGGTACGACGACGAGCGAAGCGAGGAGGAGTGTTAGGTAGAACTGCGACCTAACAGCAAGAACCGACTTTTTTTCGCATCCCGCGAAAAGGCAGCCCAATAATCGGCGCCCCAATATTTGGCGACCACGATGTACATGGATTATTGGGTCGCCGATTATTGGGTTGCCTTTTCTTGGGTCGAGCAATCTCGCAGCAGGCCAATAATCGGCAGCCCAATAATCCATGTACATCGTGGTCGCCAATTATTGGGTCGCCGATTATTGGGCTGCCTTTTATCGGGTCGGACAAGCTCGGTAGCGGGCCAATAATCCGAAGCCACAGTTTTTGCAGTGCAATAATCAGCAACCCAATAATCCGCAACCAAAAAAAAGGACACGAATTATTAGGCTGCCGATTATTTGGCTGCCTTTTATACGGACTCGAAGAGACAACATGGTTCGACTCCAATTTGACTCTTATGCTTATATGCAATTGGTTAGCAAAAAAAAAACATTATTATTTTTGTCTTTTTTTTTTTTAATTTTATGGCCTTGTCTTTTATTCTGGTGTAAATGGTATTGCCAGTTTTCCCTGCGAGATGTTAACTTCATCCCAGCATGTACAACTCAGTGTCTTTCGATTCATGATGTCTGTATACAGCTTGCCATCTAGATGATCTAGCTCATGCTGTGCTATTCGGGCCGCCCAGTCTTTAAATTTTTCTGATTTCGGTTCACCCTCTGGACCAAGACCTGAAATATTTAAATGAGTTTGATATAAATTTAAGTAGTAAGTACCTTTAACAGTTTATTTGGTTTTATTTTATTTTTTTAATGTTTTAAGACTTTTAAGTTATATGAGATTATTATAGTTGCTCTGGAAAGTAGATGATTTACTGTTCAAATGTTACTACTGTTACAATTTATAAAAAACCCTATAATTTATAAAAAAAATGCCAAAACAAAATTATCACTAGGGTGACTAATATTTGCAATTTACCTGATATTTCAACCTCTTTATATCTTGGAACCTCTGCAGTGAATCCTCTGACGCTTTCACAACCCTCAGCATGGGAGACTTTGCGATAGTCAACTATTTTTAATGTTGGATTGATAAACACCTAAAATCAAATTAAAATGATTATATTAAGCTTCTTAAACAGCCTGATTATTAGAGATTTTGAGTTGCCTAGTATTGTTTACTTACTCACAGTGTACGGTACAACATTCATACCACGAGATTTGACAATGTCTGGACGCGTGGTCTTAATTTCTAGCGCAGTTAACTGCATGGCGAATATCCTCATATTTACACCAATTTGCGGCGCTGACATCCCTAAGCTGCCGTATCTATTTAAGACTACTTCTAGCTTCTTCAGGATTGTCTGGATCTTCTCAGTTTTGATTGCATCGGCAGGTACCGGCTCCGAAACTTTACGTAATCTAGGATCTCCTATTTGTACGACGTGACTGTATGGAGGCGTGACATGACCACGGCTGGGAGATAGCCTGGCGTACCAGTTGAGTACTTTTCTAGTTACAGTCATGGTTAAACTAAGTCACTTTCAATATAGTTACAGGTTTATCAATAATTTTATTTTGGTTTGTATTTCTAATAATATAACCTCGCACCAAAATTACAAACTAATGGGCTGTCATAGTGACGTTTACGTTCCGTTTCATATAGCACGTAATGAAGCATCTACTATAGATTCGGCAACAAATTTGGAAAATGGAACGATAAATAATTAAACGTCATTTCCATGCCGATTTGCCGAATCTAGATCTACTCTGCCGCGATATAATATTCAAAGGTCATTATAATAGTATTTTGTTAAGTATATATAATTAAATGCTTTTTAAAACACCTTCGCAACTGTTGGGTGATTCAGTTATCGTCTATCAACATATGCGTGTGTGGTCAATTGTTGTTTGTTTGAACTTTAAAACTAGGCAGCCTCATCTTACCGACAAGTTTTGAATTAGTGTTAACTTAATGATAACATCTTTCATAGGGTTCAAGGCAAGTTCTTATGTAATAACTTACGTGTTATTGATTAACAGCCGCCTGTACCATATATTTATGGTTAAAAACAATATGTTGCACTTTTTCTTCTTGCGGTTTTAGCCATATTTTCGGTATTATTGGGCGTGTTATATATCCCAACCTATAAAGTATTAGCATACCGAACTATCACAGACGAATATTGATTGTTTATCGAGGTTTACAACAGCGACAAACCAAACAAACCTAAAATATATATTGCTTTTACATTCCTACTGAATTGTACCTGCAGTGCATCTTAATTAATACAATAAGAATGAATACTTAATAAATTGACGTCAATCAGAACGTGTGGCGTGTGACTGTTTTATTTGTTTCATGAAATATTCTAATTTGTTATACAATCTTTTAAGTACTTACTATTATTATAAAGATGTTTCATGTATGAAACAAGGCCTTGGTATTGGATTTCTGTGAATATTATGACAGAAATTCCTATCTACTTCCATGTCATCATTGCAGGATATTATTTAAATAACAATCATATAATATATATTTATTTTGTTTAACATGGCACTTCACCACAGTACTACTGACTACCAGTGATCATTAATAAAATTATGTAGGAATTACGGTGCAGCATTATTGCGTAAAAAGCATCTGTATGCCCCGTTCTAGCTGGGGTAGCTAATTAGAGTTCGTAACAGTAATATGTATCTTAATTGATTATCTCCCTTGATTTCTTTTCTAGAAATTCCTTTATTTCTACTATGCTGCACCAAAATTGCTACAAAATTATGATCACTGCTGATTAATTATATTTATGTTTACTGAATAAATAGGTTCCATATACGATAAACCAACATTAAATTAAAATTACTGTTTTAAGATTTTCTTCAAGCTTTTAATGCTTATTAGATAACTCATAGAATATAAACAAAATTTTGAAACAATTTCATAAAACTAAATACTTTCAGGATACAAACAACTAAAAATGGTTCTTAACATTTCAGATGTTCAAATTAAGAATCAAGTTATCGAATGCCCTAGCACTTAAGCGCATGATGTCAACACAAGAACCAGACGTATTATTTGAAACATTGAACAATGCAGGCATTGTAACACTAAACCGCATCAAAGCCTTAAACTCCCTAAACACTTCCATGGTGACAAAACTATTACCACAGCTTCAAGAATGGGAGAACACGAAAACCTGTGTCATTATCAAAGGTGCGGGGGATAAGGCATTCTGTGCTGGCGGGGATGTTAAAGCAGCTATAGATAAAGTAGAAGGACCAATATTCTTCCACACAGAATACAATGTAAACTACTTAATCGGGAAATACAAGATTCCTTACATAGCAATCATCAATGGTATTACCATGGGTGGTGGATTGGGGTTGTCTGTTCATGGAAGGTATAGAGTAGCGACAGAGAAGACGCTCATAGCTATGCCGGAGACAAAGATTGGGCTGTTCCCGGATGTCGGAGGATCATACTTCCTGCCAAGGTTGGAGGTTAATTTAGGATTGTATTTGGGATTGACAGGTGAGATGACTGTTTGAGTATGAATCAGAGAGTAGTAAGTTAATAAATGAAAATAATAAACCGGCACACAGAAATACTAAATGTGCGAATAAAATACTAATTGTTCTGTGTAAAATACTGGTAGTTAAGGTCCTACCGAGATCTCGGTCACGGTCTGGCCAGTCTCGGCCAAAATAAGAGCCGAGATCTCGGTCTGGGCTCTCGGCCAAAAAGGGCCGAGTTTCTCGGCTCTGGCCGAACCCTCCGTCTTGACACTTTTTGCGATTTTTGTAGGTACTCACCAGTATTTTAACCAATTATAAAGTGTATCGTGTCATCCTAATGCAAGTGATGTTTTTTTTTCTTACAATTTGGTTTAAATGTATTGTTTTAATGTTGGCTTTATTAAACAAGTGAGTAATTTTGATTATTAAATATTTTTGTGGAAAACGGGTGGTTTTACGTATATTATTATAAGTTCTCGGTCTCGGCCGAGAATACAATTTAGTCTTGGTCTCGGTCTCGGCTGAGACAAAAAGAAGTGGTCTCGGTCGGGCCTTACTGGTAGTTTTGAATATAAAACTCTCGTGAGACTCGAACATATTAAATAATATTTAAAACGGGTCACTCACGTAATTTAGTCGATTTTCGCTCGAGCGAAAATCGACTAAATTACGTGAGTGACCCGTTTTAAATATTACTTACTGGTAGTACTTAAGTACCTAAATGAGATTTCGCAAAGGTAGTATTTCATTCAGTACGTTTAGTATTTCGTAGGTTAGGTCAGTACTTTAGTATTTTTTCGGACGTTTTATTATTATTACTATCCGGTAATAAAGAGGGTTGTCCTCTTAGTTGTATTTAACACAATCATTTTTCTTTCAGGCGACAGGCTAAAAGGCAAAGACGTTGTCAAGTCCGGAATAGCCACACACTTCGTCCCCTCCTCCCGTCTCTACGAACTAGAAACTCTCCTCTCCCGCTGCACCAACGAGAATGAGATCCAAGCCTTACTGACCAAGTTTAATGAGCCCGCTGAGGAGTTCTCCCTGGCTGAGAATATTAAGCATATTAATTATTGTTTCGCTGCGGGCAGTGTGGAGGAGATTATTGAGAGGCTACAGAAGGTTAATAACGAATGGTCAAATAAAACTTTGAAGGTAAAAAAACATATAGTCTGACAAGCGAGCGGGCGTAGTAACAGTAGGACAAAAAAACTATATCCATCCCTTTTTTCAGGGTGGTAATACTAGCGTAAGAAAAAGACAGTATGATGCTCTCTATCCTACTGTTACTGCGCTCGCTGGGTTGTTAGGCTATAGACTTTAAGCTTAAGAGAACCCTGCTTCAGTAATTAGATACTTATGGTTATGGGTAAGTTGTGAATACTGCCCCGCTAGTGTGTACGCAAAGTTCGTCTTTGTGCAGCATATAGTTTTAAACTGCATAAAAAAGAAAGAATAAACTTTATAGACCAAACGTAACTCTTACACTTTTATATATTGTAATGTAGCACTTATTTTTTCTATTATATCGTAATGATGGAACAAAAGACACCAACGAGCCTTTACCTAACTGGACTGCACTTCTACCTAACCACACTTAATTATTTGCCATGTATATCATTACCTAATAGCTATAAATCAAGCGTTATTCAAAGCTGTAATTATCAATCTGTGTAAGTTTCATGATATTTATTTATTTAGTGACATTATGTAGTATAGGTATATGGACAATTGTGTCTGAAATAAATTATTTCATTTCATTTCATTATTTAATTTTTTTCTCAGACGCTCCACTCCGTGTGTCCTGGTTCCCTCAAGATAACCCTCCGAGCGCTGCAGCGGGGAGCTCAACTAGACCTGGGGCAGTGCCTCAAGATGGAGTACCGCGTCGCCTACCGCAGCACCGAAGCCCACGACTTCCCTGAAGGTATTGAACCTTATTGTAACGGCATAGGGTATATATTCCACTATTACTGAGTGTAGATGTGTCCAAATAGACCTGGGCAGTGCCTCAAGATGGAGAACCGCGTCTGCCGCAGCACCGAGGCCCACGACTTCCCTGGAGGTATTGAACCTTTTTGTAATGGTATTAAGGTCTACTTTACAAGATTACAGACATCACGTTTCTATTCACGTCTCTATCGGACACTGACACGCATATTTAACGCTTAAAACATAAAATACTTAATTAAAAATAAATATAATATTAATAAGTGTTTTCGATGTATCAAAGTTAGACTAATTAGTGTAAAAGTTAATTCACGTCATGAATGTGTAATTTAATTAATAGGGAGAAAAGGCAACTCCACTCTAAACACAATTGAAACAAATGTGTCATTTAATTACAATTATTACAATACATTTCGGATAACACTAACGTATTTTTATTCACTACGCGCATGTTTCGGACGTCTTAGGATGCCATGCTGTCCTGCAGCATCGTCCTCAACCGGTTTTATCATCGAGGACGCTGCATGCGGCGAAGCGGAAAGTACGCCCGCCTGCGGGGTCGCGCACGGTACTCGATGCTTGATTTTGTTTTAAAGCCACGTCGGTGTCAAACAAGCATACGGCCCGCCTGATGGAAAGCGGTCACCGTAGCCTATGGACGCCTGGAACTCCAGGGACGTCACATGCGCGTTGCCAACCCATTCACATCTTGTACACTCCTTTTTTGCAGACATACTGTATTTTTTTTGATAATGGATTTTTAAGATGTTCGAACATCGCGCGTAGTGACTAAAAATACGTGAATGTTATACGTAATTTATAATACGTCTCTCGATAGTTTCAAATCGATAAATGTATTACTTCGGCAGGTGTCCGCGCCCTCCTGATAGACAAAGACAACAGCCCCAAATGGAAGCCGGCGACCCTGGCCGAGGCGACCGATGACTACGTCGAGGAGTTCTTCAAGAGGCTCCCGGAAGACAGGGAGCTGAAGTTCTTCGACTTTGGCTCCAAACTCTAAACACTAATAGGCAAGTTATAGTAGTTTATGCTACTGTACTTAATGAGGGGCATTACTGCACGGGTGTGACTTTAATAATAATATAACACGGGTGTTTTAATGTCTAATTATGTATAGTTGCATACACTAATTTACTACACACATATCATAAGTGTTCTAAGATGGGTTCAGGGACCGTAGGGAAATTACCTGCATTGTTATTAGTGCTACTTGGAAAATATCTATAGATTATAGACATTAAAATAATGCAATAAGTTTAACACATACACACAATTTTTTCTCTCACTCGTAAATAGTAAAAAACTAACAAAAAAATTACAGTTCGAAATGGCGGCGTTTCAAATTTAGAATAGACAGACACCCGCTTGAATTGACAGCTGTTCCAAATTTAAACTCATAACCTACTGTTTTCAGTAGGTAATGTTAAAATTGCAGTTCCGCTAATTCCTGCTGGTTGGTAATGCTCGTATTGTCTAAAAGTGCTATATTTTTGTACACTGAAGCGTCCCGAATAAACGATTTTCTTTCTTTCTTTCATTGCCTATGGTTTCTGAACTCATTTTAGAGCACTAATGAATAATGATATGTGCGTATATTAAAATGATTACACCAATGCGGATCCGTACGTCACTGTGTGAGCGAGATAGTAGCATTCTCGTGTATAGCGATATCCCAGTCTTACATCGTTTTCATTCTTCTTACGTGTTAAGTTTAATCCTATTAAGAAATTAGATTCGCACCGTACAGTCACCTGCAATAGTATATGACGCTGTGAAGGCCGCAAAAATATGTGACACAGTCTTGTTTGTACCGCCATAAGAGCGTGTCACATATTTTTGCGGCCTTCACAGCGTCATATGCTATTGCAGGTGACTGTACACCGGTTTCTGAGTGAGAACGCTACACGCGTATATAGCGCTGTCCCTCTTGCACACCTTGTGAATGTGTTCCAAAGTATTGGGATTATCTTGTGTCCATACTCCATATGAATGAATTGCCAAAGTGACGTTTGATATGCGTAAAATCTTATATTAAAATCGGACATCTATCACATTTATAGGTAGTTTCACTAGAGTTGAGGTCACGCACACAACAACGTTGTCTTGTAATGACATCGAGATTTTAAAATGAATGTTTCTTTTTCCTACCGATGGCAAGTAAAAAAAAAGTAAAAGTAAAAAGTAAAAGTGAATTGTTAGACAGACCAAAAATTCTTTATACCTATTACAAGTATAATATATCTTGAAGTGTTTTAATTGACATTAACGTTCACTCATTTATTTCATTCATTCACTTTTTTTGTAATCAGTACTTTATGTAGTTGTGTGTGAAATCATTCACTTCAACTCTAGTGAAACTACCTATAACGTACACAACTGTTTAAAAAAGAATCGAATACGTTCAATAGCCCTGAAAGTTAGTTTTGGTCTAGTCAAAGAATTAGGTACTACATTTCCTTTTACTTCTTTATTCACGCTAAAAATGGCGTGCCAACAGCCGGCCCACTCGGACATCGTCCGGAATCTAGTGAGAGTCTGAATGGCGGGTGTATCAAATATAAGAAAGTATTATACCAAAATCGAGTACCTAATTGCTACTATTAGGACCTCTTTTAAATTAATTAGTACCCATAATTAAAGTTATTACGAAAATCAGTTACAACGGTGAACGGCCATTAACAGACGATCGAACCTGCATGTTACCAGACCAAGGTCACGGTCCGGTACGGGCGTCTGTTGGCCTTATACATTTTCTCTAGAGACAAAATGTAAAAAACTCATAAACCACAACTGAAAACGCAGAAATACTTTTTGAATATGAAGGTACCTTCATTCTTCGTTCGCCGACTTCGCCGTACAGCATCTGTATAGGTTACATGTTTTTTTTAGGGACAAAATGTAAAAAACACGGATACCACTACTGAATACGCAGAAATACTTTTTGATTATGAAGGTACCAATCACTACATAGTATAAAACAAAGTCGCTTTCTCTGTCCCTATATCCCTATGTATGCTTAAATCTTTAAACCTACGCAACGGATTTTGATGCGGTTTTTAATAGATAGAGTGATTCAAGAGGAAGGTTTATATGTATAATAATAACCCGTGCGAAGCCGGGGCGGGTCGCTAGTTAGGTACTAAATTTTAAATTGATAACACTCACTAAAAACCCATGGGATCATTACAGGTTGTCAGGTTGGCGGGTGTAACTGATTTCCATAATAACTTTAACTACGCGGAGGTACTAATTATTTTAATAGAGGTACTAACTAGTAGCAATTATGTACTAAATTTTGTTATATTAATTTCTTATATTCGTTTACATACACCCGCCATTCTGACTCACGGAATCAACCATATATTAATTGGCAGATCAGAGGGATATGCCCCAACGTATATAGCCGGCTAGCGTCCACGACCAGGGGGCCATTTCTTGAAATCTTCAAACTGTCAAATAGTATGGGTTTCCATGACAACACATAAATAATATTAGTTTCAATATTCGGGAATTAGGCCCCATACCGGGTGTTGCCTGGAACAGGAGCAATAAATCAATCGTACGTTTAATCCAAAGTGAATAACGTTTGTTCGGCGACTTTTAAAAATAACTTTTTTTTATAACACTTTAAAAGTTTATTGGTACTGTGATTTTTGTCACTTTTGTACTATGAGAAAATACTATTTAGGTTGTATGAAAAAATGAAAACCTACAGAGTACAGTCAAGTGCAAAAATATGGTTCGACATAATCGACTCTTATTACACCGGCATAAGGTGCTATGGGACATATTTTTGAGTAAGATGTGCACCACCATATTTTTACACTTGACAGTACATCATTTAAAAAAATTGTTGAACAAAAGTTGTCGAGTTTGAGGAGACCTACCTGCGATTTAATTTATTGCTCCTGTTACAGGCAACACCCGGAATATCAGAGCGCCTACCACGAACCGCGAACGAAAGTATACCTCCCTTTCGCACTTGTGATTTCTTACTCAAGTGCGACAGAGAGGTGAAACTTCGTTCGTGGTTCGTGTACCTTCAGTAGTGTGTTCTATGTCATTTTATGATTTCGACTGAAGGACTTGTATCCATGGTCATAATAAAAAAAAACAATAGTTTGTTTACTGCCTACTTAATTTTTATAAAAATATAAACAGGGTTTCATTTTAAATGTTAAACTAGTGCAATAAAACAGTTGTATAGAAATCAAGTGCCACTTATTAATTTTAAGATTGTTACTTTTTATACAGATGTAGTTTTTGTGTATTTCTGTTTAATTCCAGTTTGTATTCCAAAATGTCATTGCCGACTCAAAAAGCATTTATTTTAGAACTATAGTGTTTTTTTGTAATAATAATTTTGTATTGCCGTTTGTATACTTTGTGTTATACTGTGAAATATATCACTCATAAAATGTTTTCTTGTATTTCATTGGCCTTATTGCTATCCGCCATGGTACTCATGGTCCAACATAAAAAGAGGAGAGATAGGTATAGGTAAATTATTTATATTCAAAATATATTCAGTAAGTGTAACTTACCTACCTTAAATCTAAAATAAAATAGGACCTTGAAGCAGAGCGGCTGAAATCGGCAAAATTTTAAAATGTTATAAATATAAGAGACTGGGCAGAGAGTATCATTTTGTACCATTTAGGGACGAAATTCCATGGGGTTGCCAACGTCTGGTTGATATAACTTGGTTACCGAAGAGCTCTTGGGTTCCTCGCACAACATATCAGCATTGCGATACAACGAGGAAATGCCACCAGCATCCTAGATACAATGCGTCAAGGATCTATTATAGATTTAACGTATGTAGAGGTAGGTATTATTTAGCAAATCAAATGATTTAATTTAATGTTTTTGTTTAACTTTACTATAGGACCAACCCCAAAATCGTGAAATAAATTTGACTGTTTTATACATTTTGGTTGTGTGATCTTGACATTTTGTATGGGAGAGTTGTTTTTAGGGTTCCGTGACTAAGGGTAAAACGGGACCCTATTACTAAAGCTGCCCATCTGTCCGTCCGTCTGTCACCAGGCTGTATCTCAACAACCGTGACAGATTATGTATTTCTATTGCCGCTAACAACAAATAATAAAAAGCAGTTGCCATTACCAAGTAACAACATACTAAAATGCAGGTTAAAATAAATATTTAAGGGGGCTCCCATACAACACACGTAATTTTTCTGCTGTTTAACCCTTCGTCTGTGGGTGGGTCAAAAAGTCGTGAGTTCAAACCTCGGTGGTATCGTAAAGGGCAAATGAAATTGTTTAGAAAAAAAATGCAAAAAGAGGACCAAAAAATGTGGTCAGGATCCTTATCAAACACAGACGAAGGGTTAAAAAGAATGGTACGGAACCCTTTGTGCGCGATTACGACTTGCACTTGCTCGGTTTTTTAAGCAATAACATGAAATCATACCTCTATGATCTGATCGGATCATATAGTCGAAATATATGGGAATAAATGTCTTTAACCATGTAAATATTCGCCGTCTTTCATTAAGATTAGTTGACCTAGAAGTAAAGGCGTTAGCCGCGTAAGCTGAAGACCCGGGTTCGATCTCCGGCTTTGCCACTGATTGAATTGGTCTTTTTCTTTAATATATGACATCTATTTCAGTTTATAATTATAATTTAAGTCTATACAGGGTGTAACACCAGGCACTGAAAATCTATAAAGAAAAGAGAGGATCAACTCATAATCGGAAAAATAAGTACTAGCACCGACTTCAAACGTATCAGTTGGTAGCGCTATGTGATGTCACCTCCATTTGTTTGATTACTCATCCTTTCCGAACCTTACAGCAACTAAGGAATACATTTTATTTTTCACTTTTTGAAGTCGTAAATTGAAAGCTACTCGTATGTCATATACTACAGAAAAAATCACCAAGCCCTCTGGTGCGCAGGGCTGGGATCGAACCAGCGACCTCCTGCTTTCGAGGCAGACGCCCTAACCACTGGGATACTCGATCACATTTATTACATTTAATTAATGATTTGATTCGTGCTTTACAATTGTTCTTGAAGGCGGTTTTATTTAAAAAAAAAAAATATGTAGGTACCTATTCTGTGGTTATTGAAATAAAGTTACACAGTATCAAGATACATGCTTGCTTTAATGTTTACTCGGATCTTAACATACAAGTAAGCTCTACAGTTTTTTACTAGCATTTTTTCTTAAAAACTAGGATATTTAAATCGAATTGTATCTTATTTTAATACAAAACGGAGAAAATGGAGTACGATAACTTCACAATCTGAAAAAAAATAGTCCATTATAATATTTCAAAATTATCCGAACTGATAATGATAAATATCTTTATTTTTCAATTTATACACATTACAATGCACTTTATGAACGCCAAAAAAAGCTACTACCGGTTTTAACCCTACACCACAGTCCGAGAAGATTATTGCGGCCAAGAAACTAGGCGAGGCTTATTATTACATATTTTTACACTTGACTGTACATCATTTAAATAAAAAGTTGAACAAAAGTAGTCAAGTTTGAGGAGACCTACCTGCGATTTAATTTATTGCTCCTGTTACAGGCAACACCCGGAATATCAGAGCGCCTACCACGAACCGCGAACGAAAGTATACCTCCCTTTCGCACTTGTGATTTCTTACTCAAGTGCGACAGAGAGGTGAAACTTCGTTCGTGGTTCGTGTACCTTCAGTAGTGTGTTCTATGTAATTTTATGATTTCGACTAAAGGACTTGTATCCATGGTCATAAATAAAAAAAAACAATAGTTTGTTTACTGCCTACTTAATTTTTATGAAAAATATAAAACAGGGTTTCATTTTAAATGTTAAACTAGTGCAATAAAACAGTTGTATAGAAATCAAGTGCCACTTATTAATTTTAAGATTTATTACTTTTTATACAGATGTAGTTTTTGTGTAGGTATTTCTGTTTAATTCCAGTTTGTATTCCAAAATGTCATTGCCGACTCAAAAAGCATTTATTTTAGAACTATAGTGTTTTTTGTAATAATAATTTTGTATTGCCGTTTGTATTCTTTGTGTTATACTGTGAAATATATCACTCATAAAATGTTTTCTTGTATTTCATTGGCCTTATTGCTATCCGTCATGGTCCAACATAAAAGAGGAGAGATAGGTAGGTATAGGTAAATTATTTATATTTAAAATATATACAGTAAGTGTAGTGTAACTTACCTACCTACCTAAAATCTAAAATAGGACCTTGAAGCAGAGCGTGACTAAGGGTAAAACAGGGCCCTATTACTTAGGCTCCGCTGCCCATCTGTCCGTCCGTCCGTCTGTCACCAGGCTGTATCTCAACAACTGTGACAGATTATGTATTTCTATTGCCGCTAACAACAAATAATAAAAAGCAGTTGCCGCTACCAAGTAACAACATACTAAAATGCAGGTTAAAATAAATATTTAAGGGGGCTCCAATACAACGTAATTTCTCTGCTCTTTAAAAAAAATGGTACGGAACCCTTTGTGCGCGATAACGACTTGCACTTGCCCGGTTTTTTAAGCAATAACATGAAATCATACCTCTATGATCGGATCATATAGTCGAAATATTATATGGGAATAAATGTCTTTAACTATATAAATATTCGCCGTCTTTCATTAAGATTAGTTGACCTAGAAGTAAAGGCGTTAGCCGCGTAAGACCCGGGTTCGATCTCCGGCTTTGCCACTGATTGAATTGGTCTTTTTCTTTAATATATGACATCTGTTTCAGTTTATAATTATAATTTAAGTATATACAGGGTGTAACACCAGGTACTGAAAATCTATAAAGAAAAGAGAAAAGAGAGGATCAACTCATAATCGGAAAAATAAGTACTAGCACCGACTTCAAACGTATCAGTTGGTAGCGCTATGTGATGTCACCTCCATTTGTTTGATTACTCATCCTTTCCGAACCTTACAGCAACTAAGGAATACATTTTATTTTTCACTTTTTGAAGTCGTAAATTGAAAGCTATGTCATATACTACAGAAAAAATCACCAAGCCCCCTGGTGCGCAGGGCTGGGATCGAACCAGCGACCTCCTGCTTTCGAGGCAGACGCCCTAACCACTGGGATACTCGATCACATTTATTACATTTAATTAATGATTTGATTCGTGCTTTACAATTGTTCTTGAAGGCGGTTTTATTTTTTATTAAAAAAAAATATGTAGGTACCTATTCTGTTGTTATTGAAATAAAGTTACACAGTATCAAGATACATGCTTGCTTTAATGTTTACTCGGATCTTAACATACAAGTAAGCTCTACAGTTTTTTACTAGCATTTTTTCTTAAAAACTAGGATATTTAAATCGAATTGTATCTTATTTTAATACAAAACGGAGAAAATGGAGTACGATAACTTCACAATCTGAAAAAAGAAATAGTCCATTATAATACGAGTATTTCAAAATTTGCCGAACTGATAATGATAAATATCTTTATTTTTCAATTTAGACCCATTACAATGCACTTTATGAAAGCCAAAAAAAGCTACTACCGGTTTTAACCCTACACCACAGTCCGAGAAGATTATTACGGCCAAGAAACTAGGCGAGGCTTATTTTTTCAAGAAAAAAATACATATGTAGTAACAAGGGGTTGCAAGAGTACATGGGCGGCGATAGTCGTTACCTCCTGTTCCATAAAAAAGCGATACTTACCGATAAATACGATTGATAAGATAGGTCTATAAATCCACAACATTTAAAAACAACCGGTTTCTGCAAAAAAACAATGATATTTGATTTGCAATTGATATATTTAGGCACAGTCTACCAATTGAAACCCTAGGCCACTGTAGGGCTATGTTATAGTGACGCTGTAAATCAGATTGTAAGAAATCTCTACTGCTTGTCATTTTGACATGGTTCTAGAGTGACCTAGGGTTCCAATTAGTCGATTCATAGAATAAAACACCTGTCTGTAGCTCAATTATCGTGTTAATATTAATATAGCTTTCACAATTTAGATTAACATCACACAAGTGGCCGAAATGATTCAGGATTGTTATAGCCAAATATAATAATTACCATATTTCTAAGATGTCGCAATGTCAATAGAAAGAGTTTCTTGTTTTCAATATGGTACCTAAATAGTAATGACGTTTCCACATTACGTCCCGTCCCATACCCAAAATGTATACCTAGTCGGTTAATACTAAATAGAATGTAATATGCGGAACCCGGGGCAGGGGTTCCATGTAATATGCGGAGCACGGGGTAGGGGTTTGAGCACGAAAGCACACAGGACAGAGTTACATTCTTGTATTGTCTCCACACTCAACTGTCTCTGCTTATATTACTAACTTTATATATAACTATCCTACGTGTCCTAAGAAGCAATCCCTTATCATGTGGAGAGGTGCTTAATCTTTACTTAATCTCTACTACGTTGTCTACGTGATCAACGTGTAGGAATGCAATTTGCTTGCCTATCACAAGAACAAATCCTTCAAATAGGTTCCTAATTCGTTTGAGTCATCAATAAACGTGAATATTCATTAGTTTCATAATAACCAAATTCAAAAATATCTACGGTTGACAGTTCAATTGATTGAATTTTAGGTAAAGTAAGGTGGGGGAAGATTGAATGATTTTTTGATGTGATCACAAAACAGAGAGACTAGTTAGTCTTTCTGTTTTGTGGTTAAGCTAATTTGAAGATGATACCTGACTTTGGGCCATAGCAATGAGCATCAACCTCCGGATACGATAAGATGACCTGTTGGTACAGTTCTGCCACCCTGACATAAAGATGGCCGTCGGTAAATTTTCAGCCTGGAAACGTGCAAAAAATTACTAGTAAATATTATATTAGTAGATTACGTACCGAGGCATGTAAAGTAAGAAACTTCTGTGATCTCGTCCTATGTGATCTGAGGCTTTCTTATTTACTGGCCTAGGCCTGTAAATAATTTTCTGTCCTCCGGCTGGCAAGCCGCTACGCTAAATTTTGCCGCTTGCCGACTGCGTCGAGCAGAAAAATAGTGTACAGACCTTGGTCAGTAAATAAGAAAGCCTCAGATCACATGTTTATAATTACACGAGATCTAACACATTTCTTACTTTACAGACCTGGGTACGTAAGCTTCTACTTCTGCTCGACGCAGTCGGCAAGCGGCATATTTGTTAAGCGTAGCGGCCTGCAATTGGGTGCTTGCTGGCCGGAAGGCAGAAAATAAAAGTAGATATACAATATACATATTTAGTTTGACATTCAAAACGTTAACACTTGTGTTAAATGCGCGTGCATGTAACATGGGTAAATGCGGATGTAGAGAAAAGCACCCATCAAACATAAAACCCAATATCAGGTCATTAAACTCATTTGCAGTAAATGTGTGAACTACCTACACCTACCTACCTGCAAAATGTCCATTTTGCGAAACAAAGTCTTCGGGTCCCTTTTGAAAACGAAAGGATCAGTTTTCCCTGTACTGGGAGTACCTACTACCTATATAATAAATAAATCATTTATTTCGAGCAAGTTAAACTCATATTAAATATAAAGCTTAATTCTAAAAAGTTGTATTAGACTTAAAATCAAGAATTATATACACCTATAAACTATTCATATTGAACTTAACAGCTGAGTACGGCACGTGTAGCCGACTACAGCGTAGTAAATAGGGGGAGTCCAGCCTGCCCCCTATCACCTTCATGATGATGTTGGGGCTGGCGCGTGTCCGGCGCACCAGGGATGCGGCCCTAGCATGATTTTACCTCGACAGTGACATCCCCTGCGTTCCACATGATGACTCCAGTGCTGAAGAGCATGCCCCCGATAGTGGCTCCCATGGGTAGGAAGTGGCTCAGCGCGCGGTCGGTATGCTACGGGAAGTATAAATATTTGAAAGAACAATGGGAATATTCCCCTCTTGGTAAACATGCTTAAAAACCGGCCAAGTGCGAGTCGGACTTGCGCATAAAGGGTATCTACAAAAACGGCAAAAAAATGTTTTTTAGTATTTCTTGTTACAGCGGCAACAGTAATAGAATTTCACTTGTCTAACTATAACGGCTCATGAGATACAGTCTGGTGAAGTGGTGACAGACAGACAGACGGAAAGTAGAGTCTTAGTAATAGGGTCCCGTTTTAACCTTTGGGAACCCTAAAAAATTTAATTTTTTATTCGCATAGAATATACCAAGTCAGGTCATCGAATTCGGTGGAACTGATAATGCAAATTGTAGTTCATTTAAATTATACACTTTAAAAATAAATCCGTTCTAAAGTATTATTTTACTAACTTTAAAAACAACCTCCGACGTTTCAAGGGCGAGACTGCCGTCGTAGTCGTGATGAAGAAAATCGTGAAAGTTTAAACAAGTTAAATGTTTGTAATTAATGTATTAAGCACTTGCAGCACCCGGAGTTGCGCTGTCAAATTCCATACAAAAAACGCTTAACCCCGGGTTATGTGCCGAACCCTGGGTGATGCAAGTGGGCCTTATATTATAGATAATCGAGCGGGCTGTCCAGCCTGTTGTTCTTATTTAAGGATGACTCACACTAGCACGGGACGGGACGGGACGGGAAAATCTGTCAATTTCTATAGAAGGAATCAGTGATAGCTCGGAGCCCTCGGATGTCACGTGACTCTTTCTATAGAAATTGACAGATTTTCCCGTCCCGCCCCGTCCCGTCCCGTTCTAGTGTGAGTCATCCTTTACCCCATTTCCCCGTTGTTGGGGCTGCAGGTTTGGGCCAAACACGAAACGATGTTCGGTGTCGCCAATCATCAACAGCTTGTACATGTAATCATGATTTTTATCATACAATTCAATGGAACGGGAGTACTTTTTAATGTGGATAAGGGTCTTAACTTTTGAAAAGTGCACTGGAAAGATACCGAAAATCGTTTTGTTTGACCCGTTTGGCTAGTGGCCCTTAGTATACATATGTTGTATTAGTATACATAATATACTTATGTTGTTGTCACTTCGTGGCACCCGTGGTTTATTATTAAAACATTGTCTAAACCAATTCGTTAAAGACCACGATGATATTTAAAAAATAAGAGAAGTGAATAGATAAAAAAGCGGGTTTCCGGCTGAATCATGGAAAGCGCTTAGATACGAATGTTTAACGGTACCTTTAACTGCAACATGAGCAGCACAAGAACATTAATGTTGACAATAATGTGTCCACTAAATACGTTGCCGCAAGTCTTCTGGACTTGTTGTACGCACCTGAAAGATTACCACTACTATTAAAACTTTTTCACCAAAACTGTTCATCATCAGAGCGAAGGTGTTGAAGTCAAGAAAATTAGGCAGTTTTTGAATACGACGATAGGAAATGAGTCTGATGAGCACATGACGCACGATGCCGTTACTCGCTAGTTATACAAGGGGTAACTGTGTTGTGTTAATAAGTGAAGGCACAGTTTTGGCTCCTCACAAATAGCACATCCTTGGGAACATACCTAGTGCTTAGCGGGAACATAATTTAAGTGTATAATAATATTTAAGAAAAATAAAGCTATTTTCGACTTTATTGACGTGAGTAACCCGTAAGTAATAAGTATATGAATATGTCTATCGATGACTCACGGGAGTTTTTTATTTTTTGAAATAATGTAGTCGGTGGAAAAGGTAATAAGCTCGGTGTACTTGTAGGTACTGCCATTTCACCAAATTTTTTCCCTCTAGTTGGCATACCAATGTTTACCACATTCATATTTTCCATAGTGTCATTTGGCAAGGTGGTTTCAATTTCTATAGAATGAGTCACGTGATAGCTCGGAGCCCTCGGATGTCACGTGACGTTTTCTATAGAAATAGATCGTCCCGTCCCACCCCGTCCCGTTCTAGTGTTAGTCATCCCTTACGCAACTAAAAATATGTGAAAAGTTTTATGCATAACGTTGTAAGTATGCCATTTGATTATTCGACCAAATGGAAACATGGGAACTGTTTCTTAGAAAGAAAGGAGTGGAAAATTTCATAACCTCGGGCGGTACTCGAACCCGCGACTTCGGGACTCTTACAGTAGATGTTGCTAAGTGCCCTCCAATGGCGCAATACGAGGCATATGGTGGAGGTGGCCACGAATGTGGTCGGAGTAGCTCAGTTAGCAGAATGATGATTACTTTCTAAGAAAATTAGTAGGTATACGTTTATTAAAACTAATGGGAACTGTTGTTTGGGAAGTGATACTTTGCCAAGGAATATTTGGCAATAAGTATATTAGTAAACCAAAGAGCACTTTGCTCACATTTATTGTGGAGCTCATACTCTTGTATTTAATCTTCATACAAACCAACGCTTACCAAATAGTAGCAGCATGCAATCTTATACCAAGCTTAAGAGCTCTTTCAAACTTCTCCTCCTTATCCTTCTGACTGATCCTCTCTTCAAATATTCCCTCCATATTCTTGAAATACTTCTGCAGATTCGTGTACTGATGGCTGAGGGAGATAATGACAGCCAGAACGACGAGATAGACTGTCGTGATGCGGAACATCCAGAACCACCACAGGATATAGAAGGTGACTCGACCGATGCCGGCTAGGAGTGATTGGTCATGGACCTCGGGCCAGACTGTTATGATGGTGGAGAAGGTGTCATCTGTAATATATCATCACATGAATTACATCTCACGTTGTTATTTAGTTGTTCCCTCGTGTTTGAGGTTAATTATTATAATTAAGAAAATATCGTTCTTTCATGAGCTAATCAAAAATAGGAGTATTTTTATGAGACATGTATTTTTTTAATTTTCAAGATATTTAACTTTTATATACCTACATAAAAATTGAAAATTAAGGGCGAAAGTGGAAAATGACGTCATTTTCCCATCAGAATCCCAAGCAGAAAAATATTAAAAAAGTTCTTAAATATAACATTTGACACTGACAGTTGTTCAGTCACTTCCTCGCCCTCACCAAAGACTTCCTCGATTATGCAAGTAAAGTGACTTCATCATCCGGTTGTCTCTAAAATACGCTACTCCAAAAAAACTAATTCCCCTATCGCGTAATACCCCAATTTAGATCGGGAGGATGTTTAAAGGATCTCATCCACATGAAATCCGGTGCTTAATAAATGTAAGCAGTCTTTCTCCGGGACTACGGCGACAATCTCGCCCTTGAAACGACGGAGGTTAGTCGTGAGGAACCGACTTAAGTAGGAGGGTGGAAATTAGAATCCGTCCCTGTACCTACAAATATAATATAATAGAATTGATTTCAGCGAAGAGGGTGTCGCGATACTCGCGATGGGGGTGTTTGTTAATATATAAGTCAGGCAAGAGATGCAAGGCATACATACCATCTTTCACTCCTAACGAGGTGTAGTTCACCTCACACTCTCGGCTCCCTCCAGTAGAGGACCCGAGGTGTTACACATAATCTGCTTCGCTTATCTGATGGTGGTTTTCTTATACGTGCGATCTGTGGGAAGATTGACTCTATGAAAATGACACTCTCTACAATCTCGGTTACCCTAATACGGTACACGATTACACACATTAGTTATTACACATGAGACCCATCTTACCCGGCCAGATGAAGGATCAAGCACATGATTATGGCTCCGGCGAATACGCCGAGCCTGATGGGTTACCTGGTGCATGTCGCACCCCCATCAACATGGCCGTCGCCACGGGCCGGACTACCATATGTAGCCCGGCTAGCGGCCGTCGCCGCTGACAGGTCCGAATCCGAGCCCTGTCGGAGTACCCAGCGCCATACTACGCTGCACTCCAATTACCGTGCAGCCGTCGCCGCCGGCCTGACCCCTGCGAGCCGCGGGCACCTACCGTCACACACCGATACGTCCCGCTGCAAGCAGGTCAGTCGACACAAGAGACAATACAAGAGACACGACGCCTGCGTCGGGACAAACTGCCGCAACTCCGACACCCCACGCCACGCCAGACGTCGCCAAGTAACCTTTTCTGCCTTACCTAAGATGGTCTCTAATAAAATAGCTCTTATAAGTTCAGCGTCCACGGCAGAGACCGTGGCACCCTGAACCTATAGTAATTTACTGTCTTGTCATTACTTGTATAATAGATGTTAAATAGATAATACATTATAGATTGCAAGAATGTCATATCACCATATTTTGAGTCCTCACCAAGTAACTAATACTTATATACTTAGATACTTAGCTTTAGACGACTCCGGAATCTCCTAGAAGTCCCCGGAGCTCGCCTCGATACGTATTTAACACACTTTCTATAACTCGCGCGTTCGCGCCTACTATTCGGATAATGGCGATTCGCGCCATCTTACTTTTTGTGCACTATGGTTTACAATGTGTCGTAACTTACCACGACTCCACCAGAGTGCTTCTCAGTGTTGCCGCACGCGAATAGCATTGCGGCATTAAGGTTGCTTTACATTCGCGTTCGTCGCGACACTCCCCACCAGAGGAAGCAACACGGCGACTAGATTGCTGGTCCATTCCTTAATCTTCTCTAGCGCCCGAAGAGCTGCTTCTCTCTTGGGTCTTGAGTCTTGTTGTTCTGAGGGTACGCCTGGCCCTAAGCGACGTGGCTCAGGTTCAGGACACTCGTGGTTGACGACCGCGAGTGGTTCTGACTCTGATATAGACTTAGACTTAGACTCGTTATCAACATACATAGGCTCTATATGTGAGGAACGTACTTCCTCCATAACCGATGTCTGTGGCAGTACTTCTTCTTCTACTTCCTCTCTGCCGGCCAGCTGCTGAGAGACTCTCTGTCCAGAAGGTGCTTCGAAAGTTACGTCATCACTATCTATTGGACGCGGAAGATCAGGAATCTGTAGAGGATCTTCTAAGTTCTCTTCCTGTTGTGATATTTGCTTACACTGTTCTTCTCTATCTTCGATCTCTAACGGGTAGAGATGCGCGATAGATCTCGTATACATTGTATCACCTACTCGGACTGTGGCGACCCTACACAATCCTTCGGCGCCTTCTCTCAAAGAAACTATTTTACCAACTTTCCAATTGATCCTATTTTTAGTGTCTCCTTTAATCTGTACGACTTGCCCTATGCTTGGCGTCAACTTGGAAGTCACCCTTGGTTCATGTGGGTGGTGGCTATACCTTTCCCTCAAATTTAGGAGATACCGGTTCTCAAACATCTCTTTAAATTCTTGCCGAATTATCTGTGCCTTTTTCCATCCTTTAATTAGGTTATCCTTAGTCACCGTCCCAACTGACGTGCTAGGATCCTTTCCTGAAGTTTCCATGACAATGCATTTTCCCATAGTCGTAAAATCGGAAGGTTTCAATACGTGCACAGGCTCTGTGTCCACGTATGTTAAAGGTCTCGTGTTAAGAACAGCTTCTATCTCTTTAATCACTGTTGTCAGCTGACTATCGTTCAATAAATGCTTCTGTAAAGTTTTCTTTATGAGCCTTCATTATAACCTCGTTAGTAAAATCTGAGTTTTTTGGTATGAGTATAGGGTATCGTTTATCGAACGACCAATCCGCGTACTTCATACGTCCTTTACATCTTAATAGGTCATCTATGTCTTTAAATAAACCTAAGTTCCGGCTTAAACTGGTCTCTTTTCCTTCTGTCTCTAGAGGAAAGTATGTAGCCTGAATTTCTCTTAATTTCAGAAGTTTATTATCTAACATGTGACTATTCTCATGAGTCTCTTCTAACGTAATATCTCCTTCCGTCTCCATTGGACTGACATTGGATATAAATGGATCATCTATCTCCATCAGATCTTCATCTTCTTGGATCCCAAGACCCTCCCCAGTCAAGAGAGAATTGGTTGGCCCGCCACTGGGCGTTGCTGGCCAGCTCCTGGAGTCACGCGTTATGAATTGTGGACCCTTCAGCCACTTGTCCCCGTCCTCTCTTAAACAGGTAGGTCTCGTACCGACGTCTGCTGGATTTAATTCCGATGGAAGATATCTGATCTCTAGTTCTTTGTTTGCTTTGATCTCTTCTATGCGTCTAGTCACGAAGGGTGGTAACAATTTGTTAGACTTACACCACTCAATGACAATCTGACTATCTGTCCACAAGACTTGTCTGATGATGTTATGTTGAAGAAATTTAAGAACAAATTTTACCAATCTACTTCCTATTAGTACCCCTAGAAGTTCAAGACGGGGTATCTTCAGACTCTCCTGTTCTTTAATTGGTACAATACGGGATTTACCAATGATGAAACTTTTCTCCGATCCACAGACTAAAAATACGGATGCTGCATACGCCCTTCTTGACATATATCAGGAATTTTCTTCATGAATTCTTCAGAATTGGAACTCCAATCCCTTAATGACATTGAAATATCTTGAAATGATCCCTTTAGATTTCTGTAGAGCCCCATTGCTTCTTCCGTAGAGTCAGCACCAGAAACGAAGTTATCCACGTATATGTCCTTCGCCTTCTGCCTGCCTGTTCTTTCGCCGTCTGGAATGTAACATAGGAACGTTGAGAACCTGAATCAAGCAGCAGACGATATTTAAATTGATGCTCCTTATCACCTAATGGATTAGCATAAACTATTGCGGTCTGAAGCGTAGTGAAGCCGTTTCCAAAATTTGTCATGACTATTTCATCACTACTGCATCATTCTGAAAATTCGAAGGACACAATGCTCTGTTGTGCCTTGCCTTACAATGAAAACACAAGTTTTTAGCTCCGCAATTCCGTACTACATGATCTTTCTTGAAACATAAGTAGCATCGGCCTGTCAGCCGCTTTTTCCTTTCAGCCAGCGTAGTAACTTCAGAGCAACGTTCGTCATAATGAGCCCCTTTACAAAATATGCATACCCATGTCTCACTTTTCTTCTCCCTCGAAGGATTTTGTTTAGCTGGCAGTCTAGGTTGTTGAAATCGACTTGGGCCTTTTGCACGTTTAGCATTAATGTGCAGAGTACCTACGGTACTGTCTTCTGTTTCATACAGACGCTTCCTTCCAGATATCCTGTCAGCGTCTTCCTTGGCAGTAATTATCTTATCCAGCTGACTTCTGAGTTCCTGTATAGACTCATCGTTGAGCTTCAGCTTTAGCTCGTATACTAGGTCTGAAGGGAATTTTTCTAATAGCATGAAACGTAGATGGTTGTGATTAACATCCTCGCCCAGCGACTCTAAAATTTTAAGATTTCTCTCTATCTCATTGTATGTCCTTCTGCAATCCTCAGCGGTACCTTTTGCTGTCCTCACTTTATATAAAGTTGCATAGTGGGCATCAATCAAATGAGATATCTTGCCAAAACGCTCTTTCAAAATTAAAACTGCAATCCCATAGTTTACATTAGTGGTTGGCAATCCATCAATAGCCTTCTTGGCATCCTCGGTTACTGAAGCCTTAAGATATGAAAGTTTGTCGACATCACTTATTTGTCTCGAGTCGATGTTGCTTCTGAATGAATCCCAAAAATCACACCAGCCCGTTATGTTCCCATTATAAACAGGTAGTTGAAGCTTTGGGAGCCGGCATGATGAATTCGCATCCAAAGTTTTCTCTGTTGTCTTGCTTGACAAAGACGCTTGATCAATCTTGGCTTTGAGTTCGGCCAGAGCCTCCTCAGCTCTAAGCTGGAGTTCACTAATCAAATCAATTTCATCTGCCGCAGGAGTAGATACTAATCGAAAATATTCTAATAAGTCACCGTTGAGCCTTTTCACTAGAGCTTCTAATTTATTGTAAAAGATCTGAGCCTGCCCTAAAGTTTCTAAAGTAACTATGTCTGGTACTTCGTCTAAGTCTGTTGATATTTTATCATTTATGAGTCTAAGTCTAGCCAAAAGTATATCATCCATCTTGTTATCTTGCACAATCCTGTAATTGCAGAGATAATTTCCTTTAACCAAAATGTACCTACTTATTCAAAGTATTTGGTTCGACCAGGCAGATGCACTAACCTCAGATATATACAACTTGATTTATATAAAAACGTTTAAGACTACTCTCTATTCTTATTGCTGATTTATTTTTATTTTATTTTTATTCTTATTTACTTTTATTTTTATACCTATGTACTTTCCATATTTATTTCAGAACTATTTATTAATTCATGTCATAAGTTGGAACAACTTCCAATTTTTAAATAAGGTTAAATAGTTTTAACTCCAATCTTGTATCAAAATTTCATTTGAATAAACTAATCACTCCATTATTTAAATGTTAACAATAATTCTCATGTAAGGGTCTTTTATAGTAAAGAAATGGAAAGTTGAAACTCAACATAATAATCTTACTGAAATATTTATGTATTATAATATTCTCATTAGGAATTACTGGAGACTTGTATGTATATTGTTTTATGTCACTGACTTTTACACACTGCTACCAATATACAAGTAGGTAACATTGTACATGTAAGCTATCAAGACACTAACTTCAATGTATTTTATTACTGAGCTTTGTTTGTTTGTTTGCATGCATCACTAAATTTTTGTACACCACTTTTATTCACTTATTAATCTAACACAACAACACAGCTGTAAAAAAGTATTAGATCACATGTCACATGTATGTATATGTACATAAAACAATTGACTTTACCAGTCAGGTGAATACCGCAATAACATACTGTAATGTCATCTGAATGATCAACTTTAACTTGAATCGCTTACTTGACAAGTTGCAGTAGCTATCATATCTATTTATGGACTTTGAAAGTTATAATAAGTAATATATAAGACATTTATATTGCATACTAAGGCAGCCATTTTGATCGAAAAGTTCTGAATCATTTTACATGAGTTACATGACTATGAATTTGTATTTAGACATATTTTTTATAGTATGTCGATAAATAGTTCAACGATTTATAGTATTATAGTTGTATTTTAACAATTACTTCGTTGTGAATTACGCTACAAGCAATAATGAATCAACATGGCGTTGTTATGCGGCTGCATCTATTTTCTTTTATTTCGACTAAGTACATGGTTCAAAACTTATAACTTGTGTACTATTTTTGCAAAGTAACACTTAGAAACTTACCGCGAAATGGTCTAGTCCAGCGTTTTATCGTCAAATCAGGGAAGTTTTGTCAATCCGTGTAAATCGTCTTAGCCGAGATGGTTGGCGGTTTAAGTTCTTTTCCTATAGAAATAAACACTTATTATTAAAGATCTATACATCTACTAATCCTGTATACACCACTCTTTGTATACAACTTTGTTTTTCTGCAATTATAACAATATTTACCTTAGATGTTTAAGATTTCCGAGAGCTTGAACTTATCTTTCGAAACAACGGCGCCTAACAAGTTCGTACTTGATACCATAAGGACTATAAGGAGTTCATAGGAAGGTGTTGTCAGTGTTAACTAAATTTCCCCAAAATTTCTGACAAGTGCGAAACGAATTTTCTAACTAAGTTATCTTATTTGTTTTATTTCCGTTATTTATCCATTAATATACGGTAAATTCTTTCAGGAAATATAACTTGAACAACTTTCGTATATCTGTACGAATTCTTACTTACTAGTTGTACATTTCTTATAAGATACTTATTAGCTATTAGGACATAGGACTACAGTTTTTCATCTTTATTTACTATTTACTTTAAGATTCACAGCCTTTAAACATATTAGGCAATGAAATAAACAATCACTTGATTGAAGAAATAAATGTCGTTCTACCTCAAACCTCAAATTAAATAAGTAGGTATTTAATATAAGTAGTATCCGCTTTAAATACGAAAGTTACCGAAATTTCGTCCACGTCTCCACGTCTGATCTTTCCAATTGGACTTCTCGTGATCATTCCCTTCATATTCGTAGTTATCTCGTTTGTTCCATGTATTTCCCCATTCTCCCATTTTTATGGATATCTCTCCATGTGTGGCAACACTCATCATTTTCTCCCGCCTGTCATGGCGTCACTTTGTCTCTGCGGCTTATCCAAATGTAGTATTTATAATCCATAAATTAAATACTTCGTTGTTGTTAAATACAGAAAAGTATGAAATCTCTTAATCTTAATTTTTCAGAAGTATTCTTATATACGATTCTGCTATATAATTCTTATTAGAATTAAAGTATGTTCATTGAACATGCCGTAACTAAGTTTTGCTATCGAAGCGTATTTAGCTCAAATTACTACTTATAATTTTACTTCTCACCTAATTAAATTAAATACTGCTTGTATTCAATCTAATTTTATCTTTATGAATATTTAAATAGGTCTACTAAAATAAAAATGTTTAATGATACAGTATAAAATAAAATCACAAAATATTATAGAGTTTGTGACACTCTCAAGGCCATGTATGTTTTCATTTAGGAAATATAACCTCTTAGTGAAGATGTATACCTTGCACTCTTATAAGCCTCAAATCATGATAGCACCATGGAAGATCAGATCCCAGCGTCTCCGCCATTGTCGCGATACTCGCGATGGGGGTGTTTGTTAATATATAAGTCAGGCAAGAGATGCAAGGCATACATACCATCTTTCACTCCTAACGAGGTGTAGTTCACCTCACACTCTCGGCTCCCTCCAGTAGAGGACCCGAGGTGTTACACATAATCTGCTTCGCTTATCTGATGGTGGTTTTCTTATACGTGCGATCTGTGGGAAGATTGACTCTATGAAAATGACACTCTCTACAATCTCGGTTACCCTAATACGGTACACGATTACACACATTAGTTATTACACATGAGACCCATCTTACCCGGCCAGATGAAGGATCAAGCACATGATTATGGCTCCGGCGAATACGCCGAGCCTGATGGGTTACCTGGTGCATGTCGCACCCCCATCAACATGGCCGTCGCCACGGGCCGGACTACCATATGTAGCCCGGCTAGCGGCCGTCGCCGCTGACAGGTCCGAATCCGAGCCCTGTCGGAGTACCCAGCGCCATACTACGCTGCACTCCAATTACCGTGCAGCCGTCGCCGCCGGCCTGACCCCTGCGAGCCGCGGGCACCTACCGTCACACACCGATACGTCCCGCTGCAAGCAGGTCAGTCGACACAAGAGACAATACAAGAGACACGACGCCTGCGTCGGGACAAACTGCCGCAACTCCGACACCCCACGCCACGCCAGACGTCGCCAAGTAACCTTTTCTGCCTTACCTAAGATGGTCTCTAATAAAATAGCTCTTATAAGTTCAGCGTCCACGGCAGAGACCGTGGCACCCTGAACCTATAGTAATTTACTGTCTTGTCATTACTTGTATAATAGATGTTAAATAGATAATACATTATAGATTGCAAGAATGTCATATCACCATATTTTGAGTCCTCACCAAGTAACTAATACTTATATACTTAGATACTTAGCTTTAGACGACTCCGGAATCTCCTAGAAGTCCCCGGAGCTCGCCTCGATACGTATTTAACACACTTTCTATAACTCGCGCGTTCGCGCCTACTATTCGGATAATGGCGATTCGCGCCATCTTACTTTTTGTGCACTATGGTTTACAATGTGTCGTAACTTACCACGACTCCACCAGAGTGCTTCTCAGTGTTGCCGCACGCGAATAGCATTGCGGCATTAAGGTTGCTTTACATTCGCGTTCGTCGCGACAGAGGGTGAAAAGTGGTGGTGTAATATAGGACACAAATACGCCTAATTGTCGTCACATGGTTAGACCCCACGGCCAACGTAATGATCTATGATGGCCGTCATCAACTCATCAGAGTGTCCATTAGGGATTAATTGAGGCTTGGTTTTAGAGATGACGCAGAGCGTGCAACGAATGTGTTAACCATAGGTGAACACGTGTAAAACAATAAATACAGTTTCATACGCCTTTGGGTTTACATTCAAATTACATATACACAATAAAGTAACAGATATATCTTTTGTAACAATGAAGAGTGATCAATGCTTGTGTAAGAATAGGTAAGATTTGTCACAAATATATTATTGTTACGATACTTACGATTTTAGGCTAACTTACATTATAATTCTAAACTCTAATGTAAAACGGGATATACCATGTATGTTTGTCTTACTGAGCACCCGATGTTTCGGCACCTTTGCAAGCGCCATGTTCTCAGATTAAAGGACGACTAACACTATGTGTTGCCAGTGATGACATACGGTACTGAAACGTGGTCGCTTACAATGGGCCTCATAAGAAGGCTCAAAGTCACCCAAAGGGCGATGGAGAGAGCTATGCTAGGAGTCTCTCTGCGAGATCGTATCAGAAATGAGACCATCCGCAGCAGAACCAAAGTAACCGATATAGCTCTCCGAATCGCTAAACTTAAGTGGCAGTGGGCGGGGCACATTGCACGTAGAACCGATGGCCGTTGGGGCGGAAAGGTTCTCGAGTGGCGACCGCGTACCGGAAGGCGCAGCGTGGGTAGGCCCCCCGCAAGGTGGACTGGCGCAGGACCGGTCATTGTGGAAATCTTTGGGGGAGGCCTATGTCCAGCAGTGGACGTCTTTCGGCTGAAATGATGATGATGAACACTATCACACTATAACGGGCCGGACATTATCGCGAAAAGAGATTTTTTTTAACCTGTAAATTTCATGTTTTTCCTACTCAGAATCACGAGGTCTTACGATCCTACTAGGAGAAAAAAGGTTCCTATTTTTTTTCCATTCCGTTACAATTTCTCAAACACTTTACAACGGGTACAAAATGGCGAGAACGTTAAAAGTTTGAAAATTTTGAGACCTTTCTTTTCTCGTAATTTTTTTTCCTCCCAGATTGAAAGAGCTCGTTATTCTGAGTAGGAAAAAAAATTAAACCTATCTTTAAACCATTTTTTTTATGTAATAACATTTATTTTCAAAATATATACGGTAAGTGTAACTTATATAATATCTAACTACCTACCTCTACCTACCTACCTTAAATCTAAAATAGGTCCTTGAGGCATTGTATCGCAATGCTGATAGGTACGTTGTGCGAGGAACCCACCAGTAACATCAACCAGACGTTTCGCGATTTCTACGAAAAACTTGCGTGCGCTGGGACCCGATGGACCAAGAGTTTCGACCCCGAATGGTACAAAAAGCTCTCTGCCCAGGCCCTTATATTTATTACGATTAAAAAATTTCGGCGCATTCAGCCGCTCCGCCCGCTTTTACGTTAGTTCATTTGTTTTGGATCTCTTCTTGCGAAAATTTATTAAATGTAACCTTTTTTAAATGTACGACATTAACTCCTCGACCGCGTTAGCGTATGGAGGGGTCAAAATATGAAAGTTGCCGGATGATTTAAATAAACGGCAAACATAATTTGAACTCCCGATACGCTAACGCGGTCGAGGAGGGAGTTAATGTCGTACAATTGACAACATTTCAAAATTTTCAATGTTCCTAAATCGAAAACCATTTCGAGATATACGCCTGTAGATCACATAAATATATTTTTAAATTTTTTTTTCGCAATATTTTTTGTAAAAATCCTTAAAAATAGTTTAAAAGGTAAGTGACGTCACACAGCTGATTCAGAGCTGCCACTATAACCAAAAAAAATCTTCCGGCTGGGTTGTCACTTGAGTCTGACAGTGTCACTTGGCACTAACCGCACAGTTCAAATTATTCGGATATTTACTGGTGATTTTCTTGTACTTTTCGTGTGTGATTTTGATCTTCACTGCAACTCCACCTTCTCATGGACTTAAACGACGTTTAAGATTAGCTGAATACATTTATTGAGGTGATCGTCGCAAATAAATAGTGCGCTTGTAGGTAAACGATCCAAACCGGCTGCTGAACACCACTCAGCTTTATTTTCCGTTGGAACAGTAAGTAACATTTTGGTAGGCGGTAAACCCGTTTTATTTGTGCATGTTTTCATAAAGCAATATTTAACTCACGGCATTTTAATAAACCAACAACAAAAAATTCAGTGTTTGTTTACATGTTTTGACGTTCGTGACGTCTGTCGTGAATGTCAGTTTGGCTCAGACTATTTAAGGTTTAAAATTAAACGTCGATATCCGCATCAAATTAAAATTATTTCAATGATTTTTGTAGTGTATGAAACACAATCATGACGTCACAAGGCTGACTCATGACGTTTGTTACTTACGCCTTTCCTGCCCGAGTAACAATATAAATAGATTTTTAGACAAAAATATGAGAGTTACGCAAATAAAAAAAAATACGTGTACCATTAATTGGTCCATTCTTTCGAACCATACAATAAAAAGTAGCACTTAAAAATATGAATGGTTGTCAATTTTTATACTAGGCCTTCTGTCAGTTTCTATAGAAAACGCCACGTAACCTGTGAGGGCTACAGTACTTATTTACCGGTTGCAATCCTGTAGTAATTTAGAAAGGCAGCGCGACTGTTTATATAAGTGCAAACCACGTTTACGTTCTAGTGTAAATTTAAACAAAAATTTCTTAGAAAGAGGTGTTAATCCGCTTGTATAAAGCGGATTTTTTTAATTAAACGAATAAGATCCAAAAAGAAGCCAGCTGTTCCGTGGGCGACTGACGAGCTGTTTGAATATATGAAAAAATACCGCGACCTTTATGAGATATGTCGTCAGTATCCAAGCAATCAAAACATACACCCTGTTTTACTTTAAGGGAATATTATTCAGGTGAAATCGAGTTAATTTTTCTAAGAAAGTAGTCTAGTGTCTTAAATAATATAGTTTTTGAGATATTCAAGAAATAAATTTACTAACTGAACCAGTGTAAGGGGTTGCTAAACCATCTAGTACTAAGATGTGTTTTGGTATGTGCTGTCATGTTTAAAGTTTCAGCGTTGTCATACTTGACACTTACTTTCGTGTTACTCTAAAGGACCTTTTACAGTGAAACATTCATTTATTTTGTATGAAAAACGAAAAGAAAAATAGTACTTATATATAATAATTATAGTAGTGTGACTACTTAAAAACATTAATGAAACATTTATTATAAATAATAAACGATATAATTCATGCTTTATAATTGTTTATACTTTGTGTCAATATTTTTATCATAAAAAAGTCAAAAGTATAATTAGTAAGGTAAACGTCCGAGTGCTCGACATGTCATAAGAAAATATTTATTTGAATCACGATATTATGCTAATTTATACATCTACATCAAATATTGTCATGTGTTTTGGGAGAAGAGTTATTTTACTTGTGTTTAATAGTATTTGATTGACATGGTCACAATATCGAAATTCCTCAAAATTTGAATATTTCTTAGTAAATCCGATTATACAAATAAATGTCAGGTGCTATTGCTGGCAGTCCCAATCTCCCAATAGACTTTGAAATATTAACTGATAGTCCTAATAAATGTCAGCCCGCCTTAAAAATATATTAATAACTTAATAATAAGCTATTTATTTTGAAATTGGGATATAACGCATCAAAGGTACAAACATTTTTCGTCGTTTAAATACGGTTGCGGGTGATCTTATCTTATTAATGGCAATTTAAACTGTGATGACGAACTGGTACAGTGTCGAGCACTAGGACGTTTACCTTATTTCCCGGAGCAAACCCTAATATAAAGCTTGTATTGTGTAAAAAGGTTATGGTATTATTACCTGAAAACAAAACCCCGATCAATCCCTCCACGCCATATAATATGAGTGTGCTTAAGCAAAAACACACAAACGCACACGCGTAAAATATGATGCGTTTTAGCATGTGTTTCTCAGTCTCTTCGTCATTAAAATCTTTCTTCAGCCTCACAGCTAGCGCAAACATTATCTCTGTGATCGTATCTTTATGGTGATTCAAGCTGCTTGTGAAAGAGTATAGAACGGTATGCGTGATCGTCATCATAAAACGATCAGATTTTTGCTTCTCCGTCAAGTTGTGTTGTGTAAAGAACGCTCCTATCTCGGATACTACTAACAGAACAACACCTGCATTCAACACTTTGTACATTTTCGTGTACGACTTCAAGACTAGGTTTGGTATACCGATGTCGTCTACCCAGAAGCTCATACTGCTGCAGAAGAAGATAACCTGATCCAGCTTGCGATAAAGTTCTGTGGTTTTATTTTTCCTATATTTTCGGGACTCCATTGTGGTAGAGGACGCAGCGTTAGGTCGACAGGAAAGGCAATAACTTAAAGGTTTGTTGAGATTGGTAACTTAATTGAATGACAGAGACGGATTTCGTACTTAATTACTTAATATACCCACTGTTATTAAAATAATTGTTGAATTATCGAATTTAAACTATCGTGCGATATGTTACATTATCTAAGTATAATAAAATTACGGATAGCACTCATGGCGCCGCCCAATTTCGATCGCTTCACGTCTACTTCGTCTTGTGGTGCCATGTGATTCAGCTTTGTGGTCTTTGCCAATCTCTTGATGGTGGCTGCGTCTTTTTTAGGCGTCCAGGCTTTGATGTTGTCTATCTATTTATATCTAGGTCTACCTTTCCCTCTTCTTCCCTCCAATTTTCCCTCTATAATTGTATGTAATAAGTCGTATTTTTTATTTTAACTTTTACCTTAACTTTCTCTTTGACTTGATCTAAAAACGCCCGTCTTGGCCTTCTCCTCTCTCTTCTTTTTTCAATTTTGCCTTCAATTATCATTTTTATGTAGTCGTCATGACGTATCAGGTGCCCCAACATGTTTCCTCTTCTGGTCTCTATCGTCTTTAACAGGCTTCTTTTCTCACCCACCAAATTCGAATCAACACCTCTTCGTTTGTTTTTCTCCCCCCCCCAGCTTATACCTTCCATCCTTCTCCATGTCCACATTTCGAAAGCACTCAATCTCTCTCTATACCGCTGAGTTAATGTCCACGTCTCGCTTCCATATAACGCTATACTCCAAATGTAAGTTTTAATAAATCGCTTTCTGTTATGGCGAGATATCTTAGATTTAAATATGTTCTTTTTGAAATTAAATGCTTTCTTGGCCATAGCTATACGGGTAATGATATCCGGAGTACACCTGGAATTATTTGTTATAATACTACTATTTAAAACTGTCGACTTGTTCAATTATAATGTCTCTGATTTGTATGGGTTCTAACTTGTTTTGATTCTTAGATGCAAGTAGTGTTTTTGTTTTATTCATATTAATGCTAAGTCCAAATTCTGTGAATATGTGGTCCATTTCTGATACAAGCTGTTCCAATTGAGTTGAATTTTCTGCTATTGCTGCTATGTCGTCAGCGAACCTAATGAAATAAAACTTTTTTCCGTTGAACTTAACACCTCCTTTTCCAGAATCTACGATTTTTCTTATGGCAGTTTCAATGAAAATATTAAAAATGATTGGAGATAGTGGACAACCCTGCCTCACGCCCTGTCTATCTTTGCCTTTCTTTTCAGTCAAGTCACAGAATAAATAATAGTACAAGTACAGAAGACCCTCTGTTTTGATGTTCACGAATGCCGCCTTTTTACGTGCCTATTAATTATTATTAGCACGGACTGCACGCGAGCCGCGCCGTCATTGAGTTCTATTGCCCGGCGCGAAGGTCGATATTACTCCGCACCTGGCCGAAGATAGGGTTGTCATTTTTTTAAACGACGTCGGTGGCAAACAAGCGTACGGCCCGCCTGATCGTAAGCGGATACGGTAGCTTTGCACTATTATCACAAAATACATATTAGTACAATTACAGAAATCCCTCTCCAACAACCCGTTTAAAGAAATAACGACTCGTGCTGATACCACTAAGTTCAAATTCCGACCGCGCAACGCCAAATACCTACAATTATATTCACGTAAAGTGCGCTCTCTTTCTATCGCGTAACTCGTTCCTTTTCTGATGATATCAAGGTTGATGTCTATTTAAAAAAAAAATATTTATAATCTTAATATTTAGTTACTACCTTTCTTATATTGCTCTACTTTAGCTCGAATAAACCTAAGATATGTCTTAAATAGTGGTTAGTGGTATATAGCCATATAGGTTTAGTTCTAATAAATTCGCGTGTAACTAGTTAGGCATACTTACTTAGATAGGTAGGTAACTTAATTGAAACAGGCCTGATATTCCATATTACCTACTCAAAGGCCTAACAATAATTCCGCCCTTTAGTTATTTTAATATAAATTCTGTGACAGCGGTCGAATCAGTAAGGTACGTAGGTATGCGACGAACTTGTAAATACTATTATTTATTCTGTGCTCCCGCGCGTGCGTCACCGCTCGCCCGTGAGTCCCTTACTGATTTGCCCCTCGCGAGGGGTACTTACAGTTCGATACCTACACGCGCGAGTGGGACAGGCCTGGTCAAGTGCAAAAATATGGTCCGACATAATCGACTCATAAATATGGTACTACGCTCTTATTACACCGGCATAAGGTGCTATAGGACATATTTTTGAGTAAGATGTGCACCACCATATTTTTACACTTGACTGTTCTCCTGACCTATTTCTACTATTGTCTCCTGTTCCTTATACACGGTGAAATTTAATCAGTAATCAGGAACCAATTTTTCTAATTTAGTAATCGATGGCGATTATATTTATGTGGCACTTACATGGAACTAAGTTTTTTTTTCATACCTAATTTAAAAGGTAACACTTAATTTTAATTGAAATTTATTGTCACCCTACCAGCGGTGTAGTTGAAAGAGTTTAAAACCTCTGTGGCAAGTAAGCCATGGGTAAAAAAACTAATTGCGGGAATAATTTATTGACGTCTGGTCTGTCAATTTCCCCGCCATCGCGATGGCACTGGACGTACACTAATTCCTTTTAATAAAAATAGGGTGTCCATGTGTCCAATGGTTTTGAATTTTAACGATATCATTTACTGTTATTAATTAGATGGTGAAATAAATTCCATGAGATCTCACGTATTGAATGCTATTTAGGTTAACAATTAATATTTTTCAACTCCTGATTACCGATTAATTTCACAGTGTATAGTACATTTATAATACGTCTGTCACTATAATCTACATATACCTACCTATTGTTTTCAAAATGTTTATCATCTTAAGTGGTTATGTTTATTTTTATCAGCTTGTAATTTTACATTTTAACGCGTTTGATGGCTGTTTTGATAGCTTGCAATTTAATAAAAAAATACTAGTAATGACATAAAAAATACTAGTTATCATATAAAAAAACCGCAAGTAGGCTGTCGAATACCATACAAAAGAACGCTTAACTTCGGGTTATGTGCCTAACTCTGGGTGGTGCAAGTGGCCCTTCAAGAAATTATATATAAAAGTGTTTTAATGTAAGAATATTTTGTGTATTATTGAAAAATGTGATAATTATGTCAAATATGAACAATATGTTGTTGATAAATGTTGTATCTATATTTGCTAATAAATACGTAAAACCATTAACACGCTATATCAATTAAAATATACCGCTAAGGTTTATGTTATGGTTTATGTCCATAAATTAAAATTCTGGGCCCCAATTTAAGTGATGGTTCCCATGGCCTCTCGTAGGTAGTTATGCCATGGAAACTGGGCCTTTACCACGAAAATCGAATGATTGCGGATTTGTATCCACATCTCTGTCACACTTGCATATTGGAGTGACAAAGAGGTTTTTCCGTCAATGCCTATTTTCGATGTTCGTGGTAGGCGTCCTGGTCGTAGGTGGTTAAGGGTTAATAAATATGTCTGACGATAGTTTAAATTCGATAATTCAACAATTATTTTAATAACAGTTAATTAAGCAATTAAAGTACGTAATCCGTCCCTGTCATTAAATTAAACGTTTAATTAATTACCAGTCTCAACAAACCTTTAACTTGTAACTTATTTGCCTTCGTCTGGACCTAACGCAACGGTCTCGCAATGAAGCCCCGAAAATATCGGAAAAATAAAACCACAGAACTATTCCGCAAGGTGGATAAATTTATCTTCTTCTGCCACAATACGAGCTTCTGGGTAGACGACATCGGTTTACCAGACCTAGTCTTGAAGTCGTACACGAAAATGTACAAAGTGTTGAATGCAGGTGTTGTTCTGTTCATGGCAGCGGAGATAGGAGCATTCTTTACACAAAATAACTTGACGGAGAAACAAATATCTGATCACTATCTGATGACGTTCTCGCATATAGTTATGTACTTTTTCATACTCTCTGTGATTCACCACAAGGATACGGTCACAGAAATATTGTTTGCGCTAGCTGTGACTCTGAAGAAGGATTTCAATGACGAGGAGACTGAGAAACATATGACAAAACGAATCATATATTACGCGTCTGTATTTGTGTGTCTAAACATAGGCATAATTATATTACATGGCGCAGAGGGATTGCTCCGGGTATTGTTTTCAGGTAAGAACACCATAACTTCTCTTTACACAATACAAGCTTTATATTCGGGTTATTCGGGTTTGCTCCGGGAAATACTAATTATATTTGAGACTTTTTTATGATAAAAATGCTGACGAAACTATAAACAACAATAAAGCATGAATTAAATCGTATATAATTTAAGTTTTATAATACATAAATAACATTTATAATTTAAGTATTATAAATGTTTTGATTTATATTTTGAATTAGTCACACTCACATGCGTTTTTTTTCGTATTTAATACAAAATAAATTAATATGTATTTTATTGTATCTTAAAGATCCTTGAGATGTTACAGAACATAAGTATCAAGTATGATAACGCTGAAACTTTAGAAAAGACAGCACATACCAAAAGCTTAGTACTAGATAGTTTAGCAACTCCTTACAATGGTTTAGTTACTAAATTTATTTCTTGAATATCTCAAAAGCTGTTATAGTTAAGACACTAGTTTCTTAGAAAAATTAACCTGAATAATCTCCCCTTAGTGTAACGGAAATCAATAAAAACAGGGTATATGTTTTAATTGTTTTGGTACCGACGACGTATCTCATGAAGGTCGCGGTATTTTTTCATATACTTATTCAAACAGCTCGTCAGACGCTCTCGGAACAGCTGGCTTCTTTTTGGATCTTATTCGTTTAACAGGGAAATGTAAATCTGTATACAGTGTGTAAATCGAATACGGGCGAACCTCTTAATGGTGGTTAGTATAAGACATGAGAAATGTAATTAGGTAACTTTTAAATGGAATTGCAATTAAAATTTTATCCATAGAAAATAATTCGGCCCGCAATGTAATGCAAATACACTCGCGTTAAACATTCGTTGACAACTGTCAGCGTCAAATATTTTATAGTACACTAGCTTTTACCCGCGGCTTCGCCCGCGAACTAAACGTAATTTTTAACCGTCTACAAATAAGGAGGTTCTTAGTTGGGCCCGTATATTTGTATGTACCTACATATGTATGTTTGTCCGCTATTATCTTGCGGTTGGCTGAACGGATTTAAATGGAATGGATGGTTGTCGCAAAAGTGATCAAACTGAAAAATTCTAGTTGGCGGCTGTTTCTCAATTTTGACCTCTGATTTGTTATAAAGAACCTCTCGAACCCTTTATAATATGTGCCTACCAAGCTTTATCACGAACTTAACTCTATAAATTCAAGATGGTGGCCGTTGATGGTGGCGTTGGTGGTTCGTTAGAAAGAACCTTTCGGATCCTCGGATATCGATTTTCATCACGATCAGATCATAACTGAAGAAATTCTAGACGATGGCCGTTTTTCTCAGTTTTAACTTCAGATTATTCATAAAGAGAACCTCTCGGAAATCGATTTTAACACGATCGGATCAAAATCGAAATAATTCAAGATGGCGGCCGGATCTCGCAGTTTTTACTACAGATTCGTTACTGAGGAATCTCTCGGATCCCCAAATACCGATTATTATCAAGGTCGGATTAAAACTCAATAAATTCAAAATGAAGCCCCTTTTCGCAATTCTGATCAAGGACCTATTTTAGATTTAAGGTAGGCAGAGGTAGGTCGTTAGGTAAGTTACACTTACTGTATATATTTCCCATGTTGACTTTTTCACCCCATTTCGTACTCCTATTTACTCATTTCTCGTTAGGAATACTCCTGTGAATAAAATAGTCTAATAAATCTTGTGTCCCGATATACAATCAAATCCCACTTCACCCCTTTAGGAGAATTCTAAAAAATCCTAGCTATTTCCCGCAGCTTCGCCCGCGTACAAAATAAATGTTCAACCATAACGTAATTTCAAAATCAAGTTGGCGGCTTTGATTCGTTATAAAGAATCTCTTGAACCCTTTGATATGTACCAACCGAGTACATATTACGATCAATGTTGGCTTCTGATTCCTTAGAAAGAACCTTTCGGATTCTCAGATATTGATTTCCATCACGATCAGATCATAACTGACGAAATTTCAGATGGCGGCCTTTTCTCGCAGTTTTGGCTCCAGATTCATTGTAAAGAACCTCTCGGATCTTCTTTCTTATCTCAATTAGAAGGTGAATTCTGAAAAATCCTTTCTTAATGCACCCCTACACCTTAATAAGAAACCTACGTGCCAAGTTTGAAATTCTAGAAACAGAAATAAACAACAAAACGACACTCATATTGATATTTTGAGATTTCAACCCCATCGCACCCCAACAGGGAAGATGGTGCATCATACGTCCACCTCATTGGATTTTTAAATGGTTGTTGTTTTTGATTTCAGCGACCCGATAAACCATAAAAACGATAATCATGATGTTTTTTGACTTTGTTACCCCTTTTTGCCGTCTTAGGGGTTTAATTCTCAAAAAATCAAATACACGTCTTTACTCATTTATCTTTAGAAATACTCTTGTGTAGTTTTGAATAAAATAGTTTAACTAATCATGTTCCGAACGAATCATGTAAAGAATCATTTCCGAACATCTTGACATGGGCATCCAAGTGGACGTTTTGTATTTTGACTTTCGCAAGGCTTTTGATCGCGTAGATAATGACGTTTTGCTGGAAAAACTAGACGTAATTGGATTTAGTCCGGACTTACTTAACTTTTTCGCCAGCTATCTGCGCGATCGAATGCAATGCGTCCAGCATGGCCATTTCACATCAGATCTGTACCACACCCGCTCTGGTGTTAGCCAAGGTTCAATTTTAGGACCTTTTTTATTTGGAATTATGGTCAATGACTTACCCACAATCGTCCGTAATGCCCGTTGTCTACTTTATGCCGATGACCTTAAGTTGATATACGGCATACAGGAGTGGTCGGACTGTGTGAGTCTGCAAGAGGACGTAGAATCTGTCTTCCGATGGAGTCTGGCAAATAAACTTACTTTTAATATTTCCAAGTGTCAGATATGTAGTTTTACTCGAGCCTCATCTCCCATACATGCTCAATATTTGCTTGGATCTGATCCTATCGCCAGGGTCGACTCCGTAAAAGATCTGGGCGTCTTATTTGACACGCGGCTAACTTTCCACGACCACATCAAAGCGCTTGCCACTGGTTGCTCTCGCACTCTAGGCTTTGTTGTCCGTAATGTCAGAGGATTTAACGACCAGGGTGCTATAAAGATTTTGTACAACGCTCTTGTAAGAAGCAAACTTGAGGCGGCCGCCCTAGTCTGGAACCCCCATGAGGTCACTTACATCCTTCTCTTGGAAAAAATTCAAAAAACATTCTTAAGAACGCTTTACAAAATGGTATATGGATACTATCCTTTCATGTATCCCACAAAATTTCTCCTGGGAGTTCTAGGCTACAACTCTTTAGAAGTCAGACGTAACTCTAACTTGCTCGTTTTTGCATGTCGAGTTCTGCGAGGGGAATCGGACTGCCCAGAATTAGTCGAAAGGTTTGTGAGGCTCTTCGTGCCTGATTTAAAAAAGATAACCCTTAGGCCGCGTATCCGGCCCCTTTTGGCAGTGCCAACAGCGCGTACAGTGGCGCATAGAAACTCGCCGATCTTAAGAGCCCTGACTCTGCTGAATGCACTTCTTGTATCAGCACCTGAATGTGACCTGCTTGCATGGCGATGGGCGGCTGTGTGTCAGGAATGCTTGGAATTTTGCGAGGCGATGGATAAAAGGCAGTCTAGTGTTTTTATATGTTAACATTAAGTTTCTGTATTTAATTTCACAGTGTATTAGTTTGTAAGACTGTAATGCTGTGTAAATCAATATTTAATAAATAAATAAATAAATAAATGTTTCCCCATACATAGTTTGTACCGTCATTTCTCCCCCTTTGGAAGTGAATTTTGAAAACTCCTTTGTTTGTGCACCCCTACGCTTTATAAGGAACCTAAGTGTTAAGTTTGGAATCTATAGAACCAGAAATAAACAACAAAACGACACCCATATTTATATTTTTAGAGCTCGACCCCCTCGCGCCCCAACAGGGAAGATGGTATTTCACAATCGCCACGTTAGATGTTAAAATCGTCGTTGTTTTTGTAATCAGCGACCCGATAAACCAGAAAACGATACCCATGTTGTTTTTTTTACTTTTTCACCCCTTTTCCCCCTTATATGGGTTGAATTCTCAAAAAACTTTCTTTATAAATACTCCTGTAAAGTTTCAAATGGAATAGGCCAACTAATCTTGTATCCCCATAAAAACTTTGGACTTCTAAATCACCCCCTTAGGGGGTTGAATTTTGAAAAATCCTTTCTTAGTGCACCTCTAGACTTTATAAGGAACCTACGCTTCAAATTTGGTATCTCTAGGACCAGCGGTTTGGGCTGTGCGTTGATATGTCAGTCAGTCAGTCAGTCAGTCAGTTAGTCATTCAGTCAGTCAGTTTCTTTTTTATATATTATATAGATAAAAACACCTTTTTTGTATTTTGATGAGAAACCTTTACACATAAAATAAAGTCTCTAGCTAAACAGAAAACCTTCCGCCATACAAACTTTCAACACCCTTTTCACCCTTATAAGGGTCGAATTTTCGAAATCGCTGAAATTACTTGTTGTAAACTCTAATGAGGATTCTTTTCACAAAGTTTGTAGTTTATAACTAAAAGGGAAACGCTTCCGCCATACAAACTTTTAACACACTTTTCACCCCTTTTGGGGTTGATTTTTCCAAAACGCTAAAATTACTTTTTTTGTATTTTAATAACAAACCTCTACACCAACTTTTGAGTCTCTATCTAAAAAATAAAACTTTCTTCCATACAAACTTTCAACCCCGATTTAACCCCCTTAGAAGATGACTTTTTCAAAACCCTTTCTTATTCGTTACCTTCGTTAAACACCCAACGTAATGTGAAAATTTCAGGATCATACGTTTAGTAGTTTCGGTTGTGCGTTGATCAGTGAGTCAGTCAGTCAGGACTTTTCCTTTTATATGTATAGATTAGTGCTGAAAATTTTATTAAAAAATTAATTATGGGGTCATAAATAGTCATAATTAAGTGTAACTTAAAAATATGTTTTAATTATTGATAACACTAATGGACAAACTGTCCAGTTAGGTAGGTCCAATTTCGAGAGAGAGGTTATATAATCGTCGAATCCGACTCTGTTGGGCAGCGTTCGGGAAGCTGCGACACATCTTTTCGTCCAATATTCCGCAGTGCCTGAAGACGAAAGTCTTCGATCAGTGTGTGTTGCCAGTGATGACATACGGTACTGAAACGTGGTCGCTTACAATGGGCCTCATAAGAAGGCTCAAAGTCACCCAAAGGGCAATGGAGAGAGCTATGCTAGGAGTCTCTCTGCGAGATCGTATCAGAAATGAGACCATCCGCAGCAGAACCAAAGTAACCGATATAGCTCTCCGAATCGCTAAACTTAAGTGGCAGTGGGCGGAACACATTGCGCGTAGAACCGATGGCCGTTGGGGCGGAAAGGTTCTCGACTTCTCGAGGGGCGACCGCGTACCGGAAGGCGCAGCGTGGGTAGGCCCCCCACAAGGTGGACTGATGACTTGGTGAAGATCGCAGGAGTCCGCTGGATGCGGGTGGCGCAGGACCGGTCATTGTGGAAACCTTTGGGGGAGGCCTATGTCCAGCAGTGGACGTCTTTCGGCTGAAATGATGATGATGATGATGAACACTAATGAATTCTATGTTTTGTTAAATTTATCGCCCTTATTAGACTTACACATTGTAGGTATATGATGAATAATTTATTAAATTAATAGTTTACTAGCTTTTCCCGCCGGCTTGCCCGCGTACTAAACGTAATTTAGTACGTAATTTAGAACCTCTCGAACCCTTTATATGTTACTAAATAAATTCAAGATGGAGCCCCTTTTCGCAGTTTTGATCCCAGATTTGTTAAAAAGAATCTCTCTCGGATCAAAATTTACGAAATTATAAATGACAGCCGTTTTCGCAATATTGACCTCAGATTCTTCATGAAGAACCGCTTGGATCTTCAGATATAGTTTTTTTTACAATCGGATAAAAACTAATATTTTGTTTTTCACGTCCGTTGTACTAAATATCACGTTAGATGGCGCTATACGGTATGTCAAATTTATACATCGCGCTAACGGTATTTTCATTGAGAGAATATAAATATATGGGTTTGGGTTTTATTTGTCACTTTTGTTGTTACGCATGCAATTTCTTCACATGTAAAGAGCGCCCTTTTTTAACGTATACTATACTCCTAATAGGTAGGAGTAGTTCTGATTCTGATTCTGATTCTTGTGGTAACTCCAGCCAGCAGTTCTGCAGCAAGGACTCGGAAGCAGTGACTACGAGAGGGAAGAGGTGTTGAGGGTAATAATAACTTTAGGGGTTCGTATGATCCTCTGATTTAGCATGATCGGTAAAATCGGCGGAGTATGTCAGAATCACGCCGCACCGACCACACCTTAAATGCTAGATCAAACTGGATATGCGAGCCCTCATGCCTTATAAACCTCATCAGCTGCCGCCGCCCCACCGCAGGCACTAGCAACCTGCCCGAGACACCGGAGCACCAAGTAGATAGGACAGGAGTGTAGGTGTGCAGTCGGGGAGTTTAGGAGAGACAGGAGGTTAGAGCCGACCCGAATACATAGCATCGTGAAGCCAGCGTGAGGAATATAGATACTATACTTGGTGTATAATAGATATTAGGTGTGTGACTGCATGGTCTCCCCTCCCCCAGATTCTTTTCTTTACCCTTCTGCTAGGTAGACTGATCTCGTGATCTAATATAATATATAAGATTTTAAGCTAACATGGTCATTTACACTATAATCAAAACAAATAAAAACAAAAATAAAAACAAAAACAAATGTACATGGTAAATATCTCGTTTTAAATAGTAATTATAATATAATATATGCCGCTATCTTTGCCTTGTAATGTTATTATAGCTCTGTTTTGCCTGTTTATACTGCGTTCTTCTTTTACGGTCATACCAATCGATATTGTAGTATGGATATTAAGCTTCGGCTCTTTTTTCTCCGTTTCTTTGCTTCAATGCACTTACGTAACTTCCCTTATTAAATAATAATAATTTTGAAAAACTCTTAAAGTAACCAAAGGTGTACTTCTAGACGACTTCACATCGATCATGTATGTAATATCACTACAACACAACTCTCGAAATTAATTCAACTAAAACTATGCACAGCACGACACAGATGTTTACAAATGTACCTACAAAATAGGCAAATCCAATCTTCCGTTTTTCCAGTATAAGGCGCCAAGTTCGTAGTGTTTCCTGGAGTGGTGCATCAGTAAAACTTTAGTTGTACATTATATTAGCTACAGGTACTATTTATTGGCTTCTTTGCATCAGGTTTTATTTTTGTAGACTCAATAAAGTAATTTTTTTTATTTTTTTTTTTTTTTTTGGGAAACATACAGCACATAATTATACAATAAGGTAAAAAACAGAGTTAAAACATAAGCCAAAACAGTTTCCACTAATAGCTAATACACAATTCCTTTGCTCCGAAACATGTAAAAATAAATAAGTTATTTCAGGTTTAATTTAGTTGATATTGAAAAACATATTTAACATGCATGATTATACGACATGAAAATACAACAATTACAATTTAGAACAGACAAAATTGAATTTAAAATACAATACAAGATACAAACAAGCAAACAAGTACAATAAGTGACAACTCGATATAATTTTAATTAAAAGTAATAATAATAACGAAATAACCATAGTATGGTAATGTTAGTGTTTCATGTTATTATTATTTTTTTTTCGATTTTTTTTGTTTAATGGCAGAAACAAATCTGTTATAATTCGGTTGGAACAAATCAGTGTGTAAATATTTCTTATTGTAAGTATTGCACGCTCGTGCTAAAAATTTATTATTAACATATTTTTTGCGGCTAAAAGGAACAGCTAGCAAAGCGGTGGTTCTTGTACGATATGAAGGACATCTAAATGATACGTTACTCAGGAGATCTTCGGAATCAATTAAATTATTTAATAATTTATATAAAAATATTACATCCCGCTTTTCTCTTCTTACTTGCAAGGACTCAAAATTGTCATGTGTAAATGATTTAAATTTATATTTCAAACGATTAAGAAATTTTTTCTGGATACTTTCTAATGAATTAATGTGCACCAAGAAGTGGGGGCTCCAAGCTGTAGATGCGTATTCCAAATATGACCTTACATATGCATTATATAAAAGTATTATTGTTGTAGGGTTTTTAAAATCTTTACTTTGCCTAAATATAAAGCCTAACATTTTATAGGCTTTAGATGTAATTTTATTTATGTGTGAAACCAATTGAACTTCGCTGTCTAAATACACCCCCAAATCCTTCACCTCTGAGACTCTTTTAAGTTGTTTGTGTCCAATAGAATAATTAAAGGTTACAGGGGCGGACTTACGCGTAAATGTAATAACTGAACATTTCTCTATGTTCAAATACAAGTTATTTCGTAAACAATAGTAGTTTAGTCTATTAAGGTCATCCTGCAAATTGACACAGTCACTCTCGGACTTCACGAGGGTAAAGATCTTAGTGTCATCAGCATACAATAATACCTTTGAATGTAAAAAGCAGTTAATGACATCATTAATATAAATGTTAAATAACAGTGGCCCTAAATGGGAACCCTGAGGGACCCCTGACGTAATGGGAACAAAACTAGAGGTGTACCCTTTAATAGTAACTGCCTGAGTTCTATCCCGTAAATACGATGTCAGCCAACGCAACAGATCACCGTGGATACCAAACATTTCAAGCTTCGATAATAAGACCGAGTGTGAAATTTTATCAAATGCCTTAGAGTAATCAGTATAGACCGCATCAACTTGAAAATTCTTGTCCATTGCGCTCAGAACATATTCAAGTAGTTCGCATAAATTGGACTCAGTAGACCGTTTATTAATGAAGCCGTGTTGTTGCGTTATTAACATCGGTCTTATTGTTGGATTTGTACCTATTCTCCCACAAAAGGCACAGAGCAATAAAACAAAGGCTTTTTTAGTCTGTTATTAGCTTCCAAACTTCCAAGCTTACGCATCTGGTCGAGGGCGCTGTATTCCGGCCCCTATACAAAAAAACAATATTCTCAACTGGGTAGTCATACCTGCTGGTATAAAGTAGTTGTAGGTTTAGATCGCAATTTGGTTGTTTCCTTATGCTACTGTTGTTATTATTCGTGGCTGGCCAAAATGTATTTCCTTTGTGTTGAATCTGTGATTGCCGAGTTTTCCTTTAACTAACTTGATTTAGTTTCCTTTTCTTGTAAGAAAGTCAGCAGCTGCGTTCTTTTAGAATGTACACACTGTCAAAAAAAACTTTAAAATCTAACATGTACATCACCATTGCACTCATAATCTCTGTGTTAAAACACATACCACACAAAACAATCACATACACTTTTTATAAAAAAACACTACTACTTAATTAATTCGCTTATATAGGACCCTTTTGCCTTAAGTAGGTATACCTAGTGTACACTATAGTTCAATGAACTACATACAGTCTACATGGGTACCGGCTATTTAGAAGCATCGTCAATGCTCGTAGTGTTGGTCAGCTATTATACGTATGTAACATGCTCAAGAGTCGAGATTGACACTATTTAGGTAATGCAGGTAGGTATACATAATGCAAAGCACCGGACAGCTTTCCCGTTTTTACTAGTTTTTTTTGTTGACCACGGGTATCACGGCCCAGGCCAAGCGGGTATCCAGGATTGCATCATATTTTATTGCGGTAACTTACGATTGCCAGATGAATTGCCAGTGTCCGCTAGGCCATAGTCTTTGTTTATAGGTTGCATCACTTGCAACGGTGAAGTAAAAAGGCTTCCTTCTATGGGCAAGACCGCATTTAATTGTTTGCAGACAGAAAAATAGTTCCGAAATGTTTTTGTCTCGCCAGGGTGAAATCTTCGAGAAGTGTTGGCCACGCGCGTTCGTTTAGAGGTAGTCGATAAGTATGAAGTATGTTTAGGTAATTTCTGTATGACCCATGCAACTTTTATGGTGTTATTTCACGCGTACGTTGGTACGTCAATTCAGATAACGTTAAATCGCGTCTGCCGAGCCGCGTCTGCCATAAACCTGGGCTGCCGATTCAAACGTGGAAATTGCGATCAATTGCCCTTCAGTAATAGTTGAGGTGTGTGCCCATACCTGCGCTTGTGCAGCGCGTCCTCCGTGTAAACTCAATTTGAGATCTTTGATTTTACGGCATTTTTCAGCAAACGCACTATATATACACACAACACACTACACTGCACACCATTTAAATTGCTATTAGTTATACACATATGTAAAGTTTAGACGCTATATAGACGAGTCGGTCGGCCGGCCGGCCAGCCAGTCGGCACATCTGGCGTTTATGGCACTATTGTTACTGATGGGTTTTGTAAAAAATTAAAGAGCCAAATATGGGCCCAACAAAGCGACCGTCTCGGTCCGAGGATCGAACAAGACTCCGTATACTATACTCCTAATAGGTAGGAGTAGTATACATAAATACGCCACGATGGATTTTAAAATAAATAAATAAATATTATGGGACAATCTTACACAAATCTCCCTAGTCCCACGGTAAGCTCAATAAGGCTTGTGTTGTGGGTTGTGGGTACCAGGCGACGATATATATAATAGACAGATACATATAAATACTTAGATACATAGAAAACATCCATAACTCAAGAACAAATATTCGTGATAAACACACAAATAAATGCCCTGACCAGGATTCGACTCTGGGACCTCCTGCTTCGTAGCCAGGGTCACTACCAACTAGGCTAGGAGGCCGTTACAATCATCGTTGCTTTTGTAATTAGCAATCCCACAAACTCTAGAAACAATACCCATGTTGATTTTTAGACTTTTTCACCCCATTTCCTTCTTTTAGGGGTTGATTTCGTAAACACCTTACGTATTTACTAATTTCTCGTTAGGAATACTCCTGTGAAGTTTTGAATAAAATAAAATAGTCTAATTGACAAATCCCATTTCACCCCTTTAGGAGGTAAATTCTGAAAAATCCTTTCTTCTTTCTTTCTTCGCCCGTGTACGAAATATTTTCAACCGTATCGTAATTTAAATTAAAAATCAAATTACCGGCTTTGATTCGTTATAAAGGACCACTTGAACCCTTTGATATGTACCAACCGAGTTTTGTTACGATCAAAAATCTAGAAATTCAAGTTGGCGGTTGTTTCTCACAATTTTGACTTTTGATTCCTTAGAGAGAACCTTTCCGATTCTCAGATATTGATTTTCATCAGTTTAATCAAGATCAGTTCATAACTGAAGAAATTTAAGATGGCGGCCGGTTTTGCAGTTTTGACTCCAGATTCGTTGTGTACTCTCGGATCTTCTTTCTTATTCGATTAGAACGTGAATTCTGCAAAATCCTTTCTTAATGCACCCCCTACCCCTTAATAAGAAACCTACATGCCAAATTTGAAATTTCTAGAAACAGAAATAAACAATAAAAAGACACATATATTGATATTTTGAGATTTCAACCCCAACGTCCCTAACAGGGAAGATGGTATCTTACGTCCTCCTCGTTGGATTTTAAAAGTGTTTTTGAAATCAGCGATCTGACAAACTGTGGCCTACTCCACATCTAAATACACAAGAAAAATAAATCCTTAAATCCACGTACAACCTTCTTTCCGTGGACCCCAAATCAGCCGCGCTTACCGAGGAACGGCAACAACGCTGGCGAGACGCGCGCACGAGTTGGCGACGCCGCTTGCGCCGGCGCGCAGCCCGCGCCGTGGCCTTCGGCTCGGCAGTCGGCAGTGTTCCCTACGTCACGGGATAAATCGCACGCGCGTCAGCTGTTAACTCTAACTTCGAATTGTGTTGTGTAGCATATAGTGTTTATCTCTGGACTAACTAATCCCCTTTGTATTGGCGTGGAGCATGGACGAACTAACAAGTGCTACTGCGGGTTGTGTGTGTTCAAGAGCTTTATATTAATATAATAACTAACAACAATTAACCCTTGTAACAACCATTATATATACGTCGCTAAATAAGTGCGTGCATTATTATTTACCTACCACGTAGGATCAACACCCACAAAACCATAAAAACGATAACGATGTTGTTTTTTGACTTTGTCACCCCTTTTCCCCTCTTAGGGGTTGAATTCTCAAAAAATCTAATACACGTCTTCACTCATTTATCTTTATAAACACTCCTGTAAAGTTTCAAATAGAATAGTCCAACTAATCTTATTTCCCCATACTAACTTTGCAGCCCCATTTCACCGCCTTCGGAGGTGAATTTTGAAAACTCCTTTCTTTGTGCACCCCTACGCCTTATAAGGAACCTAAGTGCTACATTTGGAATCTCTAGAACCAGAAATAAACAATTAAACGACACCCATATTGATATTTCAAGATTTCGACCCCATCGCGCCCCAACAGGGGAGATGGTATTTCACAATCGCCACGTTGGATTTTAAAATCGTCGAAATAAACCATGAAAACGATACCCATGTTGTTGTTATTACCGTTTCATCCCTTTTCCCCTTTTAGGGGTTGAATTCTCAATAATTTAAAAAAAAAAGAAACCGACTTCAATTGGACTTCCCGGTAAAAGTTAAAGTAAGCATATTATTGCGGATTATTCGGACCCGGGTATATCCTTAAACTACGTCCAACAAGTGAGGTAGGGCACAGCGAAACGTCATCTCGCTTGAATCTGGAGCAGCCGGACTGGGGAAGTACCTCCACCTTACAGAATACCGAAGCCATAATAACATCACTACTTACTTTGTAGGTATGTGGTGTTGTGTTTCTCACGGTGAGTAAGGTTTCCAGAGCTCCAATCCCCCCAACCTCCCCCTTAATGAAGATGACAGCGCAGATTAATAAGCTACCCCAGGAGGGTACCAGCTGCTCTAGCGCTGGAGAATCCCTTTCTGGGCTTCCATGCTCAGGTACTGTCGTGCCTGAGCGTGGACGCCGAGAGCGCCCCGTTTCGTACTCTGGGGGGGGGGGCCAAAACCGCGCTTCGCCATCCGCCATCCTCCCGAGGCAAGAGCAAGACGGCTACGGCAGCCCCTGCCACGCTCGCTGTGGATTTCTGCAACATCAGGGGTTTGCATTCTAATCTTAATGCTGTCCATCATCACCTCGAGACAGCTAAGCCGGCCTTGCTTTTTTTGACAGAGACGCAGATATCGTCTCCAGCGGACACAAAATACCTCTCCTACCCTGGGTACGAACTAGAGCATTCCTTTCTGCCTAGGGCTGGAGTGTGTGTGTACGTTAGAGGCGATATCAGTTCTCGTCGCCTCAGCAATCTTGAAGGTAGAGACCTTTCCACCTTATGGCTACGTGTTGATTGTGATGATCATTCTCGCGTCTATTCGTGCCTCTATAGGTCCCATAGCGGTGATGCCGAAACTGACCGACTCTTGGAGCAGATTCAAACGGCTGTGGATTCAGTGCAGCAGCAGATCCCATCCGCTGAGATCATCGTTCTTGGCGATTTTAACGCCCATAATGCCGAATGGCTGGGCTCCAGCAAGACTGATCATGCGGGGAGATCTGTTCACGACTTTGCTCTGACCTACGGCTTGACACAACTGGTTACTGCGCCTACGCGAATCCCAGATGTGGAGAGCCAGGAACCTTCCCTGTTGGACCTTCTGCTGCCCTCTCACCCGGTTGGCTATGATGTATCCGTTGCAGCCCCTCTCGGTTCCTCGGATCATTGCCTCATCCGGAGTACAGTGCCTCTGACGTGCCCGCCGCGACGGCGAGTTGCTTGTAGCCGCAGTGTGTGGCACTATAAGTCAGCAGACTGGGACGGGATGCGGGCGTTCTTTGCGTCTTACCCGTGGGGGCAGGTTTGCTTCACGCCGGATGATCCTGATATCGCTGCTGACGTGGTGCTTCAGGGAATGGAACTTTTCGTTCCATCCTCTGCGGTACCTGTTGGTGGCAAAACCCAGCCTTGGTTTGATCGCTCCTGCAAAAAGGCGTCTCGCCAAAAGCTGGAGTGCTACCAAGCCTGGGTAAATGCAGCGGCGGTACAGGATGTAAAGACCAGTGCTTTAAAAAAGGAGTTTAACTTTGCCTCCAGGTCCTTCAAAAGAGCCATTGCCAGAGCAAAGTCGTTGCACATTGGTAGGATTGGCGAGAAACTAGAGCGTCTCCCCTCGGGAACGCGTGCGTTCTGGTCTCTTGCCAAAGCTATCCAGGGAAATTTCTGCACGCCGTCTTTTCCACCTCTGCACACGGGAAATGATTCGTTCGCCCACGACGCAAAAGACAAAGCCGATCTACTGGGTAAGCTTTTTGCGTCCAACTCGACTTTGGATGACGGGGGACAAGCGCCGCCGACTATACCGCGGTGCGAGAGCTGTATGCCAGATGTACAGTTCCGCCAAAGCTTTGTGCTTAAGGCTATTCGCTCCCTCGACACCCATAAGTCCAGTGGGCCTGATGGAATCCCTGCGATTGTTCTCAAGATGTGTGCTCCTGAGTTGGCGCCGGTCCTAACGCGTCTTTTTCGGCTCTCCTACTCTTCTGGCGTAGTCCCGACTTCGTGGAAGTCTGCTTTGGTGCACCCGATCCCTAAAAAAGGCGACCGCTCAAATCCATCCGACTACAGGCCGATAGTTATAACCTCCCTTTTCTCTAAGATTATGGAGTCCATCATCAATCGTCAGCTCCTCTGGTACCTAGAGGATCACCAGCTGCTGAGTGACCATCAATACGGATTCCGTAGGGGTCGTTCGGCTGGTGATCTTTTAGTTTACCTGACACATTGCTGGGCACAGGCGATAGAGACTAAAGGTGAGGCACTGGCAGTTAGTTTGGATGTAGCGAAGGCCTTCGATCGCGTTTGGCACAAAGCACTTCTTTCGAAACTTCCATCCTATGGGCTCCCCGGGAAATTATGCGAATGGGTCAGCAGTTTTCTAGCAGACAGAAGCATTAAGGTCGTAGTTGACGGTGAATGCTCAGACTCAATGTCTGTGAATGCTGGTGTCCCTCAAGGCTGTGTGCTATCACCCAAGCTATTCCTCCTGCATATCAATGACATGTTGCAAACTAGTGGCATTCATTGTTATGTTGATGATAGTACGGGTGATGCCTCCTACACCGGCCGCGCCAATATTTCCCGGGAAAACGTCATTGAGAGCCGGAACAAACTTGTGTCCGAAATTGAGACCTCCCTAAAAGAAGTCTCAGATTGGGGTCGACTTAATTTGGTCCGTTTTAACCCTACAAAGACACAGGTTTGCGCGTTCACCGCGAAAAAACTTCCGTTTGTCGCGTCACCTCGTTTTGAGAGCACTCCCCTATCTGCCACAGCCAGTATTGGAATCCTTGGCGTTGACATCTCGAGTGAAGTCCAGTTCCGCGGCCACCTAGAGGGTAAGGCCAAATTGGCCTCGAAGAAGCTCGGTGTGCTCAATAGATCGAGGCAGTATTTCACGCCGGCCTATCGCCTACAGCTTTATAAGGCGCAGGTTCGCCCGCATATGGAATACTGCTCTCATCTTTGGGCAGGGGCACCTAAGTACCAGCTTCTTCCTCTAGACCGCATCCAACGGAGAGCAGCTCGAATTGTCAACTGCCAACGTATTTCTGATCGGCTTGATCCTTTGGCGCTGCGTAGAGATGTGGCCTCACTCTGCATTTTCTATCGCATGTATTATGGGGAGTGTTCCGAGGAATTGTTCGGATTAATCCCTGCCGCCTTCTTTCCGCCATCGCCCTACGCGACAATATTTCCACTCTCACCATTTAGATGGTTGGCAGTCCTCAACTGTGCGCTTTTCCCGAAACTTCCTGCCTCGCACAGTTAAACTGTGGAACGAATTGTCGCCAGCGGTGTTTCCCGACCGATACGACCTTCAAACCTTCAAGAAAAGAGCGTACTCCCACCTTAAAGGCCGGCAACGCACTTGCGACACCTCTGGTGTTGCGGGTGTCCATGGACGACGTTAATCGCTTACCATCAGGCGATTCGTTTGCTCGTTTGCCCCCTATAGCATAAAAAAAAATTGCTAATTTATGTTTTTATATATGAAAATAGCACTCGCCTATGTTGCACCAAACCTGAGTTCCACTAGGTACTGTCAGGGTTCAGCATCAGCTCCATCTTGTGAACTGCTCTCGTAATTGCTCGTTAACATGAATCGAATCATGAAAACAGCACTCGCCTATGTTGCACCAAACCTGAGTTCCATTAGGAACTGCCAGGGTTCAGCACCAGCTCGATCTTGTGAATATCTCTCCTATTTGCTCGTTAACACGAGTCGAATGACGTAAACAGAAGTCGTGTATGTTGGACCAAACTTGAGTTCTATTAGGTACTGCCAGGGTTCAGCATCAGCTCCATTAAATCCTCATGATATCCATCATCAAAATATAATGCAAGCGCGTGGCGTCCCTGTGGGCGCGCGTGCAGGGCAGCCCGAACACTCTCCTGAAGGTGGTCGCCGATCGGACAGATAGTCCTTTGGTCACGCATTGGATGTCAATGCACGTGGGGCACAATAATCGGTTTATTAACTTAATGTAATATTTTATTTTATTTTATTTGTAATTGTTTAGAATGTTTAGATATGTAGTTACTAACCTAGTTTCTTAAGGCAACATGTATTTATACTAACCAATTATGGATCATGTCCAAAATAAAAGTTTCAATTTCAATTTCAATTAAAATAAAATAGGAGTACCTCGAAAGCAAATGCTTTCGAACAAACAATGTTTGCGTAACAACCAAAAGATGAATGTCTCAAATCAGAAGATACAGCTGGGGCCCGCGAATTATAGAGCAGTTCCGCTTTGACATCCCTGGTCATCATCATCAGGTCTACTCCACCAAACTGGTAGGTTTTGTAAAGAAATGCTCGAGTTTCTCAAGAAAATACCCAAATTACTATGCATGTGCCTTTTAAACTTGAGGAGTTCCCTCAGTTCCTCATGGATCCCATCATCAGAAATGGATTTGGAAAAAAACGGGACCAACCTGGAACCATCTGCTTTCAGAAAACAAAAAAAAACAAATCGGTTCAGTAATGACGGAGTTCTGAGGTAACATCCATCATTAAAAAAATAAAAGAATAATAATAATAACGGCGTAGGGATGTGACGACCCCATCGCCCACTGGTTTCAACCGGTGAAATCAGTCAACGCATGGCAGCTTGTGGCGAGCTGTTGGGGAGTAGCGACCCCACGTACCTGAGCCCTCCTGGGGGACTCCATTTCATTTATTGCATAGAAATCATGTGGTACAAAATAGGTGTTACTCCGTCGTCCGACCAAGTCCTCCGCCTCTGGCTTACCTTAACCGGCCGTCCAGAGTGGGGTCGCTAGAACTGTGTTCTCGAGGGTAGATGTGGAAACCTAAGTGGCGAGTTAGCTATATGTTTAAAGTCCAGTGACACCTCTCTACCCCCAGCCCTCATACCGGTGTTGCCCTCGAGCCATCTTAGATGTCGCTTTTTGTGGGGGCCCATCTTATGCAGGCGAGTCACCGTCTGCCGGAAATAAAATTGATTAACATTTTGTCAGGCAGACGTCCGATTTTATTCTCCATAACCCAGTATTTAGTCCACCACTTTCACCTAATAGTCCAGTATATTTTAGATGCCATTAAATCTCAATAGTCTATACACCCTGGCGGGTGCTGCCTCTGCGTGCGTCCCATGACTCGGGCAGGTGCAACATCCGCTCGGTGTACCCCTTACATTTCATTAAATTGTCGAAAGGGCCTCTGCGTGTTGGCTTCGGCTCCGCGTACGCCTCCCAAAGGTCCGGAACACCATTGTTCCGTGATGGGAAAGACATACAAATAATAATAAAAATTCAGACGAATTGAGAACCTCCTCCTTTAGAAATATTGAAGTCGGTTGAAAAACCTGAACTCATCTATTTTTATAAATAAGTTAGCTCCTGTAAAGTTTCAAATAGAATAGTCCAACTAATCTTGTTTCCCAATACAAACTTTGGACCCCCAAATCACCCTCTTAGGGGTTAAAATTTTGAAAAATGATTTCTTAGTGCAAGACTTCATAAAGAACCTACGTGGCTTTGGAATCTCTAGGACCAGCAGTTTGGGCTGTGCGTCAATATGTCAGTCAGTCAGTCAGTTTCTTCTTTTATATACATAGATAGGTTAGGGCGTCTGCCGCGAAAGCAGATCGCTAGTTCGATCCCAGCCCTGGGCACTGGGAGCCTTGGTCACTTTTTCTATACTAAAAGTAGTGTAGTAAAAGAACCTTTAGGATCCTCAGATATTGATTTTGATCATGATCGGATCAAAACTGAAGAAATTCAAGATGGCGGCCCCTTTCTCGCAATTTTGACCTCAGTATTGAATACAGCTGTTGTTCTGTTCATGGCAGCATTAGGAGCATTCTATACACAAAAGAACTTGACGGAGAAACAAAAACCTCTGACGACGTTCTTGCATTTAGTTATGTACTCTTTAACTCTCTTTTTGATTTACCATAATAATAAGGACACAGAAATATTATTTGCGCTAGCTGTGAGTTTGAAGAAGGACTTTAAAGATCAAGAGACAGAAACACATGCTACAACGAACCAAATTTTACGCGTATGTTTTTCTGTCTCTTTGCTTTAACACACTCATATTTTATGGCTTGGACGGATTGATCCAGGTACTATTTTCAGGTAAGAATACTACTAAGTAGCTTCTCTTGTTTACAACACACGCCTATTCACTTTATACAAGCGGAATACCTACCTCTTTCTGAATCAGGTCAAATGCCTCTTCTGGTACACAAGAGGGATTTGCCTATAAGTATCCTCTGCGCTGGCGCGAAGGGGTTGTCCACCCCCTTTACACCCACAATATTACATATTAATATTCTCTGTCACCGAAAAGCAACTGGCAAGTATCAAGTAATATTTCGGACCCAGGTGAGGGCTGAATAAGATTTAAGAACCAAGGTTTCAACCCGTGAGGTTTGAAATCCAATAAAAGTTGAGAATATTTCTCAACTTTTATACGAGGGAACGACTAAGAAGAAGCAATAAATAGCCACGTGAGGTGTGATATGTTACAGATGACACCTTCGTCACCATCATAACAGTCTGGCCCGAGGTCCACGACCAATCACTCCTAGCCGGCATCGGTCGAGTCACCATGTACATCCTGTGGTGGCTCTGGTTGTGCCGCATGACGACAGTGTACATCCTCGTTCTGACTATCGTCATCTCCCTCAGCCATCAGTACATTAATCTACAGAAGTATTTCAAGAGTATTGAGGGAATATTTGAAGAGAGGATCAGTCAGAAGGATAAGGAGGAGAAGTTTGAAAGAGCCCTTAAGCTTGGTATAAGATTGCATGCTGCTACTATTTGGTAAGGGTCCATTGCACCTACTTACCAGGGATATTCAACTAACCCGGAGTTAAGCGTTTTTTAGTATGGAATCTGACAGTTGGGTCAAACACAAAAAGATGTTCCACGTCTTGTTAAGGGCTATAAAGGTTGATTTTCTTATTGAACCCGAGTCCAGATTAAAATGTACTCCTTTTCAATTCTTCTAGAAATGTCCACAAGTTGTTAACTGGCCACTGGGTTCAGCTGATTTTTTTGTTTCCTGTGGTTAATAGTTACCAGCCTTGGACATGTAATAATGATGTTTATTATACAATTGATACAATGCAATAGAAAAGGAGTACCCCTACCCCTTAATGTAGATAAAAAAATGAAGCTTTATAGCCTTTAACTTTTGACTAGTCCACTAAAAAGACTCGGAACATCGTATTGTGTTTGACCTAGCTAACTCCGGGTTAGTTCGCTAACCCTAGGTGGTGAAAGCGGCCTTTAGTGTAATGAAGCTTTATAGCTTTTAACTTTTGAATACTCCACTAAAAAGACTCGGAACATCGTATTGTGTTTGACCTAGCTAACTCCGGGTTAGTTCGCTAACCCTAGTTGGCGAAAGCGGCCTTTAGTGTTGGTTTGTATGTAGGTTAAATACACAGTAATGATCCAAAATAAGTGTGACCAAAGAGCTCTTTGCTTTACTAAAGCCCCTCATTCACGGCAGTCCGCCGGCACTCCGGCATGGCTAGATGTAGCGGACACACGGTGTGCAAGTGGCCCAGCCTGACAGTCCAATTCGCACTTATTCGTTGAAAGATGCGCAGCGCTGCGTTGTAGCGCATACACTGTACTCGAATTTAAAGAATGCCGCCATGACATGTCACATGACATGTGACATGTCATGTGACATGATTGTCATGTTTAATAATGAATAATTAATATTTTATGCATTGCCGCATTTCTCAATTGTTTACTATCGTAATTTAGTGCAATTCGGACTGCAAGGAGGTGGGCGGAGCTAGCAGGATGTTGCTGTACGGCACGCATCCGGCAACGACATTCACGATGCTATATTACGTGCCGGAGGTGCCGGCGAACTGCCGTGAATGAGGGGCTTAATATTGCCAATAATATCATGGCAAAGTATCATTTGCCGAATCATCAGTTTTACATAAAGCTTTTCGCAATTTTTGGTTGCCTAAACCTAACCTATAGCGTAACCTAATAACGTCACTATGGGAAATATGAATTTGGTAAACATATGGTATGCTAACTAAACACCACCTGGGGTTAGCCATATACCCCGGAGTCAAGCGTTTTTTTGGATGGGATTTGACACCTTAACTCCGGGTCAGCGTCTAACCCTTGGTAGTGCAAGTGGTCCTTAGGCAATAAGTTTGTTGGGGTCGTTGGGGAATTAAAGTATGGGAAAAAATCGGTGAAATGGCAGTTCATCGTGCTCTTTACCTCTTTACTTATATTTCTGGTGGCGAATAAGCACTAGGTAAGTTCCCAAGGATGCACTGAGTTGTTTGTGATGGGCCAAAAATTGTCCCTTAACCTACGAAAATATTTAAACCTTGTACCAGTATTCGTAACGCAACGTGCTTGTAGCTTACATAAAAGAGCTCATCAGACCCATTTGCTATGATCCGCGTCATGGCAATAAAAACCTGGCGATTTTTCAAGACCTTCATTCTGATGATGAATAGTTTTCGTGCAGATCAAGTTTTAATAATGGTGGTTAACTTTCAGGTGCGTACCACAAGTCCAGAAGACTTGCGGCAACGTATTTAGCGGACACATTATTGTCAACATCTATGTTCTGGTGCTACTCATGTCGCAGTTTAAGGTACCGTTTATCATACGTATCTTAGCGCTTTCCATGATTCAGCCGGAAACCTATTTTTTTCGATGTACTCTTTACTTATTTTTTTGAATATCATCGTAGTTAACGAATTTGATTAAAACGCCTTAAGCCTGTTTGTGTGAGTGATTGCGAAGATACCGTGAGTGTGTTTTGTCGAGGTGACTTTCGAGTGAGTTCCAATAGTGGTGAACATAAACGAACAAGAAAGAGGGTAGATTGTTATGGCTATCCTTACTCTTTGGGACGCCATGTCAAGCACAAAAGCTACTCAGACGCCACGTCATCGAAATGTCAAGACTGAAGTTGAACTTTATGCTTTAGTAGTGTAGGTTTATTTTACTCAGGTCTGTGACCGATATATCGGTCATTGGCGTTGAACCAGGGGCCTTACCATGACTTCTTAATGCGATTCAGTTTAGGTTCACTTTAGGCTCAGTTGTATGGAAGCGACTCAGTTTAGGTCGTCAACTGAATCGCGATAAGTCGTCATGGTAAGGCCCCTGAGGTGCCAATATATTTACATATTTGAAGCGTAAGAGGTCAACCCACCTGCAGACTTCAGTTTTCTCGAGAACATAGCGGTTGCAACATCGCCGAAATATCGGGAGCTCGAATCAAATAAAAATCCCGTGTTCATTAGTTAAAATAACAAAAAAAACTGTATCCCGTAGCATACCGACCGCTCGCTGAGCCACGTTCTAGAAATCGCAGTTACTACCGCGGGCATGCTGTTCAGCACTGGAATCATCATGTGGAACGCAGGGAATGTCACTGTCGAGGTAAATCATGCTTCAGCTTAGTACGCCCAGTACCCAGACCTGATGCTTACTTTTGTTTCCTAAAGGGATCCGATGGCTTTGTTCTGCAAAAGGGACATTTTGCAAGTAAGTAGGTGTAGGTAGTTCACACATTTACTGCAAATGAGTATAATGACCCGATATTAGGTTTTTTGTTGGTGGTCGCTACATACGCATTTATGCTCTGTGCCTTTCCTGTCCTGTCCAAGCAGGATTTTAGGCCTAGAAGCTTTAACCTCCTTGCAATTCCTTTAACGCGTACTGTAGCACGTCAGAAATCTCCTCTTATTAGAGTTCTAAAACTTCTGAACGCGCTTCAGTCATGGGCACCTGAAAGTGATTTGTTTGGAAGCCGATAGGCAAATGTATATAGCATCTGCTTGAGTATTGCGAGAGGATGGATGGTAGTGGAATTTTATAACGTGTTTTTTGTTAGTGTTGTATGTTGTATAAGTACCTCAGTGTAGTAATTTTGAATTGTCTAGTAATTTGGTTTATACTTTTAGACTGTATATATTTCGTTTGAATTTGGGATGGGACGGGACGGGGCGGGACGGGAAAATCTGTCAATTTCTATAGAAATCGTCACGTGACATCCGAGGGCTTCGAACTATCACGTGATACTTTCTATAGAAATTTACAGATTTTCCCGTCCCGTCCCGTCCCGTGCTAGTGTGAGTCATCCTTAAGTAAATAGTAAATAAAGGTCATTGGGGGTTTTTGACCCGCTTTATGAAAGTTCGCGTACAGACACCAAAACAGTTTTAAATTATAGAGCTTAATTCCGCTTTTCAAAATATGTTAAAATTTTCAATTTATCGACCGGGAGATAAATGTTACCTATGACAGTTTCATATAGATTTTTTTAAAGAAAATGAGAAAATATTCATGTCTGTCTATTAATTTCATCCCTAAAGTTATATTTATTTATGCCAGCCTTTAGTTCACCTAGTCGATGGTAACTCGGTTCACCTACTAAACACAAGATGTCGATAGTAAAGAAGATTTTGGAATATATAATATATTTAAGTGCGGTCAAGCTACAGTAAAAATCCATGAAAAATAAATTGCCTTTTTAGAATTCATTTTAGGTGTTTACCTCGATGTCATTGTTACAAAATTAACCTTAATTTTACTGGAATTTTAGTTCTAATCTAAGCCATTTTTCGCTGTTGTGGCGTTACATCAAAATGTTAAATAAAATTATTTCTGCACACTATCGGCCCCCAGTGTTATATAATAAATACAAGCTATCCTTGTAATTGTAAACAAATTATGTTTCAATTGTCTGCTATATAAAATAAAATGCTCATTTTGCTACCATGGCTCCATCTAGAGACAAGTAGAACAATTAAAGCGTAGTTAATTAACGCTAATCGCAATTAATTAACTAAAAACAAACACTTATTCCTCAACTCTCCCATGCCCTGCAAGAATGCGACCTACAACACTGAGTTGTAGGTACATTTATCTATTTTATCTACACATCTAGCTCTATTTCGTTAGTGTACGCCGTGGGTCAAATGTCCGAACAAAATGCCCAATGACCTTTCTTTATCCATGTTAATACCGGCTACGCTTGTAGCGCTGCACGCGGTGCCGCTGGCACTGAATGTGTTAAGCGTGAATGTTAAACTGAATATATTAAACTTATACCTAGGTTAATTTTCGCACGTTTTCAGGCTGAAAATTTACCAGCGGCCATCTATATGTCAGGTTGGCAGAACTGTACCAACAGGTCTTCTTACCGTATCCGGCGACTGTTGCTCATTACTATGGCCCAAAGTCAGGTACCTACCATCTTTTCGATTACAGTTCTTTGACCTTAATGCAGGGGTCGCCAAACTTTTACGGATAGGGCCACAAATAAACTTTCGGCTCTCTCATTGCAAATTGAAGCAAATGGGCTATTTCCATTTCAAGGGCCGAGTGGTCTTATGCGCCCGTGCGTAAAAATTATTACGTACTGAAACGAGACCATGCTAGTAATCCGTGTACGGGCGTAATCAGTTAGATCCCATTTTTAGGATTTTACGACCTTGTCCCATACAACAAAAAATTTCATTTCTCTTTTTCGAAAACTTCGAGTTTATGTCTGGTTAAGCGACATAAAATTGATTTTCATGCTCTATGGCATATAGTAACATCGCAGGCGGCCGGAACTCGTCGCAGCCCCGCGCTCCCGGCCGCCTGCGAGCGGCGCGCGGCGTGGAGAACCCAAACGCGCGAGCATGGATGTTCATGTTCACTGATTTAAAGTGAAATTAAAACCTAATATTTTCCTTACAATCTAAGTGAAAAGCAGAGTGTATACCTAAGGCATAAATACCCATTTTATCCTTGACTACTATATTGGTTCTCGTTGCACTCGGACCAATAAATAGCCTCGTCTAGAATGGATTACTTTGCGGGGCTTCCGTGAATCGCCTTGGTCACCACGGTCTTGCTTGCTCTTCCGGCGCCGGCCGCATACCTCGTCATTCTGCCCTGAACGACATCCTGAGACGGGCGCTCGTCAGCGCTAACGTCCCCGTTGTTCTGGAGCCCCAAATCTCACGGAACGATGGCAAGCGCCGCGATGGGATAACGCTAATACCTTGGAGGATGGGTCGTGCGCTGGTGTGGGACGCCACCTGCGTTGATACGCTGGTGGCGTCCTACCTCTCAGCCACCTCAAAGCAGGCGGGAGCGGCCGCGGACGCCCGAGAGCGTTTCAAGACCAATAAATATAGCTGTCTCGGTCTTGCCGCCCAGTACGAATTTGTACCATCCGACTTCGAGACGCTCGGACCGTGGGGCAAGGAGGCACGGGGACTACACAGAGCACTCAGTAAACGCCTTAAAGAGGCAACGGGCGATCCTCGCCCAGGCGGCTTTCTTGCGCAAAGAAAGCCGCGCGGGAATGCCGCCTGCGTGTTGGGCACCATGCCCTGGATTAGATTTTTAAGGTAGGTAAGTAGTTAGTTTTATTTTTATTCCTTTTTTTGTAAGGTAGTTTTTTATTCTTAAGGTAGATTTTTGTTGTTTTTAATTTGTAAATAATGTATGCTAAGATTGTTTGTATTTCTCTATATAAGTGAATTGTAATATTCTTTTTAGAGAAATAAATTTCTTAAACCATAAACCATAAACCATAATTTGTCTTCTGTTACCGCGATTGTTATTTATTAATTATAATAAATGTAATAGTTTATTTACTATTTTCCGTATTTTTTTCTTAATGCGACCATTATACTGATGACGCCCTAACGGATCACCAGCATTTTTGTTACTCTCTCTATATTATTTTGTTAATATGAAGTAAAGAAGATATCATAAACATTTTGAAGATATTCTTAATTTATCAACTGTATTACAATAAGATTGTCCCGTAATATTTAATAGTGTAACAGAAACAATAAAAAAACTTTCAAATCTGTTCTTATACTTGTATTTTAAATTATTCACATCTGTATTGAAAAACGTCGTTCGATACACGTGTGGTATATGTTATTTTTCACTCGTCCCGAGTATTGCCTCGGCCCTCGTGTAGTAATGACATACTTTCCGCACTAGCATCGAAATGTACGACTACTAATAAATAATAATGAATACTATTTTTTTTCAGAAACCGGTTGTCTTCAAGAGTTGTGGGGTTATAGACCTATCTTATGAATCGTATTTATCGGTATGTTTCGTTTATTTGTGATTTTAGTCTAAAGATAAACTATAGTCATGGTATATACAGAATGGGTCAAAATAACCAGACCAATTTAAACAACGTTCCTATACTTCCTATCGGTATTACAATGAAAATATTATGCTTATATTATTGATTAGCACGTTTGATTGAGTAGCGATTTTTGACTTTTCCATTTTGGAAAACAAAGGAATTACCGAACTCATTTCAAATTAGGCACTTTTCTTTTTAGGGTTCCGTACACAAAGGAAAAAAAAACCCCTCTTACTAAGATTACGCTGTACGTCCGTCTGTCTGTCTGTCCGTGTGTCACGCAGTCCGACTCGCTCTAGGCCGGCTTTTAGGGTTTCGTAGTCAACTAGTAACCCTTATAGTTTCGCCATGTCTGCCTGTCTGTCTGTCCGCGGGTAAGCTCAGTGACCGTTAGTGCTAGAGTGCTGAAATTTGGTACGAATACATATCAAATTATCAATCACACCAACAAAGTAGTGAAATAAAAAGTGGAAAAAATATTTTCTTAGGGTACCTCTCGTACACGTAGAATGGGGGATGATTTATTTTTTCGTTTGAACCCTAGAATGTGCAGTATCGAATCGTTCGATAGGTATTTAAAAAAGAATAGAGGTGTGTGAAAAACATTTTTTGATCAAGTAGAAACTTCGCATATAATCGCTCCGGAAATTAAAAAACATGTGTCTCTAACTTTTGAACCGCAAGTCAAAAAAATATTAAAAATACATGAATAGCTTTATGAAGACTTTCTAAAAAAAATATTTTGAACGTGGTCAGTTAAGCGATTTTTGATTTCATGCAAAAAAACTTATCCTTCTCAGTTAAAAGGGCATATTACTCGGAAGAGCTGCGAATATAATCCTTTTGTATTGTTATATTATAAGCATGGTATTTATTAAAACCCGTTTTAAGTTCGCCTATTGTGACGGACGGTAAACTACGGAACCCTACACTGAGCATGGCCCGACATGCTCTTGGCCGGTTTTTACATCCGCATGTATTCTATTTTACGAAGTCGATTTGGATAAAATAAACCAATTTTTATAATTCTTTAGTTGATTAATGTTTCCACTTATTTTCAGATTGTGAAGATGTCGTACTCCATATTCTCAGTTTTGTTTTAAAAAAGTGCAAATTCGATTTCAATGTGTAGTTAAATAGTTATTATGAAGGAATGTTAGCAAAATGGCAACTTTTAAATTCAAATAAATCTTAATACAATGATATATGATTTTTATTAAAACTCGATACAGTTTATACATATTAAGATCCGAACCTTACCTTACCATGAAGTCTTAACGCCATTCAGTTAACAACCTAAACTGAGTCGCTACCATACAACTGAGCCTAAACATAACCTGAACTGAATCGCGTTAAGATTAAGACGTCATGGTATGGCCCCAGACCAGTAAAGTTTGGGAACCGCTTCTATAACCGCGAATGTCTGCGATCGTGAGGTGGACTATTGTGCCTCTGCGCTCGAATATGCGAAACGCGTTCCACCGAAATAATGAAGCATTCAGGCTACTTGCTGGCAAATCCGCCAGATCTGACAATAAATGTATGGGAAATTAGTCTGACGGATGCCCGGCGGACATAGGTACCCACTCTGAAGATCTGACGGATTGCCCGAACGTATATCAAAATCAAATCAAAATAACTAACTAGTTATGCAATGGGAACTGGGCCTATACCACGAAAATCGAACGATTGCGGATTTGTATCCACATCTCTGTCACACTTGCATATTGGAGTGACAAAGAGGTTTTCCCGTCAAAGCCAATTTTTGATGTTCGTGGTAGGCGTCCGGGTCGTAGGTGGTTAAAGGTAAATATGTCTGACGATATAATATTGTCTTCTGTTACCGCGATTGTTATTCATTGAAATTAAACACTTTAGAACGGATTAATCGCGTTTATTAACACCATGATCCTACGTTTCGAGCCCTTTACAGCACTCGTTTTCACAGGGTTAAGATGATGACTATATGTTCGGCTATATGTTCCTGCACCCTGGTTGATATGCTACGCTTTGTTTGCCCAACGTATGATAGACCACATTCACAGTCAAGCCTGTAGACCCCAGCATCTTGTAGAGGCAAGTTACACTTTACAGGCCTCAGGAATTGTGACATCTTCTTCAACGGCTTGAAATAGGTCTTGATTGAAGCACGCCTCAAGATGTGGCTGATCCTGTCCGTAACTCCTCTGACAAAAGGCAAAACAGCAGGCCTACGCTCAACTGTTGGTATCTTCACACGAGGGGACTGCTTGACACGAGGTATCTTGAGGTTGTTAGCCCACAGCGCACATTTTGCACGCTGTGGCTCAGCACCCAGATGTTTGTCATCGCAGATCCTTTGGGCTCTCTGAAACAAAGATTTGCCAACTGTAGCAAGCTGTGAGGGATGGTGGTGCGATTTACCATTTAAATACCTATCTGTATGTGTAGGTTTCCTGTACACGGTTCGGCCTAAGGAGTTATCAGGATTCCGTACAATGAGAGTATCTAAGAAAGGAAGTGAACAATCTTTTTCCAACTCCATAGTGAATATAATTTTACTATGAATTGAATTAAGATGCTCCAGAAAAGCTGATACACTACTTCTAGGTAATATAGTAAAAGTGTCATCTACGTATCTTTTAAATATCTTCGGCTGGACAGGAGCCACAGCAAGCGCCTTCTCCTCGAAGTCCTCCATGAAGATATCCGCCACGACAGGAGACACAGGAGACCCCATTGCTACACCATTGTCAACCTGCTTGTAGAATTCATTGTTCCATAGCAAGTAACCCGACGTCAGGCAATGTTCCAGTAGTTCAGCATATTCCAGAGGCATGTTGTGCTCAGCTAACCTCTTCTTAACAATTTCAATGCAGTCTTGCACCGGTAGGCAGGTAAAAAGTGACTGAACATCAAAACTGACCATGGTTTCATCATCAGTTAAAATCAGGTCTTTAATTTCACTGATGAAATGGTATGAATCCTTTGTATATGCCTTAGTCATGGTGTTAATAAACGCGATTAATCCGTTCTAAAGTGTTTAATTTCAATGTCTGACGATAGTTTAAATTAAATAATTCAACAATTATTTTAATAACCGTTAATTAAGCAACTAAAGTAGGTAGGTACGTAATCCGTCCCTGTCATTAAAATAAACGTTTAATTAAGTACCAGTCTCAACAAACCTTTAACTTTTTACTTATTTGCCTTCGTTTGGACCTAACGCAACGGTCTCCATCGCAATGAAGCCCCGAAAATATGGGAAAAATAAAACCACAGAACTTTTCCGCCAGGTGGATAAATTTACCTTCTTCTGCAGCAATACGAGCTTCTGGGTAGACGACATCGGTATACCAGACCTGGTCTTGAAGTCGTACACGAAAATGTACAAAGTGTTGAATGCAGGTGTTGTTCTGTTGATGGCAGCGCAGATAGGAGCATTCTTTACACAAAATAACTTGACGGAGAAACAAATATCTGATCACTATCTGATGTCGTTCTCGCATATAGTTTTGTACTCTTTCACACTCACTTTGATTCACCACAAGGATACGGTCACAGAAATATTGTATGCGCTAGCTGTGACTCTGAAGAAGGATTTCAATGACGAAGAGACTGAGAAACATATGAAAAAGCGCACCATATATTACGCGTCTGCATTTGTGTGTCTAGGCTTTAGCATAATCATATCATATGGCGCAGATGGATTGCTCCGGGTATTGTTTTCAGGTAAGAATACCATGACTCTCTTTACACAATACAAGCTTTATATTAGTGTTTGCTCCGGGAAATACTAATTATATTTGAGACTTTTTTATGATAAAAATGTTGACGAAACTATAAATAATAGTAAAGCATGAATTAAATCATATATTATTTTAGTATTATAAATGTTTTGATTTATATTTTTAAATAGTTCACACTCACTACGAATATATATGTCGAATTTGAAAAATATTTTTTTTTTCGTATTTCATACAAAATAAATTAATATGCGTTTTATTGTAAAAAGTCCTTGAGATGATACACGAAAGTAAGTATCAAGTATGACAACGCTGAAACTTTAATAACAAGACAGCACATACCAAAAGCTTAGTACTAGATGGTTTAGCAACCCTTTACAATGGTTTAGTTAGTAATTTTATTTCTTGAATATCTCAAAAACTGTTATAGTTATAAGACACTAGTTTCTTAGAAAAATTAACCTGAATAATCTCCCTTTAAAGGTAACAGAAATCATTAAAAACAGGTTGTATGTTTTAGTTGTTTGGGTACTGACGACGCGACGCGACGCGACGCGACGCGACGCGTTTGGGATCTTATGAAGGTCGCGATATTTTTTCATATATTCAAGCAGCTCGTCAGACGCTCTCGGAACAGCTGGCTTCTTTTTGGATCTTATTCGTTTAACAAGGAAATGTAAATCTATATATATGTTGAATAATTTATTAAAATTATAGTTTACTAGCTTTTCCCGGCGGCTTGCCCGCGTACTAAACGTAATTTAGTACGTAATTTAGAACCTCTCGAACCCTTTATATGTGGCTCCCGAGTTTTATCACGAACAAAACTAGAAATTCAAGATTGGGGCCGTCGATGGTGGCGTTGGTGGTTCGTTAGAAAGAACCTTTCGGATCATCGGATATCGAGTTTCATCACAAGCAGATCATAACTCAAGAAATTACAGACGACGGCTGTTTTTATTTCGACGGACGAGGTTGCTAAATCAGTTTTAACTTCAGATTCTTCATAAAGAACCTCTCGGATCCTCAGATATCGATTTTAACATTTGGATCAAACACGAAATAATTCAAGATGGCGGCCACTTCTCGCAATTTTGACTACAGATTCGTTATTGAGGAATTTCCCGGATCCCCAAATACCGGTTTTTATCACGGTCGGATTAAAACTCAATAAATTTAAGATGGCCCCTTTTCGCAATTTTGATCTCAGATTTGTTAAAAATAATCTCTCTCGGATTAAAATTTACGAAATTTTAAATGGCAGCCGTATTCGCAATATTGACCTCAGATTCTTCATGAAGAATCTCTTGGATCTTCAGAAATCGTTTTTATTACGATCGGATAAAAACTAATATTTTGTATTTCACTTTCGTTGTAGGTACTAAATATCACGGTAGATGGCGCTGTACGGTGTGTCAAATTTATACATCGCGCTAACGGTATTTTCATTGGGTTTGAATATAAATATGGGTTTGGGTTTTATTTTAATATATAGGCTTTATTTGTCACTTTTGTTTTACGTTTGTAATTTCTTCACATGTAAGGGTAGTAGTATACATATATACGCCACGATGGATATTAAAATCATCGTTGCTTTCGTAATCAGCAATCCGGCAAACTCTGGACACAATACCCATGTTGGAGCCTGCACCGGGGCCTTCACAACCTGACCCCACTTTTGCCTGGTTTGAGCTTGTCGCCCAATCCGCGCCCCCGAGCCCGAGCCGAGCCTGCGTGTCCCGATCGTCGCAGTCAGGAGCCTCTACTTCTGTCAACGGCTATATACTCAGATGGTATTGTACCCTTTTTTAGGGGTTGATTTCGTATTCGTGTTCTCGAAAACACCTGACGTATTTACTAATTTCTCGATAGGAATACTCCTGTGAAGTTTTGAATAAAATAGTCTGATTGATCTTGTTTCCCTTTGATAATTACCAACCGAGTTTTATTACGATCAAAACTCTAGAAATTCAAGTTGGCGGTTGTTTCTCACAATTTTGACTTTTGATTCGTTATAAAGAACCTATTGAACTCTGTGATATATAGGTACCTACCGAGTTTTATTACGATCGCAACTCTAGACATTCAAGTTGGCAGTTGTTCCTGACAATGTTGGCTTCTGATTCGTTATAAAGAACCTATTGATTTATTGAACTCTGTGATATATACATACTTACCGGGTTTTATTACGATCAAAACCCTAGAAATTCAAGTTCACGGCCGTTTTACACAATTTTGAATTCTGGTTCTTTAGAAAGAACCTTTCCGATTCTCAGATATTGATTTTCATCAGTTTCATCACGATCAGATCATAACTGGAGAAATTTAAGATGGTAGCCGTTTCTTGCAGTTTTGACTTCAGATTCGTTGTTCTCTCGGATCTTCTTTCTTATTCGATTAGAACGTGAATTCTGAAAACTCCTTTCTTAAACCCCCTACACCTTAATAAGAAACCTACCATGCCAAATTTCAAATTTCTAGAACCAGAAATAAACAATAAAACATTGTATATTGTATTTGTGTTGTAATATGTTTTAGTTTAGTTTATTTTCCAATAAATATCACATACACTTCTGTATTTACAATAAAACGACACCCATATTGATATTTTTAGATTTCGACCCCATCGCGGCCGAACATCAGGGGAGATGGTTTTTCACAATCGCCACGTTGGATTTTAAAATCGTCGTTGGTTTCGTAATTAGCGACCCAATAAACCATGAAAACGATACCCATGTTGTTGTTTTTACTTTTTCATCCCTTTTCCCCCTTTTAGGGGTTGAATTCTCAAAAAACCAGAAATAAATGCTAACTTATTTATTTTTATAAATACTCCTGTAAAGTTTCAAATAGAATAGTCCAACTAATCTTGTTTCCCCATACAAATTTTGGACCCCCAAATCACCCCCTTAGGGGTTACAATTTTGATTTTTTTTTCTTAGTTCACCCCAAACTTTATAAGGAACCTACGTGGCAAATTTGGAATCTCTAGGACCAGCAGTTTGGGCTGTGCGTTAATATGTCAGTCAGTCAGTTTCTTCTTTTATATATATAGATAGATTAGTTCGATCCCAGCCCTGGGCGCTGGGAGCCTTGGTCACTTTATCTTTCCTAAAAGTAGTGTAGTAAAAGAACCTTTAGTATCCTCAGATATTGATTTTGATCATGATCGGATCAAAACTGAAGAAATTCAAGATGGCGGCCCCTTTCGCCCTCATTATTGAATGCAGCGGTAGTTTTGTTCATGGCAGCGGAGTTAGGAGCATTTTTTACACAAAAAAACTTAACGGAGAAAGAAAAACCTGATGACATTCTGATGACGTTTGCGCATATAGTTATTTAATTACTCTATAACACTCTCTTTGATTTACCATAATGATAAGGCCACAGAAATATTATTTGCGCTAGCTGTGAGTCTGAAGAAGGACTTAAATGATGAAGAGACAAAAACACATGCTACAACGAACCAAATTTTACGCGTATGTTTTTCTGTCTCTTTGCTTTAACGCGCTCATTTTTTATGGCTTGGACGGATTGATCCAGGTACTATTTTTGGGTAAGAATACTACTAAGTAGCTTCTCTTGTTTACAACACAAGCCTATTCACTTTATACAAGCGGAATACCTACCTCCTGTGACGGTACACCCTTAATTCGGTTGCGAGATCCATTTAAAATGCTAAGAAAAGCAAAATAAAAGAAATAATAACCTGACAAAATCCGGTGTTGTGTTTGTTACGATTTCACGTGATATTCCAACAAATATACTTCAGTATGACTTAAATTCACTTCACCACATTCACAATTTCATTGATTATATTGATTATTGAATTTATCTATCAAAATTATAAGAAATAAACTTAATACAGACAAGTAAAACAATTTCACATTTAAATACGTAAAACATGCCAATAATGCAATTTATTCATAATTAAAAAGGGAATACTTTATATAGTAGTAAAAATCAGTCATAAGTTTATAAATCTTTTTGCAAGTAGCTAAACGCCGTTTGTTAAAGCCTTGGTAATTAATCAACCGCGTAGCATGATAATTGAGCGATTGACGGATTGAGAATTCGGGTTTCACTCTGTCACACTTGCTTATCGGAATAATAGAGAGAGATGTCCAATGACGCGGAGTTTGGTTGTTCATGAAGGATCAATGAGGACTACCGCGAGTGAATTCGCCGCTAGGGGGTCCTACGAAAAGAGGTTATATATTTTCAGTACATTTCTCATTCGTTTTTAATGTAAGGCGTGCTTATTTTGAAAAATATGCCCTTTTAGGAATTAATTCATAGAAATATATAAAATACAAAAAAATATTATTTTGGCTATCAAAAAAGCATTAAATTGAAAGTGTAAAATAAGTAACAACACAGGCGTAAATTACCGTAAATTAAGAGGTTATTTTATACAAAAACGTTTCTATTGGTCAAAAATATTATTGTTATCAAACTAGAAACTACTAAAAAGTAACTATTAATCACATATACTAAAGATATTATCAATTTGATATGTAAAAACCATTATCTTGCGAATTCCTACTACGAATACTTTAAATTTGCCAAACTTCTCTCAATTCCTGTAAATGTTTAATATTTCTAATTGATTACCATCTCGATTGTTGTTAAAGATCCTATTTATCTATTTCATCCATCGAAATATTCAATTATCTATGAAAACTATAACATCACTAATATCTTGCTATAAATCTCTTAACTTTATCAATCATCACCTAATTCAATGTAAATAAACATATTATATTCTTCTATTTATCGTCATCATCATCTATCTCATGTAATACAAACTCTAACAAATAATATCATCTTTCAAGTAAATTGTTATCAAAAGAAATCCACTTCTAAATTGTATTCATCATTAATTCAACTGAATGTTTCTCAATTGCTTAATCAAATAAATAAATATAGGTCCTATACATCCACTAACGGTTAGGTGTTCCAATAATAGTTAAATATAAATGTTTTATGGTATCAGAAACATAGCTTGTCACACTTTAAAGAACTAAAGTTATCTGCGTCACAAAATAGAGTCCTACCACTAATTTAAACGACCAGGCCAATTAATTAAGTTAATTTTAAGACGTTTAATTAAAATAAAATAAATGTAGTGGGGGGGAGTTACACACTTTCTGAATCAGAGGTAAAATGCCTCTTCTGGTACACAAGAGGGTTTTGCCTATAAATATCCTCTGCGCTGGCGCGAAGGGGTTGTCCACCCCCTTTATTCTCAGTCACCGAAAAGCAACTTGCAAATATTAAGTAATATTTCGGACCCAAGTGAGGGCTGAATATGATTTAAGAACCACGGTTTGAACCCGTGACCTGATTGAAAGTCGAATATATGTCCTACCTTTTAACTTAGTGCATTGGTGGGCTTTTATCACAATTCATCTCTTTAATATTCTCAACTTTTATTGGATTTAACGAATGAATTAAAACAAGACAAAAAAACACAATCACGAGGGCTGCAAAATGTAGCCTCTACGAGACGGCCTGATTGTCCAAGAGCAAAGGAAAACAGTTTAAATAGTTGTATATTGTCACGATCCTCAGACACGAGGGAATGACTAAGAAAAAGCACTAAATAGCAACGTGAGATGTGATATGTTACAGATGGCAACTTCGTCACCGTCATAACAGCCTGGCCCGAGGTGCATGACCAATCCCTCCTAGCCGGCATCGGTCGAGTCACCATCTACATCCTGTGGTTGCTCTGGTTGTTCCGCATCACGACAGTGTACATCCTCGTTCTGATTATCGCCATCTCCCTCAGCCATCAGTACATTAATCTACAGAAGTATTTCAAGAGTATTGAGGGAATATTTGAAGAGAGGATCAGTCAGAAGGATAAGGAGGAAAAGTTTGAAAGAGCCCTTAAGCTTGGTATAAGATTGCATGCTGCTACTATTTGGTGAGGGTTCAATGCACCTACTTACCAGAGATATTGAACTAACCCGGAGTTAGGCGTTTTTTAGTTTGGAACTCCGGGTTAGTTCGCTAACCCTGGTTGGCTAAAGCGTCGATGTAGATTAAAGACGCAGTAATGATCCAACATAAGTGTGACCAAAGAGCTCTTTGGTTTACTAATATTGCCTATGGTTTACTAATAATGTCATGGCAAAGTATCATTTGGCCGAATCATCAAATGGCATGCAGCGTTTAACTTAAAGCTTTTCGCAATGCTAACTTAACTTTCTGGGCCAGTTACATCACCTGGGCTTAGCCATATAACCCGGAGTTAAGCGTTATTTTTTGGGCTTTGGCAGTTTAACTCCGAGTTAGAGCCTAACCCTAGGTAGGGCAAGTGGGCATTAGGCAATAAGTTTGTTGGGGAATTGAATTATGGGGAAATAATCGGCGAAATGGGAGTTCAGCGTGCTCTTTACCTCTTTACTTATATTTCTGGCGGCGAATAAGCACTAGGTAAGTTGGGGAACTTACCTGGATGCACAGTGATGCACTGTGTTGTTTGTGATGAGCCAAATATTGTCCCTTAGCCTATGAAAATACTTAAACCTTGTACCACTATTCGTAACGCAACGTGCGTATAGCTTACATTAAAGAGCTCATCAGACCCATTTGCTATGGTCCGCGTCATGGCAATCAAAAACTGACCATTTTACAAGACCTTCCTTCTGATGATTAACAGTTTTGGTGCAGATCAAGTTTTAATAATGGTGGTTAACTTTCAGGTGCGTACAACAAGTTCAGAAGACTTGCGGCAACGTATTTAGCGGACACATAATAGTCAACATCTATGCTCTTGTGCTGCTCATGTCGCAGTTAAAGGTACCGATAAACGTATCTTAGCGCTTTTCATGATTCAGCCAGAAATCAATTTTTTTCGATCGAAATAGTTTAAAACGCCTATAAGCCAATTTGTGTGAGTGATCGCGAAGATACTGTGAGTGTGTTTTGTCGAGGTGACTTTCGAGTGAGTTCCAATAGTGGTGAACATAAACGAACAAGAAAGACGATAGATTGTTATGGCTATCCTTAATCTTTTGGACGCCATGTCAAGCACAAAAAAGCTACTCAGATGCCACGTCATCAAAATGTCAAAACTAAAGTTGAACTTTATGCTTGCTGTATAATTCTTTGATGTATGTATATGCTTTAGTATAGATTTATTTTACTCTGTGGTCTGTGACCGATATATCGGTCATTGGCGTTGAACCGATTATTTGAATCGGTCATTTACATCTTAGAAGCGGAAGAGGTAAAGTGTCAACCTACCTGCAAACTTCAGTTTTCTCGTGAACATAGCGGTTGCTATATCGCCAAAATATCAGGAGCTCAAATCAAATAAAAATCCGCGGTAAGACCCCGTGTTCATTAGTTAAAATAACAAAAAAAATCTGTATCCCGTAGCATGCCGACCGCTCGCTGAGCCACGTTCTACAAACCGCAGTTACTATCGCCAGCTTGCTGTTCAGCACTGGAGTCGTCATGTGGAACGCAGGGGATGTCACTGTCGAGGTAAATCATGCTTCAGCTTAGTACTCCCAGTAAGTATAGCAACAGAGGTAAGCATCAGGCACAGACCTGATGCTTACCTCTGTTTCCTAAAGGGATCCGATGGCTTTGTTTTGCAAAAGGGACATTTTGCAAGTAGGTAGGACGTAGGTGGGTCTGTTGTTGTCCGCTATATACGCATTTATGCTCTGTACCTTTTCTTGTCCAAGCAAGATTTTAGGCCTGGAAGCTTTAACCTTCTTGCAATTCCTTTAACGCGTACTGTAGCATGTCAGAAATCTCCTCTTATTATTGCTCTAACACTTCTGAACGCGCTTCAGTCATGGGCACTTGAAAGTGATTTTTTTGGAAGTCGATGGATAAATATAGCATCTGCTTGAAGTATTGTATGTAAATTGGTTTTATGAATAAAGCAGTATGAGTATGAGTATGAGTATTGCGAGAGGGTGGATGGTAGTGGAATTTTATAATGTTACTCAGTGTAGTAATTCTGAATTGTGCAGTAATTTGATTTATACTGTTAGACTGTATATATTTCATTTGAAATATATACATATATAAATAAATATGAAAATGCATATACCTACATTTATTTTCAAAATATATACAGTAAGTGTGACTTACCTAACTTCCTACCTCTACCTACCTTAAATTTAAAATAGGTCCTTGAGGCATTGTACCATTGTAAATAAATAAATGTATCCAAAACTTGTACCTAGGTTTATTTTTGCTCGTTTTCAGGCTGAAAATTTACCAGCGGCCATCTATATGTCAGGTTGGCAGAACTGTACCAACAAGTCTTCTTACCGTATCCGGCGACTGTTGCTCATTGCCATGGCCCAAAGTCAGGTACCATCTTTTCGTTTACAGTTCGTTGATCTTATTGCAGGGGTCGCCAAAGTTTTACGGAGAGGGCCACAACCAAGCTTTCGGCTGTTTCATTTGAAATGGAAGGAAATGGGAATGGGCCATTTAAATTCCAAGGGCCGAGTTAGCTTAGCAGGTCTTTATGCGCCTCTGGATTTAAATTATTACGTAATACTTAGTATACTTACTAATTGAAACGGGACATGGGTTACTATGCTGATGATCCATGTACGGGCGTTATCAGTATCGTAATCTGATTAAGATATAAAGGATAAATGTTAGACCCTATTTTTAGGATTATACGACTTTGTCCCATACAAAAAAAACTTTTCATTTCTCTTGTTCGAAAAGTTCGATTTTAAGTCGTGGCTAGGCGACATAAAAACGCTTTTCGTACTCTAGAAGTCTAGAGCATAAATTAACACCGTAGCTCGCGGCGGCCCCGCGCCCCGCGCTGGCCGCCTGCGAGCGGCGGGGAGAACCCAAGCGCGCGAGCATGAATGTTCAATGATTTAAAGTGAAATAAATCAATACAATGGTGTAACAGAAATAATAAAAAAACTTTCAAATCTGTTCTTATACTTGTATTCTATTCTTCTTGTTCTTATAATTTATTTTCCATCTTTATTAAAAAAATGTCATGCGATACACGTGCGGATATGTTATTTTTCATTCGTTCCGAGTATTGCCCCGGCACTCGTGTAGTAATGAATGATATACTTTCTGCACTAGCATCGAAATGAACTACTAATAAATAATAATGAAATGTTATTTTTTCAGAAACCGGTTGTCATCAAGGGTTGTGGATTTATAGACCTTTCTTATGAATCCTATTTATCGGTAAGTTTCGTTTATTTGTGATTTTAGTTTAACGAAATACAGGATGGGTCAAAATAACCAGACCAATTTTATAGTAGTTTATGTGATTGTATATAATGAAAGGCATTAAAACACGAGGGTTTTAAGGGTGCCAATTTTCATAACGTTCGATATTAAAATAACGTGCGGTGCGACTTGTATGCAATTGAAAATTCGTTTCAAACTAAACGTCATCTCGACTGATATTAGAATGGAGGTCAAATCAAATTTTCTTGTGTCAGATGTGTTCGAAATTTGAACAAAAATAATATTATCGTAATCAATAATATTATTTATTATTTAGCTATAATAACATTAACACAGATAATAAATTTGTTGTAACAAAAAAGTTTATTTTTATGGGGTCTTTATGTGCGATTTTTGAACGCATTATTGAGGGATAAAGACATGTGGGTATATAAACGTTCCTATCGGTACCTATTACCATTTGTTGTTAATTTTAGTAAATTATTTTTAGCTTGGTCAGTTAAGCAATTTTATTTTTTTGCAAAAAGCGAATAAGCTCATAAGGGTGGATTTTTAAAATGTGATTTTTGCATCATTTTCCTGGGCAATTTTTTTTTTTAGATTTTGAGCAAAATGACATTGGATTATGAAACTCCATTAAAAATGAAGTAAAATGGTACATTAGGCACCTCTTTGATCTTAATAGTTTTGAAGTAATCAGCGATTGAAATAACTTGATCCAGGAAATGACGCCCATGCCAGGAAATGACGTATACTGTATAAGAAACAGTGTTATTCTGATGAAATAAAATTCTGGTTGCTTCACAAATATGTGACTGAGTTTAGTAAAACGTCCCACTTTGTCGATTCTACATATTTACGGAGTTACTGGCAGTTTAGTGAAATATGGCAAAACCTACCGAAAATCGGCCTTCAATAAAAACTGACGAAACATACTGTAATTAACCTTTTTAAGCCCCCAAGTTTAATCCCCAGCATCTCACTTTGTCGAATACCTAAAAACATTGTCGATATCATATTTGTGACTGTTTAAAAAAAAATTATCTACTTTATCGATGTGGAGTTATGAGTAGTGAGGTGTGATGTCTCTAGGTGCTATAGTTATTTTTTTAATTTAAAATTTACAAAAGCGAAAAAGCGATAGGTAACTGTGAAAACGATGGCTGGATCTGAAAAATGCCTACTTTTGGAAAATAACTGATAAGTTTTTTAGTTTGGGTAAGGTAGTTACTATTGAACATAAATTTGATTCAGCGCTCATATAATTATCAGCATTCAGGGCACGAGTCACCCAATGAAACTTATTTCAATATGATACGACATAGCCCACGATCTCTTCCCAAATCTCCCTAGCCATGGTTTAAGTCTCATTTATGAAGTACGATATCGAACGAATGTTTAACACTCTTTTCATCCCCTTTTCACACCTTTTTCGAAAACGATAAAAACACTTATTTTTGTATTTTGACCAAAAACTTTTCCGCATAAATTAATGTCTCTAGCTAAAAAAAAACATTCTTCCGCCATACAAACTTTCAACACTTTTTAGGGGTAGGGTTTTTAGGGGGCTATTGTCTTTTGAAAAGAAACCTTTCAACCAAAATTAAAGTCTCTAGCAAAAACAGAAAACCTTACTTAAACAAAAATACAAAAAATCAACATCCTTTTCACCACTGTAGGGGTGGAATTTTCTAAATTGTTGAAATCACTTTAATTAAATTCGGATTTATTAGTGTAAGGATTTTTTTTATAAAGTTTGAAGTCCATAACTAAAACGGAAAGCCTTCTGCATTACAAACTTTTAAGACATATTTCACCCCTTTTGGGGTTGATTTTTCCAAAACGCAAAAATTACTTTTTTTGTATATTAATAACAAACCTTTGTACTAAGTTTTAAGTTTTTATCTAAAAAAAACTTTCTCCCATACAAACTTTCAACCCCATTTTTACCCCCTTAGGAGATGAAATTTTCAAAATCCCTTCTTATTCCTTATCTTCGCTAAACACTTAACGTACTGTGAAAAATTCAGGGTCTTACGTTTAGTAGTTAATCAGTCAATCAGGAGTTTTCCGTTTATATGTATAGAAGATTTTGATATCATCAGACGAAAGACGTAATTTCCTGGTAGATTCGTCATTTTCCTGGGTCGGATACCAGGAAATGACGCCAGGAAATGACGTACAATTAATATATTTTACGATAACTGCAAAATTGTAAACAAAATGAATACGTGATCTAAACATATATAAATACAAACAAACAAGCTATTCGACATTAAAAAATAATAAGATTTTAATTAATTTTAAATGCTTAAATAACTTTCCAAACATATGACGTTATGGGAGGACGAAAACGGATCGTGTAAAAGACTTACCTCGCAAGTCGCTTAACATTCGCCAATTACACGTCCAATCGCTATGATACCTACGAGCAAACTATCTTACTTTATCCTAGCATCGCAAACATGGCCTCAGTACCTTCGATTAATCACTTATTAGCAGGTGTTTGCGTGAAGTCGTTTTCTGGCTAAACGTGTGACACATATATCATGGCCGCCTGGCTTTCAAATAATATGTTTTTGGCAGCATATTGTATATAATATAATGCGTAATTAATCTAGCTTTCTAATGATGTCAAAAGTTTGAATGTAGGGTGTACAGATGTGAGGCAAAGCTACATTGTTCGAAGAAATCCGCAAGTGTGACACACCTCACAGACTTAGTGCGCCTAGTAATGAGAATTTTTGATATTTTTTATTAAGGTTCTGTTTATAATAACAATAAAGATTATATTGTGCCTCGTTATGTTTTCTTGTGTTAAACACATAGAAAATAAATTTGAAGTAATTTTGTAATAAATTTAGCAGTAACAGGCGTGTGACACCTAAAAATCGCTCTTTGAAAATCCACCCATAAGTCGTAAGAGCTGAGATATCTTCGCTTCTTATTCCTTTTTAATTGTTATGTATTAGCATGGTATCTATAGTCTCACAAGTCAAGGCTGCAGTAGTTTTTTTTAATATGAGCGTCCTTTTTTTCGGTATAAAAAAACAGGGAGGCATATAAATTTAAACAAAAATCTACTGCAGCCTTGACTTGTCAGACTATATTAAAACCCTTTTTAAGTTCGCCTATTGTGATGGACGGTAGGTAAATTAGGAAACCCTACAGTGAGCAATTGAACATGGCCCGACATGCTCTTGGCCGGTTTTTAGATCCACTTGACATGTATTCTATTTAACAAACTCGATTTAGATAAAATTAACCGATTTTTATAATTTCAGATTGTGAAGATGTCGTACTCCATATTCTCAGTTTTGTTTTAAAAAAAGTGCAAATTCGATTGCAATGTGTAGTTAAATAGTTTTTATGAAGCAATGTTAGCAAAATTGCAGCTCTTAAATTCAAATAAATCTTAATACAATGATATATGATTTTTATTAAAACTCGATACAGTTTATACTCGTACATATTAAGATCAGGGGCCTTACCATGAAGTCTTAACGCCATTCAGTTAACGACCTAAACTGAGTCGCTACTCGCTACCATACTGAGCCTAAACATAACCTAAACTGAATCGCGTTAAGACGTCATGGTAAGGCCCCAGACCAGTAAAGTTTGGGAACCGCTTCTATACTATTGCCTCTGCGCTCGAATAATATGCGAAACGCGTTCCACCGAAATAATGAAGCATTCAGGCTAGTTGCTGGCAAATCCGCCAGATCGGACCATATATGTATGGGAAACTTGTCTGACGGATGCCCGGCGGACATACTCTGAAGATCTGACGGATTGCCGGAACGTATATGGCCGGCCTATACCACGAACATCGAACGAATGCGGATTTGTATCTCCATCTCTGCCACACTTGGAGTGACAAGGAGGTTTTCCCGTCAATGCCAATTGTCGATGTTCGTGGTACTTGCAGGTGGCGCCACCTTCAAGCAGCACAGGGAGGGAGTCGGCGCGGCGAAGTACAAGCCCAAATGGACATACGGGGGTCTGTGTTGTGACTAATCGAAGTGTGATTTGCGAAGATTTGTTAGTGTAGGTAGTTGTATAATTTTCTGTGTTAGTGTCGTCATTACAGATTGGTTTCTGTGTGTAATGTGTGAGAAGTGCGTCTGTGTGCACGTTTCCGGTAAGATATCACTTTAAAGTCTCTCTTCCAGCTTTAGGAGGCCCGTGTTACTCGAAGGGCTGCGACCACGTCGGCCTGCGTTCCATGTATAAAATACAATTGCTGTAAATGGAACTTCCTAACAATGTAAACAAACCGTTATGCAAAATGTTAGGTTATTACGATCAATGCGGCATTGATCGTAATAACCTAACTTTATACTCCTAACTAGTTATGCAATGGAAACTGGGCCTATACCACGAAAATCTAACGATTGCGTATTTGTATCCACATCTCTGTCACACTTGCATATTGGAGTGACAAAGTTTTCCCGTCAAAGCCAATTTTTGATGTTCGTGGTAGGCGTCCGGGTCGTAGGTGGTTAAAGGTTAATATGTCTGACGATAGTTTAAATTAGATAATTCAACAATTATTTTAATAACCGTTAATTAAGCAACTAAAGTAGGTAGGTACGTAATCCGTCCCTGTCATTAAAATAAACGTTTAATTAAGTACCAGTCTTAACAAACCTTTAACTTGTAACTTATTTGCCTTCGTCTGGACCTAACGCAACGGTCTCCATCGCAATGAAGCCCCGAAAATATCGGAAAAATAAAACCACTGAACTTTTCCGCAAGGTGGATAAATTTAACTTCTTCTGCAGCAATACGAGCTTCTGGGTAGAAGACATCGGTATACCAGACCTGGTCTTGAAGTCGTACACGAAAATTTACAATGTGTTGAATGCAGGTGTTGTTCTGTTTATGGCAGCGGAGATAGGAGCGTTCTTTACACAAAACAACTTGACGGAGAAACAAATATCTGATCAGTATCTGATGACGTTCTCGCATATAGTTTTATACTTTTTCTCACTCTCTTTCATTCACCACAAGGATACGGTCACAGAAATATTGTATGCGCTAGCTGTGACTCTGAAGAAGGATTTCAATGACGAAGAGACTGAGAAACATATGAAAAAGCGCACCATATATTTTGCGTCTGCATTTGTGTGTCTAGGCTTTGGCACACTCATATCATATGGCGCGGAGGGATTGCTTCGGGTATTGTTTTCAGGTAAGAATACCATAACTTCTCTTTACACAATACAAGCTTTATGGTTTTCTCCGGGAAATACTAATTATACTTACTTTTAAATTTATTACGATAAAAATGTTGACGAAACTTGAAACAATTGCAAAGCATGAATTAAATCAAATATTTTTTAAGTATTATAAATGTTTTGATTCATGTTTTTAAGTTGTCACACTACTATATATATTTCGAATTCGAAAAATATTATTCTTTTCGTTTTGCATACAAAATAAATTAATATTACAATGTAAATGGTCCTTTAGAGTTACATGAAAGTAAGTGTCATACATGACAACGCTGACACTTTAGACAAGACAGCACATAACAAAACACAGCTTAGTACTAGATGGTTTAGCAACCCTTTACCCTGGTTCAGTTAGTAAATTTATTTCTTGAATATCTCAAAAACCGTTATAGTTAAGACACTAGCTTTTTAGAAAAATTAACACGGTTTAACCTGAACAATCTCCCTTTAAAGTTAACGGAAATCAATAAAAACAGGGTGTATGTTTTGATTGTTCGGGTACTGACGACGTATCTCATGAAGGTCGCGGTATTTTTGCATATATTCAAACAGCTCATCAGACGCCCTCGGAACAGCTGGCTTCTTTTTCGATCTTATTCGTTTAACAGGGAAATGTAAATATATATATGTTGGATAATTTATTAAATTTATAGTTTACTAGCTTTTTCCCGCGGTTTGCCCGCGTACTACACGTAATTTAGTACGTAATTTAGAACATCTCGAACCCTTTATATGTGCCTACCGAGTTTTATCACGAACAAAACTCTAGAAATTCAAGACGGTGGCCGTCGATGGTAGCGTTGGTGGTTCGTTAGAAACACTTTTCAAATTATCACATATTGATTGTCATCACGATCATAACTGAAGAATCATAACTGAAGAAGTTTAAGATGGCGGCCGGTCCTCGCAGTATTGACTCCAGATTCGTTGTGTCCTCTCGGATCTTCTTTCTTATTCGATGAGAACGTGAATTCCGAAAAATCCTTTCTTAATGCACACCTACACCTTAATAAGACACCAAATCCTAAATTTCTAGAAACAGAAATAAACAACAAAATGACACCCACATTGATATTTTGAGATTTCTACCCAATCGTACCCCAACAGGGAAAATGGTATCTTACGTCCACCTCGTTGGATTTAAATGGTTGTTGTTTTTGAAATCCATGACCCGACAAACCATAAAATAATATAATTAAAAAAATCAAAAAACCCGACTGCGTAAAATCTAACAGAAAAGAAAGAAATTAAGTGGCGAGTTGGCTATATGTTTAAAGTCCAGTGACACCTCTCTACCCCCAGCCCTCATACCGGTGTTGCCCTCGAGCCATCTTAGATGTCGCTTTTTGTGGGGGCCCATCTTATGTGAGCGAGTCACCGTCTGCCGGAAATAAAATTGATTACCATTTTGTTAGGCAGACGTCCGATTTTATTCTCCATAACCCAGTATTTAGTCCACCACTTTCAACTAATAGCCCAGTATATTTTAGATTCCATTAAATCTCAATAGTCTTTACACCCTCGCGGGTGCTGCCTCTGCGTGCGTCCCATGACTCGAGCAGGTGCAACATCCGCTCGGTGTACCCCTTACATTTCACTAAATTGTCGAAAGGGCCTCTGCGTGTTGGCTTCGGCTCCGCGTACGCATACACATATCCTATAGATAAAATAGACCAACAACTTAAGGAAGTGACAGATAGTGTTGTTTAAGTTGAACCTTAAAAATGGATAGAGATTTGGCACGTTTTAAATCAACCGGCAAAGCATTCCATAACCGTATCGCTTGAAAGGTAAAGGAGTCATTATAGAATTTTGAAGAGGAAGTTGTTTGGGCAAGAAGGAGATTCTGTGAGCATCTTAGAGAGGAGAGGTAATTGAAGCGCTCTTTAAGGTAAAAAGGAGTAGTGGCGTTGAATATTAAAGATGACACGGTATTTAACACGAAATTAAAAAAATGGCTAACAAAAGAAGCATTTTATGACATGCTAGAATATGACAATTATTTAATTAAATTGAATGCAAATCCTAATATTTATGCCTAATCTTAAATTTTAATTTTATATAATGTGTTATTTTAATCTTTAATTGTAATTTACATGATTTATTTGACATTATTATTTCATTTTAAATTTATTTTGACATGTAAAATTGTATAATTTTATGAATAAATGAATATGAATATATGAATATGAAGAGTATACTATAAAGAAGAGTTAGAATATGAAAGTTGCGACGCAACGCAAGCGAATGGGTAGCCATTTGAGTGGTCATATTTACGCAAGCCAAATATGAACCGGATACAAAGATTTTGAAGGCGTTCTAGTTTATTCAGCTGCTCTTGAGAGAGATCGAGATAGCAGATATCTGCATAATCCAAAATGGGGAGAAGAAGGGCTTGAGCTAACGCAGTCTTGGTGGCGAGCGGTAAGAAGTTACGAAGCCGTCTTAAGGATCCTACAGCAGCAAACATCCTTCCACTGACTTCGCTGATCTGAGGGACCCAGATAATCCTACCGACCAGACCTAGTAATCATACCGTTGTAATTTTTTTGTGAGGGGGGCTCCGCCCCCCGATCCCCCTTTGCCTTTACGTGTCTTCCATTTTTAATGTACCAAACTTAAATAATGAACCGTCATACAGTGGATGTTGGTGTTCGGGGGACTCGCCCATGCGAATTCCTGACTTTTATTCTTAATCTTCAAATGGTGAGTACCGAACCTACCCTGGTGAAACTAGCAGTCATGTCGTGATTTTTTTTGCTTGTTGGACTATAGAGCAAGCTGCTGACGCATAATTATGGTCTGTGTAAAGGTACTGTTATACATGCTCATTACTAGCATGCTTCGTGCTTATTAGCATGCATGCATGCTTAATAGCAAAAGGGGATGGGAGAGGGCCGCCTCCTAGTTCCCCGCCTGCTAATAAGCATGATAGCAATGAGCATGTATGTGTAACAGTATCTTAAGTACCTACTCGTTCAGCATCGTTAAATCGTTACAGTTCCTAAATGGCCTTTTAAACTTTAAAATGATTAAAGAAACCTAACAATGATTTTCAAAACCCTATTCAATGTTCAATGACACCCCACTTGATATCCATCCACCGATTTTAATTTTAATTTTTTTACAAAATGGCGTCTCATGATCGCGATTTTAAATTCTGATTATTGCCATGTCTTTAGGGACATTTGCACAAAAATGACGAATCGATTGACGTGTGAATCATCAAGATCGGTCCACGCGTTTGATCTCTAGTTTGCCACAAAGGAACAAACATACATACAATATAGACTGTTAAACACACCTTCTTTGCATTGCGCACTCGGGTAATAAAAAACGATAACGATGTTGTTTTTTGACTTTGTCCCCTTGTTGTTGTTGAATTCTCAAAAAATCTAATACACGTCTTTACTCATTTACATTCAGATTCAGAATAGTCCAAATAATCTTGTTTCCCCATACAAACTTTGTACCCCCATTTCACCTCCTTTGGAGGTGAATTTTGAAAACTCCTTTCTTTGTATACCCCTACGCCTTATAAGGAACCGAAGTGCTAAATTTGGACTTTCTAGAACCAGAAATAAACATAAAACGACACCCATATTGATATTTTTAGATTTCGATCCCATCGCACCCCAACAGGGGAGATGGTATTTCACTTTCGCCACGTTGGATTTTAACATCGTCGTTGTTTTCGTAATCAGCGACCTGATAAACCCAGAAAACGATACCCATTTTGTTTTTTTTACTTTTTCACCCCTTTTCCTCCTTTAGCGGTTTAATTCTCAAAAAACCTGAAACTATAAATACTTCTGTAAAGTTTCAAATGGAATAGTCCAACTTATCTTGTTTCCCCATACAAACTTTGGACCCCCAATTCGCCCCCTTAGGGGTTGAATTTAAAAAAATCCTTTCTTAGTGCACATTCAAAACTTCATAAGAAACCTACGTGGCAAATTTGGAATCTCTAGGACCAGCGGTTTGGGCTGTGCGTTGATATGTCAGTCAGTCAGTCAGTTTCTTCTTTTATATATACATATATAGGTTAGGGTGTCTGCGGCAAAAGCAGATCGCTAGTTCGATCCCAGCCCTGGGCACTCGAGGCCTTGGTCACATTTTCCATACTAAAAGTGGTGTAGTAAAAGAATCTTTAGGATCCTCAAATATTGAGTTTGATCATGATCGGATAAAAACTGAAGAAGTTCAAGATGGCGGCCCCTTTCTCGCAATTTTGACCTCGGTATTGAATGCAGCTGTTGTTCTGTTCATGGCAGCGGAGTTAGGAGCAATCTTTACACAAAAGAAGTTGACGGAGAAAAAAAACCTGATGACGTTCTCGCATAAAGTTAACACTCTCTTTGATTTACCATAATGATAAAGACACAGAAATATTATTTGCGCTAGCTATGATTCTGAAGAAGGACTTTAATGATCAAGAGACAAATTGTACGCGTATGTTTTTCTGGCTCTTTGCTTTAACGCACTCATATTTAATGGACGGATTAAGTAAATAGCAATGTGAGATGTGATTCATGTGATGATATATTACAGATGGCACCTTCGTCACCATCATAACAGCCTGGCCCGAGGTCCATGACCAATCCCTCCTAGCCGGCATCGGTCGAGTCACCATCTACATCCTGTGGTTGCTCTGGATGTTCCGCATCACGACAGCCTACATCCTCGTTCTGATTATCGCCATCTCCCTCAGCCATCAGTACATTAATCTACAGAAGTATTTCAAGAGTATTGACGGAATATTTGAAGAGAGGATCAGTCAGAAGGATAAGGAGGAAAAGTTTGAAAGAGCTCTTAAGCTTGGTATAAGATTACATGCTGCTACTATTTGGTAAGGGTCCATGGCACCTACCATGGGTTAGCTACTTAACCCGGAGTTAAGTGATTTTTTGCACGGGATTTGACTGCTTATCTCCGAGTTAATGGCTAGCCCTTGGTATTGCAAGTGGGCCTTATGCAATAAGTTGGTTGGGAAATTAAATTATGGGAAAAAATTTAGGCGAAATGGCAGTTCATAGTGCTCTTTTCTTATGTTTCTGGTGGCGAATATTAATTGTGATGAGCCAAAAATTGTTCCTTAACCTATGAACATACTTAAACCTTGTACCAGTATTCGTAACGCAACGTGCGTGTAGCTCTCCTGGATTAAAAAGCTCATCAGACTCATTTGGTATAGTCGTGGCCTCGGCCTCGTGGCATTCAAGAATTGTCAGTTTCTAGGGTTCCGTACCTCAAAAGGAAAAAGCAGAACCTTTATAGGATTACTTTGTTGTCCGTCTCGCCGTGTGTCAAATAATTACCACATACACAAGTCTGCTGTACCTTGAAGCTGTGAAAAAATCAAACCTCTACGTCAACGCAATCAAAAGATACGGACGTTTATGTCGCATTTCGCATACATTTGCAATGGGAATCAAAATGTATAGGGTACTTCCCGTTGACCTAGAATCACGAAATTTGGCAAAATGCAGTCCAAAATTCAAAATGCAAATGCAAAATGCTTGTAGCACAAGTACAGAACAAAATCTGAAAACCGTATAATAGGGATGATGACTAGGTTGAAAAACTATTATTCTAATTAGTCCGTCAGAAAGATTATCAAAAATGATTAGACACGTATTTTTTCCTTTTTCAAGAGAACTAAAATTGACGAATATGAAGAGCGTCAAAGTTCCGTGGTGGGGGCTGGTGACGTCACCTTAGAGTAAGAATCGTACTCGATTGTGACGTCACGCGAAACTTTCAAGCGCTGTATTTCCGTCGTTTTTCATTTGACAAACAAAAGAAAAAATACGTGTCGAATATTTTTTAATAATCTAACAGACGAATTACTTTTTTTTGTCATCCAGCCTATTGTCGCACTCTTAGAGTTCCGTGCCACCAGTATTTTAAAGTAGGTACCTACCTATAAATGCAGCGGGAGGGTTGTGCGGAACCTTCGGTGGGCGAGTCCGACACGCACTTGGCCGGTTTTTCTTGTATTCAAAACCTTCGATCTGATGATTAAAAGTTTTGGTGCAGATCAAGTTTTAATAATGGTGGTTAACTTTCAGGTGCGTACAACAAGTCCAGAAGACTTGCGGCAACGTATTTAGCGGACACATTATTGTCAACATCTATGTTCTGGTGCTGGTCATGTCGCAGTTTAAGGTACCATTTCTCACATGTATCTTAGCGCTTTCCATGATTCAGCCGGAAACCTATGTTTTTCGATCTACTCTTTACTTATTTTTTTGAATATCATCGTAGTTAACGAATTCGATTAAAACGCCGCTAAGCCATTTTGTGATAGTGATCGCGAAGATACTGTGAGTGTGTTTTGTCGAGGTGACTTTCGAGTGAGTTCCAATAGTGGTGAACATAAAGAACAAGAAAGAGGGTAGATTGTTATGGCTATCCTTACTCTTTTGGACGCCATGTCAAGCACAAAAAGCTACTCAGACGCCACGTCATCGAAATGTCAAAACTGAAGTTGAACTTTATGCTTTAGTAGTGTAGGTTTATTTTACTCTGGTCTGTGACCGATATATCGGTCATTGGCGTTGAACCTGCGTTGCCAATATATACATCTTTGGAGTGGAACAGGTAAAATGTCAACCTTTATATCTACCTACCTGCAGACTTCAGTTTTTTGTTAATGGGGGTAGCAACATCGCCGGTAATATCGGGACTTCAAATGAAACAAAAATCCGCGGTAAGAATTCGTGTTCATTAGTTAAAATAACAAAAAAAAACTGTATCCCGTAGCATGCCGACCGCTCGCTGAGCCACGTTCTACCCATCGCAGTCATGACCGCGGGCACGCTCTTCAGCACTGGAGTCATCATGTGGAACGCAGGGGATGTCACTGTCGAGGTAAATCATGCTTCAGCTTAGTACTCCCGGTACCCAGAAAAACCTGATGCTTACTTCTGTTTCCTAAAGAGATCCGATGGCATTGTTTTGCAAAAGGGACATTTTGCAAGTAGGTAGGTAACGTCTGTAACAATAGCCACGACGTCATAAAGCAGGGGTGGCTATAAGGGCCGTATATAATTGTACCTACACTATTATACCACCATAGCCCTATTTGAGATAGTAAAAGCAAGAAAATACTATGATAAAAAAATAGGTTCACACATTTAATGCAAATGAGTTAAATGACCCGATATTAGGGTTTCTATTGGTGGGCGTTACATAGGTACCTACGCATTTATCCTCTGTACCTTTCCAGTCCAAGAAGGATTTTAGGCCTAGAAGCCTTAACCTTCTTGCAAATCCTTTAACACTTACTGTAGCACGTCAGAAATCTGCTCTTATTAGAGCTCTAAAACTTCTGAACGCGCTTCTGTCATGGGCACCTGAAAGTGATTTGTTTGGAAGCCGATGGGCAAATGTATATAGCATCTGCTTGAAGTATTGCGAGAGGATGGATGGTAGTGGAATTTTATTAAGTGTTTTTTGTTAGTGTTGTATGTTGTGTACCCGAACGTAGTAATTATGAATTGTACAGTTATTTGGTACCGATATACTGTTAGACTTTATATATTTCGTTTGAATAAATAAATAAATTTATCCATGTTAATATGGGCCACGCTTGTAGCGCAGCACGCGGTGCCGCTGGCACTGAATGTGTTAAGTCGTGAATGTCAAACTAAATATATTATATTTGTACCTAGGTTATTTTTTGCACGTTTTCAGGCTGAAAATTTACCAGCGGCCATCTTTATGTCAGGTTGGCAGAACTGTACCAACAGGTCTTCTTACCGTGTCCGGCGACTGTTGCTCATTGCTATGGCCCAAAGTCAGGTACCATCTTTTCGTTTACAGTTCGTTGATCTTATTGCAGGGGTCGCCAAACTTTTACGGATAGGGCCACAACTAAGCTATCGGATTTGTCATTAGAAATTGAAGGAATTTCCATTCCTATAGCCGAGTTAGCTTAGCAGGGTCTGATGCGCCCCTGCATTTAAATTATTACTGAAACGGGATATGTACCATGCCGGTGATCCGTGTACAGGCGTTATCAGTATCGTAATCTGATAAAGAAATAATGGATAAATGTTAAACCCTATTTTTAGGATTTTACGACCTTGTCCCATACAAAAAAACCTTGTACTTCTCTTGTTCGAATAGTTCGACTTTAAGTCGTGGCTAGGCGACATAAAATCGCTTTTCATGGCCTAGGGCATATAGTAACTCATTGCTAACGTTCATGGAACGAGGGGAAGCCACGAGCTAGATGGTCGGACGACATTTAAAAAGACGGCAGGGCCGACGGCACAGAATCGCCGCATCAAGATCAGCATGGAAATCCATGAAAGAGGCATATGTCCAGCAGTGGACGCAAATATGCTGAGAAGAAGAAGAAGAAGAACGTTCATGTGCCCTCGTATGGCTAACGAGGTTAGAAGTCTTGTACCGGAAGACCCGTGCGCACAACGGGCATGAGAGAACAACACTAACATAATTATCACTTTCAGCTCATTCCTCTTTTCGTCAAGTCCTCGACGATGACGGGATTCAAAATTGGCACCTCAGGCATAAATAAATACCTCCTCGTTGCACTGGGACCAAAACATAGCCTCGTCTAGAATGGGTTACTTTATGCCCTTGATGCATATTTTTCTTTTTTTTTCTTTTTGCGACCATTATACTGATTACGCCCTAACGGATCACCAGAATTGTTGTTACTCTCTCTATATTATTTTGTTAATAAGAGGTAAAGAAGATAACATAAACATTTTGAAGATATTCTTAATTATTCAACTGTATTACAATAGTGTAACAATAAAAAAAAACTTTAAATCTGTTCTTATACTTGTATGTATTTTAAATTATGTCACATCTGTATTGAAAAACCTCGTTCGATACACGTGCGTATATGTCACTTTTCACTCGTCCCGAGTATTGCTCCGGGCGGGACTCGTGTAGTAATGACATACTTTCCGCACTAGCATCGAAATGTACGACTACTAATAAATAATAATGAATACAATTTTTTTCAGAAACCGGTTGTCTTCAAGAGTTGTGGGATTATAGACCTATCTTATGAATCCTATTTATCGGTATGTTTCGTTTATTTGTGATTTTTACACCCCGTTATCAAACGCTCACTTTGGGGGCAAGCTAAAATAGTGATGTTGCTTAGTCGATTCATATTTATTAATAAGTCAAAATAAAATACTTCTTTAATTTATTCATTGTCAATGCAGTGAATGACTTCTATTTGATGTAATTAGATGTTCTGTATCTATTTGATCGGATAGGAGGAAGACAATTATTGAACAGTACAGGGACGACTTACTAGGTAATTTAGTACGAGCAGTTTAACGTCGGGGGTAAATTTGAATTATTTTGTACACGAGTTTGTTAATAATAACGAGCAGGTCAAGTTTTTATAATCAACTTCATTATTTTATAGATTCAGATTATCGAAACGAAAGTGCCCCATCACTTGCCCCCAAAGTGAGCGTTAGATAACGGTGGGATGGGAAATACAGGATGGGTCAAAATAACCAGACCAATTTAAACAACGTTCCTATCGGTATTACAATGAAATATATACATTTATATATATTTATGCTTATGTTACTGATTAGCACGTTTGTTTGAGTAGCGATTTTTGACGTTTCAATTTTGGAAAACAAAGGAATACCGAACTCATTTCAAATTAGGCACTTTTCTTTTTAGGGTTCCGTACACAAAGGAAAAAAAACCTCTCTTACTAAGATTACGCTGTACGTCCGTCTGTCTGTCTGTACGTGTGTCACGCAGTCCGACTCGCTCTAGGCCGGCTTTTAGGGTTTCGTAGTCAACTAGGAACCCTTATAGTTTCGCCATGTCTGCCTGTCTGTCTGTCCGCGGGTAAGCTCAGTGACCGTTAGTGCTAGAGTGCTGAAATTTGGTACGAATACATATCAAATTATCAATCACAAAGTAGTGAAATAAAAAGTGGGAAAAATATTTTCTTAGGGTACCTCTCGTACACGTAGAATGGGGGATGATTTATTTTTTCGTTTGAACCCTAGAGTGTGCAGTATCGAATCGTTCGATAGGTATTTAAAAAAGAATAGAGGTGTGTGAAAACATTTTTTTTTGATCAAGTAGAAACTTCGCATATAATCGCTCCGGAAATTAAAAAACGTGTCTCTAACTTTTGAACCGCAAGTCAAAAAAATATTAAAAAAACATGAATAGCTTTATGAAGACTTTCTAAAAAAAATATTTTGAACGTGGTCAGTTAAGCGATTTTTGATTTCATGCAAAAAAACTTATCCTTCTCAGTTAAAAGGGCATATAAGTCGGAAGAGCTGCGAATATAATCCTTTTGTATTGTTATAAGCATGGTACTATTAAAACCCTTTTAATGTTCGCCTATTGTGACGGACGGTAAACTACGGAACCCTACCCTGAGCACGGCCGACATGGTCTTGGCCGGTTTTTACATCCGCATGTATTCTATTTTACGAAGTCGATTTGGATAAAATTAACCGATTTTTATAAATCTTTAGTAGTATATTAATGTTTCCACTCATTTTCAGATTGTGAAGATGTCGTACTCCATATTCTCAGTTTTGTTTTAAAAAAAAGTGCAAATTCGATTTCAATGTGTAGTTAAATAGTTATTATGAAGGAATGTTAGCAAAATGGCAGCTCTTAAATTCAAATAAATCTTAATACAATGATATATGATTTTTATTACAACTCGATACAGTTCATACATATTAAGATCAGGGGCCTTACCATGACGTCTTAACGCGATTCAGTTACGACCTAAACTGAGTCGCTACCATACAACTGAAGGCCTAGTATAAAAATTGTACGAAATTAACTTTTGGACCGCGTTAGCGTATCGAGAGTTCAAATTATGTTTGCAGTTTATTTAAATCATTCGGTAACTTTCATATTTTGACCCCTCGATACGCTAACGCGGTCGAGAAGTTAATGTCGTAAAATTTTTATACTAGGCCTTCTGAGCCTAAACCGAACCCGAACTGAATCGTGTTAAGATTATGACGTCATGGTAAGGCCATGGATCAGTAAAGTTTGGGAACCGCTTCTATAACCGCGAATGTCTGCGATCGTGAGGTGGACTATTGTGCCTCTGCGCTCGAATATGCGAAACGCGTTCCACCGAAATAATGAAGCATTCAGGCTAATTGCTGGCAAATCCGCCAGATCTGACAATAAATGTATGGGAAAGCTGTCTGACGGATGCCCGGCGGACATACTCTGAAGATCTATTGCCCGAACGTATATCAAAATCAAATCAAAATAACTAACTAGTTATGCAATGGAAACTGGGCCTATACCACGAAAATCGAACGATTGAGGATTTGTATCCATATCTCTGTCACACTTGCATATTGGAGTGACAAAGAGGTTTTCCCGTCAAAGCCAATTTTTGATGTTCGTGGTAGGCGTGGTAGGTGGTTAAGGGTTAATAAATATGTCTGATGATAGTTTAAATTAGATAATTCAACAATTATTTTAATAAGAGTTAATTAAGCAATTAAAGTACGTAATCCGTCCCTGTCATTAAATTAAACGTTTAATTAAGTACCAGTCTCAACAAACCTTTAACTTGTAACTTATTTGCCTTCTTCTCGACCTAACGCAACGGTCTCCATCGCAATGAAGCCCCGAAAGTATCGGAAAAATAAAACCACAGAACTTTTCCGCAAGGTGGATAAATTTACCTTCTTCTGCAGCAATACGAGCTTCTGGGTAGACGACATCGGTATACCAGACCTGGTCTTGAAGTCGTACACGAAAATGTACAAAGTGTTGAATGCAGGTGTTGTTCTGTTGATAGCAGCGCAGATGGGATCATTCTTTACACAAAATAACTTGACGGAGAAACAAACATCTGATCAACTTCTGATGACGTTCTCGCATGTAGTTATGTACTCTTTCACACTCTCTTTGATTCACCATAAGGATACGGTCACAGAAATATTGTTTGCGCTAGCTGTGACTCTGAAGAAGGATTTCAATGACGAAGAGACTGAGAAACATATGAAAAAACGCACCATATTTTACGCGTGTGCATTTATGTGTCTAGGCTTTAGTGCAATCATATTATATGGCGCTGACGGATTGCTCCGGGTATTGTTTTCAGGTAAGAATACCATAACTTCTCTTTACACAATACAAACTTTATATTAGGGTGTGCTCCGGGAAAGACTAATTATACTTTTGACTTTTTTGTGATAAAAATGTTTGTGATCAAAATCAAAATATTTATTTTTCAAGTAGGCATGTTACAGTGCACTTTTGAACGTCGAATTAATTAAAAATAAATAAAGCTATACCGGCTCTAACATGCATTAATTTGAAAAAATACAGTATAGTTCAATTTTAAATTCCATTCAATTCCATTAATGACATAGACACAAGCACTTACGAATCTTCAACAAATTATAAATTATTACTTAGAGCAATTTATTGATGCTGTACACACAGATATCCGAATTAAGAAAAATAATGTCACAATGGGATCGTCATCTTAAAAGTAAAAGTTATATAAAAAATACTTGTCTAGAAGTTTTAAGAATGAAATCTAAATGTCATAAAAATAATTATAATATAATAAAGACTAAAATTAAAATTACAGTTAATAATTACTGTTTTTTTTCAAAACAAAAAAATAATAATTCCATGGTGCTGTATCGATCATGTAGTCTTGTGTACTGTAATAAGCTTTAGACATTAGTTTACGCTTTACAAAATTCTTAAATTTATTAATAGATAATGCAAATATTTCTACTGGGAGTTTATTATAATACCTGACACAATTGCCCATGAATGAGTTTTTTATTTTATGGAGCCGAGTGGTGGGCACTGCGAGCTTATCCTTATTTCTAGTATTAATACTATGTATATCACAGCTTTTCCTAAAAATGGCATTGTTTTTATGTACATACATAATGTTTTCATAAATATATTGACAGTGCAGTGTCATAATATTAATCTCTTTAAACTTATCTCTAAGCGAGTCTCTACGGTTCTTATAAATCGATCGAAAAGCCCACTTCTGCAGAACAAAAATTGTATTAATCTTTGAAGCACTGCCCCACAGTAGAATACCATAGGACATAATACTATGAAAGTAACTAAAATAAACTAATCGAGCTGTCTTCACGTCTGTTAACTGACGGATCTTGCTCACAGCACAAACTGCAGAACTCAGTATATTCGAGAGATTAGCAATATGGGGACGCCATTGGAGTTTAGAATCTAATGTTATACCAAGAAAAGCTGTACTGTCAATTAGTTCCAATTCCTCATCTTTGACAAAAACACTCGCCAGCTCGTGCTTTACGTGGTTCGTGAAAAACTTAATACCCTTAGTCTTTTTCTCATTCAATAATAAATTATTTTCATTAAACCAATTTACTGCTTTAGAAATAGCATTGTTTACATCATTACAAGTTTGTTGCTGTTGGTTGACTTTGAAGATAAGTGACGTATAGTCTGCAAACAATACTATATCATGGTGGGTCTTTACGAGGTATGGCAAGTCGTTTATGTAGATAAGAAAGAGAAAAGGGCCCAATATTGATCCTTGCGGTACACCCACAGATACCAGTGACCCAGGTGACGACCCTTTAAAAAAAAAATTGGTAAGATACACTTTGCTTATAATATAAGGCGATGGAGGCACCCGGTAAGCAAAAAATGCCTGTGTTGGGTGGCGCCGCACTTCCTTCAGGTTACATATTTAACCATTATATCACTTATATCTACTTATTCCTAATTTCACTTTATTTAATCTGGGATTAAATAAAGTTAAAAACTTTATCTTTAACTTGAATCTAATTTTTTTGAAGTACATAGTTTTAATGAGTGCACGTTGGGCGCGTTCCAGGTTGATAAAAGGACTCTTTGCCGATCCACCCCAGACGGAGATACAGTACACTATGACAAATTGGCCCAGGGATATATATATTTCATTCAATATATTACGCGAGTTAGACTGTTTGTTTCTTCCTCGTACAATGTGCCTTAGTGACCTAAAAATCCATCCTAGTTTCCTGACCCTACCTGTGACTTGGTCAAGTTGAGAATACCAGTTGAGATGTTGATCCAGAGTGACACCTAGGTATTTAGTTTGAGCAACCTTTTCTAATGTTGGACAGTCACAAGCAGAGGCTGAAGATGGGCATGAATGAATTCTGATCAACATATCATTTTTGGGTTGTGTATTATTCGAGATGCTGAAACATATATAATTTGTTTTTTTCGCGTTCAGTGTTAATAAATTCATTTTGAGCCAACTATCAATGTGCTTTAAACCATGTTCAGCTGAATGCTTAACATCAGACCACGATTTGCCCGTAAATACTATAGCTGTGTCATCGGCATATGAGAACAATTTTGCATTAGGAATGGTTATATTGCATAAATCGTTTATGTAAACTAAGAATAACGTGGGTCCTAGCACACTTTCCTGTGGGACACCATAGGTAACGTCTTCGAGGTCACTAATAACATCTCCAAGCTTAACCCTCTGTTTCCTATCAGTAAGGTATCACTCGAATAGTGACAGTGGTGTACCCCTTACTCCCATTCTGAAAAGTTTCTGTACAAGAATTGGAACAGAGACAGTGTCAAATGCCTTTTTCAGGTCTAGGTAAACGGCCAGGCACTTATTGTTGTAGTCTAAATTTTCGGTGACTAGAGAAGTTAGTGAAAGCCCTGGGCACAGGGGGCCTTGATCCCTTTTTCTATACTAAAAGTAGCGTAGTAAAAGAACCTTTAGGATCCTCAGATAATGATTTTGATCATGATTGGATCAAAACTGAAGAAATTCAAGATGGCGGCCCCTTTCTCGCAAGTTTGACCTCAGTATTGAATGCAGCTGTTGTTCTGTTCATGGCAGCGGAGTTAGGAGCCTTCTTTACACTAAGTAACTTGACGGAGAAACAAAAACCTGATTACATTCTGATGACGTTCTCGCATATAGTTATGTACTCTTTAACACTCTCTTTGATTTACCATAATGATAAGGACTCAGAAATATTATTTGCGCTAGCTGTGAGTCTGAAGAAGGACTTTAAAGATCAAGAGACAGAAACACATGCTACAACGAACCAAATTTTACGCGTATGTATTTCTGTCTCTTTGCTTTAACGCACTCATATGTTATGGCTTGGACGGATTGATCCACGTATTGTTTTTAGGTAAGAATACTACTAAGTAGCTTCTCTTGTTTACATAATACAAGCCTATTCACTTTAAACAAGCGGAATACCTGTCTCTTTCTAACAAATAGATTTTCTAAAGTCTACCACAACTACCACAGCTACTGAATCAGGTCAAATGCCTCTTCTGGTACACAAGAGGGATTTGCCTATAAGTACGAGTATTCTCTGCGCTGGCGCAAAGGGGTTGGAAAGTTATCCACCCCCTTTACACACACAATATTACATAATATTCTCTGTCACCGAAAAGCAACTGGCAAGTATCAAGTAATATTTCGGACCCAAGTGAGGGCTGAATAAGATTTAAGAACCAAGGTTTAAACCCGTGACCTGATTGAAAGTCGGATATATGTCCTACCTTCTAACTTAGTGCATTGGCAGGCCGGTAACCTCCTTTATCACAATTCATCTCTTTAATATTCTCAACTTTTATTGGATTTAACGAATGAATTAAAACAAGACAAAAAAACACAATCACGAGGGCTGCAAAATGTAGCTTCTACGAGACGGCCTGTTTGTCCAAGAGCAGAGGAAAACAGTTGCATATTGTCACGATCCTCAGACACGAGGGAATGACTAAGAAGAAGCACTAAATAGCAACGTGAGATGTGATTCATGTGGTGATATATTACAGATGGCACCTTCGTCACCGTTATAACAGTCTGGCCCGAGGTTCATGACCAATCACTCCTAGCCGGCATTGGTCGAGTCACCATCTACATCCTGTGGTTGCTCTGGATGTTCCGCATCACGACAGTGTACATCCTCGTTCTGACTATCGCCATCTCCCTCAGCCATCAGTACATAAATCTGCAGAAGTATTTCAAGAGTATTGAGGGAATATTTGAAGAGAGGATCACTCAGAAGGATAAGGAGGAGAAGTTTGAAAGAGCCATTAAGCTTGGTATAAGATTGCACGCTGCTACTATTTGGTAAGGGTCCATTTCACCTACTTACCAGGGATATTCAACTAACCCGGAGTTAAGCGTTTTTTAGTATGGAATCTGACAGCTGGGTCGAACACAAAAAGATGTTCCACGTCTTGTTAAGGGCTATAAGGTTGATTTTCTTATTGAACCCGAGTCCAGATTAAAATGTCCTCCTATTCAATTGTTCTAAAAATGTCCACAAGTTGTTAACTGGCCAAAGGAAAGATTTGCTCTACAGTTCAGCTGCATTATTGTTTCCTGTGGGTAATAGTTACCAGCTTGTGGACATGTAATAATGATGTTTATTATACAATTGATGAAAAGAAGTACCTACCCCTTAATGTAGATAAGAAAATGAAGCTTTATAGCCCTTAACTTTTGAGTGGTCCAGCGAAGAGACTCGGAACATCGTACATATTGTGTTTGACCCATCTAACTCCGGGTTAATTCGCTAACCCTGCTATAAATTTGGTAAACATATATTGGTATGCTAACTAAACTTTCTGGGCCAGTTACATCACCTGGGGTTAGCCATATAGGCCGGAGTCAAGGGTTTTTTTGGGTGGGATTTGACAGCTTAACTCCGGGTTAGCGTCTAACCTTTGGTAGTAGTGGGCCTTAGGCAATAAGTTTGTTGGGGAATTAAATTATGGGAAAAAAATCGGTGAAATGGCAGTTCATCGTGCTCTTTACCTCTTTACTTATATTTCTGATGGCGAATAGGTAAGCACTAGATAAGTTCCCAAGGATGCACTGAGTTGTTTGTGATGAGACAAAAATTGTCCCTTAACCTATAAAATATTTAAACCTTGTACCAGTTTTCGTAACGCAACGTGCGTATAGCTTAGGTACATTAGTTTAGTTAGTTTTCCTGGGCTTTTTCCGCAAATCGACAGTGTGCTAATTACTAGGCCGCAGATTAATATCACTAGGTCATCTGCATATCCTATAGTCGTAAAGTGTTGTTTAGTTCTGTTATCAAATCGTTTACTACCAGGTTCCAGAGTAGTGGTGATAGTATTCCTCCCTGGGGGCACCCCCTCATGACTATTTCCTGGTGGTCTTGGTTCTCAGACAGTATCACTACTCTCTGCTTCAACAATTTCAACATGTTCATTATCCTTTCTGTTATGAGTTGATAGTAGTTCCATGTCTTTGTAATGCTAGCTCAATACTGCTATAGTTGGTCTTGTCAAAAGCTCCTTCTATGTCGATGAAGGTGCCTAGGCAGGAGTTTTTACTCACTAGCGCATTTTCTATGCTGCTCACTACAGCGTGTAGCGCTGAGTCCGTTGACTTTCCTTGACTGTAAGCGTGTTGGTTTGGATGCATTTTTATGTTCTTCAGAGCCGTGTCCTTCAGTTCCCTGTCACATAGTCTTTCCAGAGTTTTTAGTAGGAATGATGTGAGGCTTATCGGTCTGAAGGACTTGGGGTCTGAGTAGTCGGCTTTGCCCGGTTTTGGTAGGAAAATTACTTTCACTTCCCTCCATTTGTGTGGTATATATCTGAAGGCTATGCAGCTGCACAGCAGGTTCGATAGGTGTCTCATTAGTTTATTCCCTCCCCATTTTAGTAGGGCCGGGTAGATTCCGCCTGTTCCTGGTGATTTGAAGTTGTCAAAACTATTTACCGCCCAGGTTGTTTTGTTAAGTTCTGTTATGCATTCTGCTGTTTTCCATTCGCTCTCGGTGGGATGATAATCTGTCTTATGTGGTTCGAGTTGTACTATATGTAGTATTTTGCATCCCGGGAAATGGGTCTCTACCAGCACTCTTTCTGTCTCAGCTGGGGTGCTGGTGGTGCTGTTGTCTAGTCCTCTTACGGTGCCTAGTAGTTGTTTTGGTTGGTCTGTAAGGACCTTCCTTGTTCTGTTTGCCTAAGTTACAGTGGTTATGCTGTCACAGAAATTCCTCCACAAGGAGGGTTTTCTGTATCGTACTTTCTTTTTGTAGTTTGATTTGACTGTTTTGTATGCGTCCCAGTCTTCTTCGGCTCTTGTGTTATTGCTCTGTTGAGTAGTCTTCTCAAATTCAAATTCAAATTTTTATTTGTCAGAATACAGTAACAATTGGACTTATACTAAAAACATTTAAAAAAATCTGTGTATTCAGCATGCAAGCATGCATACAAATATTAATTCAAGGTAACCTAAAATACTCGTATTTACAATAATTCAATATATATAGAATGTCAATATTACATATTATAACTAGTACAATGTCATCGGATCCTTAAAATTTAAATAATGCTCATTTTTGTTCTCAATCGTTCCAACTCCGGTCACCACCAGCCGTTCTTCTTATCGTTTCTACTGGCCAGCGGTATCGATAGTGGACATGTGTTATCGTAACTGTCTGTTATGTTTATGGTGAGTGAGTTTACCATTTCAAAGCAAAGTGTAAAGCGTGTGATATGTGTAAGTTGTGTTTGCCTATAATTGGGTGAATACTCTGGAATGATTTTGTACCTTTGATTAAAGTGTTTTAGTAATAGTATTGCACCTGTTGGCAAACCTGTATCAATAAATAAACAAATAAATTTCCTCCAACTCCTTTGTAGTGCTTGGTCGATGTAAATGTGTATTATTATCTAGTTTACCTGCCAGAAGTTTCATGTATGCCGGTATGTCTGTGCGTCTCGGGTTTCTCCTGGGTGTTGGTGTGCGGGTGTCGGCTGTCAGGTCGTATCGTATCCATCTGTGATCGGAGCAGGATAGGTCATCCGATACATGCCAGTTGGATACGTGTTGCGATGCCAGGCCTGTGCTTAGAGTAATGTCAATTATAGTGTCACATCTAAATACGAATGACAAAAGTGGGTTTGGATCCTGTGTTCAATATGTCTAGGTTAGTAGTCATAAGGTATTCAATTATGTCGTTACCTCTTTTGTTGTTGGTTTCCATTCCCCATAGGTTGTGGTGGCCGTTGCAGTCTGCAGATATGACAAGCTCGAGCCTTTCTCGTTCACAGTAGCGTATAAGGTTGTTCATCTCCGTTGGAGGTGGGTCATCCTCTGCCGCCATGTAGGTGGATGCCAGGATAATTTCCGGCAGGCTTGAGTTTTGTGTTCTGAGGAGTTTTATGGCACACACGTCTCTGGAACAGAATTGCGTTAGTGGTTGTGCCATTGTGTTACATGATATGTATATACAAGTTCTAGGTTTGCATTGAGTATTGTAAAATAAATTACCTCCGGTGTTATTGAGGCCGTTTATGCGTGTGTCCCTGATCCACGGCTCTTGGATCAGGGCTATTGCTGTTTTATTAACCTCCAGCTATCGTCGTAGCTGAGCCGTCGATTCGCTATGCTGGAGGTTAACCTGCAGGAACTTACATAGGGAAGGCGCCATCGGAGGGTTTCCCTTACGCCTTTCCCTTTAAGTCCAGCAGACTAATCCCCTTCGGTAGCCCATCCTCGTCCTCAAATTCCAGCAAAATGCCTTCCTCTATGTCCGAGGTGTTTGGTCCTGCGCCGTCTATGTCCATACCAGAGGGGGTGGGTGTGCTGGTCTTCTGCACGCCCTCTGCGGTTTTGTCCTCCCCTCTGGCTTCGTTTTTCTCTGGTGGAGAATTCCTGAAGCGCCCTCCACTGTGCTGGAAACGCACGTAGACTGTCCTACATAAGTAGTTCAGTCTACGTCCCTTTTCCATCACTTTTGGCACGACGTCTTCCGGTATTCCCACCAGGAGTAGGATGGATTGGTGCCGCGTCCACTTCCTCACCAGGGCCCACGAGTTCTGAAACTTGAGGACTCTTCCCACTCTGATGAGGTCGTTTTCGATGGCCGGGATCAGTATACCGCACCTTGTGTTTCGGACCATCTCGTCCTCATTCCTCCCGACAAGATGATCATCATTTTGGAGGGTGGCTGTTTCCAGCCACTTCGTCAGCCACTCCTTGGTCTTAGCGTCCTGGCACCACAGCTTCAGATATCCGTCCACAAGACTGGGTTTACCTGCAAATGCTGGGGCCTCCGCTTCGGTTTCGAGGTCTGTGTCGATAGCCGCCTGGAAGATGGCGTCCCCTATCTTTCTCTCCACTTCCTCAGCGTCCTGCTGCGACAGCCTGCCCGTGCGACTGTTGGTAATCGCCACCGTCAGGTCTGCCGCCGCCACCGCTGCGTAAGTGGAGGGCTGAGGTTTAGTCCCCAGGGCATCAGTGCGCTGTTTCTTATGCTCGCCTCTGAGGGATATTGTCTCATCCAGGCGTGCCCCCTTGGCTTTCCCATCTGGTTTTTTCGCCTGGGTTTGTTTTGCAGATGATGTCGCTCCTTTTGCCTGTTCTTTGCGGGCGTCAACCATCTGCTCGTTTTCAGAGGAGCGGCTTTCTGCTTCTCTATGCTTTTGAAGCCGCTGCCTCTTTCTTTACGAAAGCTTCTTCCGCGGTACGTTCTGTTCGGCCTAGGCAGGCTTCCCCTTAGGTTTACACCTGATCTCCCAGCCTCCCAGGGATCTATGGCCTGCTTAGAGGGTTCAACAGGTGTTGTCCCACTCTTTACAGCCATCACTTTGTCTTTTGAGGGTCCAGCTATCGGCGGTCCCATCGTCTCAGGCTTAACCACCTTGGCCGGGGTTCCAGATGGTACCCCAACCTCCGGTGGTTTCTCCTGCTTCAATGGCTCCTCCTTGGCCGTCCCTCGTTCCGAGTTTTTCGCCTCTCTTGGTGCTTCAGCTTGCGCCGTCTCAGACAAGGGAGTCGTTGGTTTTTTGGTTTTGTTAAAACATTTTTTTTTGCTAATTGTATCCATTTGGTTTAGCAACGATTAGCTAGGAAAATAAAAGTCCATCCCCGTAGAGCCCCGCTTGCGTGGATAAGGCAAGTGTACAACGGGTCGTTCTCGTGGCCACCGTTCGCGACTGATCTCACCAACAGCCATGAATCTCTCGGCACGGTGAACACCTTAGATTGGTGTAAGAGGACAGTTATATTTGTCAAAAAGTATACTTAGATATTATACACATACATATATTTAATAACATCCGGCGGGTGGGAGTGTTACATTTCTATTCGGAGCGTAGCCCGCACCGGATGCCGCCCTCATACTTAGCTACCAGTGGTCTGGGGTAGAATGGTAAATAGTGCGACACCCATTGACCACTAGCATTGCCCGGGAAGTATCTACAGTCAACCGATTGGTTCGCTCCGCCCTGGTCCGCGGCGGCAGACACAAGGAAGACGGGGACGTGTATGATAGACTTAGGGTGCAGGCCAATAGCTCAGCGTCGCATACCTGAGCGTATCTGCTTCCCCTACTTCCCTGTAGCTTACATTAAAGAGCTCATTAGACTCATTTGCTATGGTTCGCGTCATGGCAATCAAAAACTGACCATTTTTCAAGACCTTCGCTCTGGAGATTGACAGTTTTGGTGCAGATCAAGTTTTAATAATGGTGGTTAACTTTCAGGTGCGTACAACAAGTTCAGAAGACTTGCGGCAACGTATTTAGCGGACACACAATTGTCAACATCTATAGTCTTGTGCTGCTCATGTCGCAGTTAAAGGTACGTACCCTTTTATCATAGCGCTTTCTATGATTCAGCCAGAAATCCATTTTTTTCGATCGAAATACTTTAAAACGCCTCTAAGCCAATTTGTGTGAGTGATCGCGAAGATACTGTGAGTGTGTTTTGTCGAGGTGACTTTCGAGTGAGTTCCAATAGTGGTGAACATAAAGGAACAAGAAAGAGGCTAGATTGTTATGGCTATCCTTAATCTTTTGGACGCCATGTCAAACACAAAAGCTACTCAGACGCCACGTCATCGAAATGTCAAAACTGAAGTTGAACTTTATGCTTTCGTAGTGTAGGTTTATTTTACTCAGGTCTGTGACCGATATATCGGTCATTGGCGTTGAACCTGCGGTGCCAATATATATACATCTTTGAAGCGGAAGAGGTCAACCTACCTGCAGACTTCAGTTTTCTCGTGAACCTCGGTTGCAACATCGCCGAAATATCGGGAGCTCAAATCAAATAAAAATCCGTGACAAGAACCCGTGTTCATTAGTTAAAATGTGTAACAAAAAATAACTGTATCCCGTAGCATGCCGACCGCTCGCTGAGCCTCGTTCTACAAATCGCAGTCATGACCGCGGCCTTGCTGTTCAGCACTGGAGTCATCATGTGGAACGCAGGGAATGTCACTGTCGAGGTAAATCATGCTTCAGCTTAGTACTCCCAGTACCCAGACTGGATGCTTACTTCTGTTTCCTAAAGGGATCCGATGGCTTTGTTATGCAAAAGGGACATTTTGCAAGTAGGTAGGTGTAGGTAGTTCACACATTTACTGCAAATGAGTTTAATGACCCGATATTAGGTTTTCTGTTACATACGCATGGTGGGCGCTACATACGCATTTATGCTCTGTACCTTTCCTGTCCAAGCAGGATTTTAGGCCTAGAAGCTTTAACCTTTTTGCAATTCCTTCAGAAATCTCCTCTTATTAGAGCTCTAAAACTTCTGAACGCGCTTCTGTCATGGGCACCTGAAAGTGATTTGTTTGTCTCATTATATTATAAGTTACTCGTTGTTTGTTTGAAAGCCGATGAGCAAATGTATAGTATATGTATGGGCTCCGAGCTATCACGTGATACTTTCTATAGAAATTGACAGATTTTCTCGTCCCGCCCGTCCCGTCCCGTGCCGTGCTAGTGTGAGTCATCCTAAAATAAATATGTAAATAAATTTATCCATGTAATATCGGCTACGCTTGTAGCGCAGCACGCGGTGCCGCTGGCACTGAATGTGTTAAGTCGTGAATGTCACTATATAAATATTCAACTTATACCTAGGTTAATTTTTGCACGTTTTCAGGCTAAAAATTTACCATCGGCCATCTATATGTCAGGTTGGCAGAACTGTACCAACAGGTCTTCTTACCGTATCCGGCGACTGTTGCTCATTGCTATGGCCCAAAGTCAGGTACCATCTTTTCGTTTACAGTTCGTTGACCTTATTGCAGGGGGCGCCAAACTTTTACGGATAGGGCCACAACTTCATTTCAAATTGAAGCAAATGGGCTATTTCCATTTCGAGGGCTGAGTTAGCTTAGCAAGGTCTTATGCGCCCGTGTAAATTATTACGTTCTGAAACGATATATGTACCATGCTGGTGATCCGTGTACGGACGTAATCGGTATCGTAATCTGATTAAGATATAAAGGATAAATGTTAGATCCCATTTTAGGATTTTACGACCTTGCCCCTTACAAAAAAACTTTTCACTTCTCTTGCTCGAAAAGTTCCCCTTTGTGTCGTGGCTAGGCGACACAAAATCGCTTTTCATGCACTAGGGCATAAAGTAACATCGCAGGTGGAGTGCGCTCGCCGCGGCCTCGCCCCCCGCGCGTCCGGCCGCCTGTAGGCGGCGCGCGGCGGGGAGAACCCAAGCGCGCGCGCGAGTATGGATGTTACATTTTCAACGATTTAAAGTGATATAAAACCTAATATTTTCCTGACAATCGAAGTGAAAAGCAGAGTCGGCTACTATATTGGTCCTCGTTACAATCGGACCAATAAATGGCCTCGTCTAAAATGGGCCACTTTATGCCCTAGATTTACAATCTACTATTTCGTTTCTATTGTTCGAAAAGTTCGAGTTTATGTCGTGGTTAAGCGACATAAAATCGCTTTTCACTTCTCCTATCGGAAAACAAGTCTTTTGTAGCCCGTTTGTAGGTATCAAAACTGAATTTCGTTCCCTTTCAAGAAGTTTTGTTTAATCTTTCATTTCTGCCCTGCTTACAGGGAACAAAATTGAATTTTGCTCCCTGTTATCAATTTTGTAAGTTGGCAGCAATGCACGGAATAAACATTACCGATGACCGAAAATAAAAACAAAGTTTTGAAAGAAGCGCGTTAAAGCGGTTATTAGACGACGCAAATTAGTCGGGTCCGATCTGTCGTGTACCTTCTTCCTTCCAAACTTTCTTTCGGTTCTCAAAATTCCCTTTCTGTAATACTAGTATCCAGCCCGATATAAATTATCGGGCCCGACGAAACGCACCGTCTAATACCGGGTTTAAGAAAAATAAATGTACCACAGACAAAGTGAAAACGGCGGGAAACATGTGTTTTTTTTAATAAAAAATATATTAATCCACTGAAACGTAAAAGACGAAGTACAAACGACTTTGATCTTGTTTCATCTATTCGGTCTTAATTTCACGAATAAGGTTAACAGAAAATTAATTCATCCATTAGCAGTGATGAAATATTAGCTCCAATGTTACAGCAACAAGTCATCAGTAACCTGCTCCCGGCAAAAATAAGGAATAAAATACCTAAGAGCCTATGAAAACTTTTGTACATGAAAAACAGCTAAATAAGTGAAATCGTTTATTTCATATATTAGCATATTTCCAGGGATTGTCTAAAATCAGGAAATGCAAAAATCGACCGTGAGTATGAAGTACGAACAAAGATTAAAAGTCATAAAAAAATAATTGAGGGAGACAAAGCTAAAACATCCAAGATTTTATTTGTGGATAATGTAAACACATTTTTAAACGAGGCATCCGATCACAGTTTTCTCGCCATAAAAGTAAGTACATACCTACTTAGTACTTAAACTCCAATATAAATCAATGTTTTTCTTTCTGCTTTTCTATGTGTAGATACAGTGTGCTTACCATGTGTTGTAAGTAGTCGGAGGCGTTAGAGACTGAGCGTTTCGAAAGTATGTCTGTCTCGCTCCTGCCAGAGTAGTGGGAGGAGCAAGCGGGGCATACTTTAGAAACGCTCAGTCTCTAACGCGCTTACTTACTACTCATGGTTAAGCACATAGGTATCGGAACAGGCCTTTAATAAGAAACGTCTTTTGCAGGAAGTGATAATTTTCGTAGTCACTGCATGGTGCATATCGAGGTTTGAAATTATTAAATACTATCGTAGACTTGGAATATCAAACACCAGACCGAAGAAGACACTTAATAGAAAATCAAGACTAAATTCACCGCCCATAAAAAATAATCTAAGCAAAAATGCACAACTTTCACAGTAAACTTTTAGCACCTATTTTATTTGTGATTTGTTTTTTTACTTATCTAATTAAAATTTAATGTTAACATGCCTATCTCGTTTTAATTTATGTTGATTTAATAGGAGAAGTGAAAAGTAGAGTGTATTACGCGGTAGCAAAATTATTGATACCTCGGGTAGTTTGAATCCCTCGCTTTGCTCAGGATTCAATCTCTCACCCTCCATACAATATAGTATTTTGCTCCCTAGTAATACAATCTACTATTTCATGCTCTATGGCATATAGTAACATCGCAGGCGGCCAGAACTCGTCGCAGCCCCGCGGCGCCCCGCGCTCCCGGCCGCCTGCGAGCGGCGCGCGGCGTGGAGAACCCAGACGCGCGAGCATGGATGTAAACCTAATATTTTCCTTACAATCTAAGTGAAAAGCAGAGTGTAAACCTCAGGCATAAATACCCATTTTATCCTCGGCTACTATATTGGTTCTCGTTACACTCGGACCAATAAATCGCCTTGGTCACCACGGCTTGCTCTTCGGGCGCCGGCCGCATACCTCGTCATTCTGCCCTGAACGACATCCTGAGACGGACGCTCGTCAGCGCCAACGTCCCCGTTGCTCTGGAGCTCCAGATCTCACGGGACGATGGTAAGCGCCCCGATGGGATGTCCCTTGGAGGATGGCTCGTGCCGGTCGTGCGCTGGTGTGGGACGCCACCTGTATTGATACGCTGGCGGCGTCCTACCCCTCGGCCACCTGAAAGCAGGCGGGAGCGGTCGTGGACGCCCGAGAGAGTTTCAAGACCAATAAATACAGCTGTCTCGGTCTCGCCGCCCAGTACGAATTTGTACCATTCGAGACGCTCGGACCGTGGGGCAAGGAGGCACGGGGGCTACACAGAGCACTCAGTAAACGCCTTAAAGAGGCAACGGGCGATCCTCGCCCAGGCGGCTTTCTTGCGCAAAGAATTGCAAAGCAATTCAGCGCGGGAATTCCGCCTGCTTGTTGGGCACCATGCCCGGGAATACTGGATTAGATTTTTAAGGTAGGTAGTTAGTTTTAATTCTGTTAAGCTATTGCATAGCTTCTATCGCGGGCCTTGAGCGCGGGGACCGAATCCAGAAATTCCGTAACGAAAAAAAACCTGACGCTCCCCACTCCGACGGACCGAAACCGACTTTATTCACTTTGTTACAAAGTTCTTTATCGGGGAAAGGATATATCTCCAAACGAATGTCGCTAAGTGTCATATTCTATACAAAATATTGAGGACAGTAGCTCTTATTACCAGAGATACGGCGATGTCAAACGTCAAAATAAACACTATTATTTTAGTCCCGCCAAAATCAAATATGTTAAATCGATTTTGTAATCGATGCATAATATACTGGCTGGATCGAATTAAAGGCAAAAGGCGCCTAATTTTTTATTTAGACTGCGAATCGTTTTGTTTTTTTAATCGATACCTTAGTGCAAATGCAAAGTCGTACTAAGTACCATTTTAAATTTGTGAATTTAGCACGTTAGTGCACAACGGAATAAAGTGGAAATTTCATTGGCATAAGAAATATTAGTACCTACAAAGAAGTAGAGTATCGAAATATGTCTTTGTCTTGTTTATCAAATATTTTCTATTGGTATATTAGATTTGTTCCTTATTGTGATAATCACAAAGGTGATATTGCTGCGTGCTGTAAATATTTTGTTTGTGGTGTTCGAAGACGATGATCACCGTATGTTTTTCGCCTATAAAAAAGCTCTCTTTCACTGCAGACGAAAATGTATCCAAATTTATTTTAAGTTTGTTTTGTTCAGTAGTGTCATAAACAAACAGAAATTAAACTTAAGTAGGTACATATTTGTCACTACTGACGAAAGTGCACAAAAAATACAGAACTGTGTTTTTAGGAAATGAGTTGAAAAGTGACCAATGTGCCGGGATCCATTAAATCTATGTAATTATGCTGTGATAAATTTGATAATAAATAAAATCACTAATAATGGTAAATTTGTAGCAGCCCGCTGTCTCCACAACCAAAGGCATGAACATGTATTGTATCCATGTCCTATAGACCTAAGTTGCTTATCCACGAATGTCATCTGATAATGATAATGCTATAAGTTCATGAAAAGACAAGTTGCATGGATAGTGCGACGGTGATTGCTGTCAAATGTGAGTAACTGTATAGAATTATCAGAAATTGTCACACAAAGGTGACAAACTGTTGTCTTATTACGTTACGCTATCCGTTTGGGATCTTATCCCAGAAGGGAGCGCACACTTTTGCCGCTTCGCCACCGCTAGAGTTTCGGCAGAGGGCTCCTGCTACGTGGGAAGTGCGAGTAATATGGGTGGTCGAAATTGTGCTAACGCATGTAACATCCCACACTGAACACCGCCCCGTTTTCCACAGCACCAGGGTCACTCCATCTTGCTATCAGTGCGGCTAAACCCAGTGGCTCCAGAACGGAATGAACACCCGCTGACTGAAGAGACCTCAGGACAATATCATTGAGGTCTTAGTGACGCGGAATCCAACCACTACAAATACGGCAACTCAATGTATATATGGCTGTCAACACCCACCATGCATTGTACAAGCGGATGACATACATACCTCATAGCGGGCCCAGGGGAGTACAATGGCCAAACGCAACGATTTTGCCTTTGCGCAAAGAACAATGTCACAAAGCCAGTACGGTTTTTATATTAAATATTGGACAAGGATAGTTTATAAATAAACTCAGATTTTTTTGTACGATTACTTTACTAAAACGGCTTATTACTGAATATGCACAACTTGATGGATTAGGATGGCACTTATTACAGTTCTATCTATATGGCACTAATGGAACTAGGTATCGCCTATATCCCCGTTAAATTAATTTGATTAAAATTATTTTAACTTTGCGCAAAAACATTCTTAGATCATGGCATGCCATTAGTCTCATTAGATACATTTTACTTAATAATGGCATCTATTTTATTTTTGTTGTCTAGCAAACTGATCTTGCGTAGCGATGTTGTCACAAAACCAGCACGGTTTCTTCAATTACATTTTGGACAAATTTCCATGCGATGCTAATATTGTAAATTTGATGAACTATTATCTGTTACCAATTCACACTAAATTAAAAACTCTGAACGGATTAAGGTGAAATTTGGCATGGGGATGTTTTGACTCCTACCTAGGAAAGGACAGAATAGTTTTTGTTATGAAAATCATCCTATATAGAGGTGCAAAGGGGAAGGAAGCAAGTGAAATAGTCAAATCTATAATTGCATGGGCAGTTTATGAATGAATTCTTTCATAAATTGCCCATGCACTTTTGAACGCCTGTGTAAATGCGAATAAAGGCCTCTGCCGATCCTATCATAAGATCGTCCTTGGTTGAGATGAGACATAATATATACTTACCTACCTAATGAAAGTTTATAATTATTATATGCGTGACGTAATTATTTTGGTAGCCTCGCAATGTTTTTCTTCACTGGGAAGTTAGTTGTAATTAGGTGCCGACTGACATTCTGTGGGTTTAATTCAGTGAGCTTAAGGCAGTGTTGTAAACCGTGATCAAAAACACTCGGCCTTGATTACTTATTTAATTGAAAGATAATTTATGTCAACTTGGACGTACTTTTTAGCATATCTACAGCGTATCCAGCCACTGAAAGATTAATATGTGGTCAAAGATACATACAGCTGTCACAAAAATGCTGGTGATTCGATTAAATGTGTAATCACTAATCAGTATCGAATTGTGGTTAGGAGAATAAATAAACAAAAAATGTTTGACAAAAAAAACATTTAGTCCTATTTTTTCCAAATCAGATTACAATATTGATCACCAGCATTTTTGGTATATCCTGAATTATTAACGAGAACAAAGAATAACAGGTTACTGTATTTGCAAGTTAGTTGTTTGTTTTATACGGCCCCGGAATTTAATTAGCAATTTACAGTTCAAGTCAATTTGGTATTTAATACTTATGGTAATAAAAATACACTACCAAACATACATACTACAAACAAACATACTACGCAGACGAAGTCGCGGGTAACATATAGTAATTGCATAAGTTGATACAAAATGATATGCAATAGCTTTACCGCGGCAGTCCCCGAGTGCCACACGTATTTTTTTTTTTTAAGGTATTTATTTAAGGTAGTTTTTTATTCTTAAGGTAGGTTTTTTTTGTTTTTAATTTAAAGTTACTTGAAATTAAACACTTTAGAACGGATTAATCGCGTTTATTAACACCATGATCGCTTCTTTCTGCTCCATAAGCCAGTTAGGGAAGCGTTCGTAAGTTGTATGTATGTTAATCCTCACAGGGTTTAAACATTTTAATTTTAATTATAGAATGCCCTTATTACTAGCTTTATAAGCCCCTCTGGGCATTGTAGACCAACCTTTGTTTTTATTTTTAAATTATTTTTTATATTTTTGTATGTAGGTAGTTTGCACAAGTAACTTTTTTGATTGACGGGGAGAATTCGCATTCTCTCACTCATCATCTTAACCCTGTGAAAACGAGTGCTGTAAAGGGCTCGAAACGTAGGATCATGGTGTTAATAAACGCGATTAATCCGTTCTAAAGTGTTTAATTTCAATGAATAACAATCGCGGTAACAGAAGACAATATTAAAGTTACTTATTTAATATTGTCTTCTGTTACAGCGATTGTTATTTATTAATTATAATAAATGTAATAGTTTATTTACTATTTTTCGTAATTTTTTTCATAATGTGACCATTAATTATACTGATGACGCCCTAACGGATCACCAGCATTTTTGGTAGGTACCTACTCTCTCTATATCATTTTGTTAACCCTTTGACCGCTTTCATATTTGAATGAAGTGATCAGTCAGACGCCAAGCACGGTACGATAACCAAAAATGACGAATCTCGTAGTGCTGTGTTCTAAATAGATTTTATTCATGATCGAAGTACACCTTAACTGAGACAACTTTAGGCGTTGCTGGCGTCGTGGGTACGACAGCACACGACGCCTTTAGGCCTTCTTGGTGGTCAAAGGGTTAATAAGAAGTAAAGAAGGTAACATAAGCATTTTGAAGATATTCTTAATTGTTCAACTGTATTACAATAGTGTAACAATAAAAAAAAATCAAATCTGTTCTTATACTTGTATTTTAAATTATGTCACATCTGTATTCAAAAACGTCGTTCGATACAGGTGCGTATATGTCATTTTTCACTCGTCCCGAATATTGCCTCGGCCCTCGTGTAGTAATGACATACTTTACGCACTAGCATCGAAATGTACTACCTAAGTATTAATAAATAATAATGAATACTATTTTTTTCAGAAACCGGTTGTCATCAAAAGTTGTGGATTTATAGACCTATCTTATGAATCCTATTTATCGGTAGGTTTCGTTTATTTGTGATTTTAGTCTAAAGATAAACTATAGTCATGGTATATACAGAATGGGTCAAAATAACCAGACCAATTTAAACAACGTTACGTTCCTATACTTCCTATCGGTATTACAATGAAAATATTATGCTTATATTATTGATTAGCACTTTTGATTGAGTAACGATTTTTGACTTTTCAATTTTGGAAAACAAAGGAATACCGAACTCATTTCAAATTAGGCACTTTTCTTTTTAGGGTTCCGTACCCAAAGGGTAAAAAACCCCTATTACTAAGATTCCGCTGTTCGTCCGTCTGTCTGTCTGTCCGTGTGTCACGCAGTCGGACTAGCACTAAGCCGGCTTTTAGGGTTCAGTAGTCAACTAGGAATAGTTTCGCCATGTCTGCCCGTCTGTCTGTCCGCGGGTATGCTCAGTGACCGTTAGTGCTACAGTGCTGAAATTTGGTACGAAAATACATATCAATCACACCAACAAAGTAGTGAAATAAAAAGTGGAATAAATATTTTCTTAAATAGAATGGGGTTGATTTATTTTTTCGTTTGAACCCTAGAGTAGAGTGTGCAGTATCGAATCGTTCGATAGGTATTTAAAAAAACATAGAGGTTTATGAAAACATTTTTTGATCAAGTAGATACTTTCGCATATAATCGCTCCGGAAATTAAAAAACATGTGTCTCTAACTTTTGAACCGCAAGTCAAAAAAATATTAAAAAAAACATAAATAGATTTTTGATTTCATGTAAAAAACTTATCCTTCTCAGTTAAAAGGGCATATTACTCGGAAGAGCTGCGAATATAATCCTTTTGTATTGTTATAAGCATGGTATCTATTAAAACCCTTTTTAAGGTCACCTATTGTGACGGACGGTAAACTACGGAACCCTACACTGAGCATGGCTGACATGCTCTTGGCCGGTTTTTACATCCGCATGTATTCTATTTTACGAAGTCGATTTGGATAAAATAAACCAATTTTTATAATTCTTTAGTTGATTAATGTTTCCACTTATTTTCAGATTGTGAAGATGTCGTACTCCATATTCTCAGTTTTGTTTTAAAAAGTGCAAATTCAATTGCAATGTGTAGTTAAATAGTTTTTATGAAGCAATGTTAGCAAAATTGCAGCTCTTAAATTCAAGTAAATCTTAATACAATGATTTATGATTTTTATTACAACTCGATACAGTTCATACATATTAAGATCAGGGGCCTTACCATGAAGTCTTAACGCCATTCAGTTAACGACTTAAACTGAGTCGCTACTCGCTACCATACTGAGCCTAAACATAACCTAAACTGAATCGCGTTAAGACGTCATGGTAAGGCCCCAGACCAGTAAAGTTTGGGAACCGCTTCTATAACCGCGAATGTCTGCGATCGTTAGGTGGACTATTGTGCCTCTGCAGTAGTAGGGATTCGCCGGTTCTGCCGGGTTTTTTTTGGGTGTGTCTATGTACCGACCCGCCCAAAAACATGGCCACCAAAACTAAAAAAAAAAAACAATAGCCCCCCACTTAGAGCGTTTGGGCGGGGTCCTGAGAGTGTAAGATGGCGTCTTCAGGCTTTTATATGCTGGTCTACTAACACAATACAAGGCGAGCATAATCCCTTTCTCGCATCGCCATTGTTCTTCGAAAAGGGTCCTATTGACCTTCCTACCTGGATCGAGCCGACCCACGCTGACCAGCGTCGCGTCAATGGATTTTTTGCGTCGTCTTTCAATACATAAACACACCTATTCCTGCTGTACTATTACAACATATGACTACTGTGATTTTACTATGACAGCGATTTATATTTCTACCATATAATACCACACTTAATCACAAATTTGAGAAAGCGTTCAGTTTGTATTTTAAAGTGAACAATGAAATAAGTAAATAGTGTATGATTTACTATGGTATTTAATCAATTGTTCATTATTCCTTATAAATAAATAAAAATTAAAACCTATTGTATATTGTCTGATGTATGATAAATTTTCTAAGAAACTATAAAAAGTGCGCGATTTACCGCGCAGTATCTTATATATCAACGCAAGCTACAAGTTTTAACAGGTTTATTGTGGAATGTGAATCGAAACGTTTTATTCAGTTTCCAAACCTTTGTTAAAATATATGAACACCTGAATGGAACCTGTTAAAACCAGTTTTCTAAGAAAGCACAAAGGATGGCACAAAAGTATATTGTTAATTATTTCGCTATTCATCTAAGTCATCCTTCTCAGATATACGTTGTGATGTAACAAAGAACTTGTTAATTTTGAGTGCTCTTACGTGGTTTGAAAAGGTTTTATTCTTAGTTTCTTGGAAGTAGTCAATCCTTTGTTACAATAATATTATCCACACAGTCCAAGATCCTGTTAAAACCAGTCGTGATGGGGAGCAACGGTATATTTTTTATATGGTTGGTATTCCTATCTCTCAGTAGCTTCACTTAAATAGTCCCTTAGTGTCAGCCATCAAGTGTGGAGTACCAATATACTACCGAGTGAAGTTTCCATTCAGATAATTTCAGTGTATAAGTCAAGTGTTGTGATCATACCGGCTGCATAATGGATGTAAGTATGTAAATTAAGTAATTATTAAGTATTTTTTTGTTATGAAGTGTGTAGGTACCTATATTTTTAGTTTGATTTTGTTTCTTTTTTATTAGTGTACCTTTAGTAGATTCTCATTTAATTTGTATTGTATGACATTGTTTGTATTTATGTTATTGTGAATGATGTTATATTGTAATGAAGTATTATTTGATCAATTAAGTAATTATATTCAAGTAATTATTATTTTTACCCAAGTCTTCTTACAAATCTTTTTACAATTTTAATTGTTATTATTTTGATAGTTGTGAAATTAATTGATATATTGTTTCAGTTCTCTGAAAATACTTTCAAAAATTATTACTACCCCGAAAATCAAGAAGCATCCTCCGATGAAGAGGGCACGGTGGGGTTAAAAATAAAACAGGCGATTGCAAAGAAAAGACATGCAAACAGCATCGAGGGTTTTTTTGAGAGACCCAAGAAGAAAACCAAAGCAGCTAAAAGATCTTCGAATGTGTCCCAGAGTGCTACGGATGGGGTAGCATATTTATCATCGGGACAAGACGACGGTGCGTACGCTTCACATCTCATCAAGATCGAAGTGTATGACCTGGACAAAATACGAAACGTTGCACCTGCCGACCACTGGAAGCATTGTGATGTGCGGCTTAAATATTACACGCCTAATGAAGACGATTCCCATCTTAAAAGTGCCCGAGATGTGATTTTTAATATAACTAGTGAATTAGCTTCTAAGGAAAATTGTGTTAAATACTTTATAGACACTGATAAGAAAAAGTAAACAAATAATTGTAATTTAGGTTTAACTATTAAATAATGTATTGTATTATATCCTGTTTGTATTTTATGTACACCTTTTTAATGTACGATTTTAAATAGCTATGTATACACTACTTTTTTGTACTTTCAATATTATATCCAATTTTAACCTGCTGTAATTAAACATTTAAGTAAGTCTTAACTATGGAATCATTTAATTTTTTGATCTTAACTTTAGAACAATTGTAAGTAGTTGAGAAAAGGTAATTGTAATTGCTAATCCCCACTTTGTTTTAAATATCTCATATCTATATTCAAGTATTTAAACGAGGGAAATCAATGAGGGCTACTACATTTCGCAATGGATTCTTTAAGCTATGATGTCTACGATCCTGAACTTATCAGACTTTGTGAAGAAGTAGAAGAGAATGAAGACCTATGTGAGGCTGCCCGACTTGTTAGCCAATTTCACCGAGACGCGTAAGTAATTTTTCAAAATAAAATATTCCTGTCTTTGCATGTCAAAAACCCGTAACCAGTTGAAACACGTTTAAAAGCCCTTAACCAACCGACCTCCTTAACAAAAGGGTGGGGTTTTATCTTGTTGTGACTCGATCGTATTGTTCAGGTAAACGAAAGGCGGGGAGGTTTACTTATATAAACGGGATGTTATTGAGCTGTGATCATTCAGTATTTGTGTGTCGATTGTGCTTGTGTTGTCTTGTGATACGTATTTAAATCATGGTGTTCACTTACTATCATATTGGGCTCACTTTACCTCGTGATAAGATTGAGGATTTAAGCAAAGAATTTATTTTAGCTTATTTCCATAGAAACATAAGAATGTGGTACATATCAAATAAATTACCTATCTCATTATTAGAAAATTTTGATATCACGCCCTATTTCACTCCATGTGACGGTCATATCAAAGATTCCGAAAGGAATACCCCATCATCAGATGTGATTGATGGAGTATTAATGATGCAGGCATATTGTCAGCGGTGTCGAAAAGATTTAAGTTAGTATATTAACCAACCGATAAATGATTTATATTGTATTTACGTATTAGCTTATATGGTGTTAATTAACACATGCATTTTTTTTAGATCTTCTCAAATAGGACGTGGAATGAAACGACGTGCTATTGACGTGAACGAGTCAGCGAGAAAAAAACATTCATCCACCAGCTATGCTGATCATCCATTGACTGACTATGCTGATCATCCATCAAGTGATTATGCTGATCGTCCATCCACTGACTGTGCTGATTGTCCATCAACCAATTGTGCTGAATCATTAAAAACTCAACCACCTGATAATGATGTAAGTACAAAAAATAATGGTAAAATTGAATGTTCTGTATGTCACGTCTTTGTATCAAAGAGATATTTAACAAGTCATTTAAATAGCAAGATCCATAAAGACAACGTTCCGCAAAAATCTGACAGTGAATTAATTAACGTTCAACTTATTGAAAATGCATTCAGAAATAGAATTGCTACTTACAGAATATTATCTAAAGAAAATGATTACCATTCCTTTAAAAGACCTGAAGCATTTATAGAAAATAATAAAGATATCATATTCACATTATTAGATCGCTCACTTTCAAATCACAGTGCCTTAAAAGTTAATTTTATTTTAAACGCATTGTTTACTCAAGAAACCAAACAGTTAAACAACACATTTGATTTTCAATTAAGCAACAATATTGTTAGCGTTAGCAGTAATAAAAATGATATTTTATCTAGTGTTTTAAATGAAATTAATAATAGATTAACGAACTTTGAAAAAAAAGATAGTGGATGGAGTTTGGTGAAGGTAAATCATTTAGACATCAATGTGAACAAATATAGCCCATTACGTGGCTCCTCATATATCGATTTGCCACGTGATATTAAACTTAAAAAAGCGGTAATTAACGTTCAAAATAATGATTATGAATGTTTTCGCTGGGCAGTTTTGTCAGGACTATATCCACCACTAGAGAGTAATCGTGCATATACCGTCAGTGCGTACAAAGCACATAAAGATAAATTAAACTTTAGAAATCTCCCTTTTCCTATGAAATTAACAGATATCCATAAATTTGAGAAATTGAATAATATAAGTATAAACGTCTTTGGATTAGAATACAATTCTCAGAGTAAATCAAATGTTGTTGTAGGACCATTACATTTTACAAAATGTAAAAAGGTCAAGCATTTCAACTTGTTGTATGTAAACGAAGGTAGTAAAAGCCATTACTGTCTCATTAAAAATATATCTAGGTTAGTATCCGCTCAGTTGACTCGCCATCAACACACTGCTCACATATGTGATGGTTGCTTGACAAGTCTTACATCACGTGATAATTTAATAAACCACCAAAAAAACGACTGTTTCCATGTTTGCACGAATTTGCCTTTAGGAAATAAAAAAACGAAGAATTGGTTTAATGAAATAGTTGCTGCTAATGAAATTACTTTCAATAATTATGAACGTCAATTGCGACATCCATTTGTAATATACTGTGACTTTGAAGCGTTTTTAAACCCAATTCATTCATGTTCTAACGAAACATCTCCATCTCCTGACAAACCTTCAACTATTAATGTGCAAAAACATGAAGTTTATAGTTTTGGGTATTATATTAAATGTTCATTTGATGATCAGTTATCAATCTATCGAACTTATAAAGGTGAAAACTGCTCAAAAACATTCATGGAGTTCGTTAAAAAAGATTTACAGAACATTTGCAAAAACAATACATTTGCGAAATCACCTTTACCCTTAACGCTTGCAAACGAAACGAACTTTTCACAGAGTACGAGTTGTTATATCTGTAATCGAGCTTTTAATGGTGATAAAGTAATATCACACAATTGGTATACTGGTGCTTACGAAGGGGTTGCACACCAACTCTGTCGCGATAAATACAGATCCCCTAATTGAGTTCCTGTATTTTTCCACAACTTAAGCAATTATGTTATGACAGTCACTTTATCGTGCATGGGCTTGGTTTTGAGGATGGTGACATAGAACTTATCCCAGAGAACAAAGAGAAGTACATATCTTTCACAAAAGTTCTACATGTCAATAATCGAATCATGAAGTTAAGGTTTGTTGATTCTCTGAAATTTATGTGTAGTAGCCTTGACAAATTAGCTAAAAATCTATTACCTGAACAGTTTCATGATCTAAAATTAATTTTCCCAAATGAAGAAGATTTTCAACGCTTAATACGTAAGGGTGTTTATCCGTATGAATACATGACATCGTTTAGTTCTTTGACATTAACATCCCTTCCCTCTCAGGATAAATTCTACAGCTCTTTGACTAACAGTCACATTTCAGAAGACGATTACAAACATGCCGTTGATGTATGGAATCATTTCAAATGTCAAAATATGGGTGACTATTCAGATTTGTATTTAAAAACAGACGTTTTATTACTAACAGATGTATTCGAAAATTTTAGAAACGTCTGTCTTAAAACATACGGTTTGGATCCTGCTCATTATTATACTGCTCCAGGATTGAGTTGGGATGCAATGTTAAATGTTACGAAAATTAAACTGGAACTTTTAACCGATATCGATAAGATTACTTTCATTGCAAATAATATTCGAGGAGGTATATCCCAATGCAGCAACAGACATGCAAAAGCTAATAATAAATTCATGTCTGACTATGATCCAAACATTCCTTCTTCCTATTATTAGATGCCAAAAAATGAAATTAGATTAGTATTTAGATGCCAATAACCTTTATGGTTGGGCTGTCTCAATGTCTTCCAACCGGTGAATTTGAATGGGTAGATGTAGATACGGATTTTAATATTTCAGACGATGCCGATCATGGTCTCATTTTAGAAGTTGATTTAGAATATCCTCACGAATTGCATGATTCTCATTCCGATTTCCCATTTTGTCCAGAAAATGTTTGCTTAGGCAACACAAAAGAAAATAAATTGATACCCAATCTAAATAAAAAAACAAACTATGTGATACATTACAGGAATCTTAAACAGTGTTTAGGAAATGGTTTACAATTGACTAAAATTCACAGAATTTTGAAATTCAAACAATCTCCATGGTTGAAAAAATATATAGATTTAAACACTTGCATGCGTTCACAAGCAACTTCAGAATTCGATAAAGATTTTTACAAACTTATGAATAATTCAGTATTTGGTAAAACCATGGAGAATGTTTTAAAACGGGTTGAAGTAAAGTTATTAAATCATTGGGAAAATCGTGGTAAATCTCAAGGAGCGCAATCATTAATAGCTAAACCAGAATTCCATAGTTTATCAATATTTTCAGAGAATTTAGTAGCTGTGCAACTGAAAAAAACCAAGGTTTTATATAACAAACCTATTTACCTTGGTTTTTGTATTTTAGATATATCTAAAACATTGATGTATCAATTTCATTACGATTATATGAAAACAAAGTATCAGAAAAACCTAAAACTTCTTTACACAGATACTGATAGCTTAGTTTATCAAATTTTTACGGAAAACTATTATAGAGACATAAAATCTGATGTTAATTTGTATTTTGATACCTCTGACTATCCTCTTAACAATAAATATGGATTACCGTTGATGAATAAAAAGCGATTAGGTTTTTTCAAAGATGAAAATAATGGTAGAATTTTCAAAGAATGTGTAGGTCTGCGATCTAAAATGTATACTATGGATGTTGAAAAAAAACCTGATAAAAAACACGGAGTAACGTCAAAAGCTAAAGGTGTAAATAAATGTGTCACCGAAAATTTTACGGTTAATGATTACAAAAACTGTTTATTTAACAAAAAAGAACAATATGCACAGATGCAAAGATTTAAATCTATTAAACACATTATTTTTACACAAAAAATTAATAAAATATCATTATCACATAATGATACAAAACGCTACCTACTAGAAAACTCTACCGATACTCTTGCGTGGGGGCATTATAAAATATCACAGTAATTGTTGATAAATTGTAACCTCGTAATGTATAAGCACAGAACACTTAATCATTATTTATTGTACATTGCATGGTTTAATTATTAAAAGGAATATGAAATTGTTTATAATTTTAGTTTATTATGCTTAATTATAAGTTTATTTTTAGAATATTCCTTGTAAATATATTAACATTGTAAAAAAATTACAACAATTAAATGTGTAAATGTTAATCCTGGTGGTGGTAAAAAAAGTTATCCTAAGTTAATATAAAAATTAAATAGATAAGTGTACAAAAAAAAAGTTTTTTTATTTTACTATCATTCCTTTTTCTTTGTTTATGTTTCACTCACTTAAAGAGTAACGGCTTTCTTGAATAACACCATTTGATGTTCAGCCGTTTCCAAATCAACACACATATTTAATAATGATTCACTTTTGTCATCCTTTCACTGCCATTGTCGCAGGTCCGAGTGGGTGTGGTAAAACTCAATTTGTCACTGATTTTTTAAGTAATTCTAAAGAGATATGTAATGTTGAGTATGACGAAATTATTTGGTGTTATGATGAAATGCAACCTCTCTACAATTTGGAAAATGTAAATTATAATCAAGGAATACCAGATTTTTCAATGTTTGATGGAAAGAAACCTAAACTTCTTATTATAGATGATTTGATGAGAGAATCGGATGGTCGAATCGTTGATATTTTCACAAAAGGTAGTCATCATAGAAACTTAAGTGTATTTTATATTACACAAAATATATTTCATCAGGGAAGAGGTCAACGAGATATATCATTGAATACAAGCTATATAATATATTTTAAGAATCCCAGGGATAAAACTCAGATACGCTACCTATCACGACAAGTTTACCCAGAAAACTCGAAATTCGTTGATGAAGCCTACAAAGATGCTACCAAAGACGCTCATGGGTATCTCATGATTGATCTTAAACAAAATACAAATGACATGTGTCGTTTTAAAACAAAAATATTTCCGTTTGATGGTCACTGCACAGTGTATGTACCCAAAAAGGGGTTTAAATATGATAAACATCAACATATTTTAGTCAGTTCTACATAATGCATGCAAGAGTTAACACATATAAACATTTACTTGAAGCTTTACAATTGCTTAAACCAAAATATCGTACTGCATTACTAAAATCTTGTGACGATGACGAAATAAACATTATTTGCGAATGTATTTATAATGTGCTTAATGGTAAGATTCCATTAGAGAAAAAAGAAAAGTCGAAATTAAAAAAAATATAAAGACACATTACGAAACTTAGTTTCTAAAGGAAAACATAAAATAAGAAAAACTGTTATAATTCAAAAGGGAGGTGAATTTTTACCTATTATTTTAGGCGCAGTTTTAAGTGCATTGGTGAACTCGTTATCATAACAAAATGGAAAGCACAAAAAAAATGTTATTAGTTGAATCAGATTTTATTGAAAGATTAAAACGCAATGAAAGTTCATCTGAAAATTCATCATCTAGACTAGATAGAGAGATGCAAAAAATTAAAATGAAAAAAAAAAATTAAAAGGAAAATGAATGATCGTGAAAAGTGGACGTTATATTCACAAGCATTGCAACGATTTCTACATTTTACTGAAACAGATCGAAGACCGTTTAAGATACCTATTGTAATGGAAGGGATTAATCAATTCAACAATGAAAGTAATGATATTATAAAGTCCGAAGTTAACAAAAAAGAGGAGAATAAGAATAATGATTCAGTTACAAGTGATATAACTGAAACAGCTACACTATCATCGTTTAATACTCCGCCCGGGGAAATAAATCAAGAACCAATGCCAATTACACCTTCAAAAATATTAGGAATATTACCTAAATCATACGAAAAAGAAACTCTGACTTTGTTAGATTTCATTGTTTTAAGTAAACCAAAAATATGGTGGAAACCGACTGGAGAAGTGGTTATAAACAACCGGACCATTCAAAATAGTAATATTATTGATTTGGTAAGCGATACGGTTAGATGTCTTAAACGTCCTAAACCAATTGGATGGGAAGTGTTCGCTGCACTTTTAAAAGATATAAAAGTTCCTAGGTCATGCATAGGCAATCCTACAAATTTGGCATTTATTGATGGCACTCCTTTAACCGACCGCTTTGTGCCATCCACATCCGAAAACACGAGAGCCTCATCAGTTCAAGAGAATACCACGTCGACCCCTCTTACTACACGGTCACATAAGCGTTCAGGAAAGAAAATGGAGTGGGAAAAATGGACCCCCTATTAGATATTAATAGAATCTACTACGATGTATCTAATCCAGCTGGATATAGCAGTTTGGATAATTTAACAAGGGCAATGAAAGGTCAAATGAAAAAAGAGGAAGTGAAAAACTGGCTACAATCTCAAGATACGTATACATTACACAAACCTGTTCATAGGCGATTTACTAGAAATAAATACATCTTGTCTAACTTTAATGAACTTTGGCAAGCTGATTTAAGTGATATGAGTACTTATACTCAATATAATGATGGATACAAATATATTCTTTGTGTTATTGATGTGTTCAGTAAATACGCTTTCGCAAGAGCCATAAAGAAGAAGGATTCAACAACGGTTAAACAATGTTTTGAAAGCATATTTACTGAAGCCAACTCTGTTCCGCTTCACATACAATCCGATAAAGGCACAGAATTTGTTTCCAAGGTAGTTCGAGATTACTTTAAGAACAAAAATATAAATTACTATACTACCAATAACCCCGACATTAAAGCAAGTATAGTAGAAAGGTTTCAAAGAACTCTTAAAATGAAAATGTGGCGCTACTTCACTCATAATAATACATATAATTTCACTAATATTCTACAAGATCTTCTTAATTCTTATAACCACAGTTATCATTCTAGCATTAAAATGCGTCCAGTTGATGTTAACTCTAATAATATTATGACTGTTTGGAGTAATTTATATGATCGCCAAAAAGATAGACAAGTTTCATTAGAAAATACGCAATTCAATGTAGGTGATCATGTTAGAATCACTAAATATAAACATGTATTTCAAAAAGGTTATGAAAGTAATTGGAGTGAAGAAATATTTATTATTAATTCGATTATAAAGAGATCACCGCAGTTTGTCTATACTTTAAAGGATTTGGAAGGTGAACCAATCATTGGTACATTTTATACTAAAGAATTACAAAAAGTAACATACCTCCCCACCAAAGAGTATAAAATAGATAAAATAATACGCTCACGTCGAGTTGCTGGCAGAAAGGAAATACTAGTGAAGTGGCAAGGTTATCCCAATAAATTTAATTCTTGGTTACCAGAATCAGATTTAAAGAAAATATGAGCGAAAATAGTTTTTATTTAACATTGTTGAGTAACAGCTCATCAAATTACTACACGGATAATACGACTGCAAATTTCTTAACTAAATTACCTAGGACCATTAAATTGGATGGAGAATGGGTAGTTGGGTTGGTAGAATTTCAATACCCCTGTTCCATGTATAATGTTCAAGAACATGAAAATATAATTTATATAAAGAAAAAGGTGTTACTTCCCAACGAAAAGACTTCAAAAATAGTAGATATTAAAACTCATATACCAGCTACTACTTATGATAATATAGAACATTTAATTCAAGCGTTTAATGAAAACCCTCAATTAAAAAATAGTGTGTTAAAATGGTTGGGGTATCAACACCAAATAAAGAAATAACTTCTATCATAACATCTCCGATACTAAGCCTTCAGCTGGGTTTCAAACCAAGAACAAATTTAAAACAAATTTCATTAGGAAAAAACCCTGCAAATTTATATTTAGGTTTACCTTCTCAAGTATTTGTTTATACTGACATAATTCATCCACAAATAGTTGGTGATGTTATTACTTCATTGCTCAGGATTATACCATTAGATCCAACTAAGTTCATCTATGGAGCTCATAAAACAAACATATTCTCACCCGCTCACTATGTACCAGTTTTACGAAGAGAGTTTGATACAATTGAAATAGATATAAGAACAACAACTGGTGCCAAGGTGCCATTTCAATTTGGATCTTCTTGTGTGAAGTTACACTTTCAACGAGTAAAATGATTTATAACAGATCGTCGGTTTCTTGTCCCTACCAACATTATTATTCACACCAAGCCGGTTCTGGAATAGGAATTGTTTATAAGGGAGTTCCATATCAACGAGGACAGGGTATAGGTAGTTTTTTGGGTGGGCTATTTAGATCTGTGCTTCCTTTGCTATCTAGTGGTTTTAAAACCATTGGAAAAGAAACTCTGGGAGCAGGAGTTGGGTTGTTATCGGACATGGTAAATTCTCGCCCAATGGATAGTTCAATTAAATCACGGTTCAAGGAAGCAAGTGCTAACTTAAAAAGAAAGGCTGACGAAAAAATTGATTCTCTCATGTCAGGATCTGGGTATAAAATGTCGAATAAAAGGAGGGAACCGCTCATTTCCCTAAAAGCATCACGACGAAGAGGAGGTAACAAAAATAAAAACAATAAAAGTAACGATATATTTTCAAGTTAAAAATGTCATTTTTACACAGTCATTCGTGTGAATGTGTTAAATCAGAATTAGATTTATTTGCCCTTCCATCAACTCAAACAAGCATCGAGAGCGGACAATGGATTCATTACAAACCAATTTCATCTTTAAGTGATGATGGTCCCCTTGAATTTCAAGTACCTGGATCAGGAGATGACTACATTGACCTATCACACACAATGTTACACATTACTGCTAAAGTATTAAACCAAGATGGTACAAAAATGAAAGCAGATGCAGTAGTTGGACCTACCAACTCGATGTATATTTGAATCAAAAACTCATATCTCCACCAAACAATACATATGCTTACCGTGCTTATATGGAAAATCTTCTCAACTATGGACCAGCAGCCAAAGAAACTCATCTTACTTGCGGATTGTGGTATGAGGATACTCCAAAGTACATGGATACCGTTGATGCCAACAATAAAGGATTTCATAAAAGACTAGAATTTATCAAAGAAAGTAAAGAAGTGGAAATGATTGGACATTTGCATGGGGATATATTTAATCAGGAGAAATTTTTGATCAATGGTGTTGAAATGCGTATTAAATTGGTACGGTCAAAAGAATCTTTTAATCTTATTTGTCATCAAGACAAAAAATTCAAAGTACAAATAATGGATGCTAGTCTGATTGTAAGACGAACAAGAATCAACCCAAGCGTTTTATTAGCCCATCAAAAAGTATTGGCAACAACGACTGGGAAGTACCCCATTACGAGAGCAGAAGTTAAAGTTCTTACAATACCAACAGGGGTCCAGGGAAAAACATTGGATAATATATTTCTTGGGCAAATTCCTAAAAGATGCATTATTGGATTTGTATCAAATTCAGCTTTTAATGGTAATTTGGCTTTGAATCCATTTAATTTTCAACATTATAATATGAATTCATTTAGTTTGTTTGTTGATGGTCATGAAATTCCTTCTAAAACATTACAACCATCCTTTAGTTCTGGTATCATTGCAACAACATATCACACCTTATTTTCTGGAACTGGTATTCATTTTCACAACGAGGGTAATGCAATAAGCAGAACAGATTATGGGGGAGGTTATTCTTTGTTATGTTTTGATTTAACTCCTGATTTATCTGCCAGTTCAACTTCACACTGGTACCTTGTTAGACATGGAAGCGTTCGGATAGAAGTACGCTTTGATTCGGCTCTAACTAGCACAATTAATTGTGTTGTGTATGCAGAATTTGATAATATTATTGAAATAAACAAAAATCGTGATGTATCTGTAGATTACAACAGTTAATAATCATATAAATATATTGTTTTCCTTCAGTTTACTCTACTTTGTTGTAGTCACTGTTAGCAACATCATCGTAAAAGACACAATTTGTCTTTTATTATGGATACTGATGAAATTCAATTCTGTATGAAGAAATCAGGGACCGGTCAACCTCTTCCCAGGCAAAAGCCATTGAATGGCTTAGCCGTTCATTAAATAGCCCGAATCCACATGCCTACCACTTGAATTGCTTTCCCATTCATTCGACTTAGCTGTAGGAAGTGGTTTCCCTTTCGCGGTCACTTGAATGTAGGAAAGGGTTTCCCTTTCTTTCAATAAGCTTTTGGAACGGCTCAATTGTATATTGAATAGCCGACAAGCCTTGCTTAGCTTCAGGAACGGGTTTCCCTTTGCTTTCCTAACCTTGAAATCTATAAGTATCTATTTCGGCCTGATTTCATTTCATTAGGCGGGGTTATTTTTGACTTGAGTCAGTCACTGAGGTCACTGACTTTTGTCGGTCCGTACAATCCGTAGAAGTCGTAAAGCCTTTAATAGTTTGGTCTTGGTGTACGTACGACAAAGTGTCTGATATCATAGTGATAACATGAGTTAAGTACTTATTTTAAAATAACAGAATTATTTTAGGTACAGTTTTAACACAGTGTAAGGACTCGATATAGTGAGTCAGCTCCGGCGATTTTCGGGTCAACGATGGGGGGTGTGCGGGAAGCGGGCGGAGGGGGATTCCCTCACAAACTCTGTACAGATTGTGAGGTCTATTTTCGGGGCTGTCAAGTTATAGTATTTTCATACGAGAATTAATAAAAATAGGTAGTTACGCCATTTTAGAACGTGATTTCTCAGGAAATCAGTATTTGTGACTGCGACGAGTTCCTAAATGAAAAGTATGGTCGAAATTTCAAAATGTTGTAAAAACTGACGCAATCTTAGGTTTTGTAAGGTTTAATCCGATTTGGATAAAAATCGATATCTGATGATCCAGTAGGGTCCATAATATGAATCCATAGTCAAAATTGTTAAATAATTTCAACACGGACGCCATGTTGGATTTTGTAAGATTAACTCCAATTTGGATAAAAATCGATATCTGATGATCCGGCGGGGTCCTTAAGAATAATTCAGAGTCAAAATTTGAAAATATTGTAAGAACCGACGCCATCTTGGATTTTGTGTGATAAACTCCGATTTTGATAAAAATCGATATCTGACGATCCGGTGGGGTCCATAACATGAGTCAATAGTTATAATTGTTAAATAATGTCAACAGTGACGCCATATTGGATTTTGTAAGATAAACTCCGATTTGGATAAAAATCAATATCTGATGATCCGGCGGGGTCCTTAACATTATTCTATAAGTAATCGAAATTCAAAAGTTACCTACTTAATTCTTCCTCTAGTTAAATCAAAATCGTAAAGTAATTTAATTGACTTTATTTTGCAGTATCCGATGTAATTGATCAAAGGTTCGGATACTCAAAATGTGAGGTTTTCGGGACAATGTCAACCAAAAACTACACCATGTTACAAAAAAGTTATAGTTCCTTGTGCCCCGAACCTTGAACCCGAACAAGTGCTATTGAATTGAACCCACCGGAGCTCACCGGGATCATAAGATATCATTTTTAAGCGCATTTGAGTTAAACTTACAAAATCCAAGATGGTGCCGTTTTTGTAAGATTACATATATAATTTTCACTATAGGTTCTTGTATGGAGCCCGCTAGATCGTCTAATTTTAATTTCAAATCGGAGTTTTTCTATAACAAGGTCCAAGATGGCGTTGGTGTTGACATTATTTTTCAATTTTGAATTTATATTCATTTCACGGAGCCCGGATCGTAAGATATCGTTTTTTATGCTAATCGAATTTCAACTTACAAAATCCAAAATATTCCAAAATGGCATCAAATTTTATAATATTCTATAATTTTGCCTATAAATTCATGTTAAGCACCCCGCCAGATCCTCAGATATCGATTTTTATCCAAATCGGAGTTAATGTCACAAAATCCAAGTTGGCGTCGTCGCTTTTAACAATATTTAACAATTAGGGGAGTATGGGGAGAACGGAACCAACAGCTAATCCGACCCAACTGTCCTCGTCCCTCATCTGCACGCGCCTAGCGACGGTGGCAATCGGCCATCGTGGTGCTCCATGCTAGATAACGGACAAGGCTCTGGCGACCGAGCAATGGCGGTATAACCACACACCTGACTGGGTAACTGGTTGGAAGAGGCAACAGCGGCCTTGGGTTTTAAATAACCTCAAAATTGCCTGGGGCAACGGAAAACCACTGCTACTACTTCCCAAGACAGTCATAATGGATAGTAACGTAATGGATGCGAGTATGTCATGCGACCCGGCTAACGCTCGGCGCCACCCCACCGGGATGGGTGGTGTGAAGTCTACTATAATACCGACCATGCCTCAGTGACTCATCACTCTCATCAGGCTGCGCATGGGAATTCTGTTACTGGTGACACAAACGCCATTAATACCCGACAACCACATCGCGTTGGAACTTGGAACATGGAACGTGCGTGGTCTAAACCAACCGGGCAAGAAGACTGTGGAAACCGAAATGCAAAGAAGGCCACACAGCTTCTAGGACTTAGCGAACACTGGAGGGGCCAAGGTCATTTTTACTCGAACTCTGGGAATAAAGTGTTTTTCTCGGGACCAGGGGATGAAAGCAGCAGAAAAGTGGCTTTTGTGGTACCAGCGGATGTCGAGAAATGCGTGCTGGGGTATAAACTAGTCAACGACCGCATAATAAAGACGGCATTCTGGAAAGCGATTATCGAACGTCAGATATGCCGATGACACGATCCTGTTAGCGACGTCTGTAAAAGATATGCAGGAGCTGTTTCAGAGACTCGAGACAGAGAGCAACCGCATGGGTCCAGCAGTAAACAGAAGCAAGACGCAGCTTATGGTAGTAGACCGTGCCCAAAAACTACCCAGTACAAATAACATCATCCCACGGGTTGATATCGTGGACCACTACGTTTATTATTATTAACGATGATGGCGACTGCGTACCGGAGAAAAAGAGGCGTAATGGCATGGGTAAGGCTGCGATGACCAGGCTGAATGTCATTTGAAGGAAGAGAGGTATTAGCATCGCGACCAAGACTCGGCTAGTACGCGCTCTAGTGTTTCCCATTTTCATCTACGGCCTAGAAACATGGACGATTCGTGCCCGAGAAAGGCAAAGGATCGATGCATTTGAAATGTGGTTTTGGCCGCGTATGTTAAGGATACCCTGGACCGCCATGCGCATCAATGTATCGATCCTCTTAAAGCTGCGAGTCGGAAGCCGCCTCTCCACAATCTGCCAGCAGCGCATATTGTCCTATTTCGGCCACATAATGAGGAAGGGAGATGAAAGCCTTGAAAAGCTGATCATTGTTGGACACACGGAAGGCAAACGAGCCCGGGGGAGGTCGCCAACCAGAAGCAGATTATAAAATCTAGGTGCAGAGCATCCACATCTGTCGATAACCACGATCCTCAGTCATGAGGGAGCGACCACAGACAGAGAACAATTTTGATTCTGGATTCATGTTTAGCACCCCACCGGATCGTCAGATATAGATTCTTATCCAAATCGGAGTTAATCTTACAAAATCCAATATGGCGTCGTGGTTGACATTATTTAACAATTTTGACTATGGATTCATGCTATGGACCCCGCCGGATCGTCAGATATCAATTTTTATCCAAATCAGTGTTGATCTTACAAAATCCAAGATGGCGCCGGTTTTTACAATATTTACCCTAAATTCATTTGCCGGATCCTCAGATATCGATTTTTATCCAAATCGGAGTCAAGCTCACAGAATCCAAGATGGCGTCGCTTTTTGTAATATTTTACGATTTTGATTCTGGATTCATGCTAAGGACGCTGCCGGATCGTCAGATATCGATTTTTATCAAAATCGGAGTTAATGTTATAAAATCCAAGATGGCGTCGGTTTTACAATATTTTACAATTTTGACTCTAGATTCATATTAAGGACTCCGCCGGATCCCCAGATATCGAATTTTATTTAAATCGGAGTTAATCTCACAAAATCCAAGATGGCACTGATTTTTACAATAGGTACCTAAATGTAAAATGTTTATTTTGTTACATTTGAAATTCCGAGAAATCACCACCTAGAAAATCATTTCAAATAGCGGATGCCGCAAGAAAAAAAAATTAAACATATCACGAAATATTTGTGACAGCCCTGATCTTCGAACAAGCCAAGACGCCGAACGACTAGGTTATATGAACCTTGTGCACTGCATAGTCCTAACATTGTGGTTTTAATCTGGAAAATCATACCGGTAAAACTATTGATGCACTTGTTGTAGATAGTTTGCTGATCCGGACAGAAATGACAAATAATAATAAAAATTCAGACAATTCCTTTAAAAATATTGAAGTCGGTTGAAAGTCAAAATATCACAAACGCAACACGGACACGCAACAAAACGACGCAACATACACGCGCCCTTTGCCACACTCAATTAAACCTTATTACTATTTGATAAGTACTTTTGATCGCAATGCGACGGCGGCTAGCGGCATTATCAAAGAACGTCAACGCTTGCCGATATACCGCGCTAAACGCCAACAACGTAAATACTGTAATATTGCTCTTATTTCATTTGCTACAAGGATCAAAATAGCTTAAGCGTTATAAGGGAAACCCCTTCAAGAGGTTAGCAGTTCGAACGACTTTTTAAGCGCTTAGCAAAGGGTATTAACTATCCGTTTGCTATACTGATATCCGTATTAAAAGTCGTTTAATAAGCCTTATGAAGGGGTTTTAAGCGGGAACGGCTTTGGTTAGCAAAGTCGAACGAAATACCCTTTCAAAAACCCTCGAAGGGGATACGGGACCGGTCCCTGGAAGAAATTAAACCCATTGTTTAATTTCAATGTTTTTGCTGCTAACAAAATTCCTATTTGGATTGATCTACCTGTATTTATTGTATGTAATTTGGATCCTGACTCAAAACCCGGCTCTCATTGGGTGGCCATGCACATTGATAATAACGGTGTGGGTGAATACTTTGATAGTTTTGGTAGAAAACCTACTGGTTATCATAGGTTATTTTTAAAAAGAAACACAAAGAGGTGGTTTTATAACTGTCAAAGCCTTCAAAACCATTTTACCTCCGTTTGTGGAGAATATTGTTTAGTTTATCTTTATTTTAAGATCCAAGGTAAAACTATGTATGACTTTATAAGTCAGTTTACAAATAATTCTTTATGTAATGATCTAGTATTAGGAACTATGTTTAAATCAATTTTGATGAATAAAAAATGCAAATAAGAAACGTTTATGTGTTTTATTTATAACAGTGTGGTTACAGCAGGTTAAAATTCGATATAATATTGAAAGTATAAAAAAGTAGTGTATACATAGCTATTTAAAATTGTACATTAAAAAGGTGTACATAAAATACAAACAGGATATTATACAATACATTATTTAATAGTTAAACCTTAATTACAATTAAAAGGTATTCTATAGTTAAGATCAAAAAATTAAATGATTCCATAGTTAAGACTTACTTAAATGTTTAATTACAGCAGGTTAAAATTGGATATAATATTGAAAGTACAAAAAAGTAGTGTATACATAGCTATTTAAATTCGTACTTAAAAAAGGTGTACATAAAATACAAACAGGATATAATACAATACATTATTTAATAGTTAAACCTAAATTACAATTATTTGTTTACTTTTTCTTATCAGTGTCTATAAAGTATTTAACACAATTTTCCTTAGAAGCTAATTCACTAGTTATATTAAAAATCACATCTCGGGCACTTTTAAGATGGGAATCGTCCTCATTAGGCGTGTAATATTTAAGCCGCACATCACAATGCTTCCAGTGGTCGGCAGGTGCAACGTTTCGTATTTTGTCCAGGTCATACACTTCGATCTTGATGAGATGTGAAGCGTACGCACCGTCGTCTTGTCCCGATGATAAATATGCTACCCCATCCGTAGCACTCTGGGACACATTCGAAGATCTTTTAGCTGCTTTGGTTTTCTTCTTGGGTATCTCAAAAAAACCCTCGATGCTGTTTGCATGTCTTTTCTTTGCAATCGCCTGTTTTATTTTTAACCCCACCGTGCCCTCTTCATCGAAAGATGCTTCTTGATTTTCGGGGTAGTAATAATTTTTGAAAGTATTTTCAGAGAACTGAAACAATATATCAATTAATTTCACAACTATCAAAATAATAACAATTAAAATTGTAAAAAGATTTGTAAGAAGACTTGGGTAAAAGTAATAATTACTTGAATATAATTACTTAATTGATCAAATAATACTTCATTACAATATAACATCATTCACAATAACATAAATACAAACAATGTCATACAATACAAATTAAATGAGAATCTACTAAAGGTACACTAATAAAAAAGAAACAAAATCAAACTAAAAATATAGGTACCTACACACTTCATAACAAAAAAATACTTAATAATTACTTAATTTACATACTTACATCCATTATGCAGCCGGTATGATCACAACACTTGACTTATACACTGAAATTATCTGAATGGAAACTTCACTCGGTAGTATATTGGTACTCCACACTTGATGGCTGACACTAAGGGACTATTTAAGTGAGGCTACTGAGAGGACGCTTTTATAGGAATACCAACTGTTTAGGTATTCTTCTATAGGTGCTCTTCAATAAATTTAAACTTGATTTTACAAAAACGTGCTTTTAATTAAGCTTATAAAATTACAAATAAAAATGTAGAAAAGAGTGTTTGCTTGACCGCGGTCGGATTGCGTCTCAGCGATAGGTGGCGGGGCGCGTCCCGTACGATACACGGTGCCGACACGGTGCCGCTTGTTGGAGGTGCACAGTGCTTTGCGGTGTCCTCAACATGCTCCCGCGCCTTGAAAGCTCCTGCTTTCAACATTGGGTCTGGTCCTTATCCTCCCCGTCCGTCAGCAGAGGGCAGATGCAGGAGATACCACGCCGAACTAGGCCCTTTCGCGTCCTTACGTCCACCACGCGGCATAGCCCGTCAGTGCCTTTGTGTAGGTTTTCGATGCGGCCGAGCGGCCATGTCAACGGCGGGCCGTGGGGTTGCTTCACAAGGACGAGTTGGCCCAGCTGGAGATTGGGTTGGCTCGACCGCCATTTGATACGCTGCTGCAGCAGGCTGACGTACTCGTGGCTCCATCTGGCCCAAAAGTGTTGGCGCACTTGCTCCATTCTGGCGTATCTGTGCAGCTGGCTTGGTTGTGCTTCCTCGAGGTTCGGCGCCGGTAGCGAAGTCAACGGTTGTCCGATTAGGAAGTGCCCTGGAGACAATGGGGACAGGTCGTGAGGATCGGATGACAAAGGACATAAAGGTCGTGAATTGAGAATCGACTCAACTTGCACAAAAATCGTTTCCAGTTCAACATATGTAAAGTGCATGTTGCCAATTATTCTTTTAATATGATATTTCGCAGATTTGACTGCGGCTTCTATTAAACCGGAGAAATTAGGCGAATACGCGGGCGCGAATCTGAACTGAATATGTTCATTAGCAAATATTTCTGAAACAAAGTTGCAAGAGCTATCAATAACTTGCCCTACTTCCTTACTAGCCCCTAAAAAATTTCGGCCATTGTCCGAAAAAATATCGAAAGGCTTTCCTCTCCTGGCAATAAATCGCTTGAGAGCAAGAATGAAACTCTGTGTGCTAAGATCACTAGCGAGTTCGAGGTGAACGGCCTTCGTTCTCAAACAGCACATTATACACAAAAATGATTTTATTAATTGTGCTCCGCGCCCTTTTTTGCTTAAAATTAAAAATGGACCTGCGTAATCAATGGCTGTAGATTCAAATGGGTAGCCCGGTGTCACGCGCTGGGATGGCAGGTTACCCATAAGTTGAGTCGCGACTGCTCCTCGCAAGCGTTTGCAAGTCATACACGTTTGGTATGTTTTACGCGCTAGCAAACGTCCGCTTATTATCCAATATTCTTCGCGAACGCTTGAGTGCAGCAGCTGCGGCCCGGTATGTTTTAAGTGTACATGAAAATATCCATAAATCAGATTACTTAAATAATGTTTGCCGTCAAGAATAACCGGGTGTTTTTTATCATATATATAATCCGAATTGGATAATCTGCCGCCAACACGCATAACACCGTCTTCATTTATGAATGGGTTTAAAGGCAAAAGCTTTGATTTTTTGCTCAAAGGTAAATTATTTTTTAACGCATTTAATTCGTCAGAAAATGAATCCGATTGCGAAGTTTTTATAAGTGTAGTTTCTGCCGCATGCAATTCTAAGACGCTCAATGGCCCTAGTAATTTATTATTAGGCTGTTTACAATTATGTATAAATCGTAAAACATATGCGGCTGACCTTTTCAAGCGACTAAAGTTCGAAAAGTTTTCTATTTTAATAGAACTTGCGCTCGTGCTTACACTTGCGCGCATCGCATGAACTGTGGATTTGATTTCCGGTATATCTGAATTTGATTCAGTTGAATTGTCTTGAGAAGGCCAGTCAGTTTCGTTACACTTCAGAAAAGGCGGTCCTTGAAACCACATACCGTCAGGCGTCAGCTGCTCGGGTGATAACCCGCGGCTAGCCGCATCAGCTGCATTTTGACCAGACGGAACGTAGCTCCACTGAGCGCCGCGCGACAGTTCCGTTATCTCAGACACGCGATGTAATACAAATGTTTTCAATTGCATTTTATTTAATTTGTAAATATTTAACCACGAAAGTACGATCTTAGAATCCACCCAAAAATATACTTTGTCAATATTCTGGCGCAATGACTTCCTTATTTTGTCGTAAAGACGAGTGGCTAACAATGCGCCCAGTAGCTCCGCACGTGGGATAGTAACAGCTGGTCGCGCAGGCATGACCTTGGCCTTAGCACAGAGCAACCGAACAACTACCCCCTTATCGCTAATCGAGCGGAGATATGCACAAGCGGCGTAGGCCGATAAGGAAGCATCTGAGAAAAAATGCAATTCAATGTTTTCTGCCTTAGGTTGCAGTGCATAGCGATCAATTTGGAATGAACTTAAAATATTTAATTCGCGCACGATCTTATTCCACGTTTGCTTCATATCGTAAGGTACGTCATCATCCCAATCTAAGTGCAATGCCCAGATATTTTTTAAAAGTATTTTAAATTTAATTGTACAAACGCTTAAAAGGCCCAAGGGGTCGAATATGCTTGAAATTGTTGATAAAATAATGCGTTTAGTGCACTTCGCATCGGCATTGTTTACATTTACACCTTTAACGCCCTTTGAGCAACTGATTAAGAGCTTATCAGCTGCTGGGTTCCAACGAATTCCGAGCGTAGAACACTCGTTATTAAAGTCGACATTCGTTTGGTCGTTAAAGTTTTCTTCATCTTGGAAGAGGTAACTACAATTAGATTTTATTTTGCGTAAATTCATCTGCGCCTTTGCTAAGGTTTGTGAGACCGATGTTAGAATGTATTTTAACTGGTCGGGACTGTCGGACCCGGTAACTAAGTCATCTACATACATATCCTTTTCAATTATAGTTTTTATTAGTGGATCATCACAAGTCTTAGCAATTTCATATAAGCATCGTATACTTAAGTAGGGCGACGAGGCCATGCCGTAGGTAACGGTATCGAGGCGCAGATATTTAATGGGTTCCGTAGGATTCTCACGCCATAGAATAACTTGCAAATATCGATCCTTTTCGCTCACGAGGATTTGGCGATACATTTTTTCAATATCTCCGATCAAAACATATTCATGTTGACGAAAACGAGTGAGAATTGAAAAAATATCATCCTGTATTGTCGGTCCAACCATTAAAATGTCATTCAAGGAAAGGCCTGACGACGTGTTAGCTGAAGCATCAAATACGACACGACAACGTGTTGTGGTTGATTTTTCGCGTAAAATTGGATGATGCGGAAGGTAATTCGCCACGTCCGGTTTTTCTATTGGCGTAAGGTGCCCTAAATCTTGGTATTCGCGGATAAATTCGCAATATTGTTGTTTTATGTCGGGTTGCCTTTCAAATCGTTTTTCTAAATAATGCAACCGTTTTTTAGCAATATGAAAGGAGTCACCTAAATTTTCAGGTGACTCTTTTAGAGGCAAGCCTACGCAAAACCTGCCGTCGGGCAACTGGTAGGTATTTTCGGCGAAATGAACCTCGCAAGCTTCCTCTTCGGCGGTCCACTTTTCTTGTTGTGGCAGCTCTTCTAGCTCCCAGAACTTCCTTAATTGGACGCTAATTTCGCGGCTAAAGTTACAATGAACCTTATTGTCTAGCCCTTTATTGTTGTTTGAAGTATAAGTGGTTGGACCGACAACAAGCCATCCGAAATGCGAGTTCTGTAGGAACGGTTTATTTTTTCCTAAACTAATTTGTTCTTGTATAAGAAGACCCCAAAAAACGTCGCCCCCTAATAATATTTCTACTTCGGAAGGGCAATAAAATGTCTCATCTGCCAATTCAATGTTTTTAGGTATCTTTAATGATGAAATATCGACCTCGTTTTCCGGGAATTCATTGCCTACGTCATCGACTACAGAGCAAGTTATAGGTACTTTCATAGTCCCATCCCTGGAATGCACTTCTATTGTGCACCGTCGTTTACTTTTAAAGAATAATTTGTTAAGGCTAAAGATCTTAGTCTCGTGCTCATAAATAGGAAGGTTTAATTTTTCCTGCAATGACTTTTTTATAAATGAAGATTCACTTCCACAATCGAGTAACGTGCGTACGCGATGGCATTGATTATTTTCGTCTGCGATATCTACTATGGCCGTAGCCAACAACACTTGTGTCGTAGCCGACGAACAGAACGATAATGGAAATGCATTTTTTGCTTGGTTCGCACCTGTTGGTGGACTACTAGACTGAGAAGTACTAGGTACTTGCGCATTGTTCGGTACATACGTTCGATGTAATAATGAATTATGTTTACGCCCACATATTTTACATGGATTAGCGCGGCATTGAAATGCGCGATGACCACCTCGAAAACAGACTGGACATACCTTTAACTTATAGATTTCGTCACCTCTCACTTCGGGTGTCATTTCAAGAAATTTATTACATGCATAAATACGGTGGTCACCTTTGCATATCAAGCACGGTGATTGAGGCGGACTGGTCGTCGTTGGCTGTGAAGCGGTGGCAACAAATGTTTTTTGAATTCTATCTAACTTCTTTGGAGGCTGTTTTTCAGGCCTTTCAAAGTTGTTGCCACTTCGAGCCAACGACTCCAATATGTCAGCTCTGCTCTGAAGAAAGTCAGTGAACTCGGCGAGTTTTCTAGGCTGTTTCTTTTTTCCTCCCATTTTCTTAAAGTGGTCGGGTCAAGCTTGGAGGAGCAAAGAAAAACAATAAGTGTATCCCAGCAGTCTACTTTCTCGCCGAGGCTCTCAAGCGCTCTTAAATTTTTAGTTAAATTATCAATTAAGTTACGCAAAGATTTATCAGACTCTCTTGTTAAGGTCTCTATGCGGAATAAGGATTGCAAGTGATTATGAACTAGCTGGCGCCTGTTGTCGTATCTATCACACAATAATTTCCAAGCGACGGCGTAGTTGGCGGCAGACATTTCGAGCGATTTGATTACAAGCGCGGCGCTGCCCTCAAGAGAGGTGCGCAAATAGTAAAACTTATTTATCTCATTTAAAGAAACATTATTATGTACAATAGACATAAAAGTGTCCCGAAATTCAAGCCATTTGCTGTAATTTCCATCGAAAGACGGCAGCTTAATTTGGGGAAGTTTGATATTATTATTGAATTGCTGGCTTGAATTTCGGAAACTAACACTTCCATCGTCAGCATCAGCGCCCCTTGGCTTGTGCGTTTCTATAAATTCTTGCGCGCAATTGATCAACTCGAAGAAATCGTTTTCAATTAGTATATGTTCCTTCAGCTGTTCACTATCGCAGCATAACGATTCAATTTTTTCCCTTAATTCATCAAAATTATTGAAAGCAATTTCAAATCTGCCCAACCGCAAGGCTAACTCGTTAACTTGACTGGAAGTAATATCTGTGTTGCTCTCAAATTCCGCGAACTTATTTTTAAACACTGTTACTTTACCCTTAATTATACTACGCTTTTTTAACAACTCTTTCAACTCTGCCTCAGACATAGTAATGAACAATCAGTAATAAAAAAATGTTCTAAATACCGTTTAATCCGGCAAACCTCGTAGTTCAGATTCGAACCCGTGCAGCGTTGATAGTTTTAAAATGTGCAATCACGCCGATGGAGTAGCCGGTGCGCGTGATCTTTTGTTCTCCGCGTGGCAACAGCCCGGCCGCTCGACTTGTTTACGCAAATCTGGAATAGTCGGCGAGTGCAATAAGTACCTATGCAACTACAATTAATGTTGAATTCCTTTGATACTGATGTGAATTGATTACTGATTAAAATTTGAAAGTGAGTAAAGGGCTTGATCTTTCAACTACAACTACTACTAGTAGAAAGGGGTAAATTTACACAAAATGCTATATTTTAATTAATTGTTTTACTAGGGAGACGCTAAATTCCCTTTAAGTATAAATTAAACAAGATCCGATCCAAATTAAACTACTTTTCTGCCTAAGTGGCCACGTGCACGTGTCATATGCAACCTCAACGGTACTTGCTCGGTTGAGACTTTCTCTGGAAATTAAAAGGAATAAGTGGAAAAGAAGGAACGGGCACTCCCCTGAAATATGTAGACCAGCAGGTAGGAGCTCCACTTGCTTCCAACTCACTCCTCCTCTTCATGGACCTCGTGGTTGCAGGTTACGTCGTCTTTAGGTATCGCGTATCCACGCAATGTGATGTCTTCTGTTAGACCTCTACGGACATTACCTACGGCTCGTGCTTTATGACACAATGTGACATATACTTTTTCTGTTGATTTTGATTGTTACCTATAAAATAAAAACACGATTAAACATAATATTAATCTTTAATATTCTTTACGTATACAACAGAATGGCGACGAGTAACGTGATTGAATATAAATACGAGTGAATCTACGCGAAAATATTATATCGAGGTTTGGTACCTATTTTTTTCTTAGAGCGAGTCACGAAAATCTATTACAATGGAGAAGCTAGCGGAAGTTCTAGATGCTATGATGGAGACTATGAAAGGTATGCAAAACCAACAAATTATTTTACAAAGCACATTACTGAACCAAAGCTGTGGCGCTTCCAGGCAGATCAGCGGAATTACATTCCAAGCTTACGATGAAACGGACGAATCTTTTGATAGCTATTTACAGCGGCTACAAAATTACATTACCTTGAAAGGCGTTACAGATACACAAACCAAATTACAAATTTTCTTAAATTGCATCGGACCGAAATATTACCAAGTTTTAAAAAACATTACGGCACCTAATACACCTGAATCAAAATCATACAGCGAGCTTGTAGATATCTTGAAAAACCACATTGCACCCGAACCCGGTGAGGTAGCACAGCAGCACAAGTTTTGTCTTCGGTTACAACGTGAAGGCGAAAGTATATCTAGTTATGTTGCGGGACTGAAAGAAATAGGAGGCAAATGCAATTTCACATGCAACCATTGCAAGCAAACTACATTTGACACTCACTTGCGTGTACAGTTCATACGAGGATTACGTAGTTCTGAAATTAAAGAAAAACTGTTACGAGAATCTCCCGATACGAAGTTCGATGAAATAATTAAGATAGCGTTGGCTATAGAAACATCCAAATCTGAAAGTAAAGAAATGGCACAAGAAGTACAGTCTAACATAAATAAAATATCGATGAAGAAGAAATACAATGAAAGTACAAATACATACAATGAAAATACGAATACATACAAAGAAAATACAAGTACATACAATGGAAATACAAGTACATACAAAGGAAATACAAATACATACAAAGGAAAAAGAAATACATACAATGAAAATAAAAACATTACGGACGAAAATAAAATTACATGTTTTCGATGTGGTAAAGAAAACCATAAAGCCCCACAATGTAATTTGAAGAATAGACTATACTGCAAGAAATGCTATACAAAGGGACATCTACAGTCAGTTTGTTTCAAAGACCAAAAACAAATAGAAATGGAGAGTGATCTGTCAACATCTGAAAATGAAGAAGAAATATATGAAATAAAAGAAATACCAATACATAATAGTCCATCAAAAGACAAATTCAACATAACGTTACAAATAAATGGAAAAATACATACCATAGAACTGGATACTGGAGCAGCGGTAACTACATGCTCTAAAAATTACTTTGAAAAGTACTTTGCTAACCTAAAACTAAAAAGTACACTTGTTAAACTGAAAACATATACTGGAGAGTTAATTGAACCTATTGAAACCTGTAAAGTAAATATAAAATACAAAAATAAAGAGATTTCAGGACGAATATTTGTGATAGATGGAGATGTGGATCCAGTAGTCGGACGAGAGTGGTTGAGAGAGCTAAATATTGAATTTGATGTAAAGGCAATTACGAAAGAAGATATTACAGAAAAAGAATTTAAAAATAAACTAAAGGCCATGGCAAACGAAAAAGGTACAATACAGGATAAATTACATAAGTTTCTTACGATGTACAGAAAAACACCAAATAGCACTACGGGATTAAGTCCAGCTGAAAAAGATTATACCGAACAAGGCTAGACTTAGTCAAAAGAGAGCCAGAGATAAGAACACAGATAGAAAATGACGCCAAAAGTATTAACAAAGAATTTAAAAGGGGAGACAGAGTTCAGATAAGAATGTACGACTGCAATAAATGGAAATTTGGACAGATTATACAAAGAAAAGGAAAACTACACTATGAGGTAGAAGTTGAAGGAATCATTCACCAAAGACATGTAGATCAAATAAAGAAGACTGCGGTTGACTTTGCAATTAATAACGAGAAAGAGTGTTAGACCTCTACGGACATTACCTACGGCTCGTGCTTTATGACACAATGTGACATATACTTTTTCTGTTGATTTTGATTGTTACCTATAAAATAAAAACACGATTAAACATAATATTAATCTTTAATATTCTTTACGTATACAACATCTTCGGTCGCCAAAAATGTTTAGGTATTCTTCTATAGGTGCTCTTCAATAAATTTAAACTTGATTTTACAAAAACGTGCTTTTAATTAAGCTTATAAAATTACAAATAAAAATGTAGAAAAGAGTGTTTGCTTGACCGCGGTCGGATTGCGTCTCAGCGATAGGTGGCGGGGCGCGTCCCGTACGATACACGGTGCCGACACGGTGCCGCTTGTTGGAGGTGCACAGTGCTTTGCGGTGTCCTCAACACCAACCATATAAAAAATATACCGTTGCTCCCCATCACGACTGGTTTTAACAGGATCTTGGACTGTGTGGATAATATTATTGTAACAAAGGATTGACTACTTCCAAGAAACTAAGAATAAAACCTTTTCAAACCACGTAAGAGCACTCAAAATTAACAAGTTCTTTGTTACATCACAACGTATATCTGAGAAGGATGACTTAGATGAATAGCGAAATAATTAACAATATACTTTTGTGCCATCCTTTGTGCTTTCTTAGAAAATTGGTTTTAACAGGTTCCATTCAGGTGTTCATATATTTTAACAAAGGTTTGGAAACTGAATAAAACGTTTCGATTCACATTCCACAATAAACCTGTTAAAACTTGTAGCTTGTGTTGATATATAAGATACTGCGCGGTAAATCCCGCACTTTTTATAGTTTCTTAGAAAATTGATCATACATCAGACAATATACAATAGGTTTTAATTTTTATTTATTTATAAGGAATAATGAACAATTGATTAAATACCATAGTAAATCATACACTATTTACTTATTTCATTGTTCACTTTAAAATACAAACTGAACGCTTTCTCAAATTCCATTTACTTACAAAGTTAATAATATACCTTATCTCGTTTTCATAAAGTAGGTTTAGGATAGGTGATTAAGTGTGGTATTATATGGTAGAAATATAAATCGCTGTCATAGTAAAATCACAGTAGTCATATGTTGTAATAGTACAGCAGGAATAGGTGTGTTTATGTATTGAAAGACGACGCAAAAAATCCATTGACGCGACGCTGGTCAGCGTGGGTCGGCTCGATCCAGGTAGGAAGGACAATAGGACCCTTTTCGAAGAACAATGGCGATGCGAGAAAGGGATTATGCTCGCCTTGTATTGTGTTAGTAGACCAGCATATAAAAGCCTGAAGACGCCATCTTACACTCTCAGGACCCCGCCCAAACGCTCTAAGTGGGGGGCGTTTGTTTTTTTTTTTTTTTAGTTTTGGTGGCCATGTTTTTGGGCGGGTCGGTACATAGACACACCAAAAAAAAACCCGGCAGAACCGGCGAATCCCTACTACTCTCTGCGCTCGAATATGCGAAACGCGTTCCACCGAAATAATGAAGCATTCAGGCTAGTTGCTGGCAAATCCGCCAGATCTGACAATAAATGTATGGGAAATTAGTCTGGCGGATGCCCGGCGGACATACTCTGAAGATCTGACGGATTGCCCGAACGTATATCAAAATCAAATCCAAATAACTAACTAGTTATGCAATGGAAACTGGGCCTATACCACGAAAATCGAACGATTGCGGATTTGTATCCACATCTCTGTCACACTTGCATATTGGAGTGACAAAGAGGTTTTCCCGTCAAAGCCAATTTTTGATGTTCGTGGTAGGCGTCCGGGTCGTAGGTGGTTAGTAAAGTAAAGTAAAGTAAATATTTATTAATAACATTGTTACATTACAAGTCATCGGTAGGTACAGTACAAAAATCAAAATTAATAATTAATTAATTAATAATCATAATACTTAATACTAGCGAGTATACTCGTATATTATTATCGATATTTAAAAGGTAATAATAGGCTATTATATATCTACGAAATCTTTTATGTCATAAAAGGATGACTGTAACAGCCACTTTTTTAACCTATTTTTAAATGTATAGGGAGAAGGTGCATCCCGGATATTGTCCGGCAGCTGGCCATATACCAGAGGTCCCAGCACATAGACTGACCGTTTTGCTTTAGCTAGCTTGTGTGGTACGGAGACTAAGTTACCCGCATTTTTGTTGCTACGCAGACAGTAATTCGTGTTTACCTCTTTTGAGGCAAACTCCTGTTTGTTAGCGTGTGTGAAAATCGCGACTTGTTGTATTAGTATACACGGGAGCGTTAGAATATTATACTCGATAAAGTACTCACGAGCAGAGACGTCGTCTGGAACACCCGCTATTGCCCGAACTGCTCGCTTTTGTAATACAAATACCCGGTCCCAGTCCGCCGCTCTGGCCCAAAGCTCGGTGCCGTACGATATCAGCGCATGGACTGTTGCGAAATAGCAACTTTTGACGACGTCTCTGGTCGCGGTACTGGCGAGTCGCTTCAAGCCGTAGCACGCGCTGCCCAGCCTGGCGCACAGCTGAGCGATGTGCGCGTCCCACTTCAGTCCGCTGTCTATCGTGAAGCCTAACAGTTTCACCTCAGTCATATGCTGCACTAGGTCATCACCGGCGCATACGTTCACCGACTGGGGCATGTTCTGGCCATTGAGGCTAAACTTCATCCAGAACGTCTTGCTTTTATTGAGGGCCAAACCATTTGCAATGAACCACTGGTTAAGTTGGTATAACGTGTTGTTAACGTTCGCCTCCAGTTGTTGATGGGATGCGCCGGTGACAACGGCTGTGACGTCATCAGCATGCATATAAATGTTGCAGCCTTTTATTACTTGTGGGAGGTCATTTAGCAGAATGCTGAAGAGTGTATTCGAGATGCACACCGAGGGAACACCGAGTAGACACTTTAGTTCCTCTGACCTAACGCGGCCGCTATCGCCCACAACTACTAGGGATCTGCCCGACATAAATGACATAATTAATTCAAGTGCCGGTCCCTGGACACCATAATGGGTAAGTTTTTGCGCGATTAGTCGGTGGTCGGCGGTATCGAAGGCGCGCGAGAGGTCGCAGCACACCACGGCTACTTGCATCGCTGCTTGTCGCGCGCTCAGGACCTCCCACACCACTTCGCGCACCAAGTCAGTCGTCGATCGTCCGTGACGGTAAGCAAACTGTTTGTTTGACAGGGTGAGTAGCGGTGCCCAGAAAGACAACAGTCTATTGTTAAGCCCGACTTCTAATATTTTACTGATGACGGGTACTAACGATATTGGGCGATAGGAATTAATTGCTGCTTTAGGGCCCTTACCCTTATAAAGCGGTGTAATCTTAACCTTTTTGAGAGTTTCCGGGAATTTGGCCTGACGTATACAAGTATTATATAACTCGGAAAGTACATGAGACAAGGTTGGACCCACGATAGAACGTGGGTTAAAGGTTAATATGTCTGACGATAGTTTAAATTACATAATTCAACAATTATTTTAATAACCGTTAATTAAGCAACTAAAGTAGGTAGGTACGTAATCCGTCCCTGTCATTAAAATAAACGTTTAATTAAGTACCAGTCTCAACAAACCTTTAACTTTTAACTTATTTGCCTTCGTTTGGACCTAACGCAACGGTCTCCATCGCAATGAAGCCCCGAAAATATGGGAAAAATAAAACCACAGAACTTTTCCGCAAGGTGGATAAATTTACCTTCTTCTGCAGCAATACGAGCTTCTGGGTAGACGACATCGGTATACCAGACCTGGTCTTGAAGTCGTACACGAAAATGTACAAAGTGTTGAATGCAGGTGTTGTTCTGTTCATGGCAGCGGAGATAGGAGCGTTCTTTACACAAAATAACTTGACGGAGAAACAAATATCTGATCACTATCTGTTGACGTTCTCGCATATAGTTATATACTTTTTCACACTCTCTCTGATTCACCACAAGGATACGGTCACAGAAATATTGTTTGCGCTGGCTGTGACTCTGAAAAAGGATTTCAATGACGAGGAGACTGAGAAACATATGACAAAACGCACCATGTATTACGCGTCTGCATTTGTGTGTCTAAACTTTAGCATAATCATATCATATGGAGCAGAGGGATTGCTCCGGGTATTGTTTTCAGGTAAGAATACCATAACTTCTCTTTACACAATACAAGCTTTATATTAGGGTTTGCTTCGGGAAATACTAATTATACTTGTGACTTTTTTATGATAAAAATGTTGACGAAACTATAAACAAAAGTAAAGCATGAATTAAATCATATATTATTTAAGTATTATAAATGTTTTCTTTTTAAATAGTCACACTCACTACTATATACTCGTATATGTCAAATTCGACAAAAAAAATTTTTCGTATTTCATACAAAATAAATTAATATGTGTTTTTAACCCCCGACGCAAAACGACGGGGTGTTATAAGTTTGACGTGTCTGTGTGTGTAAATGTGTGTGTGTCTGTCTGAGGCAACGTAGCTCCCAAACGGATGATCCGATTTTAATGCGGTTTTTTTTTTTTAAAGGTATATCATTCAAGAGTGTTCTTAGCTATAAAAGCGGTCCCCCGACGCGACAAATTTTAATCAAAAATTTCATACGTACGGTCAACAGCAGGCCAAGATAACCATTTGCAGTTCAAAATTAGCGGTTATGCCTTCGACACAAAGGTGGCACCATGTCCCGAGTAGATAGTCTAACATGCTTTAGTTGGTACTTACGTAGTGTTAAAAGTTATTTTTTGCTTTTTATAGGGTTTAGCATTTAACCTTTTCTCATATTAATTGCATAAGTACTTTATTTGGGTCGAAAATTTTTAAAATTTTTAATTTTATTGTAAAAGTTCCTTGAGATGTTACACGAAAGTAAGTATCAGGTATGACAACGCTGAAACTTTAGACAAGACAGCACATACCTAAAAATTATTACTAGATGGTTTAGCAACCCCTTACAGTGGTTTAGTTAGTAAATTTATTTCTTTAATATCTCAAAAACTGTTATAGTTGACACTAGTTTCTTAGAAAAATTAACCTGAATAATCTCCCCTTAAAGATAACGGAAATCAATAAAACAGGGTATATGTTTTAGTTGTTCGGGTACTGACGACGTATCTCATGAAGGTCGCGGTATTTTTTGCATATATTTAAACAGCTCGTCAGACGCTCTCGGAACAGCTGGCTTCTTTTTGGATCTTATTGGTTTATCAGGGAAATGTAAATCTATATATATATTCATATTCATATTCATTTATTTCGTAAATGCACACATACAATACACGTCAAAGAAAGTAAAAATAAGATTAAATAACAATTTTCAAAAATAATTCACATTTAGGTACAATTTATAAAAATTCAAAATTTCATTTATTTAAATTAATCAATAAAATACAATACAATTGTTTATTAATAAAATAAAATAAAATTAAATGTTGACGGTATCTCAGATATCGATTTTAACACGATCGGATCAAAATCGAAATAATTCAAGATGGCGGCCATTTCTCGCAAGTTTGACCACAGATCTATTCGTTATTGAGGAATCTCTCGGACCCCAAATACCGATTTTTATCACGGTCGGATTAAAACTCAATATATTTAAGATGGAGCCCCTTTTCGCAATTTTGATCTCAGATTTGTTAAGAGCGTTTATACCACAAAAGCGCGAAATCAATGATTTACGCGGTTTTCGGGCTCGATGTACTATGTGATTGTTAGACTTTTAGATCAAAATATTTATATGTACATAATAAACAACTCATAAGCCAAATTTTGTATTGTCTACATTTACAAGTTTTAGATAATTATATGCAATTCTAGCCAATTCTTTCGCGGCCGTTGTTGAAATTTGCCGAAACATGTTGTCTTATACGTCACTCTATTCCTACACTGTAATGATCTTATACAAAACAAAACTGGTTTACGAAAGAACATTACACTATCTAACTTTTGTATTGTGCAAAACTAGTAAATTTCAGATTCTGTTTAACTAAACTTACTGATGAAAACCACGCAATTTTTGCAAAATTCACGGCGTGTTTTAGTATTATACTTTCGCAGTAAATGGTTCAGATTGTCATTTTTATGAGACTATAACTCGTTGGTTACTCCATTTAATAAAAAAAAGTGTCAAAAACAACGAAATAATATTTATTTAGATTTTTTATCAAAACCCCGTTTATAAGATTGCGCGCGGCGCGTGCTCGTCAGTCTGGCCCCATGCCTTCTAGAGAGTGGACGTATCGCTTTGCTCCGCGGGCCTTCTTTTTACGAGTAAAGTTTGCGAGAAAGAGAAAGAGATGATTAAAAAGAGAAAGACATATCTAAAAAGATAAGATAGACCGTGATACCGCGACCAACCGATCAAGATACTTGATAAGTTCGATTTCTATTTGTGTTGATGATTTAATTGTTGTTTATATATTAGCTATAGTAATTTTTTTTAATAATCATCAGCTGGTGACCAGGACGTCATGTTTTCGTAGTAAGTTGTTGGTAAGACCTGGAAACCGCCGTTAAAAACAGCTAGTAATTGCTGATTAGGACTAGGTGATGTAATCAGAAGACAGTGCTGATTCTGTAACCGTTCACATAAGACTTGTCGCGGCACTTGAAGACCAGGTGTCAAAGACCTGGATACGTAACCAGAAGGCTAGGTCAGGAACTATGTAACGGCTTACACAATACGCACCGTGTTTTAGCTTAAATGCATTGTCTTGCTGAGCACAAGTAGACCAGCTGGTAATTAAGACCTGGAAACGTAACCAGAATATTGGGTCAGGAACTATGTAACGGTTTACCTTAGATGCATCGTGTTTGAGCTCAAATGCATTGTCTTGGTGAGCACTCGTAGACCGGCTGGTGACAAAGATCTGGAGACGTAACCAGAAGTTTGGGCCAGGAACTATGTAACAGCTTACAATATACGTACCGTGTTTGAGCTTAAATGCATTGTCTTGCTGAGCACAAGTAGACCAGCTGGTAATTAAGACCTGGAAACGTAACCAGAATATTGGGTCAGGAACTATGTAACGGCTTACCTTAGATGCATCGTGTGTGAGCTCAAATGCATTGTCTTGGTGAGCACTCGTAGACCGGCTGGTGACAAAGATCTGGAGACGTAATCAGAAGTTTGGCCCAGCAACTATGTAACAGCTTACACTATACGTACCGTGTTTGAGCTCAAATGCATTGTCTTGGTGAGCACTCGTAGACCGGCTAGTGACAAAGATCTGGAGACGTAACCAGAAGTTTGGGCCAGGAACTATGTAACAGCTTACAATATACGTACCGTGTTTGAGCTTAAATGCATTGTCTTGCTGAGCACAAGTAGACCAGCTGGTAATTAAGACCTGGAAACGTAACCAGAATATTGGGTCAGGAACTATGTAACGGCTTACCTTAGATGCATCGTGTGTGAGCTCAAATGCATTGTCTTGGTGAGCACTCGTAGACCGGCTGGTGACAAAGATCTGGAGACGTAATCAGAAGTTTGGCCCAGCAACTATGTAACAGCTTACACTATACGTACCGTGTTTGAGCTTAAATGCATTGTCTTGCTGAGCACAAGTAGACCAGCTGGTAATTAAGACCTGGAAACGTAACCAGAATATTGGGTCAGGAACTAGGAAGGTAAGCCGTTACATACGGCTTACCTTAGATGCACCGTGTTTGAGCTCAAATGCATTGTCTTGGTGAGCACTCGTAGACCGGGTGGTGACAAAGACCTGGATACGTAACTAGATGGCTAGGCCAGGAACTATGTAACGGCCTACACTATACGTACCATGTTTGAAATCAAATGCATTGTCTGGTTGAACACAAGTAGACTAGCTGGTAATTAAAACCTGGAGACTAAGTACCGGTTTACACTATACTTACCGTGTTTGAGAACTTGGCAAAAGCTTGGGAAGCTTAAAAGTAATGTTACGCATTTATAATGTTGAAGTAAGTATTGCTATGAGTAGTGATGTACCATAGTAGGTTCGGAACCACTATGTTATTATTACGAAATCCCTCTATATGGGTAAAAAAATAATCATGGCACGTTGATTTGCTGTATTGAAGCCAGTTTGCTAATCATGGTTTGTCATTGTCTACGTGGGTGGTGACAACTATGGATTAACAACGACCATAAACATATTGTCATGTTATAAATTGAAATAGATGTCATAAAACTAAAGAAAAAAATCAACAACATCGGAAGCTTAAGCCGAGGATCGAACTCTGATCCACAGCTTACGCGGGAACAAGGCCGCCTGGCCCCATCGAATGCTGGCGAGTTTTTTTTCTGATTTCCATAACTCCGAATCTCCAAAATTACGAAGTTACCGAACCACCGTAATTCCGAAAGAATATTATGTTTTCGGAATTTTGAATTCGGATAAATTATTTTCGGAATATAAAAAATTGGATTTTTTTGTATTCGTTCAAGTCGCTATCGGATTTTTAATATTGAGAATGTGAAATACGGAAATTTGATGTATAGGATTTATAAAAATTTAGAATTATAAAAATTGGGATTATGAAAATCGGAAAAAAATATTTCGGAATATTTAAGTGTTTTGTTCTATATGCACTTATAATATAAAAATAAAAAGAAATAGAAATTAAATTTGTTGGAAATAACGATCATTAACAATTTCCTGACTAATGTGATGAGAAATGTTGTGTTTCACTTCGCAGTAAAGTTTGTCTAACTCTCATACCTTAAAACCAAGATTCTCAAGATTTAAATTTTTAAAGCTTTCGCTTGGTCGGGTCGGGTCTCAATTCTCAATATTAACACGAGAGCTTGACAACAACTTTGCGCATTTGTACAGTCAAATCTAATAACATCTATAAAAATGTACTACCAGAAATATATTATTATATACGTACACAATCTTATTTTCTCAATATTAAGGTAGTGTATACATATTTTTGGCGCTTCATTAGAATTGATACCATCGTACGTTAACGTGAAATGAAAACTATTATTAATAGAAACTCAGTACTAAAATAGCAACAAAATAAGTAGGTATTATTAAGGAAAGTTGATTATTATTATCAAAGGAAATAAGTACATAGGAAAATAATTTTAATTACATAGTTAGTACTAAATTCAGTTAGTACAAGACTACAAGTATCAAAGTTATAAACTGCAAACTCAATTTTACGCAAAATACTGTAAACAATCATTACTAATCAAAGTAACGTAAGTTTATCTGATTTAAGTATCAAGGTAAAATGCACAGCTTGAGCGCGCTATAGTATACCCGTCGCACGCGCGGCGCTCGTCGATGTCTAGCATTGCGCACGTCTGGTCACGTGGTCGATGCGGAGAAATACCTAAACTTGGGAAGCGCGCTAGGGCGAGAACGCTCTTAAAAAGATCCCTCTCTCGGATCAAAATTTACGAAATTATAAATGGCAGCTGTTTTCGCAATATTGACCGCAGATTCTTTATGAAGAACCTCTTGGATCTTCAGATATCGTTTTTATTACGATCGGATAAAAACTGAAATTTTGTTTTTCACGTCCGTTGTACTAAATAGCACGGTAAATGGCGCTGTACAGTGTGTCAAATTTATACATCGCGCTAACGGTATTTTCATTGGGTTTGAATATAAATATGGGATTTATTTTAATAGATAGGCCTTATTTGTCACTTTTGTTGTTACGTTTGCAATTTCTTCACATGTAAAGAGCGCCCTTTTTTAACGTAACTATACTTTACTCCTAATAGGTAGGAGTATACATACATACGCCACGATGGATTTTAAAATCATCGTTACTTTCGTAATCAGCAATCCGAAAAACTCTAGAAACAATACCCATGTTGATTTTTAGACTTTTTCACCCCATTTCCCTCTTTTAGGAGTTGATTTCGTAAACACCTAACGTATTTACCAATTTCTCGTTAGGAATACTCCTGTGAAGTTTTGAATAAAATAGTCTAATTGATCTTGTTTCCCGATACAAACTTTCCAACCTCTCAACAAATCCCATTTCACCCCTTTAGGAGGTAAATTTTGAAAAATTCTTTCTTCTTTCTTTCTTCGCCCGTGTACTAAATATTTTCAACCGTAACGTAATTTAAAAATCAAGTTGGTGGCTTTGATTCGTTATAAAGAACCTCTGGAACCCTTTGATATGTTTTATGTGTTCCAACCGAGTTTTATTACGATCAAAACTCTATAAATTTAAGTTGGCGGTTGTTTGTCACAATATTGGCTTCTGATTCGTTATAAAGAACCTATTGATTTATTGGACTCTGTGATATATACCTACCGGGTTTTATTACGATCAAAACCCTAAAAATTCAAGTTGGCGGCCGTTTCACACAATTTTGACTTCTGATTCCTTAGAAAGAACCTTTCCGATTTTCAGATATTGATTTTCATCAGTTTCATCACTGTAGAAATTTAAGATGGCGGCCGTTTCTCGCAGTTTTGACTCCAGATTCGTTGTGTCCTCTCGGATCTTCTTTCTTATTCGATTAGATCGTGAAATCTGAAAAATCGTTTCTTAATGCACCCCCTACACCTTATGAAACCTACATGCGATATTTGAAATTTCTAGAAACAGAAATAAACAACAAAACGACACCCATATTGATATTTTGAGATTTCAACCCCAACGTCCCCAACAGGGAAGATGGTATGTTACGTCCACCTCGTTGGATTTTAAAAATGTTTTAGAAATCAGCGACCTGACAAACCATAAAAACGATAACGATGTTGTTTTTTGACTTTGTCACCCCTTTTTCCCCTCTTAGGAGTTGAATTCACAAAAAATTTAATACACGTCTTTACTCATTTACATTTATCTTAACAAACACTCCGGTAAAGTTCCAAATAGAATAGTCCAACTAATCTTATTTCCCCATACAAACTTTGTAGCCACATTTCACCGCCTTCGGAGGTGAATTTTGAAAACTCCGTTCTTAGTGCACCCCTACGCCTTATAAGGAACCTAATTGCTACATTTGAACTTTCTAGAACCCGAAATAAACATAAAACATAACTCATTTATTTTTATAAATACTCCTGTAAAGTTCCAACCAATCATGTTTTCCCATACAAACTTTGTACCACCAATTCACCCCCCTTTGGGGATGAATTTTGAAAATCCCTTTCTATGTGCACACTTGCGCTTTATAAGGAACCTAAGTGCTAAATTTGGAATCTCTAGAACCAGAAATAAACAACAAAACCACACCCATATTGATATTTTTAGATTTCGACCCCATTGCGCACTAACAGGGAGATGGTATTTCATAATCAGGTCGTTGGTTTCGTAATCAGCGACCCAATAAACCATGAAAACGATACCCATGTTGTTGTTTTTACTTTTTCATCCCTTTCCCCCTTTTAGGGGTTGAATTCTCAAAAAAACCTGAAACAATTGTAAAGCACGAATCAAATCATTTATTAAATGTAATAAATGTTTTGATTCATGTTTTTTGTTCTTGAAGTAGTCACACTACTATATATATATATATTATAAATTGAAAGAGATGTCATATTCTACTGAATAAATATATAACCAAGGCCCCCGGTGAGCAGGGCTGGGATCGAACCAGCGAACTCCTGCTTTCGCGGCAGATGCCCTAGCCACGACCAGCTACCCGATCACGGCAGCCAGAGTCCGAAATTTCCTAAGTAATCTTGTTTACCCATACAAACTTTGGACCCCCAAATCACCCCCAAATTTGGAAAAAATATTTCTTAGTGCACCTATATATCATACATATCATTGACAGCTGTCAATGTCAACGGTCTAAATTTAAATTGTTCTCCGTATTAATATTTGTTTTTATTATTTAATTACAATTTTAAGTGACATTTAACGTTAATTAAACCATTTTGACATATAATTGTACGTAATAATAAATAAACGACAAGAAAAATGCCACAAGTCAAGAGCAAAGCGACTACAACTACGGCGGCTGTTAACAGGTTGGTGGACACGGTACTAAATCTCTCAAATGAAATTACTAGCATGAGGGACAAATTGGATAGATGCCATACTATAATACTGAAGCAGCAATCACAACTTACCAGCCAGAACGAGAGTATCCAGACCATCCTTAGGGCGCTCACGGGCACAATTAATTCACCAGCACTGCCACAATCAGTTCAAGCTACACGACACCTCTCGTTAAACGAGTCTGGACCTGAGGGCTTTCTATTTTTGACTGATGAGGGGCACGACAAAACGACTGTTACACCGCCGCCGCCCGCAGTCACGCCGCTTCATTCTATTCGTCAAGCAGCGGGGCCACCTGAACCAGAGCCCAAAGTCCGCCGTCCTCGACATCGTCGTGCAGCCAACGACACGACCCAGCAGCAGCAGCAAAGTGGTCTGCTTGCGGCCGAAGATATGGCTCTGGCTCCCCAGTGTATCATGCCGAGGAAACAACCATCCCGGTCGGCTGGTGCTTTAGCGGCAGCAGTGCCGGCACCCACCCCCATGGAATCTGACCCACAAACAGCACAGCCGCGTCCTGCGGCACCACCTCTGATGGCTGCAGCATCGGCTTTGCAACCCTCCCGCGACACTTGCGCGTCAGGTCTACGTGCAGCTGTTCCAAGGATTACGAGCCTGCACGTATTTAATCTCAGTGAGGGCACCACAACCGATGACGTGATTCAACATGTGCAGCGGATGGGCGTCGCGACGCCTGTGTGCGAGCAGCTGGTGGTCACAATGGGCAAATACTGTTCGTTCCGCCTTGATGTACCAGCCGAAACGCAAAAAATATAACGTGATATAAAAAATTGGCCGACTGGCGTGTCGATTCGTTTGTTTAACGTTGTGCGGGCAAAAAACTGGCCACCAAAACATCACGCGATGAAAACCAATTAGAAACCAAATTTGTAATTATACACCAGAACGCGAGATCTATTAATGGTAAAACATCACTCATAGATCTATTAACAAACACCGAAAAACCGCACGTTATTGGATTTAGTGAGACTTGGTGCCGTAAAAATGAGATTGCACGAGTGAAATTAAGAGGGTACTCGCTCGCCGATTATTATTGCCGATCTACCGTCGCTCACGGCGGCACTGCACTATACGTACTTCAAGGTATAGATTATCGGGTGCGAAATGATCTTCTTTCTTTTGTTGTACAGTTTCATTTTGAATATGCAGCAATTGAAATTACTTGTTTAAAATTAATTATAATCGTTTTATATAGGACCGGAAACGGAAATTTTGATATTTACTTGGACAATCTAGAATTAGTGTTAAAAAAGATTAGTGACGAAAATAAAAGGTTTCTCATTATGGGCGACCATAACGTGGATTATTTAACTGATAACAGCATGAAACGGCGTACTAATGATGTGTTAGCATGTTATGGATGTCAGTCAGGTGCGTGCACTCGTCGCGGACGCACATGCTTACGGCAATAAGGAACCCACATAATTATCTTAAATATTTGCCAGTGGTTCCCAAACATGAAAATGCAGTGCGCTTTTTGTAATGAAGAAATTAGTGACAGTGCCAAGTGTGCCGGCTGTCTTAAAGATATAGGCTTTTGCTGTGCCCAAATTACTGAAGGGGGGTATAGAAAGCTAGGAGGTGAACGCCGGTCGGTTTGGAAGTGTCTTAAGTGCAGAAGGGATGCTTCTCCGGCTCAACCCAAATCAGTGGATAAAAGTGAGGCAGCATTACCGACTCGCAGGAGAGATGCTTCTCCGGCTCTGATCAAGTCAGCGGATAAGGATGAGGCATCATTAACGACTTCAGCCAAACCAACTAATACGAAGGCGGCTCTCTCAGGTCAGGCTATACCAGCTGACCTTGATATCATACTTGAGAAGTTGGTAGCCATGGAAGAACATTTGACCTGTCTTCCTGGTCTGGTTCGTGACGTCGGGATCCTGAAAACCGAGTTGTCTGAAGTAAAAGTGTCCTGCAACTTTACAAGCTCGAAGTTGGAGGAGTTTGCCGGACGGCTGGTTGAAGTAGAGAAAAAACTCCCTGAACTGGAGGATGTTCGCGGCAGGGTCCATGCGCTTGAAAATGAAATACTTATACTGAAAGATGAACGAGCTCAATTCAGTCAGCAGATGCGCCTCAATAATATTGAAATAAAAGGAGTGCCGCTAAAAAAGAATGAAAACTTGTTCTCGATCATGTCAAATATCGGTGTCGCTGCAGATTTTGTTGTAGAAAAGAGCTACATTAACTATATTTCCAGAGTTCCAATGCATAACTCCAGCGAAAAGTTAATAATAGTTAACTTTAGTAATCGATATGTTAAAGAGGATTTCGTTGCTGCAGTCAGAATAAAGAAGACCCTCGCGGCGGAGGATATCGGCTTCCAAGGAAATACCCAGCGAGTCTACGTAAATGACCACCTGACACCAGAAAACAAGAAGCTTTTAACACTTGTTAAAACTACTTTAAAGCAGAAGGGATACCTCTACGTTTGGGTCAAATATTCCAAAATTCATGTTCGGAAAAACATAAGTTCCAAAGTGCATATAATTAATAATGAGCGGGATTTAAACAAATTGCAATAAAGTGGTGCACTTTCAATTTAATGTATAATTTTGTCTTAAGCTTTGCGATTCTGCTTTTGCTATTATTGTTAAATACTAGTATTAAGCGAGATTGCACAAGTTTGACAACCGTTGACCGGCCCACCTGGCCAGTTTTTTGTTTAGCGCTCGGCCTTATCGCAAACGGTATTTGCTGTCTTTTGTTTACGGCTCGCTCGCTACCCACCGCTTATCTCTATTTCTTGTATTTATTTAATAATGTCTCACCCAACTTATTCTCTCGCACCCACTTTATTAATGTTATGTTTTGCTATAACTGGAAATTAAACATGCGCGTAATTCGCACTTATTGCATGATTAAATTACCGTTACATATATATTGGATGATGCAGTATTATTTTTATTTCGATGTTTTTTCAATAATTATAATTAAGATTAAGTGATTAGTACAACAGTAAATAATCACCCTTGTATTTATTACCAGAACGTTAGGGGGTTACGGTCTAAAACTTTAACATTTTATCGGAATCTCAGTGGGGCATCGTTTGACATTATCGTTTTGACCGAGACGTGGCTGGTGGATGGTGTTGCGGACTCCGAGCTGTTCGATGATCGGTATGTGGTGTGGCGCCGGGACCGGGACGTTGCCCTGACGGGTCAAAGCCGTGGGGGCGGTGTTATCATTGCTACTCGTCGAGAACTACCTGTGACCCCTCAGCCGACCTTCCAGTCGTCCGGGGAGGACTTGTGGGTTACGTTGTCACTCAAAGACAACAGCAATAAGTCAATAAAAATCCATTTGTGTGTATTGTACCTGTGTAAGCAAAACAATGGGAATACGTTTTCGCAACAATTAACTAACTTCTTAGATAATCTAAGTTATTTAATTTTAAATTATCCTGACGACAAATATATAATAATAGGTGATTTTAACATGAGCGGTATTCTATGGACAGTTCAAAACTCGGTAATGGTTCCCACTTCCTATGCTAGTATCGATGAATGTAGTCTAATCGACGAAATTCACTCTCTTAATCTTAGTCAGTATAACGGGGTTTTTAACCGGTTCGGTAAGTTACTAGACCTAGTGTTATCTAATGATTTTGTATGTGTCAGTGGTTGTACGTCACCCCTCGTTCCTATAGACCCGTACCATGAGCCATTAGCTATTCAATTAAAATTCACTACTACTACCTTATTGAATACTGTGCCCCGAGTAAAATACTTTTATAATAAAGGTGATTATACGTCTATTAACGAGGAACTATCCACTATAAACTGGGAGGCTGAGTTTTCTCAGCGTAGTTTAGATCAGTCACTAGATTTCTTTTACATAACTTTTAAAAAACTTAGGAATAAATTTATACCAAGTAAAGTAGTTAAAAAAGACAATTACCCACCATGGTACTCTCTTTCCTTAAAAAAATCAATTAGGGAAAAATATAAATATTTAAGAAAATATAAAATATATAAAAACCTATCCGATTTAGTTTCATACAACCTACTGAGGGACAGGGTACGTAAATTAGAAGATGAATGTTTTTCCTCTTATATGCAACATGTGGAAAAAAATATTGCCATAAATCCTAAGCAATTCTGGGCATTTATTAAGTCTCGTTCGTCCTCTCAATGTCTACCCAGCAGCCTAAAATACGGAAACAGAATGGTTAACTCAGGTGTTGACATCGCAAATGCTTTTTCGGATTATTTTTCGACCACCTTCTCAACGCCAAACGGTAATAGCACTAATCATCCACATTATCCTAATCATGATTCGATGGCTAGTTTATGTAGCATCGAATTCAAAAAAAAAATAAAAATCAAAAAATATTTATTTGCATGAACACGGTACAAATACAGATCTCAACCCGGAAACCGTCACTAATATTCTTCTAAAGTTAGACCCGTCTAAGTCAGCCGGTCCTGATGAGTTACCTGCCCAATTCTTAATTAAATGCGCGGAGTACCTAGTGCATCCCATTGTGTTACTGTTTCGGCGCTCATTCGCAGAGGGTGCAATACCCTCCATATGGAAATCAGCGTTCATCACTCCCGTCCATAAAAAGGGGCCGAAAACGGAAATTACTAATTATAGGCCTATTTCGAAATTGTGTATACTTTCTAAAGTACTTGAAAAAATTATTTTTCAACAAGTGTATGAAACCTTCAAACATTCCTTTAGCGATAATCAGCACGGTTTTTTGCCACGTAGATCCACAGTATCGAATCTTGTTTTATTAAATGACTATGTTACTGGTGCGATGGACAACGGTTTTCAAGTTGACGTAATTTATACTGATTACACTAAGTGTTTTGATAAAATAGACCATGGATTACTGTTGTCTAAATTATATGACTTGGGAATTCATGGAGATTTGCTGAGGTGGTTCTCCTCTTATATCGATAATAGGTCTCAGGCTGTTGTGGTAAATAATTACATGTCAGGATGGGTGTCAATCCCGAGCGGCGTCCCTCAGGGGTCCATACTCGGACCATTATTATTTAATATATTTGTCAATGACATTGGTAAGTGTTTTTATTATTCCAAACTTCTTTGCTTTGCGGATGATATGAAAGTTTTCTCAAAGGTTAAGTCTTATCGAGATTCAATGCTATTGCAGTCTGATCTAGTACGACTGGATGAGTACTGCAATGTAAACAAATTAGAACTAAATCCCTCAAAATGCTTCTCGATAACTTTTTCGCGTCAACGTAACATAATGCCGACATCCTATAAAATAAAGGGTCAGCTCCTTGAGAAAAAAAATAAATATGAGGGATCTGGGTGTCACTCACGGTTCTAAACTTATATTTGATAAACACATTGATAGTACTATTAGTGGAGCACTTAAGGCGCTAGGTTTTATAATGCGCAACTCTTTATATTTCACCCAAGCTAAGACTCTTAAAGTGCTTTATTGTGCTTACGTGAGGAGCAAACTAGAGTATGCGTCACAAGTCTGGAACCCATGCTATAATACCTATATAGATCGAATTGAACGCGTTCAGCAAAAGTTTATTAAATATTTATGCTTCAAACTGAAACAGCCCTATAGTTCGTCCAATTACTTAAATATCTGTAAGAAACATCACCTAGTACCCTTGCAAAAAAGGCGTGAAATAGCAGACATAACTTTCTTTTTAAACATCACCAGTGGCGTTACTAATTGTCCGTAACTGCTTAGTATGATTTCTTTTAACACCCCGTCTCGTTCTAAAAGGTACCATCCCCCTGTATCTGTTAAGACTGCATCATCCAAGTATAGACAAAATAGTTATATGAATCGCGCTGGTCGTAAATTGAATGAGTTGTCGAGAGAACTGAATATTGACATATTCAACTGTAAGCCTACTAATGTGAGGAATAGTTTGGTTGAGCGGTGGTTTAAGTGAGCGTCCTCTTGTTTTATTTTTGTAATTTGTGTTTTTTTTTTCTTCTGAATAACATTTTTTTTTCTTATTTACATAATTTCACGCGCCAATGGTCCAACCCTTTTATATTATTATGTCCACTCTTTCTATAATTCTTTTTTTTTTTCTTGTATGTGTTGTCTGCGATTGTGTTAGCATTAGTTTTAATTTTGAATATTTTGTGGTTACCTGTGAGATCCTGTAATTGGCTTTCTGTGTATATTTTTGTGTCTATGTTAAGTTTATAGCTGTTGGTTCTCCTTAAATAAATAATAAATAATAAAATAAAGTATCATTTCCCACTCGCGAGACTGCGGACTGTGCGTCGTCCATTGACTGCGGCATATCGAATTGCGCGAGCGACGTGCTCTCAGTAACACCAATCGATACCGCGATAAGCGATCACAGTGCGCAGCGTTACGAATTCGTTTTAGAACACACTACCCAAAACAAAGATCGCGGGATAGTTGAGCGTCGCTTATTTAAGGAAGAATCAATTCTATTATTTTATTCTGACATTTTTAATTATGATTTTAATTTTATATATAATAATACTCTTGACATTGACTATAAATTTAATAAACTATTTAACATACTAATATACTATATTGACATTCACTTTCCATTTCAAAAACTGCAGAGCAAAAATAAATCTAAGGTGCCTTGGCTGAGCGATGAACTGGCGGAGTTGATTAGCAAACACGCCGATCTTCACGAAATGAGACGCCAATACCCTAATAACCAAATACTCTCCACATGTATCGACCACTACTCCAACTTGATAAAATCAGCAACATTAAAATCACGACAAGATTTCATTGAAAAAAGATTGGCCGACAGCGAAAACAAAACTAAAGAAATTTGGAAAATAGTTAATGAGGAAGTTGGTGTAAAATCGAAGTCGCAAAGTGTTTCCTTACGTGACCCTGTGTCGAAGCAACTAATAATAAAAAAGGATATACCTAACACATTTAATGCGCATTTTATTGGTGTACCGTCTAAGTATATCATAGAAATTAATCAGTTGAAATCCACTGAGTACCTACATAAACATTTAGGTTCGTCGGACGCTCCCACTTTCTCTCTGCCGGTCATCACTCGCGATATCTTGGACAAGGCTTTTTGCCCAATGCTAAAGAAACGGAATACTGTGGATGCCTTCGACATTTCGCCGAATGTTCTTTCTTGGATATGGCCAGTTGTGAGCGATGTACTTGTCGTGCTCATAAACCAGATGTTCGAAACTGGTACATATCCTGATGTTTTAAAAAACGCCAGGGTATGTCCGGTTTTTAAAGGGAAGGGTGACAGGTATGACGTAAATAACTACAGGCCTATCACAATTGTACCGACCATATCCAAAATAGTCGAATCTGTCTTGTCGTCCCATCTTATGGGTCACCTGGAATCGAACAACCTGCTCACAAACAACCAATTCGCGTACCGACAGAAAATGTCCACAACCACCGCGGCGTACAGGATGTTCGCATGCATTGTGTCTGGGTTGGACGACAAGAAAAAGATGGCTGGAATATTGTGCGACTTGTCGAAGGCATTTGACGTTATTAACCATAGTTTACTTTTAAATAAGTTAAACCTCTATGGAGTCCAAAGCAAAGCCCACCTATTGTTTTCGTCCTTCTTATCTGGCCGAAAACAAGTAGTAAAAATACTTACGGATGGTAAACAGCTGCAATCTGACGCAGGCAGCGTCAACACTGGTATTCCACAGGGTTCTTCCCTCGGAAATACCCTATTTTTGCTGTTTATTAACGACCTGCCGACGAACGTTGCAGCTGGTTCATCCGTATTATTTGCGGACGACACAACTGTGTTGGTAAGTGCGGAATCTTACGACCAGCTGAGTGTAAATATTGGTGATGCATGTAACCAGTTAAATTCGTGGTTCATAGCAAATGGCCTATTACTTAACAGCACCAAATCAAATATTATTCTATTCTCTGGTCGTAGAGTTCCATTACCAACATGTGTGGCCAGCTGTCCGATGCCACTGTGTGACGTAAATAGGTTTCTTGGGTTTATAATTGACTCTAATCCTCCAACACCGCCATCATGCGCCAATTTGCCAGCGTAATGGTAAATGGCAAAATAGAATTACATTAATTTTAATGTTAATTGTAAATTAAATTGTGAATTGTGAATTGTAATATTATGTGTATTTTAATTATTTTATTTTATTTTATTTTTAATTGTGGACCAAATTGTTGTCTTATAAATAAATAAATTTGAATTTGAATTTGAATTTGAATTTAATCTAAATTGGAAGTGCCATGTTGACAGCGTTTGTGACAGGTTGGGTAGTGCCGTCTTCGCGTTGCGAAAATTGAAACCGCTTATCTCGAATGAAGCACTTAAACAGGTGTACTTTGCTCACTTCCATTCCATAATGGCATACGGCACTCTCATTTGGGGTAGTTCCACAGACGCTAAAAGAGTATTAATTGTGCAGAAGAGAGCAATACGTACACTTGTTGGAGTGAAACGACGTCACCCATGCAGAGAACTTTTCATTTCGCAGCGCATACTGACGCACTACTCACAGCACCTGTTTGACGTAATAATGTTTGTCAGATCTAACATGTCGCAATTTTCGCGAGTAGACTGCCCTGGAAAACTGCTACGCTCAACGGGGCGCCTTAGAACAGTCCCTCGTCGCATGGCACTTTCAAAAAGGAATCCACGTGTCATAGGACCAACTTATTTCGAGCACCTGCCAGCCGAACTAAGAAACGAGCCATGTGACGAAACATTCAGGCGCCAATTGAGAAACCTTTTATTGAATAATCCATTGTACTCAATAAAAGAGTACACGGAATTACAACTTTGATTATGTATTATTGTTTTTATTTTTGTATTTTGATTATTGTCTGTGTTGTTATTATATTGACAATCCTTATTGGGAGATATAATCTGAATGTATTGTTTCTTTACTTGTTGACGATTCTTATTGGGAGATATGATTTGCTTATTTTTATTTCTAACTTGTTTAATTGTTTTTTTTAAATCATGTATTGACATTTGTATTTGAATTAATTGATTATGTTTGATCTGTAAGTATCTACATACTTACTGATACTTTTATTTTGTTTTTACCTGTTATTAAAATGACGATCCTTATTGGGAGACTGAATTAAATAATGATTTGTTAATATTATTACTATTCTTATTTTCATTGTGACGATCATGATAAATATTCGTATAATTTTGACATGTAACGCAAATTTATAATGTAATGTTTTTCGTGAAATAAATAAATCTAATCTAATCTAATCTAATCCTCAAGACTTTATTAGAAACCTACGTGGCAAATTTGGAATCTCTAGGACCAGCATTTTGCGCTGTGCGTTAATATGTTAGTCAGTCAGTCAGTTTCTTCTTTTACATATATCTAGATAGGTTAGGGCGTCTCGCGTCTGCCGTGAAAGTTCGACCAGCCCTGGGCACTCGAAGCCTTGGTCACTTTTTCTATACTAAAAGTAATGTAGTAAAAGAACCTTTAGTATCCTCAGATATTGATTTTGATCATGATCGGATCAAAACTGAAGAAATTCAAGATGGTGGCCCCTTTCTCGCAATTTTGACCTCAGTATTGAATGCAGCTGTTGTTCTGTTCATGGCAGCGGAGTTAGGAGCATTCTTTACTCAAAATAACTTGACAGAGAAACAAAAACCTGATGACTGCTGATGACGTTCTCGCATATAGTATTGTACTCTTTAAGAGTGCTATCACAAAATCCGTCCGCTCGCATTTCAATATTATTGCCGCCAGTTGTGTGCCGACGCGCATCTGTGTGCGGACACACACTACAATCAGGAATACAAACATATTATCGCCATCCCCTTCGAACGTCATAGCAGGTGCGGTTAGTACGAACGGGAGCGAGCATTCATAGGCTAATGGCCTCGCGACGCTGGACGCGGACCAAACATTATTGATACTTGCGTCAGAACATCAACTATTACTTGGCGTACTTGGTGTTGGAAAATTTAATTTGTATAATTGTTTTGTGTTTATCATAAGATTAAAAATAGTTTTATTCGGACGTCAAATGTCTCTAAATAGTATCGGAAGTTATTTTCGAATAGGATTTTATTTTCTGCCTCCGGGTCCAATTCAAAGTTTTAATATTCATATATTGGTACATTTCTAAGCATACCTATTTACTAATAGGTTTTAGTTTTTTTTTTTATTAAACTCAAACTGAATTCTACTTTGGGGTGGTGATATTATATTGAAGGTTACAAAGCCGATAAGATGAAAAAAGGGACATGTAATTAAAGGATTTTTTTTAAACATTCTATAATTTTAACTTTCCCAGTCTCTATTGAAAGCTCGGTTCTCGAAGTTGTTGACTCGTACATCTACCTAGGACAAGTAATCCAATTAGGTAGGTCCAAATTCGAGAAAGAGGTCAACCGCCGAATCCAACTCGGTTGGGCAGCGTTCGGGAAACTACGCAATGTCTTTTCGTCCGACATACCTCAGTGCCTCAAGACGAAAGTTTTCAATCAATGTGTGTTACCAGTGATGACTTACGGCGCCGAAACGTGGTCCTTCACTATCGGTCTCATCTCAAAACTCAAAGTCACTCAACGAGCTATGGAGAGGGCTATGCTCGGAGTTTCTCTACGTGATCGAATCAGAAATGAGGAGATCCGTAGACGAACTAAAGTCACCGACATAGCCCTTCGGATTAGCAAGCTGAAGTGGCAATGGGCAGGCCACATTGCACGCAGAGCAGATGGCCGATGGGGTCATAAAGTGCTTGAGTGGAGACCACGGCTTGGCAAACGCAGCGTAGGACGTCCACCCACAAAATTGACAGATAACCTTATGAAGGTCGCCGGGAGACGCTGGATGCAGGTCGCTTCCAACCGGTACATATGGAGGTCAAAAGGGGAGGCCTATGTTCAGCAGTGGACGTCTTGTGGCTGATATGATGATGATGAATTTTAACTGTAATCCAGAGGCATATTTTTTTGAGTTCCATTTTTTTTGTCAAATATCTACTTCTGGCACATCATCTGATAGGTCCTTAGAAATAACTTAAAGGTTTCTTAAACAAAAAATTGGTTAATCGAGTATTGGGAGGTCCAAAAAATCGGCCAAGAGCGAGTCAGACTTGCCCGCCGAGGGCTCCGCACAAAAGTGGCATGGAACTCTCAGTGTATGGCAGTTGTACAGATTTCGGTTTTTTTTCTGTATTTTTGCTTAACGGGAAGTACCCTATACATTTTGATTCCTATTGCAAATGTATGGGAGATGCGCCATTAACGGCCGCATCTTTTGATTGCGTTGATGTAGAGGTTTGGTTTTTTCGCAGCTTCAAGGGACCGCCAACCTGTGTGTGGTATTAATTTCAACTGGCATCCTTTACTCGTTCCCGAGATAAAGGGTCTGGACAGATAGAACGGACGGAAGGACGGACAACAAAGTGATCCTATAAGGGTTCCGTTTTTTCCTTTTGAGGTACGGAACCCTAAAAATGTGAAAGTTTCAGGAAGTTAGGATATTAGACAACCTTACCATGAAACTTATTTTGAACAAATTCGGTCAAGCCGTTTTTGCCCAAAACTATTAATTGCTAACATACAGTTTAGTGATTTTAAATAGAAAACTCCCGTGAGTATTAGACATATTACGTATATAAAGTAGACAGACACGTATATAAAGTCGAAAATAGCTCGACATGTTTCGGAACGGTCCGCGTCCCATAATCGTGAGTAACCCGATCTAAGTATATTAATACAGTTTAGTGCCTTGATATTTTGAAGGCACTTATGCCTTTTTGCTTGCACAATATTTTTATCGTATAACGCTACAGAACCCTCAATTATGCTTGGCCCGACACGCTTTTGGTCGGTTTTATTCCGGATTTTGCTCATATAGCAATATGATAATCCCTGACTAGGGTGGTGGCACCAGTAATGGACCAGTAACCAGTAACGTACAACGTACAGTCACTTTCATTATGAGGAAACAAGGTTCATACATTTATTTTGTGTTAACCAATTGACAACCATATGATATTTGAATTAATAATGAAGTGTCCATCACTCGTGTCTGTCAGCTTAAAGTGTTCATAATGGGTACCGTCACCCTAATAACATTTCTCCATACTGTCCCTCTTAACTCTTGCTACTCACTCGTCAGTTGAAAAATTGAAACACTTTGTTCCCACGCCCCATAATTCGCGGGCTCTAATGTAGGAAGGGCAGGAAGGAGGTACTTATTGGGGATCAAAAGATCATCAAAGTATATGACAGCCCGGTAATTCGTGGGCGTGGGTTACGAAGGATGGTTTAAGTATCAAGAAGGGTTGGTTGCGGTACAATGACATTCGATAAAATTATTAGATTTTTTTTCTTTCATACAGGTCTATAATATAATCAAAACTGTAAAATACTTTCGTCAGTGGTTGGTCGCGGTCTATTTACTTTCCCAAACGCTTCCAGCACTTCCTAGCGCAACAAAACAAACATATTGTACAGTCCACAGAGAACAGCACAGGTCCTACCTCTACGAGCGCACGCGCGGTACTGAGGACTCAGCCCACAGCCCGCGCGCATCGGAATGTATACACCATTTGAATATTTAAAAAAATAATACGGAATTTAAAAAAAAATATGTATTTTTCGACTTCAACATGAGCTTAAAAAAATAAACTTAAATGTTGTATACAAACCATCCCAATATTTTGTCAAAATTACTGCGAGAATCCCTGTGTTTGCAGTGTATTTTTATCGAAAAATGTGCATATTCAAAATCGAAGTAGTTGGGTATCTGTGTAAATAATTGGAAATATGGGACCGAAAGTTTAAATAAAACCATGTTACAATATTATATCAACCCGAAAAAACATGTGTTTTCATGTATCGTGTTAAAAGAGCACGAAGTCAAACTTTTGTCTCCGCGCGCTTTTCTGAAAACAACTGCCAGTAATTGTATAGTCAAAGTTAAAACACTGAGTTTTACTTAAATTAGAAGCTGAAATTTTTAATACTAGGAAATGAGCTATCAAACATAGTTAGCAACTTTCACATACAGTTCACTGTTTGTTCGTAGTACAACGTCAAAAATCAGCTTTTGTTGCTTTTCCGTACAAATCGTATTGATGGCCTCCACTCTCTTTGATTTACCATAATGATAAGGACACAGAAATATTATTTGCGCTAGCTGTGAGGCTGAAGAAGAACTTTAATGATCAAGAGACAGAAACACATGCTACAACGAACCAAATTTTACGTGTGTGTTTTTCTGTCTCTTTACTTGAACGCACTCATATTTTATGAGTTTGTATGGTTTGGAAGGATTGATCCAGGTACTATTTTCAGGTAAGAATACTACTAAGTAGCTTCTCTTGTTTACAACACACGCCTTTTCACTTTATACAAGCGGAAGCTCTTTCTGAATCAGGTCAAATGCCTCTTCTGGTACACAAGAGGGTTTTGCCTATAAGTATCCTCTGCGCTGGCGCAAAGGGGTTGTCCACCCCCTTTACACACACAATTTTATATTGTGATGGTTGCCGTGAGGGCAGCCATACATATCCCTCGACCCGAAGGGTTGTGCGAGGGTTTCCAGACTAACTCAGGGTTTGGAGGATAGGGTGAAGTTAAACACTCAGTTAATAATTAATAATAATTAAGCCTTTTATTTCCAATGGATTACAATTGATTAAGATTACATTTCATGCATAATTATCTTATTGAGATTGTTTATAATAATCTTTTGCCTGTAAATATCCTTAATTAAAATTGCATTAATCAGATAATATATAGTCTGTATTTGTATAATGTATAGTATTCATTGATTATTATTATTATAATTTTTTACTAGGATAGTTTTACTTAAAATATTACTAAATTTACATAATACAATTATTTTCTTACTTATATCTATTGGACTGTCCATTTTCGGACATAGGCCTCCTCCCTCCTGTGCCACTCGTCCCTGTCGGCGGCCACTCTCGTCCAGGTGATGCCCGCCTCGGCGACGATGTCGTCTCGCCAGCGCACCCGCGGGCGGTGCGCGTGCCGCGTGAAGCCGCGCGGGTGCCAGTGCAGGATTTTCTCGCTCCAACGTCCGTCACTTGTGCGAGCCGTGTGTCCAGCCCATCGCCATTTTAATCTGCAAGCCATTTCCGCTGCATCTATTATCTTAGTGCGGCGTCGAATATCTGTGCTGCGCACTCTATCAGTTAACTTGAGATTTAGCATACTTCTTTCGGCTGATCTTTGAAACACTTTTAGTTTGTGCACTATCTCTTTAGTTAAAGGCCATATTTGGCATCCATATAGCAAGGTAGGCGTCACTACGGAATCCATAACTTTTTTCTTTAATGGAATGTCTAATTTAGACTTGAAGATGTGTTTGTACGACCAGTACGCCTGCCAGGCTTTTTTAATGCGTCTCTCGACTTCTTGGACCGGGTCGCGATCTTTGGCATTTATATTTTGTCCAAGGTACAAGTATTCCTTGACATATTCTATGTGCTTGGATGATAATATTGTTGTAGGTTTATCGTCACTGTTGCTCATAATACAAGTCTTTTCGGGGTTCATTTCCAAACCACATTTTATACTTTCATGTTGTAAAGTTTTCAGCATGTGTAGTATCTCATCGTGGTTCTCTGCCATTAAGACTATATCGTCTGCGAAACGTAAGTGATTAAGTCGTTCGCCATTTACAGGAATACCATAGTTTTGCCAGTCTAGTCTTCGAAATATGCACTCTAGGAGAGCCGTAAATAGGTTCGGTGAAACTGGATCTCCTTGTCTCACGCCTCGTTTAATTTCGAAATAATCTCCTTTCTTTTCTAGTTTAATCAAAGATTTTCCCTTGCTGTATATTTCTGAAAGAATGTTTATATATTTAATGTCGATACCTTGTTCTTCAAGAGCGATCCATAACTGCTCATGTGAGATAGTGTCAAAAGCTTTCGTGTAGTCCACGAAAGCTATGTAGAGTCGCTTGTTGTATTCGCTATACTTCTCTATTATTTGTTGTAAAGTGAAGATGTGGTCAATTGTCGAAAAGTTACGTCTAAAGCCCGCTTGTTCGACAGGTTGTTCGAAATCTAGAGTTTTTCGTATTCGGTTTAATACAATACAATACAATAAACACTCAGTTACTACAATATAAGTATGGGTCTTTTATGCCCTTTATTGATATAAATGTGTGACCGAAAAGCAACTGGCAAGTATCAAGTAATATTTCGGACCCAGGTGAGGGCTGAATAAGATTTAAGAACCAAGGTTTGAACCCGTGAGCTGATTGACCTTTTAACTTATTGCATTGGTAGGCCGGTAACCTCCTTTATCACAATTAATCTTTTAATTAATTCGTAAAATCCGAATTTCCGAATGAATTACAAAAAACACAATCACGAGGGCTGCTAAATGTAGCCTCTACGAGACGGCCTGTTTGTCCAAGAGCAGAGGAAAACAGTTGCACATTGTCACGATCCTCAGACACGAGGGAATGACTAAGAAGAAGCAATAAATAGCAACGTGAGATGTGATATATTACAGATGGCACCTTCGTCACCATGATAACAGTCTGGCCCGAGGTGCATGACCAATCACTCCTAGCCGGCATCGGTCGAGTCACCATCTACATCCTGTGGTGGCTCTGGATGTTCCGCATGATGACAGTGTACATTCTCGTTCTGATTATCACCATCTCCCTCAGCCATCAGTACACGAATCTACAGAAGTATTTCAAGAGTATTGAGGGAATATTTGAAGAGAGGATCAGTCAGAAGGATAAGGAAGAGAAGTTTGAAAGAGCCCTTAAGCTTGGTATAAGAGTGCATGCTGATACTATTGGGTAAGGGTTCATTGCACCTACTTACCAGGGATATTCAACTAACCCGGAGTTAAGCGTTTTTTAGTATGAAATCTAGCAGCTGGGTCAAACACAAAAAGATGTTATACGTCTTGTGAAGGGTCATAAAGGTTGATTTTCTTATTGAACCCGAGTCCAGATTAAAATGTACTCCTATTCAATTCTTCTAAAAATTACCACAAGTTGTTAACTGGCCTCAGGAAAGATTGACTCTACAGTTCAGCTGCATTTTTTATTTCCTGTGGCTAATAGTTACCAGCTTGTGGACATGTAATAATGATGTTTATTATACAATTGATACAATGCAATAGAAAAGACCCCTTAATGTAGATACGAAAATGAAGCTTTATAGCCCTTAACTTTTGTGTAGTCCACCGAAAAGACTCGGAACATCGTATTGTGTTTGAACCATCTAACTCCGGGTTAGTCAGCTAACCCTGGTTGGCGAAAGCGGTCTTTAGTGTTGGTTTGTATGTAGATTAAAGACAGTAATGATCCAAAATAAGTGTGACCAAAGAGCTCTTTGGTTTACTAATATTGCCTATAATTATCACGGCAAAGTATCATTTGGCCGCATCATCAGTTTAACATAACTTTTCGCAATGTTTTGGTTGCCTAAACCTAACCTATAGCCTAACCTAATTATGACACTATGGGAAATATGAATTTGGTAAACATTGGTATGCTAACTAAACTTTCTGGGCCAGTTACACCACCTGGGGTTAGCCATATAACTCAGAGTCAAGCGTTTTTTGGATGGGATTTGACAGTTTAACTCCGGGTTAGCATCTAACCCTTGGTAGTGCAATAAGTTTGTTGGGGAATTAAATTATGGGAAAAATATCGGCGAAATGGCACTGGTGGTGGAATGGTTCATCGTGCTCTTTACCTCTTTACTTATATTTCTGGTGGCGAATAAGCACTACGTAAGTTCCCAAGGATGCACTGTGTTGTTTGTGATGAGACAAAAATTGTCCCTTAACCTATGAACCTTTTACCTACCAATATTCGTAACGCAACGTGCTTGTAGCTTACATTAAAGAGCTCATCAGACTCATTTGCTATGGTCCGCGTCATGGCAATCATAAACTGACCATTTTTCAAGACTTTCGCTTTGATGATTAACAGTTTTGGTGCAGATCAAGTTTTGATGATGGTGGTTAACTTTCAGGTGCGTACAACAAGTTCAGAAGACTTGCGGCAACGTATTTAGCGGACACATAATAGTCAACATCTATGGTCTTGTGCTGCTCATGTCGCAGTTAAAGGTACCGTTTATCATACGTATCTTAGCGCTTTTCATGATTCAGCCAGAAATCTATTTTTTTTTCGATCGACATAGTTTAAAACGCCTTTAAGCCAATTTGTGTGAGTGATCGTGAAGATACTGTGAGTGTGTTTTGTCGAGGTGACTTTCGAATGAGTTTCAATAGTAGTGAACATAAACGAACAAGAAAGACAGTAGATTGTTATGGCTATCCTTAGGACGCCATGTCAAATACAAAAGCTAAGCCACGTCATCGAAATGTCAAAACTGAAGTTGAACTTTATGCTTGCTTTAAATGCTTTAGTATACGTTTATTTTACTCTGTGCTCTGCGACCGATATATCGGTCATTGGCGTTGAACCTGTGGTGCCAATATATATACATCTTTTAAGCGGAAGAAGTAAAGTGTCAACCTACCTGCAGACTTCAGTTTTCTCGTGAATATAGCGGTTGCAACATCGCCGAAATATTGGGAGCTTAAATCAAATAAAAATCCGCGGTAAGAACCCGTGTTCATTAGTTAAAATAAAAAAAAAATCTGTATCCCGTAGCATGCCGACCGCTCGCTGAGCCACGTTCTACAAATCGCAGTTACTACCGCAGGTTTGCTCTTCAGCACTGGAGTCATCATGTGGAACGCAGGGGATGTCACTGTCGAGGTAATCATGCTTCAGCTTAGTACTCCTCGTACCCAGGCCTGATGCTTACTTCTGTTTCTTAAAGGGAACCGATGGCTTGGTTTTGCAAAAGGGACATTTTGCAAGTAGGTAGGTGTAGGTAGTTCACACATTTACTGCAAATTAGTTTAATGACCCGATATTAGGGTTTCTGTTGGTGGGCGCTACATACGCATTTATGGGAAAATTCATTCATCAATTCAGATTCAGTGACCGACAGTATGGCTTTCGCCATGGTCGCTCCACTGGTGATCTTCTAGTGTATCTCACCCACCGCTGGGCTTCAGCTATTGAGAGTCAAGGTGAGGCATTGGCAGTCAGCCTGGATATAGCGAAGGCATTCGATCGGGTTTGGCATGGGGGTCTTCTATCGAAGTTACCATCTTACGGACTGCCCGGGGGATTATGCGAATGGATTGCCAGCTTTTTGTCCGGCAGATGCATACGAGCCGTTGTCGGCGGAAGTTGCTCCGATAGCATGGACATAAATGCTGGTGTCCCACAAGGCTTTGTGCTATCCCCAACGCTGTTTTTGCTGCATATCAATGACATGTTGTCCATTGGCGATATTCATTGTTATGCAGACGACAGTACTGGGGATGCCTATTACACAGGCCGTGCTAACATCCCTCGTCCCGTTGTGTTAGAGAGTCGTGAAAAGCTTGTGTCAGACATCGAGAGTGCTCTCTCTGATATCTCACTGTGGGGCCAGGAAAATCTTGTCCGATTTAACCCCACCAAGACACAGGTTTGCGCGTTCACCGCTAAAAAACCCCATTTACTGTGGTCCCACAATTCCAAGACACAGTCCTTACCATGTCAGAGAGTATTGGGATCCTTGGTGTTGACATTTCCAATGACGTCCAATTCCGTAGCTACCTGGAAGGGAAGGCCAAGCTGGCATCCAAAAAGCTCGGTGTGCTCAATAGAGCTAAGCAATACTTCTCTCCGGGGCAAAGACTGTTATTATACAAGTCTCAAGTCAGGCCCCATATGGAGTATTGCTGCCATCTTTGGGCGGGAGCACCTGGATACCAGCTGGGGCCCTTTGACTCGATCCAAAGACGTGCTGTCCGAATTGTCAACGATCCCAAACTCACGAGCGATATCGAACCCTTAAGTCTAAGGAGAGACTTCGCCTCCTTATGTGTATTCTATCGCTAGTACAATGGATTGTGCTCTGAGGAATTGTTTGATATGATGCCAACGGCTGCATTCTACCACCGTACCGCTCGCCGTCGGCAGGGTGTTCGTGTTCACCCACATACCCTGGAGCCTAAATGGTCTCGTACCGCGCGGTTTAAGAGGAACTTCCTCCCGCGGACGCTCCGGCTGTGGAATGAGCTCCCTGCCACTGTTTTCCCAAAGGACTACAATATGGGGTTCTTCAAAAGAGGAGTGTTAAAGTTTTTAAAGGGTCGGCAACGCGCATGTAACACCCCCTGGAGTTGCAGGCGTCCATAGGCTACGGTAACCGCTTACCATCAGGCGGGCTGTATGCTTGTTTGTCACCGTCGTAGTATAAAAAAAATATATATATGCTCTGTATACCTTTCCTGTCCAAGCAGGATTATAGGCCTAGAAGCTTTAACCCTTGCAATTCCTTTAACGGGTACTGTAGCACGTCAGGAATCTCCTCTTATTAGAGCTCTAAAACTTCTGAACGCGCTTCTGTCATGGGCACCTGAAAGTGATTTGTTTGGCAAATGTATAATAGCATCGGCTTGAAGTATTGCGCAGAGGATGGACGGTAGTGGAATTTTATAACGTGTTTTTTGTTAGTGTTGTATGTTGTATACCTTAGCGTAGTAATTCTAAATTGTACACTAATTTGGTTTATACTGTTAGACTGTTTATATTTCGTTTGAAATCTTTGCATTTATAAATAAATATGTAAACTTGTAGCGCAGCACGCGGTGCCGCTGGCACTGGTGAATGTCAAACTAAGTATATTATACTTGTAGGTACCTAGTTTAATTTTTGCACGTTTTCAGGCTGAAAATTTACCAGCGGCCATCTATATGTCAGGTTGGCAGAATTGTACCAACAGGTCTTCTTACCGTATCCGGCGACTCTTGCTCATTGCTATGGCCCAAAGTCAGGTACCATCTTTTCGTTTACAGTTCGTTGATCTGATTGCAGGGGTCGCCAAACTTTTACGGATAGGGCCACAACTAAGCTTTCGGCTCTCTCATTTCAAATTGAAGCAAATGGGCTATTTCCATTTCGAGGGCCGAGTTAGCTTATCAGGGTCTTATGCGCCCGTGCGTTAAAATTATTGTGTACTGAAACGAGATATGTACCATGCTGGTGATCCGTGTACGGACGTAATCAGTATCGTAATCTGATTAAGGTATAAAGGATAAATGTTAGATCCCATTTTTAGGGCATATAGTAACATCGCAGGCGGCCGGAACTCGTCGCAGCTCCACGGCGCCCCACGCTTTCGGCCGCCTGCGAGCGGCGCACGGCGGGGAGAATCCAAGCGCGCGAGCATGGATGTTCAATGGTTTAAAGTGAAATAAAACCTAATATACTGTTCTCGTTGCACTCGGACCAATAAATAGCCTCGTCTAGAATGGATTACTTTGCGCCTCTTGCGGGGCTTCCGTGAATCGCCTTGGTCACCACCACGGTCTTGCTTGCTCTTCGGGCGCTGGCCGCATACCTCGTCATTCTGCCCTGAACGACATCCTGAGACGGACACTCGTCAGCGCCAACGTCCCCGTTGCTCTGGAGCCCCAGATCTCACGGGACGATGGTAAGCGCCTCGATGGGATGTTGCTAATGCCTTGGAGGATGGGTCGTGCGCTGGTGTGCGACGCCACCTGCGTTGATACGCTGGCGGCGTCCTAACTCTCGGCCACCTCAAAGCAGGCGGGAGCGGCCGCGGACGCCCAAGAGCGTTTCAAGACCAATAAATATAGCTGTCTCGGTCTCGCCGCCCAGTACGAATTTGTACCATTCGACTTCGAGACGCTCGGACCGTGGGGCAAGGAGGCACGGGGGCTACACAGAGCACACAGTAAACGCCTTAGGCTGGATTTGACCAATCTTTTTAACCAAGAGTAACGCTTACTCTTGGGTACTAATGTCAAAATCCCATAGTAATTTGACGTTACTATCTGAGAGTAAGCGTTATTCTCGGAATAAAAATTTGGTAAAACGCAGCCTTAGAGAGGCAACGGGTGATCCTCGCGCAGGCGGCTTTCTTGCGCAAAGAATTGCAAAAGCAATTCAGCGCGGGAATGCCGCCTGCGTGTTGGGCACCATGCCCAGGAATCCTGGATTAGATTTTTAAGGTAGGTAGTTAGTTTTTCTGTTTTTTTCTCTTTATTTCTGTTTTTTTTTAAGGTTTTCTTAAGGTAGTTTTGTATTCTTAAGGTGGTTTTTTTTTGTTTTTAATTTTAAGTTACTTAATTAATATTGTCTTCTGTTACCGCGATTGTTATTTATTAATTATAATAAATGTAATAGTTTATTTACTATTTTCCGTATTTTTTTCTTAATGCGACCATTATACTGATGACGCCCTAACGGATCACCAGCATTTTTGTTACTCTCTCTATATTATTTTGTTAATAAGAAGTAAAGAAGATAACATAAACATTTTGAAGATATTCTTAATTGTTCAACTGTATTACAATAGTGTAACAGAAACAATAATAGTATTTTATACAATCGTGATATAATGAAGGGTTTTTCAGTCGAGTACCGTGTTTAGGCCACGAAGCTTGCTGAGTGGCCTAAGTAAGGTACGAGATTGAAAAACTTAATTATATTACGATTGTATACAATACTTTTTCTACGAGTCATCATCATCATCATCTATGGAGGAACAATTTCATCATTCAATTTCATCGACTTAACAAGGATGTAACACAAAAAGATGGCCGGCAGGCCGGCGCGGGGGGCGCGGTCGGTGCAGGCGTGAGGCGCGCGCTCGGCAAAGTACCAAAATAAGTATAGAATTTGTATGAAGTTCTATTATAGTTGCCTACAGCGTATCGAAATGGGATATTATAGTTGAGTTGGACTGACTAATATCGAAAAGTATGAGCTTATAGGTTTGTCTATGTACTCGTAATTGGCAGATTAAAGTCGGCGAGTAGAAAAAAAAACTTTCAAATCTGTTCTTATACTTGTATTTTAAATTATTCACATCTGTATTGAAAAACGTCGTTCGATACACGTGCGGTATATGTCATTTTTCACTCGTCCCGAATATTGCCTCGGCCCTCGTGTAGTAATGACATCCTTTCCGCACTAGCATCGAAATGTACGACTACTAATAAATAATAATGAATACTATTTTTTTCAGAAACCTGTTGTCTTCAAGAGTTGTGGGGTTATAGACCTATCTTATGAATCCTATTTATCGGTATGTTTCGTTTATTTGTGATTTTAGTCTAAAGATAAACTACAGTCATGGTATGAAATACAGGATGGGTCAAAATAACCAGACCAATTTGAACAACGTTCCTATATTCCTATCGGTATTACAATGAAATAATATTATGTTTATGTAACGCCTCCTAGCCTAGTCGGTAGTGACCCTGCCTACGAAGCAGGAGGTCCCGGGTTCGAATCCTGGTCAGGGCATTTATTTGTGTGTTTATCACGAATATTTGTTCCACGAGTATTTATATGTATCTGTCTATTATTATATATATCGTCGCCTAGTACCCACACACAACACAAGCCTTATTGAGCTTACCGTGGGACTAGGTCGATTTGTGAAGATTGTCCCACAATATTTATTTATTATTTATTGATTAGCACGTTTGTTTGAGTAGCGATTTTTGACTTTTCAAACTCAAACTCAAACGGATTTATTGAAATAGGCCAAAACTCAGCACTTTTCAACGTCAAATTGAATACACGATACAAAAAAAAATATTATACAAAACAAGTACCTAACACTTAATTCTAATAAATATGTCAAAATAAAAAGATATAAAATTTAAATTGAAATAAAACAATGTCAACAGAAATTAAAATAACAAGTAACAAAATAATAAGTAAGTCATTATGATCCATTCATTCGTTCACTCGTTCATTTTCCGGTCGTTCATTCCCATTTCCCATCCATCTACTCTCTTTCAATCTTCTCAATTTTGGAAAACGAAGGAAATGAACTCATTTCAAATTAGGCACTTATCTTTTTAGGGTTCCGTACCCAAAGGGTAAAAAACGGGACCCTATTACTAAGATTCCGCTGTTCATCCGTCTGCGTGTCTGTCCGTGTGTCACGCAGTCCGACTCGCACTATTTAGGGTTCAGTAGTCAACTAGGAATAGTTTCGCCATGTCTGCCCGTCTGTCTGTCCGCGGGTATGCTCAGTGACCGTTAGTGCTCGAGTGCTGAAATTTGGTACGAAAAGACATATCAATCACGTCAACAAAGTGGTGAAATAAAATGTTGAAAAAATATTATTTTAGGGTAAGTAAGGGGTACCTCCCGTACACCGTTTTTTTTCTTCATTTGAACCCTAGAGTATGATGTGAGGTATCGTTCGATAGGTATTTAAAAAAGAATAGGGGTTTGCGAAAAACATTTTTTGATCAAGCAGATAATTTCGGATATAATCGCTCCGGAAATTAAAAAAAATGAGTCCTCCCCCCTCTAACGCAAGTCCAAAAAATATGAAAAAAAAAACATGAATATGAAGACTTTCTAGAAAAAATATTTTGAACTTGGTTAAGCGATTTTTGATTTCATGCAAAAAAAAACGTATTTTCTCAGTTAAAAGGGCGTATAAGTCGGAAGAGCTGTGATTATAATCCTATTTTATTGTTATAAGCATGGTATCTATTTAAGTTCGCCTATTGTGACGGACGGTAAACTACGGAACCCTACACTGAGCATGGCCGACATGCTCTTGGTCGGTTTTTACATCCACGTATTCTATTTAACGAAGTCGATTTGGATAAAATTAACCGATTTTTATAATTCTATGTTTTTACTCATTTTCAGATTGTGAAGATGTCGTACTCCATATTCTCAGTTTTGTTTTAAATAAAGTGCAAATTCGATTTCAATGTGTAGTTAAATAGTTTTTATGAAGGAATGTTAGCAAAATGGCAGCTCTTAAATTCAAATAAATCTTAATACAATGATATATGATTTTTATTAAAACTCGATACAGTTCATACATATTAAGATCAGGGGCCTTACCATGACGTCTTAACGCGATTCAGTTACGACCTAAACTGAGTCGCTACCATACAACTGAAGGCCTAGTATAAAAATTGTACGACATTAACTTCTGGACCGCGTTAGCGTATCGAGAGTTCAAATTATGTTTGCCGTTTATTTAAATCATTCGGTAACTTTCATATTTTGACGTTAGTGAGAAGTTAATGTCGTAAAATTTTTATACTAGGCCTTCTGAGCCTAAACCGAACCCGAACTGAATCGTGTTAAGATTATGACGTCATGGTTCAGTAAAGTTTGGGAACCGCTTCTATAACCGCGAATGTCTGCGATCGTGAGGTGGACTATTGTGCCTCTGCGCTCGAATATGCGAAACGCGTTCCACCGAAATAATGAAGCATTCAGGCTAATTGCTGGCAAATCCGCCAGATCTGACAATAAATGTATGGGAAATTAGTCTGGCGGATGCCCGGCGGACATACTCTGAAGATCTGACGGATTGCCCGAACGTATATCAAAATCAAATCAAAATAACTAACTAGTTATGCAATGGAAACTGGGCCTATACCACGAAAATCGAACGATTGCGGATTTGTATCCACATCTCTGTCACACTTGCATATTGGAGTGACAAAGAGGTTTTCCCGTCAAAGCCAATTTTCGGTGTTCGTGGTAGGCGTCCTAGTCGTAGGTGGTTAAGGGTTAATATGTCTGACGATAGTTTAAATTCGATAATTCATCAATTATTTTAATAACAGTTAATTAAGCAATTAAAGTACGTAATCCGTCCCTGTCATTAATTACCAACGTTTAATTAATTACCAGTCTCAACAAACCTTTAACTTGTAACTTATTTGCCTTCGTCTGGACCTAACGCAACGGTCTCGCAATGAAGCCCCGAAAATATCGGAAAAATAAAACCACAGAACTATTCCGCAAGGTGGATAAATTTAACTTCTTCTGCAGCAATACGAGCTTCTGGGTAGACGACATCGGTATACCAGACCTGGTCTTGAAGTCGTACACGAAAATGTACAAAGTGTTGAATGCAGGTGTTGTTCTGTTGATGGCAGCGCAGATAGGAGCATTCTTTACACAAAATAACTTGACGGAGAAACAAATATCTGATCACTATCTGATGTCGTTCTCGCATATAGTTTTGTACTCTTTCACACTCTCTTTGATTCACCACAAGGATACGGTCACAGAAATATTGTATGCGCTAGCTGTGACTCTGAAGAAGGATTTCAATGACAAAGAGACTGAGAAACATATGAAAAAGCGCACCATATATTACGCGTCTGCATTTGTGTGTCTAGGCTTTAGCATAATCATATCATATGGCGCAGATGGATTGCTCCGGGTATTGTTTTCAGGTAAGAATACCATGACTTCTCTTTACACAATACAAGCTTTATATTAGTGTTTGCTCCGGGAAATACTAATTATACTCGTGACTTTTTTATGATAAAAATGTTGACGAAACTATAAATAATAGTAAAGCATGAATTAAATCATATATTATTTTAGTATTATAAATGTTTTGATTTATATTTTTAAATAGTTCACACTCACTACGAATATATATGTCGAATTTGAAAAATATATTTTTTTTCGTATTTCATACAAAATAAATTAATATGTGTTTTATTGTAAAAGGTCCTTGAGATGATACACGAAAGTAAGTATCAAGTATGACAACGCTGAAACTTTAATAACAAGACAGCACATACCAAAAGCTTAGTACTAGATGGTTTAGCAACCCTTTACAATGGTTTAGTTAGTAATTTTATTTCTTGAATATCTCAAAAACTGTTATAGTTAAGACACTAGTTTCTTAGAAAAATTAACCTGAATAATCTCCCTTTAAAGGTAACACATTAAAAACAGGTTGTATGTTTTAGTTGTTTGGGTACTGTCGACGTATCTTATGAAGGTCGCGATATTTTTTCATATATTCAAGCAGCTCGTCAGACGCTCTCGGAACAGCTGGCTTCTTTTTGGATCTTATTCGTTTAACAAGGAAATGTAAATCTATATATATGTTGAATAATTTATTAAAATTATAGTTTACTAGCTTTTCCCGGCGGCTTGCCCGCGTACTAAACGTAATTTAGTACGTAATTTAGAACCTCTCGAACCCTTTATTATGTGGCTCCCGAGTTTTATCACGAACAAAACTAGAAATTCAAGATTGGGGCCGTCGATGGTGGCGTTGGTGGTTCGTTAGAAAGAACCTTTCGGATCATCGGATATCGAGTTTCATCACAAGCAGATCATAACTCAAGAAATTACAGACGACGGCTGTTTTTATTTCGACGGACGAGGTTGCTAAATCAGTTTTAACTTCAGATTCTTCATAAAGAACCTCTCGGATCCTCAGATATCGATTTTAACATATCGGATCAAACACGAAATAATTCAAGATGGCGGCCACTTCTCGCAATTTTGACTACAGATTCGTTATTGAGGAATTTCCCGGATCCCCAAATACCGGTTTTTATCACGGTCGGATTAAAACTCAATAAATTTAAGATGGCCCCTTTTCGCAATTTTGATCTCAGATTTGTTAAAAATAATCTCTCTCGGATTAAAATTTAAGAAATTTTAAATGGCAGCCGTTTTCGCAATATTGACCTCAGATTCTTTATGAAGAATCTCTTGGATCTTCAGAAATCGTTTTTATTACGATCGGATAAAAACTAATATTTTGTATTTCACTTTCGTTGTAGGTACTAAATATCACGGTAGATGGCGCTGTACGGTGTGTCAAATTTATACATCGCGCTAACGGCATTTTCATTGGGTTTGAATATAAATATGGGTTTGGGTTTTATTTTAATATATAGGCTTTATTTGTCACTTTTGTTTTACGTTTGTAATTTCTTCACATGTAAGGGTAGTAGTATACATATATACGCCACGATGGATATTAAAATCATCGTTGCTTTCGTAATCAGCAATCCGGCAAACTCTGGACACAATACCCATGTTGGAGCCTGCACCGGGGCCTTCACAACCTGACCCCACTTTTGCCTGGTTTGAGCTTATCGCCCAATCCGCGCCCCCGAGCCCGAGCCGAGCCTGCGTGTCCCGATCGTCGCAGTCAGGAGCCTCTACTTCTGTCAACGGCTATATACTCAGATGGTATTGTACCCTTTTTTAGGGGTTGATTTCGTATTCGTGTTCTCGAAAACACCTGACGTATTTACTAATTTCTCGTTAGGAATACTCCTGTGAAGTTTTGAATAAAATAGTCTGATTGATCTTGTTTCCCGATATAAACTTTCCAACCCCTCAACAAATCCCATTTCACCCCTTTCATTTTGAACAATCATTTCTTCTTTCTTTCTTAGCCCGTGTACTAAATATTTTCAATCGTAACGTAATTTAAAAATCAATTTGGCGGCTTTGATTCGTTATAAAGAACCTCTTGAACCCTTTGATAATTACCAACCGAGTTTTATTACGATCAAAACTCTAGAAATTCAAGTTGGCGGTTGTTTCTCACAATTTTGACTTTTGATTCGTTATAAAGAACCTATTGAACTCTGTGATATATAGGTACCTACCGAGTTTTATTACGATCGCAACTCTAGACATTCAAGTTGGCAGTTGTTCCTGACAATGTTGGCTTCTGATTCGTTATAAAGAACCTATTGATTTATTGAACTCTGTGATATATACATACTTACCGGGTTTTATTACGATCAAAACCCTAGAAATTCAAGTTCACGGCCGTTTTACACAATTTTGAATTCTGGTTCTTTAGAAAGAACCTTTCCGATTCTCAGATACTGATTTTCATCAGTTTCATCACGATCAGATCATAACTGGAGAAATTTAAGATGGTAGCCGTTTCTTGCAGTTTTGACTTCAGATTCGTTGTTCTCTCGGATCTTCTTTCTTAATCGATTAGAACGTGAATTCTGAAAACTCCTTTCTTAAACCCCCTACACCTTAATAAGAAACCTACCATGCCAAATTTCAAATTTCTAGAACCAGAAATAAACAATAAAACGACACCCATATTGATATTTTTAGATTTCGACCCCATCGCGGCCCAACATCAGGGGAGATGGTTTTTCACAATCGCCACGTTGGATTTTAAAATCGTCGTTGGTTTCGTAATTAGCGACCCAATAAACCATGAAAACGATACCCATGTTGTTGTTTTTACTTTTTCATCCCTTTTCCCCCTTTTAGGGGTTGAATTCTCAAAAAACCAGAAATAAATGCTAACTTATTTATTTTTATAAATACTCCTGTAAAGTTTCAAATAGAATAGTCCAACTAATCTTGTTTCCCCATACAAATTTTGGACCCCCAAATCACCCCCTTAGGGGTTACAATTTTGTTTTTTTTTTCTTAGTTCACCTCAAAACTTTATAAGGAACCTACGAGCCTACCTACCAGCTGGATCCAGTGATCGGCTAATAACCATTGATCATATAAGTGACAACGATGTTCGTAGAGCTATCAACTCCCTGCGTCCAAAACTCACTCAGGGACCCGATGGCATCCCCCAGTTTATCGTCAAGGATTGCTGTGAAGCGTTTGTTCAACCTCTTAAGCGTATTTTTAACTTGGCACTAAAAAATAAAATCTATCCAACAGCCTGGAAGACGTCCAAAGTATTGCCCATTCATAAATCGGGATTAAAATCGGATGTCAAAAACTACAGGCCGATTGCCGTGCTCAGTATCTTCGGTATAGTTTTCGAGTCGATCATTTATACAAAAGTTCTTGGACAGCTAAACGGTTGGTTCTGTGATGAGCAACACGGATTTTTACCAAAACGCTCAACTACATCGAACTTGCTTAATATAGTATCTATGATAGCCAATAATTTGGACCAAAAAAGGCAAGTGGACGTGGCTTACTTTGATTTCCGCAAGGCATTTGACCAAGTTAACTGCGACATCTTACTTATGAAACTCTGTTTGAGCGGTTTTTCTACCAATTTGCTCGAGCTTGTAGCAAATTACCTCTCAGACAGATTTCAATATGTGTGCTATGAAGGATCTAGGTCCAATCCCTTTTTGATTACGTCTGGCATTGGACAAGGTAGCAACCTTGGCCCCCTGTTATTTCTAATTCTTATAAATGACCTTCCAGCCGCTCTCAAGTTCTCTTCGTCCTTGTTGTTCGCCGACGACCTAAAACTTGCTCTCCCTATAAATACTTCTCACGACTGCGTTATCCTACAATCTGACATAGACGCTGTGCATACATGGGCACAGAAGAACAGTCTCGCTCTCAATAAAGAAAAGTGCACTGTCATGGCATATACGCGAGCGCGTAACCCAGTATGCGCAACAAGTTAGAGGGACAACCGCTGAAACGAGTCTGTGAAATTAAGGACCTAGGCACCTGGTTTGATTCACAGCTTACATTTAACCAGCATATAATCAAGGTCTGCAATGAAGCCAGGAGATGTCTGGGGTTTGTTATTCGGCAAGCCAAATTATTCGAAAACAAACATGCTATTTCCATTCTGTACAACGCGTTCGTGCGTAGCAAGCTGGAAACAAATGCTGCAGTCTGGAATCCCCATGAGCAACAATATACCCTCCTGGTGGAAAAAGTCCAAAAACCGTTTGCCCGATTTCTGTACAAAAGGTTGTATGGGTACTACCCCTACTTATATCCCACGTTGTTTGTCAACGGTATGGTGGATTGCACGACTCTCGAGGCCCGAAGAAATATTTCCCTCATTAAATATTTCTTCCGATTAATCCGGGGAGTAGTATCGAATTCCGCCTTACTCTCACAAATGCCAATACGGATTCGACCGCGCAGCCGTGGCTTGTTCGCCGGCCCACCGGCCAGGACGCGCGAGCTTACCTTCTCTCCGTCCGGTACATCGAGTAATGGCTCTGATGAACAACATTTTGAACAGCGATTGCCGACTTGATTTGTTTTTTACTTCTGAGAATCTGTTCCTGACAGCATCCAGCCGATACCTGGAATCTATTGTGGCCAAGAGTTCCATTTGAATTCATAATAGCTATTTAGGATAGTATTTATTTAATTGAGTTTGACATTGTTCTAATATCCGCATATTTCTTGTAAATTTTAGTTTTCTGTCTTTTAGTGTTTCTTATGTTATTTGCTAGTCTTAAGTTGTTTATAATTCAGTTGTAAATGTTAGGAAATAAGGAATGTATGTAATATATTATTATGATTAGCGCGTAAGGTTTAGCTGTTAGCGCTAATTTACAATAAACAATAAACAAAATATCCATATCTACGTGGCAAATTTGGAATCTCTAGGACCAGCAGTTTGGGCTGTGCGTTAATATGTCAGTCAGTCAGTTTCTTCTTTTATATATATAGATAGATTAGTTCGATCCCAGCCCTGGGCGCTGGGAGCCTTGGTCACTTTATCTTTCCTAAAAGTAGTGTAGTAAAAGAACCTTTAGTATCCTCAGATATTGATTTTGATCATGATCGGATCAAAACTGAAGAAATTCAAGATGGCGGCCCCTTTCGGCCTCATTATTGAATGCAGCGGTTGTTCTGTTCATGGCAGCGGAGTTAGGAGCATTCTTTACACAAAAGAACTTAACGGAGAAAGAAAAACCTGATGACATTCTGAAGTTATTTAATTACTCTATAACACTCTCTTTGATTTAACATAATGATAAGGGCACAGAAATATTATTTGCGCTAGCTGTGAGTCTGAAGACAAAAGAACTTAACGGAGAAAGAAAAACCTGATGACATTCTGATGACGTTTGCGCACATAGTTATTTAATTACTCGATAACACTCTCTTTGATTTACCATAATGATAAGGGCACAGAAATATTATTTGCGCTAGCTGTGAGTCTGAAGAAGGACTTAAATGATGAAGAGACAAAAACACACGCTACAACGAAACAAATTTTACGCGTATGTTTTTCTGTCCTTTTGCTTTAACGCGCTCATTTTTTATGGCTTGGACGGATAGATCCAGGTACTATTTTTAGGTAAGAATACTACTAAGTACCTTCTCTTGTTTACAACACAAGCCTATTCACTTTATACAAGCGGAATACCTACCTCCTGTGACGGTACAGATATCCTACCCTTAATTCGGTTGCGAGATCCATTTAAAATGCTAAGAAAAGCAAAATAAAGGAAATAATAACCTGACAAAATCCGGTGTTGTGTTTGTTACGATTTCACGTGATATTCCAACAAATATACCTCAGTATGACTTAAATTCACTTCACCACATTCACAATTTCATTGATTATATTGATTATTGAATTTATCTATCAAAATAATAAGAAATAAACTTAATTTATAACGCCTTAAATAATTTCATTCCGGGAATCATCACGAGAAAGGCGACTTTATTTAGAAATTGCCAGTCTTTGTAAGTAACTCTTCCTTGTCCCAAGTAATATAAGCCGACTAAGCAGAAAGCAGCTGCGCCCTCATATTTCACATACAAGTTTATGACATTTGGTAACTTACTTATTTTGACTTATTGTTTCCGTGCTCTCCGATCCGATCAAATTTCATACAAAAAAGCGTGACCGGCGCTGGACGGGGCCTTCCGATGCTTCCGATCTGTCAGAGTTTTGGGCTCTGTGAACACGTGACGCCTTCCATACTAAAAAAAGCCCCGTCCCGTCCCGTCCTAGTGTGAGTCATCCTTAATACAGACAAGTAAAACAATTTTACATTTAAATACGTAAAACATGCCAATAATGCAATTTATTCATAATTAAAAAGGGAATACTTTATATAGTAGTAAAAATCAGTCATAAGTTTATAAATCTTTTTGCAAGTAGCTAAACGCCGTTTGTTAAAGCCTTGGTAATTAATCAACCGCGTAGCATGATAATTGAGCGATTGACGGATTGAGAATTCGGGTTTCACTCTGTCACACTTGCTTATCGGAATAATAGAGAGAGATGTCCAATGACGCGGAGTTTGGTTGTTCATGAAGGATCAATGAGGACTACCGCGAGTGAATTCGCCGCTAGGGGCGCTGGTATCGTGGGTCCTACGAAAAGAGGTTATATGTTATTTTCAGTACATTTCTCATTCGTTTTTAATGTAAGGCGTGCTTATTTTGAAAAATATGCCCTTTTAGGAATTAATTCATAGAAATATATTAAATACAAAAAAATATTATTTTGGCTATCAAAAAAGCATTAAATTGAAAGTGTAAAATAAGTAACAACACAGGCGTACCAACTAGAAACTACTAAAAAGTAACTATTAATCACATATACTAAAGATATTATCAATTTGATATGTAAAAACCATTATCTTGCGAATTCCTACTACGAATACTTTAAATTTGCCAACCTTCTCTCAATTCCTGTAAATGTTTAATATTTCTACTTGATTACCATCTCGATTGTTGTTAAAGATCCTATTTATCTATTTCATCCATCGAAATATTCAATTATCTATGAAAACTATAACATCACTAATATCTTGCTATAAATCTCTTAACTTTATCAATCATCACCTAATTCAATGTAAATAAACATATTATATTCTTCTATTTATCGTCATCATCATCTATCTCATGTAATACAAACTCTAACAAATAATATCATCTTTCAAGTAAATTGTTATCAAAAGAAATCCACTTCTAAATTGTATTCATCATTAATTCAACTGAATGTTTCTCAATTGCTTAATCAAATAAATAAATATAGGTCCTATACATCCACTAACGGTTAAGTGTTCCAATAATAGTTAAATATAAATGTTTTATGGTATCAGAAACATAGCTTGTCACACTTTAAAGAACTAAAGTTATCTGCGTCACAAAATAGAGTCCTACCACTAATTTAAACGACCAGGCCAATTAATTAAGTTAATTTTAATGCGTTTAATTAAAATAAAATAAATGTAGTGGGGGGGAGTTACACACTTTCTGAATCAGAGGTAAAATGCCTCTTCTGGTACACAAGAGGGTTTTGCCTATAAATATCCTCTGCGCTGGCGCGAAGGGGTTGTCCACCCCCTTTATTCTCAGTCACCGAAAAGCAACTTGCAAATATTAAGTAATATTTCGGACCCAAGTGAGGGCTGAATATGATTTAAGAACCACGGTTTGAACTTGAACCCGTGACCTGATTGAAAGTCGAATATACCCATAGTCCTACCTTTTAACTTAGTGCATTGGTGGGCCTTTATCACAATTCATCTCTTTAATATTCTCAACTTTTATTGGATTTAACGAATGAATTAAAACAAGACAAAAAAACACAATCACGAGGGCTGCAAAATGTAGCCTCTACGAGACGGCCTGATTGTCCAAGAGCAAAGGAAAACAGTTTAAATAGTTGTATATTGTCACGATCCTCAGACACGAGGGAATGACTAAGAAAAAGCACTAAATAGCAACGTGAGGTGTGATATGTTACAGATGGCAACTTCGTCACCGTCATAACAGCCTGGCCCGAGGTGCATGACCAATCCCTCCTAGCCGGCATCGGTCGAGTCACCATCTACATCCTGTGGTTGCTCTGGTTGTTCCGCATCACGACAGTGTACATCCTCGTTCTGATTATCGCCATCTCCCTCAGCCATCAGTACATTAATCTACAGAAGTATTTCAAGAGTATTGAGGGAATATTTGAAGAGAGGATCAGTCAGAAGGATAAGGAGGAAAAGTTTGAAAGAGCCCTTAAGCTTGGTATAAGATTGCATGCTGCTACTATTTGGTGAGGGTTCAATGCACCTACTTACCAGAGATATTGAACTAACCCGGAGTTAGGCGTTTTTTAGTTTGGAACTCCGGGTTAGTTCGCTAACCCTGGTTGGCTAAAGCGTCGATGTAGATTAAAGACGCAGTAATGATCCAACATAAGTGTGACCAAAGAGCTCTTTGGTTTACTAATATTGCCTATGGTTTACTAATAATGTCATGGCAAAGTATCATTTGGCCGAATCATCAAATGGCATGCAGCGTTTAACTTAAAGCTTTTCGCAATGCTAACTTAACTTTCTGGGCCAGTTACATCACCTGGGCTTAGCCATATAACCCGGAGTTAAGCGTTTTTTTTTGGGCTTTGGCAGTTTAACTCCGAGTTAGAGCCTAACCCTTGGTAGGGCAAGTGGGCATTAGGCAATAAGTTTGTTGGGGAATTGAATTATGGGGAAATAATCGGCGAAATGGGAGTTCAGCGTGCTCTTTACCTCTTTACTTATATTTCTGGCGGCGAATAAGCACTAGGTAAGTTGGGGAACTTACCTGGATGCACAGTGATGCACTGTGTTGTTTGTGATGAGCCAAATATTGTCCCTTAGCCTATGAAAATACTTAAACCTTGTACCACTATTCGTAACGCAACGTGCGTATAGCTTACATTAAAGAGCTCATCAGACCCATTTGCTATGGTCCGCGTCATGGCAATCAAAAACTTACCATTTTACAAGACCTTCCTTCTGATGATTAACAGTTTTGGTGCAGATCAAGTTTTAATAATGGTGGTTAACTTTCAGGTGCGTACAACAAGTTCAGAAGACTTGCGGCAACGTATTTAGCGGACACATAATAGTCAACATCTATGCTCTTGTGCTGCTCATGTCGCAGTTAAAGGTACCGATAAACGTATCTTAGCGCTTTTCATGATTCAGCCAGAAATCAATTTTTTTCGATCGAAATAGTTTAAAACGCCTATAAGCCAATTTGTGTGAGTGATCGCCTAGATACTGTGAGTGTGTTTTGTCGAGGTGACTTTCGAGTGAGTTCCAATAGTGGTGAACATAAACGAACAAGAAAGAGGATAGATTGTTATGGCTATCCTTAATGTTTTGGACGCCATGTCAAACACAAAAAAGCTACTCAGATGCCACGTCATCAAAATGTCAAAACTAAAGTTGAACTTTATGCTTGCTGTATAATTCTTTGATGTATGTATATGCTTTAGTATAGATTTATTTTACTCTGTGGTCTGTGACCGATATATCGGTCATTGGCGTTGAACCGATTATTTGAATCGGTCATTTACATCTTTGAAGCGGAAGAGGTAAAGTGTCAACCTACCTGCAAACTTCAGTTTTCTCGTGAACATAGCGGTTGCTATATCGCCAAAATATCAGGAGCTCAAATCAAATAAAAATCCGCGGTAAGACCCCGTGTTCATTAGTTAAAATAACAAAAAAAATCTGTATCCCGTAGCATGCCGACCGCTCGCTGAGCCACGTTCTACAAACCGCAGTTACTATCGCGAGCTTGCTGTTCAGCACTGGAGTCGTCATGTGGAACGCAGGGGATGTCACTGTCGAGGTAAATCATGCTTCAGCTTAGTACTCCCAGTAAGTATAGCAACAGAGGTAAGCATCAGGCACAGACCTGATGCTTACCTCTGTTTCCTAAAGGGATCCGATGGCTTTGTTTTGCAAAAGGGACATTTTGCAAGTAGGTAGGACGTAGGTGGGTCTGTTGTTGTCCGCTATATACGCATTTATGCTCTGTACCTTTTCTTGTCCAAGCAAGATTTTAGGCCTGGAAGCTTTAACCTTCTTGCAATTCCTTTAACGCGTACTGTAGCATGTCAGAAATCTCCTCTTATTATTGCTCTAACACTTCTGAACGCGCTTCAGTCATGGGCACTTGAAAGTGATTTGTTTGGAAGTCGATGGATAAATATAGCATCTGCTTGAAGTATTGTATGTAAATTGGTTTTATGAATAAAGCAGTATGAGTATGAGTATGAGTATTGCGAGAGGGTGGATGGTAGTGGAATTTTATAATGTTACTCAGTGTAGTAATTCTGAATTGTGCAGTAATTTGATTTGTACTGTTAGACTGTATATATTTCATTTGAAATATATACATATATAAATAAATATGAAAATGCATATACCTACATTTATTTTCAAAATATATACAGTAAGTGTGACTTACCTAACTTCCTACCTCTACCTACCTTAAATTTAAAATAGGTCCTTGAGGCATTGTACCATTGTAAATAAATAAATGTATCCAAAACTTGTACCTAGGTTTATTTTTGCTCGTTTTCAGGCTGAAAATTTACCAGCGGCCATCTATATGTCAGGTTGGCAGAACTGTACCAACAAGTCTTCTTGCCGTATCCGGCGACTGTTGCTCATTGCCATGGCCCAAAGTCAGGTACCATATTTTCGTTTACAGTTCGTTGATCTTATTGCAGGGGTCGCCAAAGTTTTACGGAGAGGGCCACAACTAAGCTTTCGGCTGTTTCATTTGAAATGGAAGGAAATGGGAATGGGCCATTTAAATTCCAAGGGCCGAGTTAGCTTAGCAGGTCTTTATGCGCCTCTGCATTTAAATTATTACGTAATACTTAGTATACTTACTAATTGAAACGGGACATGGGTTACTATGCTGATGATCCATGTACGGGCGTTATCAGTATCGTAATCTGATTAAGATATAAAGGATAAATGTTAGACCCTATTTTTAGGATTATACGACTTTGTCCCATACAAAAAAAACTTTTCATTTCTCTTGTTCGAAAAGTTCGATTTTAAGTCGTGGCTAGGCGACATAAAAACGCTTTTCGTACTCTAGAAGTCTAGAGCATAAATTAACACCGTAGCTCGCGGCGGCCCCGCGCCCCGCGCTGGCCGCCTGCGAGCGGCGGGGAGAACCCAAGCGCGCGAGCATGAATGTTCAATGATTTAAAGTGAAATAAATCTTTATATTTTTCTTAAAGCAGAGTGTATATATATTATAACTGATCACCGCCGGTTGTCGGGCTTTCAGTTCATTCCTATTTTCGTCAAGTTCTCGACGACGACGGGATTCAAAATTATTCGCACCTCACGCATAAATACCCATTTTATCCTCGACTACTATTATTGGTCCTCGTTGCACTGCGACCAATAAATTGCCTCGTCTAGAATGGGTTACTTTATGCCCTTAATATATAATATACTACTTTTCGTAATTTTTTTTATTCTTCACTAGCATTTTTGTTATTCTCTGTATTATTTAGTTAATAAGAAGTAAAGAAGATAACATAAACATTTTGAATATGTTCTTAATTGTTCAACTGTATGTGGTATTACAATGGTGTAACAGAAACAATAAAAAAACTTTCAAATCTCTTCTTATACTTGTATTCTAATTTATTTTCCATCTTTATTAAAAAAATGTCATGCGATACACGTGCGGATATGTTATTTTTCATTCGTTTCGAGTATTGCCTCGGCACTCGTGTAGTAATGAATGATATACTTTCTGCACTAGCATCAAAATGAACTACTAATAAATAATAATGAAATGTTATTTTTTCAGAAACCGGTTGTCATCAAGGGTTGTGGATTTATAGGCCTTTCTTATGAATCCTATTTATCGGTAAGTTTCGTTTATTTGTGATTTTAGTTTAACGAAATACAGGATGGGTCAAAATAACCAGACCAATTTTATAGTAGTTTATGTGATTGTATATAATGAAAGGCATTAAAACACGAGGGTTTTAAGGGTGCCAATTTTCATAACGTTCGATATTAAAATAACGTGCGGTGCGACTTGCGTGCGTCAATGTATGCAATGGAAAATTCGTTTCAAACTAAACGTCATCTCGACTGATATTAGAATGGAGTTCAAATCAAATTTTCTTGTGTCAGATGTGTTCGAAATTTGAACAAAAATAATATTATCGGAATCAATAATATTATTTAGCTATAATAACATTAACACAGATAATAAATTTGTTGTAACAAAAAAGTTTATTTTTATGGGGTCTTTATGTGCGATTTTTGAACGCATTATTGAGGGCTAATGACATGTGGGTATATAAACGTTCCTATCGGTACCTACAATCGGTATTATAATTTGTTGTTAATTTTAGTAAATTATTTTTAGCTTGGTCAGTTAAGCAATTTTATTTTTTTGCAAAAAACGAATAAGCTCATAAGTCGTAAGAGCTGAGATATCTTCGCTTCTTATTCCTTTTTAATTGTTATGTATTAGCATGGTATCTATAGTCTCACAAGTCAAGGCTGCAGTAGTTTTTTTTAATATGAGCGTCCTTTTTTTCGGTATAAAAAAAAACAGGGAGGCATATAAATTTAAACAAAAATCTACTGCAGCCTTGACTTGTCAGACTATATTAAAACCCTTTTTAAGTTCGCCTATTGTGATGGACGGTAAATTACGAAACCCTACAGTGAGCAATTGAACATGGCCCGACATGCTCTTGGCCGGTTTTTAGATCCACTTGACATGTATTCTATTTAACAAACTCGATTTAGATAAAATTAACCGATTTTTATAATTTCAGATTGTGAAGATGTCGTACTCCATATTCTCAGTTTTGTTTTAAAAAAAGTGCAAATTCGATTGCAATGTGTAGTTAAATAGTTTTTATGAAGCAATGTTAGCAAAATTGCAGCTCTTAAATTCAAATAAATCTTAATACAATGATATATGATTTTTATTACAACTCGATACAGTTTATACATATTAAGATCAGGGGCCTTACCATGAAGTCTTAACGCCATTCAGTTAACGACCTAAACTGAGTCGCTACTCGCTACCATACTGAGCCTAAACATAACCTAAACTGAATCGCGTTAAGACGTCATGGTAAGGCCCCAGACCAGTAAAGTTTGGGAACCGCTTCTATACTATTGTGCCTCTGCGCTCGAATAATATGCGAAACGCGTTCCACCGAAATAATGAAGCATTCAGGCTACTTGCTGGCAAATCCGCCAGATCTGACCATGTATGTATGGGAAACTTGTCTGACGGATGCCCGGCGGACATACTCTGAAGATCTGACGGATTGCCGGAACGTATATGGCCGGCCTATACCACGAACATCGAACGAATGCGGATTTGTATCTCCATCTCTGCCACACTTGGAGTGACAAGGAGGTTTTCCCGTCAATGCCAATTGTCGATGTTCGTGGTACTTGCAGGTGGCGCCACCTTCAAGCAGCACAGGGAGGGAGTCGGCGCGGCGAAGTACAAGCCCAAATGGACATACGGGGGTCTGTGTTGTGACTAATCGAAGTGTGATTTGCGAAGATTTGTTAGTGTAGGTAGTTGTATAATTTTCTGTGTTAGTGTCGTCATTACAGATTGGTTTCTGTGTGTAATGTGTGAGAAATGCGTCTGTGTGCACGTTTCCGGTAAGATATCACTTTAAAGTCTCTCTTCCAGCTTTAGGAGGCCCGTGTTACTCGAAGGGCTGCGACCACGTCGGTCTGCGTTCCATGTATAAAATACAATTGCTGTAAATGGAACTTCCTAACAATGTAAACAAACCGTTATGCAAAATGTTAGGTTATTACGATCAATGCGGCAGTGATCGTAATAACCTAACTTTATACTCCTAACTAGTTATGCAATGGAAACTGGGCCTATACCACGAAAATCTAACGATTGCGTATTTGTATCCACATCTCTGTCACACTTGCATATTGGAGTGACAAAGTTTTCCCGTCAAAGCCAATTTTTGATGTTCGTGGTAGGCGTCCGGGTCGTAGGTGGTTAAAGGTTAATATGTCTGACGATAGTTTAAATTAGATAATTCAACAGTTATTTTAATAACCGTTAATTAAGCAACTAAAGTAGGTAGGTACGTAATCCGTCCCTGTCATTAAAATAAACGTTTAATTAAGTACCAGTCTTAACAAACCTTTAACTTGTAACTTATTTGCCTTCTTCTCGACCTAACGCAACGGTCTCGCAATGAAGCCCCGAAAATATCGGAAAAATAAAACCACTGAACTTTTCCGCAAGGTGGATAAATTTAACTTCTTCTGCAGCAATACGAGCTTCTGGGTAGACGACATCGGTATACCAGACCTGGTCTTGAAGTCGTACACGAAAATTTACAATGTGTTGAATGCAGGTGTTGTTCTGTTTATGGCAGCGGAGATAGGAGCGTTCTTTACACAAAACAACTTGACGGAGAAACAAATATCTGATCAGTATCTGATGACGTTCTCGCATATAGTTTTATACTTTTTCTCACTCTCTTTCATTCACCACAAGGATACGGTCACAGAAATATTGTATGCGCTAGCTGTGACTCTGAAGAAGGATTTCAATGACGAAGAGACTGAGAAACATATGAAAAAGCGCACCATATATTTTGCGTCTGCATTTGTGTGTCTAGGCTTTGGCACACTCATATCATATGGCGCGGAGGGATTGCTTCGGGTATTGTTTTCAGGTAAGAATACCATAACTTCTCTTTACACAATACAAGCTTTATGGTTTTCTCCGGGAAATACTAATTATACTTACTTTTAAATTTTTTACGATAAAAATGTTGACGAAACTTGAAACAATTGCAAAGCATGAATTAAATCAAATATTATTTAAGTATTATAAATGTTTTGATTCATGTTTTTAAGTTGTCACACTACTATATATATTTCGAATTCGAAAAATATTTTTCTTTTCGTTTTGCATACAAAATAAATTAATATTACAATGTAAATGGTCCTTTAGAGTTACATGAAAGTAAGTGTCATACATGACAACGCTGACACTTTAGACAAGACAGCACATAACAAAACACAGCTTAGTACTAGATGGTTTAGCAACCCTTTACCCTGGTTCAGTTAGTAAATTTATTTCTTGAATATCTCAAAAACCGTTATAGTTAAGACACTAGCTTTTTAGAAAAATTAACACGGTTTAACCTGAACAATCTCCCTTTAAAGTTAACGGAAATCAATAAAAACAGGGTGTATGTTTTGATTGTTCGGGTACTGACGACGTATCTCATGAAGGTCGCGGTATTTTTGCATATGTATATTCAAACAGCTCATCAGACGCCCTCGGAACAGCTGGCTTCTTTTTCGATCTTATTCGTTTAACAGGGAAATGTAAATATATATATGTTGGATAATTTATTAAATTTATAGTTTACTAGCTTTTTCCCGCGGTTTGCCCGCGTACTACACGTAATTTAGTACGTAATTTAGAACATCTCGAACCCTTTATATGTGCCTACCGAGTTTTATCACGAACAAAACTCTAGAAATTCAAGACGGTGGCCGTCGATGGTAGCGTTGGTGGTTCGTTAGAAAAACTTTTCAAATTATCACATATTGATTGTCATCACGAACATAACTGAAGAATCATAACTCAAGAAGTTTAAGATGGCGGCCGGTCCTCGCAGTATTGACTCCAGATTCGTTGTGTCCTCTCGGATCTTCTTTCTTATTCGATGAGAACGTGAATTCCGAAAAATCCTTTCTTAATGCACACCTACACCTTAATAACCATAAGACACCAAATCCTAAATTTCTAGAAACAGAAATAAACAACAAAATGACACCCACATTGATATTTTGAGATTTCTACCCAATCGTACCCCAACAGGGAAGATGGTATCTTACGTCCACCTCGTTGGATTTAAATGGTTGTTGTTTTTGAAATCCATGACCCGACAAACCATAAAATAATATAATTTAAAAAATCAAAAAACCCGACTGCGTAAAATCTAACAGAAAAGAAAGAAATTAAGTGGCGAGTTGGCTATATGTTTAAAGTCCAGTGACACCTCTCTACCCCCAGCCCTCATACCGGTGTTGCCCTCGAGCCATCTTAGATGTCGCTTTTTGTGGGGGCCCATCTTATGTGGGCGAGTCACCGTCTGCCGGAAATAAAATTGATTACCATTTTGTTAGGCAGACGTCCGATTTTATTCTCCATAACCCAGTATTTAGTCCACCACTTTCAACTAATAGCCCAGTATATTTTAGATTCCATTAAATCTCAATAGTCTTTACACCCTCGCGGGTGCTGCCTCTGCGTGCGTCCCATGACTCGAGCAGGTGCAACATCCGCTCGGTGTACCCCTTACATTTCACTAAATTGTCGAAAGGGCCTCTGCGTGTTGGCTTCGGCTCCGCGTACGCATACACATATCCTATAGATAAAATAGACCAACAACTTAAGGAAGTGACAGATAGTGTTGTTTAAGTTGAACCTTAAAAATGGATAGAGATTTGGCACGTTTTAAATCAACCGGCAAAGCATTCCATAACCGTATCGCTTGAAAGGTAAAGGAGTCATAATAGAATTTTGAAGAGGAAGTTGTTTGGGCAAGAAGAAGATTCTGTGAGCATCTTAGAGAGGAGAGGTAATTGAAGCGCTCTTTAAGGTAAAAAGGAGTAGTGGCGTTGAATATTAAAGATGACACGGTATTTAACACGAAATTAAAAAAATGGCTAACAAAAGAAGCATTTTATGACATGCTAGAATATGACAATTATTTAATTAAATTGAATGCAAATCCTAATATTTATGCCTAATCTTAAATTTTAATTTTATATAATGTGTTATTTTAATCTTTAATTGTAATTTACATGATTTATTTGACATTATTGTTTCATTTTAAATTTATTTTGACATGTAAAATTGTATAATTTTATGAATAAATGAATATGAATATATGAATATGAAGAGTATACTATAAAGAAGAGTTAGAATATGAAAGTTGCGACTTTGCGACGCAACGCAAGCGAATGGGTAGCCATTTGAGTGGTCATATTTACGCAAGCCAAATATGAACCGGATACAAAGATTTTGAAGGCGTTCTAGTTTATTCAGCTGCTCTTGAGAGAGATCGAGATAGCAGATATCTGCATAATCCAAAATGGGGAGAAGAAGGGCTTGAGCTAACGCAGTCTTGGTGGCGAGCGGTACGAAGTTACGAAGCCGTCTTAAGGATCCTACAGCAACAAACATCCTTCCACTGACTTCGCTGATCTGAGGGACCCAGATAATCCTACCGACCAGACCTAGTAATCATACCGTTGTAATTTTTTTGTGAGGGGGGCTCCGCCCCCCGATCCCCCTTTGCCTTTACGTGTCTTCCATTTTTAATGTACCAAACTTAAATAATGAACCGTCATACAGTGGATGTTGGTGTTCGGGGGACTCGCCCATGCCATTTCCTGACTTTTATTCTTAATCTTCAAACGGTGAGTACCGAACCTACCCCGGTGAAACTAGCAGTCATGTCGTGATTTTTTTTGCTTGTTGGACTATAGAGCAAGCTGCTGACGCATAATTATGGTCTGTGTAAAGGTACTGTTATACATGCTCATTACTAGCATGCTTCGTGCTTATTAGCATGCATGCATGCTTAATAGCAAGAGGGGATGGGAGAGGGCCGCCTCCTAGTTCCCCGCTTGCTAATAAGCATGATAGCAATGAGCATGTATGTGTAACAGTATCTTAAGTACCTACTCGTTCAGCATCGTTAAATCGTTACAGTTCCTAAATGGCCTTTTAAACTTTAAAATGATTAAAGAAACCTAACAATGATTTTCAAAACCCTATTCAATGTTCAATGACACCCCACTTGATATCCATCCACCGATTTTAATTTTAATTTTTTTACAAAATGGCGTCTCATGATCGCGATTTTAAATTCTGATTATTGCTATGTCTTTAGGGACATTTGCACAAAAATGACGAATCGATTGACGTGTGAATCATCAAGATCGGTCCACGCGTTTGATCTCTAGTTTGCCACAAAGGAACAAACATACATACAATATAGACTGTTAAACACACCTTCTTTGCATTGCGCAGTCGGGTAATAAAAAACGATAACGATGTTGTTTTTTGACTTTGTCCCCTTGTTGTTGTTGAATTCTCAAAAAATCTAATACACGTCTTTACTCATTTAGATTCAGATTCAGAATAGTCCAAATAATCTTGTTTCCCCATACAAACTTTGTACCCCCATTTCACCTTTTGGAGGTGAATTTTGAAAACTCCTTTCTTTGTATACCCCTACGCCTTATAAGGAACCGAAGTGCTAAATTTGGACTTTCTAGAACCAGAAATAAACATATAACGACACCCATATTGATATTTTTAGATTTCGATCCCATCGCACCCCAACAGGGGAGATGGTATTTCACTTTCGCCACGTTGGATTTTAACATCGTCGTTGTTTTCGTAATCAGCGACCTGATAAACCCAGAAAACGATACCCATTTTGTTTTTTTTACTTTTTCACCCCTTTTCCTCCTTTAGCGGTTTAATTCTCAAAAAACCTGAAACTATAAATACTTCTGTAAAGTTTCAAATGGAATAGTCCAACTAATCTTGTTTCCCCATACAAACATTGGACCCCCAATTCGCCCCCTTAGGGGTTGAATTTAAAAAAATCCTTTCTTAGTGCACATTCAAAACTTCATAAGAAACCTACGTGGCAAATTTGGAATCTCTAGGACCAGCGGTTTGGGCTGTGCGTTGATATGTCAGTCAGTCAGTCAGTTTCTTCTTTTATATATACATATATAGGTTAGGGTGTCTGCGGCAAAAGCAGATCGCTAGTTCGATCCCAGCCCTGAGCACTCGAGGCCTTGGTCACATTTTCCATACTAAAATTAGTGTAGTAAAATAATCTTTAGGATCCTCAAATATTGAGTTTGATCATGATCGGATAAAAACTGAAGAAATTCAAGATGGCGGCCCCTTTCTCGCAATTTTGACCTCGGTATTGAATGCAGCTGTTGTTCTGTTCATGGCAGCGGAGTTAGGAGCATTCTTTACACAAAAGAAGTTGACGGAGAAAAAAACCTGATGACGTTCTCGCATAAAGTTAACACTCTCTTTGATTTACCATAATGATAAAGACACAGAAATATTATTTGCGCTAGCTGTGATTCTGAAGAAGGACTTTAATGATCAAGAGACAAAAACACATGCTATAACGAACCAAATTGTACGCGTATGTTTTTCTGTGCTCTTTGCTTTAACGCGCTCATATTTAATGGACGGATTAAGTAAATAGCAATGTGAGATGTGATTCATGTGATGATATATTACAGATGGCACCTTCGTCACCATCATAACAGTCTGGCCCGAGGTCCATGACCAATCACTCCTAGCCGGCATCGGTCGAGTCACCATCTACATCCTGTGGTTGCTCTGGATGTTCCGCATCACGACAGCCTACATCCTCGTTCTGATGATCGCCATTTCCCTCAGCCATCAGTACATTAATCTACAGAAGTATTTCAAGAGTATTGACGGAATATTTGAAGAGAGGATCAGTCAGAAGGATAAGGAGGAAAAGTTTGAAAGAGCTCTTAAGCTTGGTATAAGATTACATGCTGCTACTATTTGGTAAGGGTCCTTGGCACCTACCATGGGTTAGCTACTTAACCTGGAGTTAAGTGATTTTTTGCACGGGATTTGACTGCTTATCTCCGAGTTAATGGCTAGCCCTTGGTATTGCAAGTGGGCCTTATGCAATAAGTTGGTTGGGAAATTAAATTATGGGAAAAAATTTAGGCGAAATGGCAGTTCATCGTGCTCTTTTCTTATGTTTCTGGTGGCGAATATTAATTGTGATGAGCCAAAAATTGTTCCTTAACCTATGAACATACTTAAACCTTGTACCAGTATTCGTAACGCAACGTGCGTGTAGCTCTCCTGGATTAAAAAGCTCATCAGACTCATTTGGTATAGTCGTGGCCTCGGCCTCGTAGCATTCAAGAATTGTCAGTTTCTAGGGTTCCGTACCTCAAAAGGAAAAAGCAGAACCTTTATAGGATTACTTTGTTGTCCGTCTCGCCGTGTGTCAAATAATTACCACATACACAAGTCTGCTGTACCTTGAAGCTGTGAAAAAATCAAACCTCTACGTCAACGCAATCAAAAGATACGGACGTTTATGTCGCATTTCGCATACATTTGCAATGGGAATCAAAATGTATAGGGTACTTCCCGTTGACCTAGAATCACGAAATTTGGCAAAATGCAGTCCAAAATTCAAAATGCAAATGCAAAATGCTTGTAGCACAAGTACAGAACAAAATCTGAAAACCGTATAATAGGGATGATGACTAGGTTGAAAAACTATTATTCTAATTAGTCCGTCAGAAAGATTATCAAAAATGATTAGACACGTATTTTTTCCTTTTTCAAGAGAACTAAAATTGACGAATATGAAGAGCGTCAAAGTTCCGTGGTGGGGGCTGGTGACGTCTCACCTTAGAGTAAGAATCGTACTCGATTGTGACGTCACGCGAAACTTTCAAGCGCTGTATTTCCGTCGTTTTTCATTTGACAAACAAAAGAAAAAATACGTGTCGAATATTTTTTAATAATCTAACAGACGGACTAATTAGTTTTTTTTTGTCATCCAGCCTATTTTCGCACTCTTAGAGTTCCGTGTTCCGTGCCACCAGTATTTTAAAGTAGGTACCTACCTATAAATGCAGCGGGAGGGTTGTGCGGAACCTTCGGTGGGCGAGTCCGACACGCACTTGGCCGGTTTTTCTTGTATTCAAAACCTTCGCTCTGATGATTAAAAGTTTTGGTGCAGATCAAGTTTTAATAATGGTGGTTAACTTTCAGGTGCGTACAACAAGTCCAGAAGACTTGCGGCAACGTATTTAGCGGACACATTATTGTCAACATCTATGTTCTGGTGCTGGTCATGTCGCAGTTTAAGGTACCATTTCTCACATGTATCTTAGCGCTTTCCATGATTCAGCCGGAAACCTATTTTTTTCGATCTACACTTTACTTTTTTTTTTAATATCATCGTAGTTAACGAATTCGATTAAAACGCCGCTAAGCCATTTTGTGATAGTGATCGCGAAGATACTGTGAGTGTGTTTTGTCGAGGTGACTTTCGAGTGAGTTCCAATAGTGGTGAACATAAACGAACAAGAAAGAGGGTAGATTGTTATGGCTATCCTTACTCTTTTGGACGCCATGTCAAGCACAAAAAGCTACTCAGACGCCACGTCATCGAAATGTCAAAACTGAAGTTGAACTTTATGCTTTAGTAGTGTAGGTTTATTTTACTCTGGTCTGTGACCGATATATCGGTTATTGGCGTTGAACCTGCGTTGAACATCTTTGGAGTGGAACAGGTAAAATGTCAACCTATATATCTACCTACCTGCAGACTTCAGTTTTTTGTTAATGGGGGTAGCAACATCGCCGGTAATATCGGGACCTCAAATGAAACAAAAATCCGCGGTAAGAATTCGTGTTCATTAGTTAAAATAACAAAAAAAAACTGTATCCCGTAGCATGCCGACCGCTCGCTGAGCCACGTTCTACCCATCGCAGTCATGACCGCGGGCACGCTCTTCAGCACTGGAGTCATCATGTGGAACGCAGGGGATGTCACTGTCGAGGTAAATCATGCTTCAGCTTAGTACTCCCGGTACCCAGAAAAACCTGATGCTTACTTCTGTTTCCTAAAGAGATCCGATGGCATTGTTTTGCAAAAGGGACATTTTGCAAGTAGGTAGGTAACGTCTGTAACAATAGCCACGACGTTAGTGGACATAAAGCAGGGGTGGCTATAAGGGCCGTATATAACTGTACCTATACACTATTATACCACCATAGCCCCATTTGAGATAGTAAAAGCAAGAAAATACTATGATAAAGAAATAGGTTCACACATTTAATGCAAATGAGTTAAATGATCCGATATTAGGGTTTCTATTGGTGGGCGCTACATAGGTACCTACGCATTTATGCTCTGTACCTTTCCAGTCCAAGAAGGATTTTTAACCTTCTTGCAATTCCTTTAACGCGTACTGTAGCACGTCAGAAATCTGCTCTTATTAGAGCTCTAAAACTTCTGAACGCGCTTCTGTCATGGGCACCTGAAAGTGATTTGTTTGGAAGCCGATGGGCAAATGTATATAGCATCTGCTTGAAGTATTGCGAGAGGATGGATGGTAGTGGAATTTTATTACGTGTTTTTTGTTAGTGTTGTATGTTGTGTACCCGAACGTAGTAATTATGAATTGTACAGTTATTTGGTACCGATATACTGTTAGACTTTATATATTTCGTTTGAATAAATAAATAAATTTATCCATGTTAATATGGGCCACGCTTGTAGCGCAGCACGCGGTGCCGCTGGCACTGAATGTGTTAAGTCGTGAATGTCAAACTAAATTAAGCTTTGTGCGTAAGGCTCTTCGCTCCCTCGACACCCATAAGTCCAGTGGGCCTGATGGAATCCCTGCAATTGTTCTCAAGATGTGTGCTCCTGAGTTGGCGCCGGTCTTAACGCGTCTTTTTCGGCTCTCCTACTCTTCTGGCGTAGTCCCGACTTCGTGGAAGTCAGCTTTGGTGCACCCGATCCCTAAAAAAGGCGACCGCTCAAATCCATCCGACTACAGGCCGATAGCTATAACCTCCCTTTTCTCTAAGATTATGGAGTCCATCATCAATCGTCAGCTCCTCTGGTACCTAGAGGATCACCAGCTGCTGAGTGACCAACAATACGGTTTCCGTAGGGGTCGTTCGGCTGGTGATCTTTTAGTTTACCTGACACATTGCTGGGCACAGGCGATAGAGAGTAAAGGTGAGGCACTGGCAGTTAGTTTGGATGTAGCGAAGGCCTTCGATCGCGTTTGGCACAAAGCACTTCTTTCGAAACTTCCATGCTATGGGCTCCCCGGGAAATTATGCGAATGGGTCAGCAGTTTTCTAGCAGACAGAAGCATTAAGGTCCTAGTTGACGGTGAATGCTCAGACTCAATGTCTGTGAATGCTGGTGTCCCTCAAGGCTGTGTGCTATCACCCACGCTATTCCTCCTGCATATCAATGACATGTTGCAAACTAGCGGCATTCATTGTTATGCTGATGATAGTACGGGTGATGCCTCCTACACCGGCCGCGCCAATATTTCCCGGGAAAACGTCATTGAGAGCCGGAACAAACTTGTGTCCGAAATTGAGACCTCCCTAAAAGAAGTCTCAGATTGGGGTCGACTTAATTTGGTCCATTTTAACCCTACTAAGACACAGGTTTGCGCGTTCACCGCAAAAAAACTTCCGTTCGTCGCGTCACCTCGTTTTGAGAGCACTCCCCTATCTGCCACAGCCAGTATTGGAATCCTTGGCGTTGACATCTCGAGTGAAGTCCAGTTCCGCGGCCACCTAGAGGGTAAGGCCAAATTGGCCTCGAAGAAGCTCGGTGTGCTCAATAGATCGAGGCAGTATTTCACGCCGGCCCATCGCCTACAGCTTTATAAGGCGCAGGTTCGCCCGCATATGGAATACTGCTCTCATCTTTGGGCAGGGGCACCTAAGTACCAGCTTCTTCCTCTAGACCGCATCCAACGGAGAGCAGCTCGAATTGTCAACTGCCAACGTATTTCTGATCGGCTTGATCCCTTGGCGCTGCGTAGAGATGTGGCCTCACTCTGTATTTTCTATCGCATGTATTATGGGGAGTGTTCCGAGGAATTGTTCGGATTAATCCCTGCCGCTTCTTTCCGCCATCGCCCTACGCGACAATATTTCCACTCTCACCATTTAGATGGTTGGCAGTCCTCAACTGTGCGCTTTTCCCGAAACTTCCTGCCTCGCACAGCTAAACTGTGGAACGAACTGTCGCCAGCGGTGTTCCCGGACCGATACGACCTTCAAACCTTCAAGAAAAGAGCGTACTCCCACCTTAAAGGCCGGCAACGCACTTGCGACACCTCTGGTGTTGCGGGTGTCCATGGACGACGTTAATCGCTTACCATCAGGTGATTCGTTTGCTCGTTTGCCCCCTATAGCATAAAAAAAAAAAAAAAAAAAAAAAAAAAAATATATTATATTTGTACCTAGGTTATTTTTTGCACGTTTTCAGGCTGAAAATTTACCAGCGGCCATCTTTATGTCAGGTTGGCAGAACTGTACCAACAGGTCTTCTTACCGTGTCCGGCGACTGTTGCTCATTGCTATGGCCCAAAGTCAGGTACCATCTTTTCGTTTACAGTTCGTTGATCTTATTGCAGGGGTCGCCAAACTTTTACGGATAGGGCCACAACTAAGCTATCGGATTTGTCATTAGAAATTGAAGGAATTTCCATTCCTATAGCCGAGTTAGCTTAGCAGGGTCTGATGCGCCCCTGCATTTAAATTATTACTGAAACGGGATATGTACCATGCCGGTGATCCGTGTACAGGCGTTATCAGTATCGTAATCTGATAAAGAAATAATGGATAAATGTTAAACCCTATTTTTAGGATTTTACGACCTTGTCCCATACAAAAAAACCTTGTACTTCTCTTGTTCGAATAGTTCGACTTTAAGTCGTGGCTAGGCGACATAAAATCGCTTTTCATGGCCTAGGGCATATAGTAACTCATTGCTAACGTTCATGGAACGAGGGGAAGCCACGAGCTAGATGGTCGGACGACATTAAAAAGACGGCAGGGCCGACCTGGCACAGAATCGCCGCATCAAGATCAGCATGGAAATCCATGAAAGAGGCATATGTCCAGCAGTGGACGCAAATATGCTGAGAAGAAGAAGAAGAAGAACGTTCATGTGCCCTCGTATGGCTAACGAGGTTAGAAGTCTTGTACCGGAAGACCCGTGCGCACAACGGGCATGAGAGAACACCACTAACATATTTATCACTTTCAGCTCATTCCTCTTTTCCTCAAGTCCTTGACGATGACGGGATTCAAAATTGGCACCTCAGGCATAAATAAATACCTCCTCGTTGCACTGGGGGACCAAAAAATAGCCTCGTCTAGAATGGGTTACTTTATGGCCTTGATCTACTTTTTTCTTTTTTTTTCTTTTTGCGACCATTATACTGATTACGCCCTAACGGATCACCAGAATTGTTGTTACTCTCTCTATATTATTTTGTTAATAAGAGGTAAAGAAGATAACATAAACATTTTGAAGATATTCTTAATTATTCAACTGTATTACAATAGTGTAACAATAAAAAAAAACTTGAAATCTGTTCTTATACTAGTATGTATTTTAAATTATGTCACATCTGTATTGAAAAACCTCGTTCGATACACGTGCGTATATGTCACTTTTCACTCGTCCCGAGTATTGCTCCGGGCGGGACTCGTGTAGTAATGACATACTTTCCGCACTAGCATCGAAATGTACGACTACTAATAAATAATAATGAATACAATTTTTTTCAGAAACCGGTTGTCTTCAAGAGTTGTGGGGTTATAGACCTATCTTATGAATCCTATTTATCGGTATGTTTCGTTTATTTGTGATTTTTACACCCCGTTATCAAACGCTCACTTTGGAGGCAAGCTAAAATAGTGATGTTGCTTAGTCGATTCATATTTATTAATAAGTCAAAATAAAATACTTCTTTAATTTATTCATTGTCAATGCAGTGAATGACTTCTATTTGATGTAATTAGATGTTCTGTATCTATTTGATCGGATAGGAGGAAGACAATTATTGAACAGTACAGGGACGACTTACTAGGTAATTTAGTACGAGCAGTTTAACGTCGGGGGTAAATTTGAATTATTTTTTACACGAGTTTGTTAATAATAACGAGCAGGTCAAGTTTTTATAATCAACTTCATTATTTTATCGATTCAGATTATCGAAAGTACCCCATCACTTGCCCCCAAAGTGAGCGTTAGATAACGGTGGGATGGGATGGGAAATACAGGATGGGTCAAAATAACCAGACCAATTTAAACAACGTTCCTATCGGTATTACAATGAAATAATATTATGCTTATGTTATTGATTAGCACGTTTGTTTGAGTAGCAATTTTTGACGTTTCAATTTTGGAAAACAAAGGAATACCGAACTCATTTCAAATTAGGCACTTTTCTTTTTTAGGGTTCCGTACCCAAAGGTTAAAAAACCCCTATTACTAAGAGTCCGCTGTTCGTCCGTCTGTCTGTCTGTCCGTGTGTCACGCAGTTCGACTCGCTCTAGGCCGGCTTTTAGGGTTTCGTAGTCAACTAGGAACCCTTATAGTTTCGCCATGTCTGTCTGTCTGTCTGTCCGCGGGTAAGCTCAGTGACCGTTAGTGCTAGAGTGCTGAAATTTGGTACGAATACACACACCAACAAAGTAGTGAAATAAAAAGTGGAAAAAATACTTTCTTAGGGTACCTCTCGTACACGTAGAATGGGGGATGATTTATTTTTTCGTTTGAACCCTAGAGTGTGCAGTGTCGTTCGATAGGTATTTAAAAAAGAATAGAGGTTTGTCACAAACATTTTTTGATCAAGTAGTTACTTTCGCATATAATCGCTCCGGAAATTAAAAAACATGTGTCTCTAACTTTTGAACCGCAAGTCAAAAAAATATTAAAAATTAATATAGCTTTATGAAGACTTTCTAGAAAATTTTTTTTGAACGTGGTCAGTTAAGCGATTTCATGCAAAAAAAAAATCTTCTCATTTAAAAGGGCGTATAAGTCGGAAGAGCTGCGAATATAATCCTTTTGTATTGTTATATTATAAGCATGGTATCTATTAAAACCCGTTTTAAGTTCGCCTATTGTGACGGACGGTAAACTACGGAACCCTACCCTGAGCATGGCCGACATGCTCTTGGCCGGTTTTTACATCCACATGTATTCTATTTTACGAAGTCGATTTGGATAAAATAATAGTTATTTATTATACAAGGGGGCAAAGTTGTTGTTTAACTCTCGGGCTTATATTGAGACCCGAGCAAGCGAAAGATTCCAAAATTGAGCCACGAGCGGAGCGAGTGGTTCAATAACTGGAATCTTGAGCTTTACGAGGGTCTCAAGGCACGAGAGTTGAACAAACTTTGCCGCCGAGTGTAATACAACATTTTTCCCCTCACTATTGCGAGGAAAATACAGACTACATACGATTATAAATCTTATACACATGTAAGTTATCTTGAAGAAACCATCAAAAATCAATTTCAAAATTTGTCATAGAGTAGGTACCTAGGTACACTCCTGGTACTTAGATATTGCCAACAGCTTACCAAGTGCGGGATAAGACATGATCACATGACCAATTTAAGGTGTGACCTCCGATTGCGCATATTTACTATGGACATATAGGACTCACTTATACTGGACTGGTGGTAAGTGATAGGAATTAGATTACTTTGCCCCACATGTGGATAAAATGCGTTTTTCCACGCTAGTTTTAAAGGACAAAACAGCACTTTCCGAGCTAGTGAGGGGTAAACCAATTTTTATAATTCTTTAGTTGATTAATGTTTCCACTCATTTTCAGATTGTGAAGATGTCGTACTCCATATTCTCAGTTTTGTTTTAAAAAGTGCAAATTCGATTGCAATGTGTAGTTAAATAGTTATTATGAAGGAATGTTAGCAAAATGGCAGCTTTTTAATTCAAATAAATCTTAATACAATGATATATGATTTTTATTAAAACTCGATACAGTAGTAGTAGTAGTAGTAGTAGTAACTAAGCACTTTATTGTACACAAAATAAATCACAAAACAACTGAAAAGAATTGAAGTACAAAGGCGAACTTATGCCTGTAAGAGATCTCATATGGAGTATTGCTGCCATCTTTGGGCGGGAGCACCTGGATACCAGCTGGGCCCCTTTGACTCGATCCAAAGACGTGCTGTCCGAATTGTCAACGATCCCAAACTCACGAGCGATATCGAACCCTTAAGTCTAAGGAGAGACTTCGCCTCCTTATGTGTATTCTATCGCTTGTACAATGGATTGTGCTCCGAGGAATTGTTTGATATGATGCCAACGGCTGCATTCTACCACCGCACCGCTCGCCGTCGGCAGGGTGTTCACCCGCATACCCTGGAGCCTAAATGGTCTCGTACCGTGCGGTTTAAGAGGAACTTCCTCCCGCGGACGCTCCGGCTGTGGAATGAGCTCCCTGCCACTGTTTTCCCAAAGGACTACAATATGGGGTTCTTCAAAAAAGGAGTGTTAAAGTTTTTAAAGGGTCGGCAACGCGCATGTAACACCCCTGGAGTTGCAGGCGTCCATAGGCTACGGTGACCGCTTACCATCAGGCGGGCCGTATGCTTGTTTGTCACCGTCGTAGTATTAAAAAAAAAAAATCTCTTCCAGCTAACCTTAGAGTTGATGAGTGGGAAACTAATATTACGATAGACAAACTTTCACAATGATGTACAATAATGACTTTACTAACCGAGTAAACATATATAAATACGCATAAACATATTAGGGTAAAGTACCCAGAAGTCGGCAGGAACCTGTAGTCGGCCTTTTCGGTATTCTTTTCGCCACAAATAGCGCCAGTTTTCAAATTATCCAATAACATAAATGTATTCTCATTCTCCAACTCCATATTTGTTGAAAAATCGGGTGATCGGGTAATGGATGTTTTTACCCACGAAAGTAGTATTTTGAGACGGCTGACTATAGGGCCCTACCTTCCAAAGAGGTTCCAAAACTCGGCCGCCTGTTTTAATAATGATTTCATGCCCTTGTGACGGCCGAGTACTGGGGACCCAATGGCCGACTTAAGGTCGTTTGGGGCCGACTACTGGGCAAAAGTCCCCTTTGTTTTTTGTTAATTATCTATAAAGTTAATAAATGATTCAATGTTTTTCTTTCAAATTATAAAAGTTTAATAAATGGTGATTTAATGAAGAGTTGTATTTTGTCAATTGGTTCCCGCAAGCACAAATGGGAAGGGTTTGAACTCAAAACATTCGTTAAAAGGCCGACTATTGCTTCCTTTACCCTATAACCAATAAATAAAATACATAAAATTATACACAAATAAATAAAATGTAATAAGTATATATTAATATAATACATATCAAATATTAATAATGTCATAACTCAACCAAACACACTTAGTTGGAATCGGACAGATTAAGCTTGAGCGACGCTACAGACTGGGACCGTCTGAGCGACAGCGGCAACTCGTTCCACGACTTCACTGCGCATTGCGCAAACCGCAAACGATTTAGCAAGTGTACGCGACTTATGAGAAGGTATGGCAAGGGTAAGATTAGTACTAGAACGTAAACGATGATCGCTACCTTCAGCCAAAAAGTTAAATTTGTCTTTTAGATACGGGGGGCTAACAGGGTTAAAGAGTACGTTATATAGCAATGACAGGATATGCACATCCCTGCAGCGCCGGATCGGTAGCCAGCCAAGCTGCGAACGGAAACATGATATGTGATCATATTTGCGGAGACCAAAAATATACCTGATGCATACCTACATTCTGCAAGCGCTCGAGCTTACTCATCAATTCCTCACTAAGGTCGAGAAATGCTATGTCACCATAGTCTAGAAGGGGGAGGAGAAGGGACTTGGCATGAGTCACCTTTGTATGAAAGGGGAGAAAATTTTGAACGCGTCGAAGGGAGTGGAGAGATCCAAAAATATTTTTACTCACCTCAGCGATATGGGGAGACCAAGATAGCGTCTGATCCATAGTGATACCCAAATTACGAACAGTAGAGGAAAATGGGATGGATATTCCATCAAAAATTGTATTTCAGGTACCACCATGTCAGAGATCTTACTAACATAGGAAGAACTACCAATAACAATTGCTTGCGATTTATTTGCGTTAATTTTCAAACCAAACTTACACGCCCAGGCGCTTACAGTTCATACATATTAAGATCAGGGGCCTTACCATGAAGTCTTAACGCCATTCAGTTAACGACCTAAACTGAGTCGCTACTCGCTACCATACTGGGCTTTCAACATGTTGGGAGGGAGACGTCACAGCAATATGTTAATACCGTCAAATTTTTTGCGAGGGGAAACGTGCACACGCACTGGCACACTTCTCACACTTTTATACATACAAAAAGCAATCAATAATGGTGACACTGACACATAAACAATGAATACAACTACACTAATAAATCTTGCACACTTCGATCTATTTTTGTATACGGACTAGTCACTCTAGTAGGACTTCGGAAGAGGTAGAGGTACCTATGTATGCGGACAGCACTTCCTGTGTTGCTTGAATGTTCTACTAACTACCGCTAATAATGATTGTATATTTATCTACAGTAAGTTTATTTATTTCCTCGCAAATGTGAGGAAAAACATTGTGTGTATCACGAGCCGTACAAGAATTACGACCTCGTCTTCGACTCAACCTGTGACTTAAATTCACATTCGTTCGTAATATCTTGTTTACTGCCCTTAATACACACTGTTCTATACCGTTCGTGTATGTCACATAACTGTAAATAAAAGTCTTGTAAAGAAAGAGATCAATCAATCAATCATATATTTATTTGTAAACACAGGTTGTACATAATAGGTCTTACAATTGTAATAGTGTATCACCATATCTTGCCAGTAGGCATACAAATATTTATGTCAGGATGGAGCATGCCTGCATGCTTTACATGCCATGCATACCTTTTACATATATACAATCTATTATTATATTTAATTATAAATTAATCACTTACGCTAATATTCCCAAATAATTATAAATCTACGTCAGAAAGGTATTCCCCTAGTGAATAGTAAGCTTTCCCTGCTAAAAGTTTAAATAAACTATTTTTAAAATGTAGTATATTTTCCAATGTGGATATATTTTTGGGCAGTTTATTATATACTTTAGATGCAATGCCGAAAAAACTTTTTGCAAGAAGAGCTGTTTTCCTTGAATTTGTATGAATTTTGTTACATCGTCGAGTACTATTAATGAAAGAAAATTGGTTGATATTGATTTTAACATACACCGCTATTTCATAAATGTAGAGACAAGGTAATGTTAAAATGTTCAGTCTAATGAAATGTGGCTGGCAGTTCTCTAGTCGTGGTAATCTGCATACTGAACGCAAACAGTCTTTTTGTGCCTTGAAGGCCATTTCCCGATCCGTAGAATTGCCCCAAAATATGACGCCGTATCTCAATGTTGAGGTAACATATCCATGGAAAGCGGTTAGTGCTGCCGACTGATTTACCTTTTTACTAAGGCTATATAGTGCATACGAATATTTATTAAGTTTTTTACATATATTGTCAATCTGATCTTTCCAGGTTAGCTTATTATCTAAAATTAGTCCTAAGAATTTTGTCAATTCAGTCTCGTCTATATTATGTTCTTTATATGTTACAGTGAGGTTTGGTATTCTATCAACTCTTTGTTTGAAACTCATAATTTTTGTTTTCTGTAAGTTAATGCACAAATTGTTCATATTCAGCCAATCAATTACTTTCTCCAATGCTTCGTTTATGTTGATCTCTAAAGTTCGTGGGTCTTCTCCAGTGAATATAATCGTGCTGTCATCAGCAAATAAAATCATAGAATGTTCAATACATTGTGGCAAGTCATTTATAGTATATATGAGAAAGAGTAATGGTCCTAAAACGCTGCCCTGAGGTACTCCGTATTCTATTTCTCTACGTTTAGATGAGACATACACTTCAGCTTTCGATTTCGTACATATTTTATTTATTCTTACTATTTGTTTACGCCCAATTAAATAAGATTTTAGAAGATCGTGAATGTTACCTCGTATGCCATAGTCATATAGTTTTTTTAACAAAATAGTATGGTCAACAAAATCGAAAGCCTTGGTCATGTCCATGTATAAGGCACAAGCGGGTCTTTTCTCATCCATTTCTTTCATAATTTTATGCAATTATTTATGAGAGGGCGTTATGTTTTATTTGAAAAGATAGCTGTACCGGGAGATTGTGAAACAGGCCCTTAGTTAAATTATTGTAAATAAATATGTAAGGTACCTGCGCCATTTAAGGCCCATTTTTTGCATAAATTCAATAAATAAAAAATAAAACATAAATTCTGAAATCAAACTTAATTAAGGCATTCCTTATTTATTTGTGAACAGGGTCAACATATAATTCAGTACGAAAATACAGATTTCTTAAGGAAAACGATCATTTTTAATAACCTTGAAAGTGGGCCTCTTTAGGAATATATGCGCTTATCATGGCCCTATTTTTAACACTAAAATTATAAGAGGTATCGAAACAAAAGTATGTATAATTATAAACCTTAACCTATTATATTAGTTTCTGAGGTAAGCAATCTCTTGCAGTAAATATTTTGGTCATAATTAAACCGTGGGCCATCTTAGGCTTAACAAAACTTAATCTACCAATAAATCATAAAAACTCTTCATAAAATACTAAAACAACACTTTTCTTCTGCTTATTCTATCATCAGTTGAAACTTAAACATGGAATATTTTTCTAAAATAAAAACAATTTTTTTTAATATTTTTTATGGGCCTTATTAGGAGTATCAAAAATAGTTCCGTAAATTATTAAGTACTTAGGTACAAAAATACAGTCTTAGCTGCAATCGGGGCACTGGAATTCATCCACGTAGTTTTTAGTGAGGCCCACACATTCCGCGCTGTCACACTATCGCACTGTCTCATATCTGCTACTCATTCAAGTTTACAACCGGTTCAAGTTCACCGGGCCCTCTTGGGAGAACGTCAGGTGGACCTTAATAGGTGTTTTTCTCAACAGCGAGCATTCTTTCTATAAAATGAAAATGAACAAAAAATACAAACAACACTTACCTTTATGGGGTCGCCCTTGAACCACAAACAAACTTATTGTTTAAAAGAAACACTAAATCTCCTTGATTTTCTAAAGAAATACTATAACTTAAGTGACTGATAGGTTATAACACGCGAGCCTGTTGCAACTTGGCTGACAAAGTGAAGACTCCAGTAAAAATGGTCGGGACTACAGTTTGATATGAACTAGAACTTATGTCTATGGTACTAATCGAACATTGGCGTGCAAATTCAGGTTCACTCGAACGCTCTAAGTATGAAATTTTGAAAGTGGGCCATGTTAAGGAATGGGCCATCTATGGTGCAAGTACCTTAGATAAAATTGCGTCAATTCTTTATTTTCTCTTCTGGTGTTAATAATAAAATATCCTCTTCTTATGGTGTACTAAGATAGTACTAGCATCTCTTCATTATAGAATACTGATATAAGAAACAATTCACTTAACGCAGTAATAAAATGAAATAATAATAAAGTCATTTGAGAATCTGATTTTGAAACAGAGATTAAAATAAGGTAAGAAATAAAAATATTTGCATAACTTTATTTCATGTAAGTAATTTTTAGTGAAATGTTAATAACTGCTCCTAATCTATCGATATACAATATCGACCCATATCACAACCCTATGAATAACACGTATGGCAGTTATGACAATAACATGTCAAAATTACCTGACACGGTCGATTTCTATGAGAATCAAAGCCAAAGGCTCCTCTATATGTAAGGTTAAGGTTAGTTACACTAAAGAGTTCCGTGCTCTGTGGTTTAAAACCACTTATAAGCTTAAAACAATCACAATATTCACAATACGATCGCTGTACAATGACAACATTGTTTGTTGACTGACGCTCTGACGGTTATGGACGGCCATTTTCAAATTTCTTTCACGGCGCTAACTTTATCTGCATGGTGTAAGAGGAGGCTACCTAATCGCAAATACTATACGTCGATAACATTCGGTTTCGCTTGTCAAAAAGTGTAACTTAGCTAGGCAATGTATGGAAGTTATCAAGACTGACTGCTTTATTCTTCCACTTACCCACATGTATCATATATAAACCATAACATAATGATTATTCTACCAACAGATAGCACCTTATAAATAAATAAATAAAAATAAAATGCATTTATTTCAAGCACCATGGCTCATAAGGGTACAGATTACAATAATGAATTTAAAATAATAAAATAATACTAACAACTAATACTTATATACAAATCTAGCCTATGCCAGTTTTTACATGACAATCTAATCTGGCCGCGATCATCGCCAGGACGGCGTTGGAGCTGCTCCGCACCCGCTGTACCATGGATGCGGCTCGAACGCGCATGGTGGCATGAAAGCATGGCGTGCGGGCCTCTGCAAACATGCCCGACGCACTGCAGTAGCGAGGCAGCCCCATCACCGCCCTAAAGGCGTTGTTATATTGGACGCGGAGTGCGTTGTATGCTTTCTGCGTGTAGCTAGCCCACAGGCTACAGGTGTACAGCGACGTGCAGTATGCTTTGAATAAAGTTAACTTTACGCCGCTAGAGCACCGCGCGAACCTGCGAGCCAACATGTTCGCCCTCCGTTCCCGCTCCATGTCTTCATCATCTTTGAGGTCTGCCGTAACTACGTGCCCAAGATACTTAAAACTACAAACACGTTCCAAACGAGTCCCACCAAGCAGGACAGGTGGTATATTGGACAGTTTGTTATTGCCGGCCTCAAAAACCATGAATTTACTTTTTTCCACGTTATATTTCAACCCATGACTGACAGCGTACTCCTCACATGTTCGTAACAGCCGCCTGAGACCGCAAACTGACGCGCATCCGGTATCGACATCCGGTGCCGAAATTTCGGCGTTTCGTTTTCGCACATCAAATTTGTGCATGTTGGCTAGCACTTTTCGTTTCGTTAATATTTTGCGATGGAATTATCGGCGGTAACGAATTTTCCCATACATTTTTTACTTTTCGCTTATCGCATACGCTTTGCGTATGGCATGTTGGCTAGGCCCTCTGACTAAGCATGTTTGGATAGATTTTGATAGCAGACTGCAAAAGTGTTAAATAAAACGTCAGGATTTCATAGGAGTGTATGAAACACAGCACTCTCAGCAGCAGCAGCAGTCTCTAAAATCAAAATCGCTGCAAACTTAGCTTGATTTAACTCTAGGCACATAATTAGGTATACATTGATAAGGTAGTACCTATTAAATAAATCGCAATACAGCAGATTTGGTTGATAATTTTTGTATTGATTAACACTTTTTAAAGAAATGATATATATCTGTAACAAAAACTAGGTATATACCTACTGTTGACATGTTTTTATTTTAAATTTATTTTAAGTATGTAACTTATAATTTTTTGATTATTTTTAAATTGCGTGTGAATTTTATTTTATTATTGATTATTTTTGATTATTTATTATTTTAACTTTTGACATTATGTAGTATACTATAGGTATATGGACAATTGTGTCTGAAATAAACTACCTATTTCATTTCATTTCATTTTCATACCTACAGTGTCCTCACTGAAGACAAAAATAACTATCTATTGCACTACTATTCTACCTACTTAACTATTACTTAGATATTTAACTACGCATGTGTGTCCAGAAGTTAGGAGAAGGACCTCCCATACACCTTGCTAACGTATGGTGGTAACTTTCAGCAATGTTGCTTGTTCCGTGTGGTCGCCCATGCACCGAAAACCACCCTAGTGTCACCTGAAAAATGGAAAATAAACAATTTTTGAATGGCTTTGCGAAGGTTTTACTTTTATAATAAAATTTTCTAGCCTCCTTCAGTCATGAAAAATACCATACCACCATAAAAAAATGCTATTAAAATCAGTAGTGTAAGGAATAAGGTAGAGTTCGTTTTGTTTTGAAATCAACTTTAAATGTCATTAACTAATTAGTCCTATGGGTAGGACCGTGGTCCTTAGGGGGTCCTATGTTGCGAAGTTTAATTTTAATTCATTAATATGATCTCTAGAACATTCTACCCTATTATAAATATGTATTAAAAAGTAAAGTAATTACAGTTACAAAAACAAAATATTCTTTATTGCACAATTCAGAAAAAGGATGTTCAACACAGGTGACAAACAAGGTTGAGGCAGTCAACGGGCGGTGTGATATCTTCCAGATAACCTTTGGGCAACTAGGCTATACTTCTTACATTTTTGAGACTGATGACATGATGGTTTTTGACCCTATTATAAATATGTATTAAGAAGTAAAGTGATTACAGTTACAAAAAAAAATCGTTATTGCACAACTCCGAAAAAAGGAGGTTCAACACAGGTTATATTACAAACAAGGGAGAGGCAGTCAACAGGCGGTGTGACATCTTCCAGATACCCTTGGGGCAACTATGATGATGGTTTTTGAGATTTTGATAATAATTTACAATAAACAATGACTCATTTATTGTATTTGATTACAAGTTTAAAATCTAAGATCAAATCATAGCTACCCTCAGGGCAGCGCACACGTGGCGCACCTTTACAATTAATTTAGAGTGATAGCTATGTTGGATTTTGGAATTGGGTCACTATAATTGTAAATGTTGAACTATCATAATCATCATCATAATCATTTATTCGTCAAACATAGGTACGAACAACTATGAAGATGCTTTTCTCATTCTGCTAATCAATTAAGTATCTCTTACTTGGACCATCCAATAATTGACGAAGTATGAGTGGAACTCTGCGTGGAACTGCAACCGTTCCCCACTCGCTGCTCTCGGCAGCTCCGCCAGTGCGGCCGGGATGCGATCGGCCGGCAGCAGCGCCAGCGCGCAATACATGCGCACCAGCCTGAGCCCCGGGGAGTTAGGCCTCACTTCGGTGTTTAAAGCTTTGGCCTTTTTGATCAATGCCTGAAATGAGTAAACACAATAGTCAATAAACACTAGGTTACTTTATTTACTTATACTACAACGTTTAATTAAAATTAATGAAAAACTGAATTACCTGGCTAAACTTGAAGAAGCATCCCTGTGTGGGGATGCCAGACCCCTGCCTTAGCGCGGATTGCAGGGCCTGCTCATAGTCTGTAACTATGTACTCGGGTTGAGGGTAGCCCGCGAGCTCCCACACTCTTTGGAATACGGCCGCGTATAAACTCCGTCGGCGGTTGTCCATGAGGATAATTGATGCGTGGTAAAAGTGTCCATTAATGGTGGCGTGGATCGTTAATATTTGGCTGGCGGGGAGGCCAGCGGGCACCGTTTTGAACGTACCGTCAGCAAGCACGGTATCTGCTCAGCACAGGATTTTGCCATAGCCCGGCAATCCAAATATGACGGCCGTGCCCCCGCCCGCCGCTTGCACCGTGTCCACGTATAGGTGACCATGCTGGGGATGGTCCTGTACTGCATTGCTACATGCTGCCAAGCTTCTGGGCACTGGTGGTTGAGCGCGGGCTCTCCATTTGCGCATTGAGGGAACCACACTCTCGAAAAGCAGATGCGGGGCGGCATCGGGATATCTGAAATAACCATTAATTATGTAATAGATCCCTATTACATAATTAGCCGCCGAATACGAATGTGCGCCATATTGCTAGAAACAGGTTTTGACCTCACCGCATTTTTTATTTCGTCAGTACCATAGCTTGTTTAACCTTTTGGCCGCCGGACCCTGTTCGCCAAGACGCTCACTCACACGCCAGAGCAAATTTTAAGTAAACAACTAATAAAAAGTTTAGGGATTGCAAATAGTGATATCGATATTCATAATTAAAGGTGGAATTCTTCTCAATTTGCCGTTTTTTATTTCCAAACTTAGATTTCTCTCAAAATTTCTAAACTAAACAGATTTACTATACAAGAAAATGTTGAAAATAAAGGACTTTATCATGAAAAACAACAACTAAACATTATCGAATCATGAAGTAATATCACCGCACTAGTCTGTACGAGTAGTCTTCTATACATGTCAACGGCGCGCAGGGCTTGTCTTTAGTTCCGACTGACAAATACTGTTTACGCGCGAGTTAAGTAATAATAGCGTCTGAGTCAACGGCATAAGCGCTTGTCGGTACGTAAACTTTATAAACCATAAGATTAGGGACGCGCATCGTGTCTCGATAAATTTACATACTTACCGGAGGGTTTTCGGAGAAAACTAACAGGTGGATTTAATAATATATATATATATATATACAGTATGTATCAGAATGAAAGGCAAAACAAGAAACCCGTTAATGTTTAGATCATAAATATGAGCATGGTACTTACCTAATTCATCAAAAATACGACAGGTTTTACGTGAGGTATAAAAATATACATTTATTATTATTGTGTTGCACCTCCCCTGTATTATTTGTTTACAATCTTATAAATGACATTTCTTAAATTACCAACTGACAGACAGGCGTCAAACCTTGTTGAAGTTTGGATTTTTACCTAGTTACAAACAAATAGTTAACAAAGCGCTTGCGCGTTGTCTATGACTACAGCCATTATTAAAATAATTACCTAGGTTACTTATAAACAGAACTCAAAGCGCATGTGTATTGACATAACAACGTTAATGTTAATTAGTTGCCCCTAGCTACATATCAACAGTACGCAATACGCATGCACTGTCAAAAATCAAAAACGTAAACAAACCCTATAGGATGTTACAAAAACCATTAACCATTAACCGACTGCAAAAATATGGTCTTCGAGTAATTCATTTAGTAATTTTATGCCATAAAACATGTATTTAGGCACGTGAAATGCACGTCATTACATTGTACTCGAGTTCCCCGTCAACCAGTTTTAAGGTTTGCTCTTCGTTGTGATACATACTGTATATATCGGTTATATATATATATCGAGTTAAAATGTAGACCTCCGCTGTCACTGCGGTCAATAATTTATTCGGCAAATAAACCGCAATGGACAATTTACTGAAGAAGCTGCCTAAACTTTATCCATTATTATGCCTTTTTTTTCTACATATACCTACTTACTACGAGTAGTTACCAACAATGACAATAATTGGCAATTAAATGTTTGAACGCTTAAATAAAACCAGATTCGTGAACACATATTCATTTTATTTTAAACTTGCACATCAATTGAACTTTCCCATCCCTAGCTGTCTTTTATACATGCCAACGGCGACAGTGACACGGAAAAATGTAGAAATTATAAGCATATTTTTTTAATCCTTTATTATGAAACAATGGATTCATATACCTGCTTAAAAAGTAAATGTATGAAAAAACAAAGGGTCAACAAGTTGACACGAGTACAAAATAATTTTAAATTCTATTATTTTACCATTTAGTAAGCGGTTGAAACTTTGTCTTGTATACAAGACGACGGCGTTAGTGTATCGTACTATCGTTGTCTTGTATAGGTGACAACGGCGGTCAAAGGGTTAAAAGGTTTTAAGCCACTCCAGGACTAGGTTTGCTTTAAGCTTTAAGGAATAATCTTATGAAATATCTTGTTTTATCCAGCAAAATTAGGGGTTAACACGACGACATCGCCAGACAAGTGAAAATTGAAAGGAAAAAATTTCAACGTCTTTGTCAGTCAGTACCGTAGCTTGTTGAAAAGGTCATAAGCCACTCCAGGACTAGGTTTATAATGTCTGGCCTGATGTCTTGTGGGTTCGAGGCGGCAGCTTCGGCGGCGGCAGCTCCGGTCGGGCGGGTCCACTCTGGATGTCTTGCGGGTCCGGCATCGCTGACCTTGAGTCTTAATTGCTATTTACGATGTATAAATCACTCACAAAATCACGTCGGGGTCAACACTGTGCGATTTATGTACTTACTGCGCACGCTCAAGGTTGGATAGTGGTGATCCAATGAAAATCAATTAATTAGTAATATTGTTTAATGCGTGTACATGAAGTCACGGTTGATAAGTAAGTGTAGCAACGTAGTAGTGGGATTACGAGTAACAATCCACGTGTGTTCCCATAACTTAATTGAACGTTTAATATAATGACAAATACGGATTTAATGACGTACTTAATTACTTAATATACCCACTGTTATTAAAATAATTGTTGAATTTATTATTATTTGTATGTCTTTCCCATCACGGAACAATGGTGTTCCGGACCTTTGGGAGGCGTACGCGGAGCCGAAGCCAACACGCAGAGGCCCTTTCGACAATTTAATGAAATGTAAGGGGTACACCGAGCGGATGTTGCACCTGCCCGAGTCATGGGACGCACGCAGAGGCAGCACCCGCCAGCGTGTATAGACTATTGAGATTTAATGGAATCTAAAATATACTGGACTATTAGGGGAAAGTGGTGGACTAAATACTGGGTTATGGAGAGAAGAAAAAAATCGGACGTCTGCCTAACAAAATGGTAATCAATTTAATTTTCGGCAGACGGTGACTCGCCCACATAAGATGGGCCCCCACAAAAAGCGACATCTAGGATGGCTCGAGGGCAACACCGGTATGAGGGCTGGGGGTAGAGAGGTGTCACTGGACTTTAAACATATAGCCAACTCGCCACTTAGGTTTCCACATCTACCCTCGAGAACACAGCTCTCGCGACCCCACTCTGGACGGCCGGTTAAGGCAAGCCAAAGGCGGAGTACTTGGTCGGACGACGGAGTCCCCCAGGAGCACTCAGGTACGTGGGGTCGCTACTCCCCAACAGCTCGCCACAAGCTGCCCTGCGTTTATTATTATTATTTATTATAAACAGTACCAACAGCTTACAGAAAACATAGTAGTAATAGGAACAAAATATTACATAAAGCCAATTACAGGTCCTCACAGATAGTAATTATTGAATTTAAACTATCGTGCGACATATTATAGGTATCATAAAAAAATTACGGATAGCACTCATGGCGCCGCCCAATTTCGATCGCTTCGCGTAGTGACTAAAAATTAGTACGAAAGGTCTCTCAAACCATTGCAAATACAACATAGCGAATAAGTCAACGGGGTCATGGACCTCTGAGACCTTTGTACCTTTTCCCGCTGACCTCCCAGTGCCGTCAATGTGATAGACGGTTTCGGACTTGTGTCTCTATAAATTTGGTGAGCACAAAACTGTCGTTGGTGATCTCAGTGACCTTGCGTAGGTGGTAACGTACTCTATCTTGCTGGTATGTGAGACCTTGCGTAGGTGGTTGAGTTTAATTTTGGTGAACATAAAACTGTCGTCAGTGGTCTCAGCGACCTTGCATGCGTAGGTAGTAACGCACTATATCTTGCTGGGCTGTAAGACCTTACGTTTGGTGGTTAAGTTTATTTTTATCAGCTTGTAATTTTATACTTTAACGCGTTTGATGGCTGTTTTGCAATTTTATAAAAGACACTAGTTATCACATGAAAAATATATCTTATAGCTCGGCTGATTGTTCTACTTAGGCCCACTGGCACCACCCAGGGTGAGCCGCTAACCCGCAGTTAAGCTGTCGCATACCATACAAAAGAACGCTTAACTCCGGGTTATGTGCCTAACTCCGGGTATTATTGAAAAATGTGATATGTCAAATATAAACAATATGTTGTTGATAAATGTTGTATCGATATTTGCTAATAAATACGTAAAACCCTGTTAAAACTCTGGACCCCAATTTAAGTGATGGTCCCCATGACCTCTCGTAGGTAGTTATGCTATGGAAACTGGGCCTGTACCACGAAAATCGAACGATTGCGGATTTGTATCCACATCTCTGTCACACTTGCATATTGGAGTGACAAAGAGGTTTTCCCGTCAATGCCAATTTTCGATGTTCGTGGTAGGCGTCCTAGTCGTAGGTAGTTAAGGATGTCTCACGATAGTTTCAATTCAATAATTCGACAATTATTTTAATAACAGTTAATTAAGCAATTATAGTACTTATATAACCCGTCCCTGTCATTAAATTAAGTCTCAATACTTATTTGCCTTCTTCTCGACCTAACGCAACGGTCTCGCGATGAAGCCCCGAAAATATCGGAAAAATAAAACCACAGAACTTTTCCGCAAGGTGGATAAAATTACCTTCTTCTGCAGCAATACGAGCTTCTGGGTAGACGACATCGGTTTACCAGACCTAGTCTTGAAGTCATACACGAAAATGTACAAAGTGTTGAATGCAGGTGTTGTTCTGTTCATGGCAGCGGAGATAGGAGCATTCTTTACACAAAATAACTTGACGGAGAAACAAAAATTTGATCATGTTCTGATGACGTTCACGCATATAGTTATGTACTTTTTCTCACTCTCTTTGATTCACCATAAGGATACGGTCACAGAAATATTGATTGCGCTAGCTGTGACTCTGAAGGTGGATTTCAATGACGAGGAGACTGAGAAACATATGAAAAAACGCACCATATTTTACGCGTCTGCATTTATGGGTCTAGGCTTTAGCTCACTCATATTATATGGCGCTGAGGGATTGCTCCGGGTATTGTTTTCAGGTAAAAACACCATAACTTCTCTTTACACTATACAAGCTTTATATTCCGGTTTGCTCCGGGAAATACTAATTATATTTGTGACTTTTTTATGATAAAAGTGTTGACGAAACTATAAACAATAGTAACCCATGAATTAAATCATATATTATTTAAGTATTATAAATGTTTTGATGTATATTTTTAAATAGTCACACTCACTACTATATATATATGTTCAATTCTAAAAATATATTTTTTTCGTATTTCATGCAAAATAAATTAATATGTATTTTATGTAAAAGGTCCTTGAGAGACATACGCTGAAACTTTAGACAAGACAGCACATACCAAAAGCTTAGTACTAGGTGGTTTAGTAACCTTTTACACTGGTTTAGTTAGTAAATTTATTTCTAGAATATCTCAAAAACTGTTATAGTTAGGACACTAGTTTCTTAGAAAAATTAACCTGAATAATCTCCCCGAAAAAAAAACAGGTGTATGTTTTGATTGTTTGGGTACTGACGACGTATCTCATGAGTCATGATTCATGACTCATGAAGGTCGCGGTATTTTTTCATATATTCAAACAGCTCGTCAGACGCTCTCGGAACAGCTGGCTTTTTTTTGGATCTTATTCGTTTATCAGGGAAATGTAAATCTATACATATGTTGAATAATTTATTAAATTTATAGTTTACTAGCTTTTCCTGGCGGCTTGCCTGGGTACTAAAAGTAATTTAGTACGTAATTGAGAACCTCTCGAACCCTTTATATGTGCCTATACCGAGTTTTATCAAGAACAAAACTAGAAATTCAAGATGGTGGCCGTCGATGGTGGCGTTGGTGGTTCGTTAGAAAGAACCTTTTGGATCATCGGATAGCGATTTTCATCACGATCAGATCATAACTGAAGAAATTACAGACGGCGGCCGTTTCTCTCAGTTATAACTTCAGATTCTTCATAAAGAACCTCTCGGATCCTCAGATATATATAGATATTTTGAGATTTCAACCCCAAGGAAGGTGGTATCTTACGTCCACCTCGTTGGATTTTAAAAGATTATAATGAAAAAACATTTATTTTCGAAATATAATATACAGTAAGTGTAAATTACCTAACTACCTACCTCTACCTAACCTTAAATCTAAAGTAGGTCCTTGAGGCATTGTACCTTTTGTATTATTGTAAAAGTGTTTTTGAAATCATCGACCTGACGATAACGATGTTGTTTTTTGACTGTGTCACCCCTTTTTCCCCTCTTAGGGGTTGAATTCCCAAAATATCTAATACACGTCTTTACTCATTTATCTTTACAAACACTCTTGTAAAGTTTCAAATAGAATAGTCCAACTAATCTCGTTTCCCCATACAAACTTTGGACCCCCAAATCAACCCCCTTAGGGGTTAAATTTTGAAAAATCCTTTCTTAGTGCACCTCAAGACTTCATAAGGAACCTACGTGGTAAATTTGGAATCTCTAGGGCCAGTGGTTTGGGCTGTGCGTTGGTTTGTCAGTCAGTCAGTCAGTTTCTTCTTTTCAACCGACTTCAATTGATATTTCTAAAGGAGGAGGTTCTCAATTCGTCTGTTTTTTTTTATGTATGTTACCTCAGAACTCCGTCATTACTGAACCGATTTAATTTTTTTTTTTGTTTTCTGAAAGTAGATGGTTCCAGATTGGTCCCGTGTTTTTCAAAATCGATATTTGTACAAAGTGTTGAATGCAGGTGTTTTTCTGTTCATGGCAGCGGAGTTAGGAGCATTGTTTACACAAAAGAACTTGACGGAGAAACAAAAACCTGATAACATTCTGATGACGTTCTCGTATATAGTTATGTACTCTTTAACACTCTCTTTGATTTACCATAATGATAAACACAGAAATATTGTTTGCGCTAGCTGTGAGTCTGAAGAAGGACTTTAATTATCAAGAGACAGAAACACATGCTACAGCGAACCAAATTTTACGCGTATGTCTTTTTTCTTTAACGCACTCATATTTTATGGCTTGGACGGATAGATCCACGTTTCCACGTATAAGTTCAGGTAAAAATGCTACTAAGTAGCTTCTCTTGTATACAAGCGGAATACCATCTCTTTCTAACAAATAGATTTTGTAAAGTCTACCACAACTACCACAGCTACTGAATCAGGTCAAATGTCTCTTCTGGTACACAAGAGGGATTTGCCTATAAGTTTTCTCTGCGCTGGCGCAAAGGGGTTGGAAAGTTGTCCACCCCCATTACGCACACAATATTACATATAAGAGCTATCACGTGATTCTTTCTATAGGAATAGACAGATTTTTCCGTCCCGCCCCGTCCCGTCCCGTCCTGTTCCGTGCTAGTGTGAGTCATCCTTTAAGATTACTGAGATGTACACCTCACGGTTGTGGAGATTTTTGTCGTTTAAAAAGCCGTGACCTCCCCATTTCCGTGGGATGTACAATCTCATAACAGACGAGCGTGGGTGTAGCATACGTTGTGTGGTGAGCAGTAGGCGGGCTCTCCAATCCAGGGCATCCAGCTCAGTCTGAGTCCACCTTGGTATGCCAAAGGAATATGTGAGCAGGGGCATTACGCAAGCGTTAAAGGCGCGCACTTTGTTGCCACCTGACAAAAGGCTGTTAAGTACTTTTGTCAGCCGACCAAAGAAGCGCTCCTTTGTCGCCTGTCTAATACTCACGTCCTCAATACCCAACGACTATGACATACCAAGGTATTTATAGGTTTCTGCTTCCGAGATAGACCTGAACGACATTGTCTCAGAAAGTTGTAAATTTGTTGAATTTACTACTTTCCCCCGCTGTACATGCATAATCGCGCACTTATCGACACCAAATTCCATTTTGATGGCACTACTGAAAACTTCAATGGTTTGCAATAGCTCCAACAAAGCTTGGTCATTTGGTGCAAATAGTTTAAGGTCATCTATGTACAGAAGGTGACTTCACCCCCTCTCTGAAGCCGGCAACCTAGCCCCGAATCCTTCAACAGGGTGCTGAGAGGATTCAAAGCTAGGCAGAACCACAGGGGACTCAAACTGTCACCCTGGAATATTCCTCGCTCGATCCTTATAAAGTCCTGCGGGCCAGGGGGGTCATCCCTGCCTCCTGGTTGGCAAAGGACTGTGGTCCACTGCCCCATACATGCGCCTAGGAACGATATTAAAACTGCATCAAGTTTATACAGCTCTATTATCCTTCTCAGCCATGAATGAGGCACCGAATCATAGGCCTTTTTATAGTCAATCCAAGCGGCCGAGAGGGCTCCCCTGTTCCGCCGAACTCGTTGTCAAATGGGCATGTTGACGAGGAGGAACTATTTAGTACGACGGGACCCAACCCTACAACTATTTTGAGCAGAGGCCAAAACATTGTTTGCGACAATATGTGCGTTAATTTTTGCTCTCAAAATGGATATTAGGAGCTTGTAAAGCGTGGGCAAGCACGTGATGGGTCAATAGTTTTTAGCTTCCGTGGTACTACCGGACTTAACGAGCAGGAAAGTAATACCCGTTGTTAAGGAAGGTGGCAGGCTACCAAGCTCAAGGGCTTGTTGAAATTGCGCTGCCAACCGAGAATGCGAGCATCGAAACCACTTTAGCCAAAAGTTGTGCAATCCGTCCGGTCCGGGACTTTTCCACTTCTGGGTCGTACGGATAGCACAACTTACGTCTTCGGGGCTGATGAGTAATAGCCCCATAGGTTCGATGGCCTCGCACTCACGTTCGACAACGCTCATCCACTCACCCTCCGTGTGCTCAACGGGCACCTACCAGATGCTACGCCAGAAATCAGAAATGGCAGCAGCATCCGGCGGGCCTGCATCGGGCACACGCGGATTGGTTTCCTCCCACCTTCGGTACACTTCCCTTTGGTCACTTTGGAAAAGACGATTCTGCTGGAATCGATTCACACGCTTTCTGTAGCGACGAATACGGTTTGCCCATGCATAGATTTTATCACAATTCATCTCTTTAATATTCTCAACTTTTATTGGATTTAACAAATGAATTAATACGAGACAAAAAAACACAATCACGAGGGCAGCTACGTGTAGCCTCTACGAGACGGCCTGTTTGTCCAAGAGCAGACGAAAACAGTTGCATATTGTCACGATCCTCAGACACGAGGGAATGACTAAGAAGAAGCACTAAATAGCAACGTGAGGTGTGATATATTACAGATGGCAACTTTGTCACCATCGTAACAGTCTGGCCCGAGATCCATGACCAATCACTTCTAGCCGGCATCGGTCGAGTCACCATCTACATCCTGTGGTGGCTCTGGTTGTTCCGCATCACGACAGTGTACATCCTCGTTCTGATTATCGCCATCTCCCTCAGCCATCAGTACATTAATCTACAGAAGTATTTCAAGAGTATTGAGGGAATATTTGAAGAGAGGATCAGTCAGAAGGATAAGGAGGAGAAGTTTGAAAGAGCCATTAAGCTTGGTATAAGATTGCATGCTGCTACTATTTGGTAAGGGTCCATTGCACCTACTTACCAGGGATATTCAACTAACCCGGACGTAAGCGTGTTTTAGTATGGAATATGAGTTATGACAGTTGGGTCAAACACAAAAAGATGTTCCACGTCTTGTTAAGGGCTATAAAGGTTGATTTTCTTATTGAACCCTAGTCTAGCATTAAAATGTACCTACTCCTTTTCAATTCTTCTAAAAATGTCCACAAGTTGTTCACTGGCCACAGGATAGATTTGCTCTACAGTTCAGCTGCATTTTTTGTTTCCTGTGGTAAATAGTTACCAGCTTGTGGACATGTAATAATGATGTTTATTATACAATTGATACAATGCAATAGAAAAGGAGTACCTACCCCTTAATGTAGATAAGAAAATGAAGCTTTATAGCCCTTAACTTTTGAGTAGTCCACTGAAAAGACTCGGAACATCGTATTGTGTTTGACCCATCTAACTCCGGGTTAGTTCGCTAACCCTGGTGGGCGAAAGCGGTCTTTAGTGTTGGTTTGTATGTAGATTAAAGACGCAGTAATGATCCAAAATAAGTGTGACCAAAGGGCCCTTTGGTTGACTAATATTGCCTATCATGGCAAAGTATCATTTGTCCGAATCAACAAATGGCATGCAACGTTTTACATAAAGCTTTTCGCAATGTTTTGGTTGCCTGAACCTAACCTATAGCCTAACCTAATTTTGACACTGTGGGAAATTTAAATTTGGTAAACATTGGTATGCTTACTAAACTTTCTGGGCCAGTTACATCACATGGCAATCAAAAACTGACCATTTTTCAAGACCTTCCTTCTGATGATTAACAGTTTTGGTGCAGATCAAGTTTTAATAATGGTGGTTATCTTTCAGGTGCGTACAACAAGTTCAGAAGACTTGCGGCAACGTATTTAGCGGACACATAATAGTCAACATCTATGGTCTTGTGCTGCTCATGTCGCAGTTTAAGGTACCGTTTATCATAGCGCTCTCAATGATTCAGGCAGAAATCAATTTTTTTTCGATCGAAATAGTTAAACGCCTCTTAGCCATTTTGTGTGAGTGATCGCGAAGATACTGTGAGTGTGTTTTGTCGAGGTGACTTTCGAGTGAGTTCCAATAATGGTGAACATAAACGAACAAGAAAGACAGTAGATTAATATGGCTATCCTTAGGACGCCATGTCAAACACAAAAGCTACTCAGACGCCACGTCATCAAAATGTCAAAACTGAAGTTGAACTTTATGCTTGCTGTATATTATATTCTTTGCTGTATATGCCTTAGTATAGGTCATTGGCGTTGAACCTGAGGTGCCAATATTTACATCTTTGAAGCGGAAGAGGTAAAGTGTCAACCTACTTGCAGACTTCAGTTTTCTTGTGAACATGGCGGTTGCAACATCGCCGAAATATCGGGAGCTCAAATCAAACAAAAAACCGCGGTAAGACCCGTGTTGATTAGATAAAATAACAAAAAAAACTGTATCCCGTAGCTTGCCGACCGCTCGCTGAGCCAGGTTCTACAAATCGCAGTCATGACCGCGGCCTTGCTGTTCATCACTGGAATCATCATGTGGAACGCAGGGGATGTCACTGTCGAGGTAAATCATGCTTCAGCTTAGTACTCCCGGTACCCAGAAAAACCTGATGCTTACTTCTGTTTCCTAAAGGGATCCGATGGCTTTCTTTTGCAAAAAGGACATTTTGCAAGTAGGTAGTTAGGTGTAGGTAGTTCACACGTTTAATGACCCGATATTAGGTTTTCTGTTGGTGGTCGCTACATACGCATTTATGCTCTGTACCTTTCCTGTCCAAGCAGGATTTTAGGCCTAGAAGCTTTAACCTTTTTGCAATTCCTTTAACGCGTGCTGTAGCACATCAGACATCTCCTCTTATTAGAGCTCTAAAATTTCTGAACGCGCTTCAGTCATGGGCACCTGAAAGTGATTTGTTTGGAAGCTGATGGGCAAATATAGCATCTGCTTGAAGTATTGCGATAGGGTGGATGGTTGTGGAATTTTATAACGTGTTTTTTGCTAGTGTTGTATATTGTATACCTCAGTGTAGTAATTCTGAATTGTACAGTAATTTGGTTTATACTGTTAGACTGTATATATTTCGTTTGAAATATATACATATATAAATAAATATATAAATAATTGTATCCATGTTAATATCGGCCACGCTTGTAGCGCAGCACGCGGTGCCGCTGGCACTGAATGAGTCGTGAATGTCAAACTAAATATATTAAACTTGTACCTAGGTTTATTTTTGCTCGTTTTCAGGCTGAAAATTTACCAGCGTTCATCTATATGTCAGGTTGGCAGAACTGTACCAACAGGTCCTCTTACCGTATCCGGCGACTCTTGCTCATTGCTATGGCCCAAAGTCAGGTACCGTCTTTTCGTTTACAGTTCGTTGATCTTATTGCAGGGGTCGCCAAACTTTTACAGATAGGGCCACAACTAAGCTTTCGGATTTCTCATTAGAAATTAAAGGAATTTCCATTCCTAGGGCCGAGTTAGCTTAGCAGGGTCTGATGCGCCCCTGCATTTAAATTATTACTGAAACGGGATATGTACCATGCCGGTGATCCGTGTACATGCGTAATCAGTATCGTAATCTGATAAAGAAATAATGGATAAATGTTAAACCCCATTTTTAGGATTTTACGACCTTGTCCCATACAAAAAAACCTTGTACTTCTCTTGTTCGAAAAGTTCGACTATAAGTCGTGGCTGAATGCTAAGCATCTGGTGGTTGGGTATGCGGATGATCTAGCTCTATTAGGCAAGACGAGTTCCGAAGTGCAACTATCAGCTAAGGTTCTTGAGACCGAAGCAAAGAAAGTAGGCCTGAGTATAAACCACGCCAAGACTGAATATCTCCACATGAGACGATATAACACAAGTCGTGGAAGACCGGCGGATCTACGTGTTGAGGATATTGTATTCAAAGGGGTGGCTAAGTTCAAATACTTAGGCTTTACTATAACTGACGCCAACACTCGGGACGAGGAAATAGATGCTCGGGTCCAAAACGCCTTGCGATGCAGTGCCGCCCTGCACAAAGTTTTAGTGTCCGGGCTTCTCAGTAGAAACACTAAGATCCGCATTTACAAGACCGTAATTCGACCAATTTTATCATACGGGTGTGAAGCCTGGACACTGACTCTTAAGGAAGAGAACAAGCTCTTGGTGGCGGAAAGGAAGATCCTGCGAAAGATCCTCGGCCCAATTCAGAGACCCGACGGCAGTTGGCGAGTTCGGAAGAATTTGGAGATTGAGGAGCTACTCGCTGAGCCGAACATCATCGGAGTCACCAAAGCGCACCGTCTTCGTTGGCTTGGACATATGGAGCGAATGGGAGACGATCGGGCCGTACCAGGGTAAACCTGTAGGTAGACGCCCGGTTGGCCGCCCCAGGTACCGCTGGGCCGACGTGGTGGAGGCAGACCTACGCGAGCTCCAGGCTGCTACGTGGAGAGAAGTTGCACAGGATCGAGATCAGTGGCGTGCACTCGTATTGGAGGCCAAGACACACTTTGGGTCGCTGCGCCAGAGGAGTAAGTAAGTATAAGTCGTGGCTAGGCGACATAAAATCGCTTTTCATGCTCTAGGGCATATAGTAACATCGCAGGCGGCCGGAGCTCGCCGCGGCACCGCGCCCCGCGCTCCCGGCCGCCTGCGAGCGGCGCGCGGCGGGGAGAACCCAAGCGCGCGAGCATGAATTTTTAATGATTTAAAATTAAATAGAACCTAATATTTTCCTTACAATCGAAGTGAAGTGTATATATATGTACTCCTGACCGTTTTCGGCGATGGTGACTGCTTCAACTCCTTTGCTAACGTTCATGAGCCCTCGTATGGCTAAGCCAAGCTAAAGCTAGCCAGTCTTGTACCGGTAGACCCGTGCGCACAACGGGCACGAGAGAACACCACTAACATAATTATAACTGATCAGCGGCGGTTCTCGGGCTTTCAGCTCATTCCTCTTTTCCTCAAGTCCTCGACGATGACGGGATTCAAAATTGGCACCTCAGGCATAAATAAATACCTCCTCGTTGCACTGGGACCAAAAAATAGCCTCGTCTAGAATGGGTTCCTTTATGCCCTTGATTTACTATTTTTTTTTCTTTTTGCGGCCATTATACTGATTACGCCCTAACGGATCACCAGAATTTTTGTTACTCTCTCTATATTATTTTGTTAATAAGAAGTAAAGAAGATAACATAAACATTTTGAAGATATTCTTAATTATTCAACTGTATTACAATAGTGTAAGAATAAAAAAACTTTTATGCCACACCTGGCCTTAAAGTGCCTTTTTCCGCACGCTAGGCGTACGGAAAAAGCCGATTTCTGCCCAAGTGTAGGCATAAAATGATGTACCTAACACGTGAGGTAATAAATAAAGCCCTTGATCGCATATTCACGTCCCTCGCTTGCAGCTCGGGACGCAAACATCTGCGATCTCGGCCTTTCTTTGTCTTACCGCACTAGTTAGGTAATGTACCTACTATTAAATCTATTCTTATACTTCTATGTATTTTTAATTATGTCACATCTGTATTGAAAAACGTCGTTCAATACACGTGCGTATATGTCACTTTTCACTCGTCCCGAGTATTGCTCCGGGACTCGTGTAGTAATGACATACTTTCCGCACTAGCATCGAAATATACGACTACTAATAAATAATAATGAATACTATTTTTTTCAGAAACCGGTTGTCTTCAAGAGTTGTGGGGTTATAGACCTATCTTATGAATCCTATTTATCGGTAAGTTTCGTTTATTTGTGATTTTAGTCTAAAGATAAACTATAGTCATGGTATGAAATACAGTATGGGTCAAAATAACCAGACCAATTTGAACAACGTTCCTATATTCCTATCGGTATTACAATGAAATAATATTATAATATGCTTATGTAACGGCCTCCTAGCGTAGTGGGTAGTGACCCTGCCTACGAAGCAGGAGGTCCCGGGTTCGAATCCTGGTCAGGGCATTTATTTGTGTGTTTATCACGAATATTTCTTTCTGAGTTATGGATGTTTTCAATGTATTTAAGTATTTATATGTATCTGTCTATTATATATATCGTCGCCTAGTACCCATAACACAAGCCTTATTGAGCTTACCGTGGGACTAGGTCGATTTGTGAAGATTGTCCCACAATATTTATTTATTTATTTATTATTTATTGATTAGCACGTTTGTTTGAGTAGCGATTTTTGACTTTTCAATATTGGAAAACAAAGGAATACCGAACTCATTTCAAATTAGGCACTTTTCTTTTTAGGGTTCCGTACCCAAAGGGTAAAAACGGGACCCTGTTACTAAGATTCCGCTGTTCGTCCGTCTGTGTGTCTGTCCGTGTGTCACGCAGTCGGGCACTAAGCTGGCTTTTAGGGTTCAGTAGTCAACTAGGAATAGTTTCGCCATGTCTGTCCGTCTGTCTGTCCGCGGGTATTCTCAGTGACCGTTAGTGCTACAGTGCTGAAATTTGGTAGGAAAATACATATCGATCACACCAACAAAGTGTTGAAATAACATGTTGAAAAAACATTATTTTAGGGTAAGTACCTCCCGTACACGTAGAATGGGGGGATGTTGTTTTTCATTTGAACCCTAGAGTATGATGTGAGGTATCGTTCGATAGGTACCTATTTAAAAAAGAATAGGGGTTGGCGAATAACATTTTTTGATAAAGCAGATAATTTCGGATATAATCGCTCCGGAAATTAAAAAGAATGGGTCCTCCCCCCTCTAACTTTTGAACCGCAAGTCCAAAAAATATGAAAAAAAAACATGAATATGAAGACTTTCTAGAAAAAATATTTTGAACTTGGTCAGTTAAGCGTTTTTTTTTATTTCATGCAAAAAAACGTATCTTCTCAGTTAAAAGGGCGTATAATAAGTCGGAAGAGCTGCAAATATAAACCTTCTTTATTGTTATAAGCAATTAAGCATGGTATCTATTAAAACCCCTTTTTAAGTTCGCCTATTGTGACGGACGGTAAACTACAGAACCCTACACTGAGCATGGCTGACATGGTCTTGGTCGGTTTTTACATTCACATGTATTCTATTGAACGAAGTCAATTTGAATAAAATTAACCGATTTTTATAATTCTTCAGTTGATTAATGTTTCCACTCATTTTCAGATTGTGAAGATGTCGTACTCCATATTCTCAGTTTTGTTTTAAAAAAAGTGCAAATTCGATTGCAATGTGTAGTTAAATAGTTTTTATGAAGCAATGTTAGCAAAATTGCAGCTCTTAAATTCAAATAAATCTTAATACAATGATATATGATTTTTATTAAAACTCGATACAGTTTATACTCGTACATATTAAGATCAGGGGCCTTACCATGAAGTCTTAACGCCATTCAGTTAACGACCTAAACTGAGTCGCTACTCGGTACCATACTGAGCCTAAACATAACCTAAACTGAATCGCGTTAAGACGTCATGGTAAGGCCCCAGACCAGTAAACTTTGGGAACCGCTTCTATAACCGCGAATGTCTGCGATCGTGAGGTGGACTATTGTGCCTCTGCGCTCGAATATGCGAAACGCGTTCCACCAAAATAATGAAGCATTCAGGCTAATTGCTGGCAAATAATGAAGCATTCAGACTAATTGCGGGCAAGTAATGAAGCATTCAGGATAATTGCTGGCAAATAATGAAGCATTCAGGCTAATTGCTGGCAAATAATGAAGCATTCAGGCTACTTGCTGGCAAATAATGAAGCATTCACGGCCTCCTAGCCTAGTTGGTAGTGACCCTGCCTACGAAGCAGGAGGTCCCGGGTTCGAATCCTGGTCAGGGCATTTATTTGTGTGTTTATCACGAATATTTGTTCCTGAGTTATGGATGTTTTCTATGTATTTAAGTATTTATATGTATCTATCTATCATATATATCGTCGCCTAGTACCCACAACACAAGCCTTAGAGCTTACCGTGGGATTAGGTCGATTTGTGTAAGATTGTCCCATAATATTTATTTATTATTTATTTATTTATTTATTCAGGCTAATTGCTGGCAAATCCGCCAGATCTGCCAATAAATGTATGGGAAGTTTGTCTGACGGATGCCCGGCGGACATACTCTGAAGATCTGACGGATTGCCCGAACGTATATGGCCGGCCTATACCACGAACATCGAACGAATGCGGATTTGTATCTCCATCTCTGCCACACTTGTGTATTGGAGTGACAAAGAGGATGTTCGATGTTCGTGGTACTTGCAGGTGGCGCCACCTTCAAGCAACACAGGGAGGGGAGTCGGAGTACAAGCCCAAATGGACATACGCGGGTTTTCAATTTATAATCAAATGTTCGAAATTTGAAATTTTCAGTTTTCATGGATAACCATGAAAACTGAACTAACTCTAACTCTCTCTCTCTGCTGCCTTGCCCTTTGCTTGCTTGCTTGCTGTCTTGTCTCTGGGCTATAAAGCCCAGATAGAGATGTTTGCGTTAGGATCTATGGACGCAGTAAGTATCGACACATATTGACACAAAGCCATTTTCCTCTTGGCTGCAAATTCAAAACTGGCTTACAAATAAATCAAATAAATAAGTGCAGTTATTCTCCGAATAAAAGAATACAGTTTCATACGCATTTGTGGTTTAAGTACAATAAAACAATGCGTCAAATTGGATTTTTTAAATAATAATGTCTGATTAATGCCATACATAATGCCATAGTCACAAATACCTATCTATTATTTCAAAATGGGGTGTCTACGGGAGTTGGCCGTTTTGATTTTAATCGTTAGCAATTTTTCTATTGCTTTGACAAATGATTTACCCAAATCATTGAAAACTACATCTTCCATATTTAAACGAACGCAAACCTTTAGTCCGAGTCGCGTTTTGAATATGTTAGAAAAAGTCCCTTTCACGTCTCATGCGGTGGAGGTGGGAGGTCCCATGACGAAGGGAAATGTGGCTACATTCTCTACAGCCGAGATGACATTTAAGAGCACGTAAGTAATTATTTTTTTTCTTCAGTGAGTATAGTATCTTCTGCATGAGGCAGACGTAAAGTATTGCAGTACTTCACGTCTAAAATAGGTCCTTGAAGCATTGTACCTAGAATGCTGGCGGCATTTCCTCGTTGTATCGCAATGCTGATATGATACGTTGTGCAAGGAAGCCACCAGCTCTTCGGTGACCATGAAAAAAACATGGCGTCAAATCTCTTTGTTTCGTCAATGACATGTTTCTAACATCTGAATAAACATTACAGCATTCCTGTGATTGGCACGATGCGTAGCGCATACGCTCTCCAAACAGACTGCTCCGGAGAACCTGGATACTGGCTGCCTCAGCGAAGCACCATAGACATTCTTCAAACAACAAACACCAGCGACCCTAAATACGTGTTTACTCCTGACTTCAACGGTGGGTCATTGATGATTACCCCTATAAACAGTTCTATACTGCGTCTTCAAAGAGTAGAAGGGAATGAAGCTGTAAAACTAATTTCTGGAGACGTTTACCACATGGGAGGTCCCTATTTCGCTTACATGCAGTTTTCTAAAGGAGAATGGTTATTATATACCCAAAATAGGACGTATATAGGAAATGAAAACCCTAAATTCAATGGATTGGATTGGATTGGAATGGATGGATGGATTCGATGAAATTGTCGTATTATGATCATAAATGTCACGGTACGGTTACTGTTGAGGTTTTTAGGGTTGGTAATGGGGGGAACTTAGTCAAAAGTCAGGGATTAATGAGTTTATTTGGTGCATATTTTATATATCTACACACATTTTGATGAGAACTATGTAATCTGAATCTAACCTATGGATAATGTCAACTTTGTAGATTTGAAATAAAGTGGTAAATAATTATGATTTATTTGATTATTATCTTATGATTAACTGCTTTCGTGAATTCGCTACATTTTAGTGACTGTTTAGTATATTACTGAAAACAAAGAGTACGATGACTTGACGATCTGAAACAAAGAATAGTTATCGTAAAAAGCTGTATCTTCGAAATACAATGGTCAAAGAAATAGACCCATACTCTGTATTACCTATTGTAAAATATTGTAGCCACAGTTTTGATAGCTGAAGTAAATGAGACTGCACTGCTCCTTAAATTTGGTATTTGGTGACTATAAGGGACGACTCGTACTAGGACGGGACGGGGACGAAGCGGGACGGGACGATCTGTTAGTTTCTATACAAAACGTCACGTGACATCCGAGAGCTCCGAGCTATCACGTGATTCTTTCTATTGAAATTGACAGATCATCCCGTCCCGTCCCGTCCTAGTAATTCATCCTTAATACAGATACATTTACTTTACTTTTTGCTATAATACCTAAGTACGTAAGTACCTATAAGTCAAACGCTAAAGTTTGAAAACCAATTATCTATGATATATATAAACAGATATTTAAACATAATTATTAAACGGGTCTAACGCGAATTAATTTGTTTACCTTATTTACCGACGTTTCGACACAGGTTTCACTGGTCTTGGTCGCGGCTGACTGATGTCCCAGCAAAATGTCAAAACAGAGATTTGTGTAACTACCCAGTGACCAGTGAAACCTGTGTCGAAACGTCGGTAAATAAGGTAAACAAATTAATTCGCGTTAGACCCGTTTAATAATTATGTTTAAATATGTGTTTAAATCGCGAAAGTTTTAAATGTTATATATATAAACAGGTACATAATTAGCTATTACATCACACAAAACTTAGAGCTCTATAAATTGCACCCATTAAAATTGAAAAACCCCTTTATTGCCTATCTACTGTCGCACCCACCGCTGAACAGCCGCTGCCAGGCGCCCGTATTAATTAATAATTCTAGTATGGCACACTAACTGGAGGGGTTTCGTGGCTACAAATTGCCGCCTACTATAATCTAATATTGCTTATTCTTACCGTAACGTAGGATTCATACGATAGTTCGATGAAGCCGAGCCCTTTAATAACAACTCGTTTCTGTAATAATACAAACGTTCGTTAATTTCACCGACGTTCTCCTTTTTTTCACCGATTTTGATCTTGAGTTAAACTGTAGGCATTTTTTTAATGTAGGTAACGTATATTTATTTTCAGTAGTTTTATTTATTTATTTTCAGCACTCGTCACTAAATTCAAGTGTGTTTTTAAAGGAATAAGGACTCTTATCTTAACGGTACAAAAAGCAACACCGTCATGGCCGCTCCACACAATGGTCCATGATGGGCGATGATAAAGGACTCAGTTATGAGTTAGAGGGGTATGCAATACTGCCATCTCTTTTTGCTGTATAGCTGCGTCCCGTATAATCCCCGATGATGGCCCCTTGTGCGGAGGGGCCATCAGCTGACCTTTGGTAGACCTTATACCGATGAATTAGGGTTGAAAATGGTTTGTCAGTGTTGGTTATAGTACCTGAGCTTGCGCGATGGCGATGGTGAGCAGCTTGCGCACGCGCACCGAGGAGCGCCGCGTGCAGTTGTGCCAGCCCGAGTGGAACATGGCGGTCGGCAGACGAGACGCCTTACAAGACAAAACTTTTATAAATAAATAAATATTATGGGACAAGATTGTCCCATAGATTGACACAAATCGTCCTAGTCCCACGGTAAGCTTAATAAGGCTTGTGGTGCCAGGATTCGAACCTGGGACATCTCGCCTCGTCGGCACCATATGATAGGATGATAGGATCAATAATTTCATCCATTTTAAGAAACTAGATAACAAAGTGCATGCCAAGTGGATAGTTCGATCGTTGATGTCTTTTGTTTTACTATTTGGCTTATTAAATACTGTGAAAGGCGTGATTGATAATAATGATAATATTCGATATATATTACTAATGCATTGCATCAACAAATCCATTATTTATTTATAGCAGAGTTAGGAGGATGCGATTACAGTTTGCAAACATTAAAGTCCTACGAATTTAACAGTAGATTGTTAACCAAAGGGTGAACATTACATTCGAGTGCCAAAATATCTCGATTGAAATGGGTGCCTTTCACCCGAGTTACATACTCTACTTTTCATATCGAATACGAGGAAAGAAAAATACACGAATTAATAAAATAGAAAAGTCCTCAAGAAACTTTTATTTGAAAAATCGATCACCTATTCGATCCGGTCCGGGACGATCTATTAGTTTCTATAGGAAAAATCACGTGATTGATAGGTCGGAGCCCTCGGAGGTCACGTGACGTTTTCTATAGAAACTGACAGATCGTCCCGGATCGGACGGGATTGATGTAAGTCATTCTTAAGGGGCTACCCGGCATATTTCACTGTTTTTAAAGTGAATAGGCTTTGTTCAACTCCAAGCACAACGCTTGAAAAATTTGGTATTTGGTCTACATTTGGTTCTACTAAATTGTCGAAAAATATAATACATCAAGAGAAAAAAAAATAACCGTAAACCCTTTTTTCTACCTTAAATCTGTATCTACTCCCTTATCATGCGTCGTAAGTACAAGAAACTAAGACAAGCAGTATATATTTATGTTTACTTTAAACGCATCTACTGATTTTTGGATAGGTTTTGTACTTTTCGAGAAAAAGCTATACACGCATTTTTCCGAGATGCCTGCGCGAGCGACGGGGGCCAGTCGTGTAAGATGGCACTAGTAGTTTATAGGGTTGCGTCCTAGTACAAGCAGCTCTTCCTAGGTGGCAACTTATGCTTATTGACGTATTGTATAACCGGTGAGGAAAGGAAGCGGGAGGGGAAGAAAGCTCAAATCGCCGAGGTCATTGGGATAGGGGACGGCCTTAATGTTTTCATTTATTCTTTCGCGAAATAAATATATCAGAGTGGGAATCGTACAATGCATCAATTTTGAAATCATTTTTTTCTTATTATTGCAAGTAGTAAAACTAAAGAAAAAAATCCATCGGTTAACAATGGCCCAGGTACTCAAAGCATGAGATATGAAAAAACAACCACTGTGCACTCATAAATGGTACATTTGTGACGTTTCTAAGCTAAAGATACCACATTGTGTGTCAATAGAGTACTACCACCATAAACATTTATTAGGAAATTAATCTCATCGACAGGCAACAGCGGCTTTACCATGACGTCTTAACGAGATTCAGTTGACGACCTAAACTGAGTCGCTTCCATACAACTGAGCCTTAACTGAACCTAAACTGAATCGCGTTAATACGTCATGGTAAGGGCCCAGAAGGCCTAGTACAAATTTTTACTCGTCCGATTTGACATTTACTTCTCGATAGCGTAACGAGAGTTCAAATTATGTTTGCCGTTTATATTCATTATCCAGCTATTTACACGACTGTTTCATATTTGGAGCTCGCGATACGCTAACGCGGTCGAGAAGTAAATGTTAAATATGACAGGTAATCATTTATACTAAGCCTTTAGTAGTATTATCTGTCAACCAAACCATACCTCGATAGTGACGTCTCCAGCATTCCATAGAAACACTCCGTTGCCGACCAGAACCGACAGCGCCGTGAAAATGATCGGCGTCACGGCTATTAGAGTTCGTGCAGTAAACTTAAAAAAAAATGCGTTTAAAGGTACCTCACAATAGTCACAGTACATCGGGTCGTGCCCGCTCTGTCAATTTCTACAGAAAGTGTCACTGTGACGTCCGAGGGCTCCGAGCTATTACGTGACGCTTTCTATAGGAATTGACAGATCCGCGGACTACTGTGTGTCATCATTTAGTGAGGGAATTCTGCCAATGACTTATAATGATAAAGCTGTACTGGTAGAGTTGTCTCAATAGACTTGTAATAAATTAAAGAGTTGTCTAGATATACGTGAAGTGGACACCTAAATTCTCCGACACATGTTGCGACAGAAATACATGATCGTAATCTATAGGTAATATTGTCTTAATTAACTTGTAATAATAGACTAGAGTCGTACTGATAGAGCAGTCTGGATAGACTTGTAATGATAGAGTTGCCTTAATCGAATTGTGATAATTGCATTGATTCGAGTCGAGTTAAGGATGACTCACACTGGGACGGGACGGGACGGGATGGGCCGGGACAGGATAGGACGGGACGGGATGGGACGGCACGGGATGGGACGGGGCGACACGGAACGATCTTTCAATTTCTATAGAACGAATCACGTGATAGCTCGAAGCCCTCGGGACCACGTGACGTTTTCTATAGAAACTGACAGATCGTCCCGTCCCGCCTCGTCCGATCCCGTCCCGTCCCGTTTAGTGTGAATCATCCCTTATAGCCGAATCCTTTTTTCAACTTTCCCGTCGATAAGGATTAAAAGTACGGTAAGACATTTTGCTCCCTTGTGACAATATTCTATGCCTTCGGGAGAAATACACTTTACCTCACAACTCGAGGCGATACGAACCATCATCTGAACCATGAGAAAGCCGAGCACAATGACGTTGATGGTGATCTGCGCGCTGAACGCCACGCCGCCTGTCTTCTGTGATTCTCGAGCGCACCTATAAACATACACAGACATAAAGTGCCCATGTCGAATACTAGTGCAGCGTCGAGCACTCGTACTTCTACCTTATGCTTATTTGGGTTTGTAATTCAGTAGAGGGGAAACGTTACGTATGCCAAGTGCCAACATTGCCAACTGCCCTTCATGTGTTACTTGAAGGTGTAGGTGGGCCGTTCTGCTTTTTTAGCGAAAATTATCTGTCTCCACGCTGAAAATTACCTGATTTACAATTTTATTATATGTCCGAAATTTTAGTTTTCCTAGGTTTACCAGTTGGACCTAGGGTCACCAAGACGTCAGGATTTCTCCGCACATGTCAGGATTCATACCCATTGTCCGAGCGGGCGGACCTGGCAAGTGTCAGGATTTTTAAATGACCTCTGGTGGCTCTGGTGGTGGTGAAATGGTTCTCCATATGGAAACTTTAGTTGGACCGCCTGGTATCGTCGCTCCAGCGCCCGTACCATCATTGTGCAAAGCTGAGAGTCCGGGGCAATACGTCTACTTGCAATGATTGAAAATATTATTACAATATAAGGAGAATAACTAGCTCACCCCCGCCGATCTCTGATTATTACTTACCATAATGTGATAGAATGCATTTTAATTCCAACTTTAAAAGCATCCTCGTATCTCTTCTCCTTCTCCTCCTGAGTGCCGCTGCCTTCGAAAATTCCATTTAACTCTTCAAAATACTTGCACAGATTCTTAAATTGGTGCGCAATTCCAATCGTGCTGGTGAGGACGATTAAGTAGATAGAGATGACGCGGACCACGAAGACCCACCAGATGAAGTAGTGGATTATGCGGGCGGTCCCGGCGATGACGCTGCGGTCTTCTACATCAGGCCACACGGGGATGACTGTGGTGAAGGTCGAATCTGGAGCGAGGAGCACAGAATAATAGTTTAGATATAAGTCATTGGATATTAGAAAGTTTAGTGATGCCACTTGACAATGCCCTGATTAAACTTCCCATTTTATACTATTAGAAACCACTGTGCGCCTACTAGACATACACGTACGCGTAGTGTCTGTTAAAAAATCGTTTGCCTCCAAAATGGGAAGTTTAATCAGGGCATTGTCAAGTGACATCACTAACGCAAGTCTCAGTTTCATCCATTTTGCTAAGTGTTTAGATATCGAGTCAGAATACTCTGAATAACTCACTTTCCGTTCAAAAGATAGTGCGGACAGCACGACCGAAAACAGAAAACCAAGCAAACAGACATGACATATTACTAAAGTATCATCTAATTCTGTGTTCTTAAACGACTCTCACATCAGATCTAAGGTAAAAAAAAAATTACTGCTCTATGCTCGTCCAATCTAAGTATAATCTAGAAAGAAAGCGCCAAGTAAAATAAGCAATAGACTGAATTTCACCACCAAAGACTTGCCACCGCCTACGTCCAAAAGATTCTGGATTCCTTTGGAAAAACCTGATATAACATCGAACAACTGATGATTCCTTGTCGATAGAAGAAAGCTGAGAGGTCGAAGCCCTATCAGTTGTTCCGATCAGGTTCGTTTAACGTTGGACACCAAGCTTTATGGTGCCCTCCATGAATCCAAAGACACAGAAGGAGGAGAATCATTAAAACAACTAGTGGCTCTGTGAACTGTAGACCTCGCGACCATCTGGTCTTAAGCGTAAATATGTAAAGATATACTTCCTTTATTGTTACATTATCACAACGAACTCTCAATGATCCTAAGCGGCATAGACTCCAAAGGCACTAAGAACCTTTGTACAGTGGTACAAATTTCCACCATATGGAAAATTTCCAAAAACTGAATCGACAAAAAATGTAAGGGTGATTCCAATAAAAGTGGCTTCGGCAGGTTAAAGTTAAAAAAAAAATTTTTTTTTCGTTATTTGACCTTTATTTGACAAAAATGTGTTTGTTTTTGTATCAATCATACCATATTTGTGGAAGGGAACAAAATAGTTGTGAAAATGTAGGAATTATGACGAGTTGAAATTTTGACCACACAGGTGAAAGTGACACTAGACAGGTTAGTAGTGAAAACGTAACAGGTTAAAGAGAGATACATAAATAAAAACATTTAATCATCCAGAAATATATTTTTTGAATGAAAAAAATACGGGTGTTTCGTAGATACAAATATAACGATTCATTTTTGCGGATAACTTATACATTTATACTTATATTTTCTTACTTTTATATTTTCTTTGAGTCCGCTGGTCATGGTGTTAATAAACGCGATTATTGTTCTAAACTATTTAATTTCATATTTAGTTATGTTTTATTTTTCCAGTAATTACTGAATAGTTATTTATTTCTTATTAACGAAAAAACAATTGTAAAGCATGAATTAAATCTTTTGTTATTTATAGTAAATGTTTTGATTCATGTTTTTAGGTAGTCACACTACTATATATAAATTATAAATTGAAAGAGATTGAAAGAGGCCGTGATCGGGTAGCCCAGTGGTTAGGGCGTCTGCCGCGAAAGCAGAAAGTCGCTGGTTCGGTCACTTTTTCTGTACTATATGACATATCTTTCAATTTATAAAATATACGTGATCATTACAATTAAAAGATATTGAAATCTGAATCTTCGTTATTGCTACCAAAAAAAATTCTTGAACGACTACTCAATGGAGATTCAGTTCGATTTTCTAGATCTTCGGTTAAAATATTATCTAATACAGTACGTCTTAATACAGAAGGTAATTCCATCTCAGAAAGGTTAGAAAAAACATTAATGCTTTCAACATTTGTGACTGCTGGTGTTGATAAATCAGTTTTATCACTGCTGTCAGAATTGTTATCGTCGTCTCTTGCTGTTGTTTCAGTGTTTGCGGTTACATTTCTAACAAAATGAAAACCAATATGTTTACCATGTCGACAGTATGATGCATTTACTAAACAGCTTTCCTCGGTACAACTTAGACTTCTGAGAGCAACAAATGATTTTTCATGTTCCCAAACTGCTTAATGAACTTTTAGAGTTCCTTTAAAAGTTTTAATTTTTTTTGGTAAAAGCGAGTTTTTTTTCAAAAATGTCATCGTCTACTTCTGTATTCTTTTACTTTCTTCTCTCCACTTTTTCTTTAGAGCTCTTTGTTCGCTTGGGGGCAAATAACTTATATTAATTACTTTCCCTTCCTGTTTTCTTCGCTGCTTTTTTTCCTTATTTTTTTGTTTGTACTCAGCGTACAGTTCAGGTTTTTTTGTAATTTTAGCATATCTTTTTCTCTCATTTTCTCTTTTTCGAGCTAATAGCTCTTCTCTAGTCTTTTTTTCTTGTTTTACTATTTTACCCCTAAAAACAATAACTAAAACATGCAATTTATAAGTGTAAGGAGGGAAAAGAAAAAGGGAAAGAATATAGCACTGCAAAAGATTTAAAAGTAAAATTTGCCACGGTGGTTTAGAGTATTATACTGAAGTTAAGCAACCCAAGGAGTGTAGGTATGAGTATAATAATAGAGTAATATGTGGTAGAGCAGTATAAGTATTAGTAATATACGCTAGCGTAAATATCACATGTTAAGTTATGGTAACCACACTGTACATGTAGAAAAGCACAAGTACGCAAGCGCAAGTAGTCCAAGCCGAAGTAAGAGGTATTTCCTATCAATTTTAGACTCTATTCATAGCATCTTAAAGTCTAAAATATTTGTCTCTTTAACCTGCCAGGATTCACTTTAGCCTGTCCAATGATTGCAGGTTAAAGAGACACAGGTTACAGTGAAAACCAGGAGTTTTAGGCTTTATCTCCAAATTCGTTAATAATACCACTGTTGTACTTTTAGTATAAATAGATATACCTTAATGCAATATCAAAATCATATTAGTGAACAAGCTCCCGAACCAATATTATAAAATAACCACGCCAAATTAAAGTTAACATACCCGTTACAAACTCCAGATTCCGAGTAACGAGAACTCGACAACTGCACACTGCGATCCTGCGCCCACAAACGTTCACTTCGGCGACTAGCCCAATACTGACCCCATGTTTTGCGTATATTATGGTCTCAATAAAGTTTATTGTGTGTGAGTGAGAAGCAATACCGCAAACTCACAGGTTACAGTGAAAATATGGCTGGACAAACTTCGTACGTGAATATTGATGTTAAAAAATGATATATATAGCCCTTGCAGCATATATTATACAAACTAATATGCTTGTTATTATAAAAAATTATGATTTATTGACATAAAACTATAAATTAATAATCTATAGATCTAAAACTAGACCAATATCACGTTTGGACAAGCCAGGTTACAGTGAAAAATGGTCTTCCTATTTTTTTTTTAATACTTTTTTCACATTTACATAAAAATACTGTTTTGGCCTCGATTAGCCATGTTTTTGTCTACCTGTGAACATTTTTTCTATTTGTGAAAATTGCATAATTAGCATACTTTCTATTCAAAAACTGAATCGGAAGTTCCGGTGCCACTTTTATTGGAATCACCCGTAATTAACGAACTTTCTTACAAAATTTCACAACAATTGGTTGATAAATGTGACCTGTAGAGGAGAACAAATGGACAGACAGCCGGAAAGATACATGAAAGCATTTTTGCCCAAGATGAAACGGAAAGGCTTCGGTCGCTTTGATCGCTCGGTCAAAAATTGATCTCCATCCCTATCACGGCCCTCAGTATTGAGGAACTCGACGCGATTTGTCCATGGTACTTACGGTAGATAATAATACTCACTTGTTGTAAGCGCTTGAAACCCGCTCTCTGTCCCAAAAGAAAACAAAGTCGAGCTGCACACAAACACCAAAGCCGACAGATACTGCAGCGTCGTCTTATGCATCATTTTTTCAATCAGCTCATCATTACAAACTTCCTTAAGCTGCACCACCAGGGTCTTCACCAGCTCCCTGATCTCCCGCTTATAATAAACAACACTGGCGTACACCAAATAGATGGCCCCATGAGAAAACGAAAACATAATCTGATCATTGCTCTGTTTCTCCGTGAGATTGTACTGCGTGAAAAAGGAGCCCCATAGGGAAATTATAAACCCAACGGATATAACTTCGAGGACTTTAGACGTTGCGTTGTAGATTTTCATAAAAGTGGCTGGGTAGTCCATGTCTTCGAACCAGAAATTGGTGGCACAGCTCAGGTATATGATTCTGCAGATTGTATGAAAAAGGCCAAACGTGCTTTTCTGATCAGGTTTAATGGACACCATTTTGCTCGTAGATTTCTTGCGTTGCATCCTTGCTGCTATGAAAGCTCAACCGCAAATAAATGAATTTGCGAAGCTTTACCGTTTATAGAAGAAGATAATTATTTGCCCGCCGGGAACCTATCTATTAAAAATTCAAATCACTGCAGCGAAGACATTTTTAATGGGTGGAAAATCTGACACCTTGATAATTGGATAATAGCATTCGATATAGTTATAGTTAGTTACTATTATCGCACTCATTATGCTTAGTAACCGTGTGCAACGTGTCTTTTCTTCTTTGCATGGAGGGCTGAAAGTGGCACTTTCCTAAACTGTCTAAGAGGCTATTCATTGAAATACTTACTTTAAAACATATTCATCGTGTATGTATATTACAGCATTCGTTGTCACGGTTATCGCGTTGGGTTGGATGATAAGATTGATAAGTTATAATTATACCTTGTGCATAGTGATTCTTAGGCTTCATTTGGACGAGCAGTTAGATTAGTTTTTTTTGCTAGGACATAACTGGAAATAGAGAGTACGATGATTAACAATATGAAACAAAACAACGTCGGTGAATTAGGATATAGATCAATTCATTTAGAAAATGTAAAAAACATATCCAATTCATATTCCCTGAAACTGGGGCTTGTAAAATTAACTCAAAATTTCACAGGCCCTATTTTTTGCAAGCTTACCAGCTTACCGCTCACGATCCTTACAAAAAAGAAAAAAAATAGCGAAACTCTTCACACCCCTTATTGCCCCCTTGAAACAACGATAAGACATTTTGACCTTAGCAATTTGTCAACGCCTTCGTTATACTATACGCTTAAATTTAGGGTTTCTATGTCAAATGGTTTCTGAGATAAACCTTTTTAGCCGATTTACAGTGCCGGACTGATCCCATAAGTGCTCCGAAAACAAAGTTGTGTAAAGAGCACTAAAAATACCACAACATTTAAAAAGTGGGGCTTGTTAGAATCGTCTCGATGACTGGGAAAAAAACTGCTGGAGATAAAACTAAATAAACTGTCTAAAATGCTTATTTCTAACTGTTAGGGCATCTACTTGAAGTAAGCAAGGTTGAAAATGGTCTCCCATTTTCAACCCCATAAGAAAACAGCGTATCCGTTTCAGTTTGGGCAAAAATGCTTTTGTGTGTCTGTCCATTTTATAGACAACATTTATTTGACAAATTCTGACCGAGGGCCCCAAATCTCTAGTCTGGGAAGTCATTGTAAAATCTCCGACAGTAATCTGTGATAGCAGTAGTGTATTCGATTCGATCGTTTTCTATTGCTGCGAGGCTCTGAGGTAGTATTCGAGCAGTGCAGCAGCCAAAGTTGATTACTCTTTAGCACCACCCAGGGGACACGTGCAGGGTATCTAAGGTAATTTTCCTGCGGACGCGAGTAACCATTGTCCCTACGCTGGTAACTCTTCCGAAGATCTGATCAACCTCAACGACGATGCTATCAAATGGCTAATGGGTCTGAAAATTGATTTGTGAATTGTATTCGACGTGTAACTCTGCCATACGATTAAATAAATAAAATAGACAACATAGATGGCAAGATGAGCAAGCGCATATAGAGACCTATCAGCGCTCTGTTTCTCTGTCAAATTCGACTGTGTCCAAAAAGACAGACTCACAGATGGCCTCGGCGGAAGACCAGCGCTGGCCACCCAGGCTTGCTCGATGCTGAGTCGGGACCATGTTGTGGCAGTAATCGTTTTTGTTTCGGATTCGGAATAATACCTTTCTGTATTATAAGTACTGTACCCTGTGTTACAGTAATGTACCCTCTGTAATTTGCCATGAATAAATATTTTTCTATTTCTAAAAGAACCGATCGATATCAGATATTATTAATGCAGCGACAAAAATTTCAAGGGCTCGAAACGTCGCGCTATACATTATCATAAACCTGGCAGGATATGTCATCCTCGAACCAGAAATTGATAGCGCAGCTAAGATATACGATCTTGCAAATTACATAGAAAAGGCCAAATTTTACTTTTAGCCACGCTTTTCGACTTTTTGATACGTTGCATCCTTGTGTCTGTCCAAGTTTTAGCGAAAGTGATTTTGCAAAATCAAGGTTTAGTTTAGATAATTAAATTTTCTGAACTGAATTGCTAAATGGTAAATTTTACCATTTAGCAATTCAGTTCAGAAAAGACGCAGATATTAAGTTCATGCAGAAATTAAAGGCGAGGAAATACTGACACCCTTATAATTACATCCCTTGGTACCTTTTCTGGATAGGTATATTATTTGCAGGTCATAAGTGCATGAGATATAGCACTTGGCGCATATTGCACTGATTAATTTCCTGCCATTATCCACGCCACACCCTGGCCAATTACGTGAACTATGTAAGGCCCGGTGTAACTACCCAGGGTTAGCCGCTTACCCGGAGTTAAGCTGTCAAATTCGATACAAAAAAACGTTTAACCCCGGCTTAAAATCGCTGTCAATTGAACTTACAAACAATGTAAACAAATAGTATCACATGTTTTGACACTGTTTCTCCTTATATTTTCACACTATAGTAGAATCCGGTTATAACGACGTGGAAGGGACCGACGATATCACGTCGTACTAACCGGAAGTCGTACTAAACAAACTGTCAATTTTAAAGTTGTTTCTCGATTTTAGTAGTCACACATGCATTATAATTCATAATTCATAACGGTTCAATGTAACTCACCGAATAGTCGAAATTTAGAATATTTTGCTCTTTAGCGAAAGAAATTGTTGAAATATAGACCTATTTACTCGTACTTAGCCATAGTAAATTGCGGAGATTTTTTTTACACGAGATGAAATCCTTACGCGCTTAAGTTAAGTTAAGTTTTAGAACATTCGCTTTGAACAAAGGTTCTATCTTGTATGTATTGTTTGGTTACAATGCACCGCCACCGTTGTAACCGAACAATTTCGTGTGAAATCCCGTCGTTAAAAGCGGTATGTCGATATAAGCAGTCGTACTAAACGGATGCACTTTCATAGTGGCTTGTATGAAAACCAACCATCTGCCTATATCTACGTCGCTAAAACCGGTTGGTCGTTTTATGCGGAGTCGTACTAATCGGATTCTACTGTACTTCATCAAACACCACTGAAGACATTCACTACTGATATGGTTGTATTATTCTAATACACAAAACGTAAGATAAACAACTCGATCTTGGAGATTTCATTAAAAAAAGAAAAGTTAGGTTATTACGAATTTACGATCAATATGGCGGTCTGTTTGCATTGTTCGGAAGTTGAATTGACGGCGATTTTATATGGCTAACTCCGGGTGGTGTAAGTGGGCCTAACAGTCGTTACATACATACCTAATCATAATCACCGTAAACTAAGACATTTAGTGCGACTGATTGGGTGGAAGAAAATTATAGGAAATCGTATATAAGATTCGAGATATCGGCATAACGGCATAAGCCGCATTTGACGACCGGTTGGCGTAGTTGGTAGTGACCTGCCTGCTAAGCCGATGGTCCTGGGTTCGAATCCCGGTAAGGGCATTTATTTGTGTGATAAACAAAGATGTTCCTGAGTCATGGATGTTTTGTACGTATTTGTATATTATATATATCGTTGTCTGAGTACCCGTAACACAAGCCTTATTGAGCTTACTGCGGGACTTAGTCAATTTATGTAAGAATGTCCTGTAATATTTATTTATTTATTTAAGACGGTCATACGGCCAGGCATATCCAACGGCTCTGCTAATCAGTGTACCAAGACACTAGACTACCAAGTCTGGCGGATGCCCGGCGTACATACCCACTATGAAGATCCGACAGGTTGCCCGAACGTATAAGGCTGGCTTTTCCTGAGAATGTCCCTTACGTAATGCATTTCTGCTAATAAGTAGGTACTTCTGTAAACGCTAACGAAGCGATTTTCTGTGTGATGATATTTGAAAGAAAGAAAGAAGAAAGAAAAACGTTTATTCAGGACGTTTCAGAGTACAAAAATACAGCACTGTTAGACAATACGGTTAGAATAGCGTCACGCGTCACCGAAAGGTCACCAGCGTCAACGTACGCAAAAGGTATTTTGCGTACGTTGACGCTGGTGTTCCGTAGAAACCTTTTCAATAAAACGTGACAAGTTGCACAAACACACGAACATGCAATATTTCATGACTTTGTTAACATATTGGCAGTATAATCTCGAGCTTTACGGATTTTATTGAGTAACTGCCATAAAAGACAAAAACATTTCGTAAGTCTGCAAATAAGTCTGTTCAGGGTGCGTAATCAAGATGCCAATCACTTATTCCTTTCTTAACCCTTAAATGCATGAATTAACAGTATTGATCCTAAAACATCCTAAGTGACAACCAAATTCATGTAAAATTAAGAACTTACGACGATATGACAAAGTCTATATTCCAAGAGAACTTGATTGTCACTTGTCTCGTTTCTGTGACATAAATGCATCATCATGCATTTTAAGCTATAACTCACGATTTCCACACATTATAAATTTACTAAAACGGGACTTAATCGTGTAACGCTTTGAAAACGAACCTCCGACATTTCAAGGGTGACATTGCCTCCGTGGTCCCGGAGGTAGACTCATCCCAGAATACGGAGAAGTCTTTCTCCGGGACCACGGGGGCAAAGTCGCCCTTGAAACGTCGGAGGTTCGTTTTCAAAGCTTTACACGATTAAGATGCCAATCGACGACCACCAGTTACGAATGAGCAAGATGCAAATACTTTCGAATCGCACAGTCGCTAGCGATTCTTTTTCTACAGCAACTCCTGGTACCGATATTATTCATTTGTAGACCGTAATTAAGTGTTACAAAAAGTTTTAAGTAGAATTGGAGGATTGCATATTATGAAGGTATTATTAGCTTCATTGCCTTCACCAATCGTTTGTTATATAAGAAATTTTCGATCGATAATTATAATCCTATATCGCTTTGCTGGGGCCTTACCAGCGTGCATAGCCAAGATGCCAAGCGCAAACGCTCAATCGCGAACGATACGCAACTGTCATTGTCACACTGACAAGGAAGATTGATAGACTTGTCTACGCCAGGAACTTCCATATAGGGGACGGTCCTATCTCGCTTTTCGCCATACTAAATGAACGAGAGAAAACGGTCCACATGAGACCATTCCAAGTGGTGCTTTGTCCCACTCGCACATGTTGCCAATTTTTATAAGATACTATTTTGGGAGTGTTTATAACAGTTTACTACTAAAAATAAATATCTTCTTATTTTATTTTAGTACTATATACAAATAAGGATTTTGTTATCTTTTTAGTAAATTGTAAACAATTGTGATTTTCATATTAATAACCCTTTAAATCAAAGATGTGAATAACAAAAAAAAACATTTTAATATATATGGTAGACATTAGTAACTTTTTGAATATTAACTGGTATCCCCAACTTTGACTTTTTAAACTTTCAAAATACCAACATAAATGGCGCCGTTTATTATTTATACAAATTATTTTGAAAATCAGCTAAAATGGTCAAAACGTGTTGCATAAAGGATTGTCGGAGTGAAAGCTATCTTGGTTGTGGAATATCGTTTCACAGGTAAGCCAAAATTATACAATTTTATGTACATTTTCCGATAAAATTACAAAACAAGCTCGGTAGGGTGACTATGATGTCGGCACGTTGTGAGTAGATTTTACAGGATTCTTATTAGTTAGGGAAAGTAAGAGTAAAATATTCTGAGTATTTTTATTCGCATGTTTATTGTTTCACTTACTTGTATGACGTAGAAAGATGCTTGCTGAAATATATTTCGGTAGGTACATTACAAACACATATTTAAACATAGTACTGTATATACCTAGGTCGTCCCCAATATATAACGTGGCACGATTATTTTCGAGATTATTCGCAGGTAAGTATTTGTATTACGACTCTTCGTATTCCACAAGACCGTATAATAATAATCCAGTCATTGAATTGAAATGGACAGCTTGTATAACATTTTTGATTATTTGGGAAATAATTTATAATAGCCGGTTTTTTTAACGTAACGGATATATCGAAAATCTAGTATTGTGTTGGCAACAAAATATCGTTACATGCTAATCGTCACAAATATGTAGGTACACACATGTTAAGTACAAACGTTTTTCTTGTAAGATTTTTATGGTTTTATGTTTTTTTAGTCGTTTAAAATAGGTCAAGACCAGTTTATACCTATTACAATTTGTTTCTAACGAAATAAAATGACACATTTATCATCCTTACAATTCGTAGACTTAACGGTTTTACGTGAATAAGTTTTCTTCGGTTTCCCTTTTAACAGATAGAAGACAAAAAACCGTAAATTTAAAAAATCGAGTGAGTTTAGTTTTTTTTACTTTTTACCTACTTCCGGAAGAAAAGTTTGTAGGACTTTGCATATATTATCTATAAATATTGAGAAAATCAGGCTATTATAGTTTAATGTCTGTCGAATCGAAACCGTATTCTTCCTTCCTTAAGTGTATGAATAATTCTGGCTACGAGATTATGTCTGTGCTAGTACTCACCGTTAGCAAGATGAGAACAATCGGAAAAAAAATACCTGAGCGACTCTCCGAGACAGCGGCATGTTCAACAAATGTCGATTGTACCGTCCTAATAGGCTGGACGACAAAAAAATCTAATTTGTCCGTCTGTTAGATTATTGAAAAGTACGATACGTATTTTTTCTTTTGTTAATCAAATGAAAAATGACGGAAATACAGGGCTTTAAAGTTTCGCGTGACGTCACACTCTAAGGTGACGTCACCAGCCCCCACCACGGAACTTTGACGCTCTTCATAGTCTTCATATTCGTCAATTTTAGTTATCTTGAAAAAGGAAAAAATACGTGTCTAATAATTTTTGATAATCTTTCTGACGGACTAATTAGAATAATAGTTTTTCAACCTAGTCATCATCCCTATTAATTACTGTTTGTAAATACTGTCACCCTACCCAAGCTATTTAAGACATTTTAAGAGACCTTTTTACTCACCCAAACTACATGACAAAGCTCAAATAGCCTCTCGTTCGAGCTTCTCGCCCGAGGCTCTCGGACGAGCGTGTAGTAGGTTGCATTCGCCCGCGTTCGAAACATTCGGCCGAGAGCCCGAGCATGTGGAGGCACCATCCCGAACATACAATAGCGGTAGAGAGAAGAAGTGGTTCATGGTAACCCTCCAGGTTAAATGGGTATTACACGTGGCAATAATCGTGTCCCGATTATCAGTCTCGCACCGTGTAATAGACAAAAGAGAAATTAGCGCATCGAGAGAAGGTAACCTACCGTCGATAATAGGGAACCGATGATTGCCCCATGCGATACCCGTTTTAGACGGACGATAATTAGGTAAAGATCCATGACGATGAGTGGCCCGTCCAGGTGGAACCATAGAGTACGGGGGAAATTGGCCAATAATGGTCTTGGATTTTTACATATTATCGTCCGCCTAACCACTCCCAATATGATGCTCTCTAACGAACTGGAAATACGATAAAGACGACGATACTAGATCGTGATGAATATGATGACTTAAGAAAATGTCTTTATCGTTAAGTATATATCGTCGATCCAGATCGTTCGCGTAACCGCTCCCAACCTAATATCCCACGTACTTATGACTTATAGTCACCCTAATTAGAAAGAGATGCAACGGTACCGTAGTACTATCTCATGTGGACACACTTTTGCAGTCGCATTGCTCCATCCAGATATGTTCAAGTCCGTGGTCTACGCACCCTGAAGGCCTACCACGAACCACGAACGAAGTTTCACCTCTCTGTCGCACTTGAGTGAGAAATCACAAGTGCGAAAGGGAGGTATACTTTCGTTCGCGGTTCGTGGTAGGCGCTCTGGTCATAACGGCTGACATGAATCAATTGATTAGCTAACCAAGTCTAACCCTTGCTAACCATCAGATTTTTCCGCTAGTCACTGGTTACCTCGAATCACTACATAGTATAAAACAAAGTCGCTTTCTCTGTCCCTATATCCCTATGTATGCTTAAATCTTTAAAACTACGCAACGGATTTTGATGCGGTTTTTTTAATAGATAGAGTGATTGAAGAGGAAGGTTTATATGTAAAATAATAACCCGTGCGAAGCCGGGGCGGGTCGCTAGTAAAGAATAAAACGTAGTAAAAACTCAAATATTTATTTAAAACAGTCCAATATAAATTAGTAAATACAAATGCTTACTACTAGTTCCGTGTCATGTTAGTACATAACAACTGGTGACACTTTGTCAAAATAGTACATTAAGATACAAGTGCGAATAGGAGAAAATTCGCAATGAGTGGCGATAGAATAAAACACGACCGAAGGGAGTGTTTTAAATCGACACGAGTTGCGAATTACCTATTCGCACATGTATCGTACGACGTTTTACAGTACATATGGCTCTTTGAATTTTTGATCTAGGCCCATAAAGTGCTCATTATCGCACTAGTGCGGTAATGTAGCACCATATGTACTGTAAGAGTAGTTTTTACTGTTGATTTTGACAGCGTCTGTCATCCTAATGGAAGGCAGTACGTGCCACAACCTCGTTCAGTCAGCCATTATCTGATATACTGAACATTTGTGTTGAAATAACCATTATTTTGATGTTGGCCTTTTAATAATTTCAATGTCTAATAAGACTTTAGAACGGATTAATCGCGTTTATTAACACCATGACCCTACGTTTCGAGCCCTTTACAGCACTCTTTTTGTAGTTTTCTTGTCGCTTCTTTCTGCCCCATAACCCAGTTAGGGAAGCGTTCGTAAGTTGTATGTATCCTCACAGGGTTTTTACAATTTATATTTTTAATTTTAATTATAGAATGCTCTTCAGGCTATGTATTACTAGCTTTATGCCCCTCTGGGCATTGTAGACCAACCTTTTTTTTTTTTTTTTGTATGTAGGTACTTTGCCCAAGTAACTTTTTTGATTGACGGGGAGAATTCGCATTCTCTCAGTCATCATCTTAACCCTGTGAAAACGAGTGCTGTAAAGGGCCCGAAACGTAGGGTCATGGTGTTAATAGACGCGATTAATCCGTTCTAAAGTGTTTAATGTGTTAAAGTGTTTAAGTAATTCCCAAATACTTATTTTAGTGGTACCTTTTACTAGAAACAAACACATAAATCTAAACAATAAAATTAATAAATTGTGCAATTAAAACAATATAATAATAATAATATGGCTGACTGTGCGCTATGACTAGAAGCACTAATAAATAAGTTCTCACATTCAATTGTTTTCCACATAATTCCCAATTCAAATGCAAAATTGTAATACCGATTTTCAGTCATTTCATGTCGACTCTTAAACACACAAAACAAAGAAAAACGATAATGTTATAAGGTTTACAGTAAGGCAAGGTACTCAAACTACGTGACCCCTAAACGGTAGTAGTTAGGATACGTTCCGTAACTGTAAACGCAAACCTAATCCCAAGATTTGGTGCAGGCTCTAGTCGAATGCGGCTAATTATTACGCCGCGTTATATATATATAAGATTTACACATCCGTAATCATACACATCAGAACTTATTCAATTAGGATTACCACGCTAGTGGAACGTGGGTCCTGCGGGATCATTTCAAACGTCACTTTGACAATTCTCTCATACTGACGCAGGACCCACGCATTAGAGGCGCCACCTGGTGAGAGACAATGCGGTAGCTCCCATTGAGTAGATCAGTACCCCAAACGCATTAGTTCCGCGTGGCTACTGCTCCTATTCCTGGGCGATTTGCCCTACGGAATATCAAAAGCTGCCTAACGAAACTAACCTATCGATATGTCAATAAATAGGTAGGTTAGGTGCGTTAGACAGCTTTACACACTAAAGTGTGACTATACAATTTAAATTATTTAAACTTTCGTGAACTGACATTATTATTGAAAAACCGGCAAAGTGCGAGTCGGAGTCGCCCACCGAGGGTTCCGTATAAACTTTATGTTGCAACTACACTTAGAAGTATAAACTTCACGCCAGCCACGTGTAGGTATCGACAGATTCGTTCAGTCGTTACAACTCTCGTATTTTTATCACAATAGGTGTGACATGTTTCGATTGCACCGGCCAGTCGTCGTAGAACAAATGATGTCGGCTCAGGCAGGACTGCCTGTAACTGGCGTAGCTAACGGGTCGCGCGCGCAGAAACATGTCACGGCTATTGTGACATAAATAGGTATTTCTTTAATTTATTTATTTGTTTTTATATGTTTTTTGTTATGAAACTCAACTCATATGTTAAAATGAGTTCTATGAAAACAAAACTCTTGGGTAAAAAATTAAATGGGAAAATTGTGTTACCGTCGAACTAATTTGGGGTACAGATAGTTACTCATTCAATTCGTTAAACATTCAGATTCGACTCCACTTCAACCATTTTAAACCTTACAACCTACAAAACAAGATCCAAAACTGCACTGTACAAGTTGGTACAGTCAACCAATTGGAACCCTAGACCACTCTAGAACCATGTCTATGGTGGGGTATAGAGAGATATAATGGTTTATTAGTAAAAAACAATCGGCCCAATGAGGCGACTGGAGGGACCGCCCCCCATAAAATCGTAGACCTTATGCCGAGGTGGCAGAGTTTACAATTGGTTGAATAATGGCGGTGGTGTCGGAGTATCACGAGATGCGGAAGTAGGTTTGGTAGGCGAGCCCCAGCGAGGTGGAGGCAAACCAGGCGAACAGCGACCACCAGGTGGCGAAGCCGAATACGCCGCGGTATACTTCCTGTGTAAATACCTGGAAACATAATGCAATTAAGTATACTCGTTTTTGAACCAATAAAAACAGGAATTTTACCACTATACTAACGGCACCGACTGATGGCACTTTTGACGTTTGATTGCTCATGAAGTTCCGTAAATATTGACATCAAAATAAAAAGGAACAAATGTTAAACTTCATTGTTGCAGGGGCCGGGCCATAGTGATGTTCCGCTACTTATCGATCGCATTTCAAATCTAGGCACATGCTATTTAAAGACGTACTTATTAATTAGGTACTAGCTTTCCGCTCGCGACTTAATTCGCGTATCCTACCCTATTTCTTCTTCTGAAAATGTATTATATTTTTTGATACAAGAATACCCCGATTTCTATTATTTTGACTATAGATATAAAGGTGGCCGCAAGTGTAAAACGAATTTGAAGCTTGTGAAGAGCTCTTGACACTTGTCACAAGAACCACAACCTACTCGTTTGTCACGAAATTCCGACACAGAAAAGAGTCTTATGTCAAAAACTATGGCGAATTCCTTAACATTTGACAATTATCATAACGGCCTCCTAGCCTAGTTGGTAGTGACCTTGCCTACGAAGCAGGAGGTCCCGGGTTCGAATCCTGGTCAGGGCATTTATTTGTGTGTTTATCACGAATATTTGTTCCTGAGTTATGGATGTTTTCTATGTATTTAAGTATTTATATGTATCTATCTATTATATATATCGTCGCCTAGTACCCACAACACAAGCCTTATTAAGCTTACCGTGGGACTAGGTCGATTTGTGTAAGATTGTCCTGCAGTATTTATATTTATATTTATTTATTTATATATTTATAAAGTCTTTACCAAAAAAATTATCTATTTATTGACACTATGATTTTATTTAAATTATCGAAATTTTAGCTACCATTTCGATAATTTAAATAAAATCGTAGTGTGTGTGTGTGTGTAAGGACACAGCCCGCGCGATAGTAAGGGGTTTCCGTAACCTATGGACACCTTAAACGCCAGTAATTCAGTCATTTTAGAAATCGTCACCCTCGTCAACGTGGTAAAATAGGGGCCTTTATCGGCTGAAATGAAGAATCCCCTTTTCGATATCAAACACTTCGACTCACCATCTTAAGGTTCTCCCAGGCCATCTGGTACTGCTCCATCTCCAGGCCGTCCCTGGCCCCCTGGTCCTCGGGCGAGCAAACGTCCTCCCTGTCGTGGAGCAGGTCCGCCCAGCCGTAGCCGCCCAGCGTCTTGTACATGAGGGCGGAGAACAGGCACATGATGATGGGGCAGATGTACTGGAGGGCGACCACGCACAGGTAGTAGAATACTGAGGCCACCTGGAAAGTTGCATATAGATCGGAAATAGTCATATTGGCGAGGGACGGAAAGTAAGGGATTGACTGACGGGGTGGTTGCCGGGGCAAGACTTGCCGAGGCCCGGCATAGATGAATTCAGGCAAGCAGATATAGTGTTTTCCTCAAACATTCGCGGCCACCGGCGGCCAGCCAAATAGTTGCATATAGATTGGAAATAGTGCATTATTGGCGAGGGACGGAAAGTAAGGGATTGACTGACGTAGCAGACATAGCAGAGCTTATGCAAGTCCTGTTTACGCCGAGGCAGATATAGTGCTTTTCTCAAACATGCGCGGCCATCGGCGACCAGCCAAGACCATCAAAATGATATATTTCCGGCGAGGGCGTATAAAAACCGAATGAAGCGATGGATTCTAAAGTAGAATCCTGAGCGTAGCGTGGGATTCAAGCGTTAACGCCCAAAACGAAAATAATCTTGATATCGTGTGACACACACACCAACTAACAAGAAATAAACAAAACCGAAAACATCATCATACCAACACCACGATGCCACTAGTGATGCTAGCGAATGTAAACATTATACCAACTACATAAGGTTTACCTTCTTCTGTAGGTCTACATTGGTGATCCTGCCGGCCTCCTTCCTCTGCGCGTCCAGCCGCCGCTGCGCCATGTCGAGGTAGGCCTGCAGCTGCCGCGGCATGAGACAGAGACGGAGTACCACTGTCGCTGCCACTAGGACCAGTCGGAGGGTGTCGAACGCAGCCCCTGTCATTCTGCAAAAAAAAACTGTAGGTAGTTTTTATTCTTCTTTTACTACGTCGGTAGCAAACAAGAAGAAACTTTAAAGTGAGTCATACTGATATTAAATTGCAACGGTTAACACTACGTATTTTTATCACAATAGGCGTGAAGCCGCGAAGGTAATTACAGCACTCTGTCTGTCCGACGATGACTGCCCGATGCAGTCGAAACATGTCACGCCCATTATGATAAAAATACGTGAGTGTTAACCGTTGCAATTTAATATCAGTATGACTCACTTTAAATTGTAGGGTCATGGTGTTAATAAACGCGATTAACCCGTTCTAAAGTGTTTAATTTCAATGAATAACAATCGCGGTAACAAAAGACAGTATTATATTCTGGAGATATCTTCACCATCTTGAGTATCAACCAGAAGTCCGATGACATTTGACAACAATCAAACAGTTATAAGTGTCATAAATAAAAACGATAATCAAAATAAATACCGATACCGATAAATACCGTAACGCATACGTACGTTTGGGTACATCAATGGCGTCTTCATTAATGGGATACACCACGGGACGGTCCCACGTCTCCCTCTCTACATCGTAATACTTACAATGGTTTCTCCATCCCACTAAAAACTCTCACAGTGAGGTAGTGCCTAGTAACAGGCCGAACCCACAGCAATGCCAGCACGAAGGGCATCGCGAAATTGGCATTAAGGAGGAAACTCTTCACTTTGTTGTCGCCGTAATATCTGAAACAAACAGAAATGTTACTCCCACTAAAGCCTATTTCATAGTTCCAGAGACAAAATTGACGTATTGTGTTGTCTGCTTATTAAATCTGATAAATAGTGATGTACCACAACCGATTCTAACCAAAAAGATTAACATGTTTGTAGCTATAGAGAGAATTTATCTGTAACATAATCCCTTACCCTTGTCATAAAGATGTTACCTTAGCGAATCCCAATGCATTCTAGCGACGCGGAGTCCAGGGAATGTGAACAGGGTACCGATGATGGCTGCCCACACCGCAAACGCGAACTTCAAGATTAACTTCGATGCAGGCCCTCTGAAATACAAATATAAAAATCAACTTACACTGGACTGGTGTTGACTGTACATACCTGTACTGACTGTACTAGGCTTGGGACTATTGCGTGCTCGCCGTGGTTCTAGAATCCATGGAGTCACCATTATGTCAACATTTTTTTTTTCGAAATCAAAGTCAAGGTGTAAAAATGCGGTACGGTAATAAACACGTTATTAGGACTGTAATCAATTTTATCCAAAATCTATTACACACACAAGTCACAGTTCACACTTTCACAGGTATATGATTTACTGAATTATGCATCCTCTTTGATACTTGTGTTGTCAAAATTCAAGTTCAAAATTCAAAAATTTATTCTGCAAGTAGGCCTCAAGGGCACTTTTACCCTTTGTAAACTTGTAACACACTACTGACATCTATTTACAAAAAATAACACTCAACAATGACAAATTTTGACTAAACATACTTTCTGATATAATTTATAGTTTTAAATGTTTATTACCGGCATAACAGCATAAATCATGACATCTAATATATGTAATTGTATCTTAAATTTGCCACGAATAAATGATTTGTATTTGTATTTTTGTATTTGTAATGTATTATTTTTAGACTTTGACTTTAACTACGAAAAAAAATGTTGACATAATGGCGACTCCGCGGATTCTAGAACCACGGCGAGCACCCAAATGTCCCAAGCGCTGAGTATTAATCTACAACAGAGAAATTGGCACTCCTAAACAGTTGAATGGACTGGCCCTTTAAAACACAAATAAACTTACACAGAAGACAGCCCCTGATTCTCGAGGAACCTATGTGCGTTCTCATAGAAGCTGTCATAAGCTGGATCCACCCCGACCTCCAGGAAGCTGTCGTCAACAATGAGCACCACCATTGCGATGAGCAGGAACACGCAGAAGGCCACAATGCAGGTGGAGCGCTCCCCGATGGACTCTTCGCTTGTGAAGTACTGCTTTGTGAGAGTGAGCAGTATTTTACTGGGCTCGGGTTAAGGTTCTTAGGATAAACCCCAATTTTCCAAGCATATGTTTTTAATTCCATTATACACCCTGATTTGTTAAGATTTCGTACCTCAAAAGGAGAAAACGGAACGATTATAGGATCATTTGTTTGTTCGTCCGTCCGTCCATCTGTCTATCTGTCTGTTAAGACCCTTTATCTCGGGAACACGTAAAGGTAGGACATTCAAATTAATACCACATATACCACGAAGTCACAATATGAATTCAGACTCGAAATTCATTAATCTTCTGTTATTAGATAAATGATCTATTATAAGTAAATGAATGAATATTATAAGTAAAATTGCGGATACCACTAACATATTTTAAGTCACTATGCGCAACATGTTTTGGATATAAAAGGATGTAATTAACAATTTTATTATAATATTAATATCACTATAGTTTAAATTCGATTTTTATTAGTAATCATTTTTTGAAGATAGCCTCATCTAGATTTCTTTTCATTTATTTTTCTACAAACATATTGATAAGTTATTTTAATGTAAAAAGGATACAATGAGAAGAGAACCACCAACAAGCACCACACCATACTCAAGTTAAACTCGTCTTTCAGTGGAAATATTGATGTATAGATCTGAAATAAAATATACCTAAGTTATTGTGTGAATAACTTCTATAAACATATTCCTACAGAAAATATGCGTAGACTCTAGCGGGTCTGCGAATTACACTGATTAAATACATAAAAACGGTTAACTATCTATCTACATGACACTTACCTCTGACAAAATATATACAATAGTAGTGTACAGTGAAAAATCTACTATCCACTGATATTCTGTGTAATATCTTAAATGTATCACGTCTAAAGCCGTCACCGGCGCCGTCTCCAACTGTATTTCAATGCTCCGAGGAACATGAAACGTCTCAGCCTTCCCATTTGACTCATGTTTCCCACCTTTCTTTCCTTTCGGCTTGTCCTTAGGCACCCCGGCCAGAGCCTTCAACTCATTGTTATCAGGGTACAAATACCGGTACAACCCTGTCGAACATAGGAGCCACCTTGCAAACGAATAACTCCCCAGTTTTTGGATCACTGAGACCATTATCAGAGTTATAACCAGTTGAGCGCCGAGCAGAGCCTAAAAATAAATAAAACGCTAGTTGAAATATATGAGATAAACGATGTATAGCGACATAATTTAACTTATGGACTGACCATTTTAGACGCGTTTTCATTGAGTAATTATTTATACAGTCTAAATTGAAGAAATTATTTTTAATTCAATTCGCTATAACCTCAATATTCGACACCCACATAAGTGTAATGCGACTATTATTTACAGCGTTTTGAAATTGACAGAAGTACGCAAAGAAAGAACAAGCCATATGACTTTCCGTGTGTAAAAAAAGAGAGTGCTGACCAATGACATTGACGTACGATGGCTCTTTAAATCGGTTGGGTAATAAATCAAATTGTGGTTATGAGGATAGCTAGATTTGCTAGGTTTGATGTAATAATGAGATAAGTGAATAATTAAACATCAAAAGCAAAAATACTCTAAAAAAATATTTTACTGAAATGAAGTATATTTTGAAGTGTAGTATTATATTCCTACGCCTGATCAGACGACGCAACGAAGCCACGTAGTTACGTCGCCTAAATTATAAGTAGGTAGTGTTAAGTTTTATACGTTATGGTTTTATTTGTGTTTTTTGTATGTACTTATTATATGTTTTGCTTTTTTATTTGATGGTTCCAGTACTTTGGTTTTGACTGTTATGCTGTAAACTGTTGTTTGAAATAAATAAATGAATAAATAAATGAATATTACAAATCAAGAAGTATTTTCTCTGGCTGGAACGAAGCTGGAACACACTTCGTAAACAGTATCAAATCAATTGAGAAAAAGAGATAGCCAATAAAAAGAAAGAAAGCGAAGATTTAATGTTACCGGTTATGATTTTTTCCCACAACACAATTAGTGGTAAATTTCGGCACACAATCTAATATAAAATTTTTAAATATGTTAATTATGATTATTCCTCTTTGAATATGTTAATTTTATTTCTTTACATGTTTAAGTAATAGAGTGTTCTATACGTTGCCAACATTTCAGAGAAAACGTTGAATCTGATTTGCTCTTCTCACATTATAGATAGGCTATTAGATAATTCCACAGACAAAGTGGATTTTGTAATCGTGAGCTGGCACTCCAAAACAGCTGTCGCCTCGCGCATGGATGACGTGCCGCGCTGGAGATTCATCGATTGATTTCGTTTCCGTTTATTTCGTCGCCAAAGTCAGTCGCGACTGATGCGACGGAGCCGTGTGTAGTATTTAGTTTAGTAGTGTGTTGTGACAAACGTGCAATATGGGGTCGTTGTTTCGGAGCGAGGAGATGACATTATGTCAGCTCTTCTTGCAGAGTGAAGCTGCGTATGCCTGCGTGTCGGAGTTAGGCGAATTGGGCCTAGTGCAATTTCGCGATGTAAGTGTTGTCTTTGTCATCCGTGTTCTGAGTGATCGTACGCCCCTTGTGTGCATAGTTTACGGGTTTTCGTAAACCGTTCGGGCTAATCTTTGACCTACTTTCGCTTGCTTCTATGCACTGTTGGGCATGATAATTTCTAGATACGAATATCTTATCCGAAATACACATTTCTCACGTATATACAACAATACAAGTATTATTAGGTATGTAGGTAGGTGTTTGAATTATGCAACAGTAATTGAACAAAATCAAACAATTTTATACTGATTTTCTTTTTAATGCATACAAAATCATTAAGATCTTAGAAAAATGATGAGTAATTTCCAAAACGTTAAAATACTTAATAATGTGAACTGGTATTGAACAGTGCATGAAAACCCTTTTGACTCAGATAATAGGAATACCAAGTTTTTTTTTGTGTGGAAATTGGAAATTGTGTATATTTGTGTGGAATGTATGAACTAGGTACTTCCTTTTAGGGTTGACCCAGCACTTACTTAAAACGGAGTTACTTTTTTATCATCTTAGGTACATCCAGTTAACACTGAATTTCTAAATAAGGTATGATAAAAACATAACTCCGTTCCATGTAAGTGCTATTAAAATGTGATCCCTATCAATTACTGTGGTTTGATCGGGAAAAAAGCTACCTGATCGCAAATTTATAACATCATTATGTATATGAGTAATGTTTAAATCTATAATCTCAGTAACTGCTAGATTTATAATTAACGCTTTGTCTGAGAAGTAACATATAATTAGAATATCAATGACTACAATAGTTTTGAGATCTGGGCTTTTAAATGAAGCCTATATTTCTCACCAAATCTCATTTAAATAATACAATAGTTTGTATGAGTATTGTAAATTGCTACATTTTACAATGTCTACAATGATAAACTGCATATGTAAATCTAGTTTTCTTGAATGAACTTAACAAATTATCCTAAAGATATTGTATGGTTATGAAGACTAAATTACTAGACAAATCTATAAAAAAATCTTTGTTCTAAGACATAGAAGTTGGCTATTTGTTATCCTTTATGCTTTTAGATTAAAATTATGGATAATCGTCTGTTTCTGCATTAGGCTGGAGATACATTGATCTCCTTGATTTCTAGAACCTTTATGAAATAATAGAGTTAATCCAAGTGAAAATTTACTTATTATCATCATTGCCCTTTCTGTTTACCGGGGATATGAAAGCGTATTCCCATCTTAAACTATGGCAACGCTCATGTGACTCCCCAGATGTTGCAAGTGTCCAAGGGCAGTGATAGTCGCTTAACATCGCGATAGTGTCGATACGGCTGCCCATTTGCTTCATATACCTATGTAGAGTTTGATATCATCAACATTACTCTCCGAGAGTTGTCCCAGCTTTTTGCCACATCTCTGGCCTGCATAGTCGTCCACGATGGTACCATCAGACCATCCAACCTGATGGGAAACTAGACCTTACAGGGCTTTGCCTGGATTCCTCATGATATTTTCCTACATCAATAAGTAATACCTTATAATTTAAACTATTGTGAGTCATACTGACATTAAGTTGTAATAGTTTAGACTCACGTATTTTTATCACAATAGGCGTGACATGTTTCGACTGCATCGGGCAGTCCTCGTCGGACAGACAAAGTGGTGTTGTCACCTTCTCGAGTGGTGATGCCCGAGCCGCGAAGGTGACAACACCACTGTTTGTCCGACGATGACTGCCCGAAGCCTCGAAACATGTCACGCCTATTGTGGTAAAAATACGTGAGTTTGAACCATTGCAATTTAATTTCAGTAATACCTTTATCATTTATAAGTTTATAACAAATGAATACATTAAAAGCCAAGGTAGGGCTTTTATCAATAATCTATATAGCAATAATTTGATTGATCCTTATTTAGTCTCACTTATCCTTCTTTATCAACAAATTATAATGATAGTGTTTAATCAATACTTTGATAACGTGTGATTAAAACAAGGCATGTGACTTGTTAGTTGTTACGGTTGTTGCCAACTGTAACAAGTAATTGTTATGTATTTATGCATTTTGTTTCTCATTGCATGATCTTGTAACTTTATTACTGTTATTAGCTGCACTTTTATTTATTTATAGCCTTAGTACAGACACAATAAGTTTTTAAGTGTTTTTTTTTATACCGGCCTTTAATCCCACTAGAGTACCTATTCTCTGATAGTTGAGGACTAAGGACCCCGCGAATTCGCGGGCGCGGGAGTAAAGTGTTTCAATTTTGCAACTGACGTGAGGGTCTTAAAGTCTGTAGATTATTTTCATCATACATTCTCTGATCGTGACGGAAGTATAAAACTTTTAAAAGTTTTTAAAGGGTCGGCAACGCGCATGTAACACCCCTGGAGTTGCAGGCGTTCATAGGCTACGGTGACCGCTTACCATCAGGCGAGCCGTATGCTTGTTTGTCACCGTCGTAGTATAAAAAAAAAAAACTCTGACACTGGCGAAATACATCTTGCTAAACCATAAGACGTGAAGGCAATTCTAGGTGAAAACATTTTGTATGGATCTTAATTACACGTGTACCTGACTACATGTAGGGCGGATATCCGTGTACCTGTACACGTGTAAACGGGTACCGAACACGCGTACACGAAACCTGGGTAAGACCGCGAGCCCTACTACTAACTGGCTAGGTATCTCGGAAAACACATTAAAACTAAAGTATAATATTTACGTTTCCTCAAATAAGGCCAAGTGAAACTCAACTCACTCAAAAATCTTGATAAAACAAATTACATCAAAATTGTTTTAGCTATTTTTGAGATCTACAGTATAAACATATTTTATTAACATATTCCTAGATTAGACAGGTGTAGTTTTAAAAATCAGTGTCAAAGAATACAACTATGGCCAATGGGCCAAATCCAACCTGGGAATGAGTCAAACTGGGGTCAAAAATATAAGACTCCTGGCGTATAATATAATAATTATGCCAAATATTATTAACATATACCTTTTTTTTATGGGGAGGAAAAATCCATTATGGATACTTCTGCACCGCAGGGACAGTGCAGAAGTTATGTCGGAGTCTCACCGACTAAAAAATCCCCCTTTTCCTCTTCGCCGCAATTAGGGTGGCTCTGGGATCTCGATAGAACTCGCCAGTGCCACCCTTGCGTCACGCCTCTGAGGGTTCCCCCTTATTTTAGGATGATGGCAGTCCCTAGCTGCCAACGTCTACGACCCCAAGGACTCCTTTTAGTCGCCTCTTACGACAGGCAAGAAATACCGTAGCCGTATTCTAATGCCCGGGCTATTAACATACCTAGGCACATATTTTAATGTGTCTGCTTAATAACTTATTTCAAAAGTAATCCTCGAAAAGGAGATACTCTTTATAACAAATTTTTGAAGCAAAACTCGTCAAAATTAATGTGGATGTGCTAATCTCTTAAAATAATGTGTCATAAAAGAAATCATTAGCTCAGCAATAAAGTGTAATGTTAACCAAAGCTTAAATGTAAACAAATCATTCTGTTAATTTAACAAGTAGGCTTCACACATACATGTTAATGGAGCTCACAAATCAATGTCAGTGCCTTTCTGCCGGTGCCAGTGTTAAATCTTAATATCCATATATTATAAATGCGAATATTTGTATGTTAACATTGTTAACTCTTTCTTCAAATGCTGCCGGCTCGAAGAAATGATATTTTCGGAGCTTGAGTACGAAATAGGTATCGTTTGATATTACGAATCGTTTTTCGATGTGGGAAAACATCGTGAGGAAATCGGACTAATCCCAACGCCCAGTTTACCCTCTGGGTTCGAATGTCAGACGGCAGTCGCTTTCGAAACTAGGGCCTACGCCAAATCTTAGGATTAGTTGCCAAAGCGGACCCCAGGCTCCGTAAACCGTGGATTAAGCCGGGAAAACTTTAGGAAAAAGGAAAAATATTTTTTACCCAAAAACGGAACGGACGGATGAAATTTGGCACACGACCGACCATAAAACATAGAAAAGCAAGTGTTTTTGAGTTGCCGCGAAGGCAAAAGTCACAGGTTCGAATTCTGGTCTAAGCAGCGAATGCCTTGGTCACTTTTTTATATACTACGACAGTGACAAAGAAGCATACGGCCCGACTGATGGGAAGCAGTGACCATAGCCTATGGACGCCTGCGACTCCAGAGGTGTTACATGCGCGTTGCCGACCCTTTAAAAAAAGAAGGATTCACTGTGTTGACAGTTAAAGGGGCAAGCTTTGCTCCCGTGGGTCCCCAGCTGTCAACACAGTGAATCCTCTTAGAGCCCTGTTAAGATTCCTCCTGATTTGGTTCCTGTTAGGATTCAGTTGAAAGTCTATAGATATGTCATTTATGGTTCAGTTCAGTACGGGTCACACTTCAAGCGTCTATTTAACAAAATTTTGGAATACGCGGCTGTATACATAGAGTAGTGTAGACATTATTAATTAAATAATATTTACGATAACAATAATATTTATTTTAAAATTAGGTCGAAGGAAAAAAATACACGTGAGGTTATGTGGGGATCACCCCAAAATAGCCGAAAAAAGATTCATGCTATTTAGGTCTGTGCTATTGCTAATTAGGTCCATTTCTAAACGAATCCTTATAGTATTAGTATAAGGATTCGTTTAGAAATGGACCTAATTAGCAACCGACAAACTGGTACCGAACTAAGTGCGGATTTGACAGTGACGTTTCTCTAGCCTGCTCGAGTCCAGAGTATTTTGCATCCTGCTCTTTCTCATTGGTGGAAGCGAGTTGCAAATACTTTAGAAAGCGTCATCGTCAGTCTCTTGCGACTTTCACTTTAAGGGAACTCATGGTTAAGGCTCTGGTCTCTTTAACACAAGTAAATGATCGCCTATCATGCCAATATAATTGAGGCACTGAGTCAGCCCACTAATTTGGAAGCGGACAGATTGACAAACCTGTTATGGTAATGCGGTAACTGAGTAGTTGACTCAATTGTTGGCTAATTACGCGACCTTTTTAGTCAGTCATGGCCAAGGATAATCTTGTTAGTGTTGAATAGATTTTGTGGCAATATCCCCGCACGTACCTACCGAATAATTAAAATATATGTTGGGCTATTCATTTAAAATTAGATAAATAAGTCATACTGTACATTTGTTCCTGAGTTATGGATGTTTTCTATGTATTTAAGTATTTATATGTATCTATCTATTATATATCTCTATTATATACCTCTTCCTCGGACCCCCCGCAAGGTGTAGACGTTTCTTAGTCCCCGCGCAAATTGTTAATTAACAAATAAAACAACATTTAAGAAACTTAATTCACGTGAGAAAATAGGAGCGCATAAGTTCTAAGGAGCTGCAGCTAAAATACCGCTGTGTACGTTACGCCTACGCTACGAACGGGGTGAGTGCTACGCTGCTACGACGTGACGTCCCGCACCGCATCGGCTACGCATCGTGCGCTGCGCTGCACCCGGAGCGACGACCTCTTCTACACGTATGTGCTCCTGGTAGTGCAGTGGAGTAGGTGAGTGCGAGTGCGTCATCATCTGTCTATACGCGCCATCTGCTACGCGCAACGGTGTGAGCTCCGTTCGCTTCATACACTCCGTTCGCTTCATACACTCCTAGTACTTCGGACTACAACGGCACAGAATAATGGCGTTGGACGACAGTATGATATGTAATGCTTGCCAGTTGGACTTGTCTGTTGGTGCAGAGTATTTGGAATGCAGGGTGGAGACGTGCGGAAAACTATACCATTACGCATGCAACAACCGAAACCTCTCCGAGGCCGAAAAATCAGAATGGGTCTGTCCTGAATGTGCCTGTGCTGCCAGGAAAGGGGGCGGGAACTGTGATACCCCAGTTGGCACTCCCGTGAGTATTAAAAACGTAGCCCTCAGAAAGCCGGCTTCTGGTGAGTCACCTATAGCACTGAACTCCGCCCCTCAACAAACCCCCCGGCTGTCATCGTCATCGGAAGCTGACAGATCAACGACGGCGCCTTCCACCTTGGAAATTATATTACTACGGGAGCAAATAACTCTTCTAACCGAACAGCTGGCGGATGCTGTCTCTGTCATCAAGCGCTTTCAGTCCGCTTTTACTGCTTGCACGAGTAAGGTAGAGACAATGGGTGACAAACTTGAGGCATTGGAGCGTACCCTTGAGTCTCATCGTGCTGCGGCGCCTTCAGAGGTATTATTAAAACCTAGCGACAGCAGTGACGACACCAATGTGAACAGTGAGTTGGACGAAATGCGTGAGTCAAAACGCAATCGTGCTAAAAAGAGCAGAAAATGCAAGGATCCTGTTACATTGCCCAACAACACAGCTGTAACGACACCAACTGAAATTGTGCCTGCAGATCCAGCTATTAACTCGGTATCCTTTAATAGCGACATCAAAGCTGACGATTCATCTATTGTTGCCAATGAAGCTTCTACGGCTGTGGAATGGAAAGAGGTCCTCGCAAAAAAAAAGCAGAGGCGGCTCACATCCATACGCTGCACAGGCGGCCCGAATGTTACTCTCAGGGCTGTCGAGGTTCGGAAACACATCCATCTGTGGAACATGGTATCCAACGTCGATGAAGTACGAGAATACCTACAGCAGCTCTGTGAACAGGGCACGTGTACCGTCGAGGAGTTGAAATCCAAAGGCGAATATAAGTCCTATAAACTAGGTGTTCCCGTAGCTTTCTATGATAAGTGCTTGTCACCGGACGTATGGCCTGACAATGCAAGGGTGAAGATGTGGTTTTTTCGAAAACCAACCAGGCAAGCGAACAGAACCTCAAACTCCAACTAATAGCCCCACAATCGCCATCACTTATCAAAACGTCAGAGGTCTTAATACAAAGTTGAAGTTCTTTAGACAATGCGTTCTTGCTCACGAAAGTGATATTCTCGTCGCTACGGAAACGTGGTTGTCAGCATCTGTGGAGGATCCCGAACTAGTTGGAAATGCATGGAGTATCCTGCGCAGAGATCGCGTAACAGGTCGACAGGGAGGAGGAGTACTGGTAGCCGCGAGGCCAGGCATTACCCTGCAACGGCGACGTGAGCTTGAAACTGCTGACGGGGAAGACCTGTGGATGTCCTTCGTAGTGGGTGAAACACTTTTTCATTTGTGTGCTGTATATATTCCACCGAACTCATCCGAAAACGTGTATATGCAGTTTTTCCAAAAAGTTGAAACATTTATTGACTCTATCAGTGCGGTCATAATTGTCGGTGACTTAAACCTCAATCCTAAATATACTTCTACTAGTGTTTTAAGTTACTATAGCTATTTTACTGCAGTGTGTGATTTTGTTGAGATGAATGAGGTCTTGAACGCGCATGGAGGAGTGCTAGATGTGGTGCTGGTGCGAGGGCGTTCCCTTGGCGCATCGGTTAGCGAGGCCTCGGATGATAGTCTGGTTCCATATGCCGATTCCTATCATCCACCTCTTGAAATTTCTATCCCACTTTTAAAAACTGGAATTATCCCGGTTCAGATTGATCCCAGTAACCTAGATGCTAGGCGTGATTGGAATTTTCCCAAGGGCAATTACGAGCTTCTCTATCGACTGATCACCGAGGCGTCCTGGGTGGATGTCCTGGAAGCCCGAGATTCCAATGTCGCTGTAGATCGCTTCTATGATCTGATGTATGGCATTTTTGATAATTGCATTCCTAGGAAGACAAGGCCTAACAAACCCACCAGAGTGTTTCCAACTTGGTTTACAGCAGATCTCATTGCTGACATTAAACGGAAAGCTTTCCTTCACCGTAAATGGAAACGCACTGGAAATAAAGAAGTATATGCTAGCTTTTCTAAACTTAGGGCAAATATAAAAAGCAGAACATCAAAAGCCTACGACGATTATATTGCCAGGGTTCAAAATAATATAAAAAGTAACCCGCGCGCTTTTTGGCAGCATATGAAGAATCTTAAGTCTAAGGGTGGATTCGAGACCAGAGTGTTATACGATGGAAATTCTTATGAGGGCGTAAGGGCAGCCCAAGCGTTCGCAGACTTCTTCTCAAGCGTGTTTCTTCCCTGCGTACCTTCACTTGATCATTCTGAGACTATTAAGCAGGACGAAACAAACAGTTCCAATTTAATTCACATTGCTACAATATCTCCTCAGGATGTAGAATCTGGCATAGCTCGCCTAAAGCCCCAAAGCTCTCTGGGTCCTGATGCTTTTCCGGCGTATATACTTAAGGGTTGCAAAGACTGGTTAAAACTTCCCCTATCCCATATATTCAACCTGGCTCTACGCACCGGTGTATACCCAAATCAGTGGAAGGTTACAAGGGTGCGGCCGATACCTAAATCGGGCGATGGAAACATGGTTGAGAATTATCGTCCTATAGCAATTCTTTCATCTATTGCTAAGTTGTTTGAAACTGTTATTAACAAACATCTAGCTTCTCAAATACACCCCTACCTCTGTGACTCGCAACATGGTTTTAGGCCCAGGCGTTCAGTCGAGACGAATCTTTTAACCCTGGCAGACTCTATCTCTGAGCATTTAGACAAGGGGATACAGGTAGACGTGCTGTACTTTGACTTTAAAAAAGCTTTCGATCGCGTAGATAACGACATACTACTTAAGAAACTATGCAATATCGGTTTCTCGCCTGATTTGCTTCGGTTTTTTGCTAGTTATCTACGCGACAGGCAGCAGTACGTGCAGCACGGTTGCTTCGTTTCCAACCCGTACCACACTCGCTCTGGAGTAAGCCAGGGTTCTATTTTGGGTCCTTTTCTTTTCGGGGTCATGATTAACGACCTGGCGTCTCTCCCTAAATATGCCCAATGTCTCCTCTACGCTGATGACCTAAAGCTCGTCTATGGTGTGCAGCAACTAGCTGACTGTAAATCGCTCCAGGAAGATATCGACCTAATCCATCAATGGAGTATCGCAAACAAACTGCTTTTCCACCCTGAGAAGTGCTCCGTAATGTCTTTTAGCCGTGCTCGTAATCCTTTGACTGTCAATTACCTGCTAGGTACAGTATCCATAGTACGGGTAGATACTATCAAGGACCTGGGTGTCCTATTTGACTCACACCTCAACTTTCACGTTCACATGAAAACCCTAGCCACCGACTGCTATCGAAGACTGGGGTTTGTCATCCGCAATGCTCGGGAATTCGATAGCTTTTCAGTCATAAAACTTGTATATACCGCCCTGGTTAGGAGCAAACTAGAGGCAGCGTCCGTGGTGTGGAATCCCCACGAGTTCACTTACGCCTTGCTTCTGGAGAAAATTCAAAAAACATTTCTACGATTTTTATATAAAAAGATGTACGGGTACTATCCCTTCCTTTACCCGACAAAGTATTTGCTTGGCACGCTGGGTTTCAACTCCCTAGAAGTGAGGCGTAATTATGCGCTTGTGATCTTAGCCTGCCGAATTTTACGTGGGGATTCAGACTGCCCTCAGCTGGTCTCTCAGCTGGTACGCCTCTACGTACCTTCTCTGTCTAGAACTAATTTTAGACCACGCAATCGTAAATTACTAGCAGTTCCTAAGGCGCGCACTGTGGCGTACATGAATTCACCGCTGGTTCGTGCTTTAAATTATTTAAACGCGCTCCTCAAGTCAGCACCGGAGTGCGATGTTTTTGCTAGTAGCTGGAAGACGATATGTTTTGAGTGTAAAAGGTTATGTGAGGTGATGGATGACCGAGCGTCTTCAATCAGCTATTAAAGCTATAGTGAATATTGTTGATTGTTATTTAATTTATAAGACTTTTAATGTCAGTACATTAAGTACGTAAAACTGCAATTCACAGTGCCTTGGTGTCATACTGTAATACTGTGAAATTTGTATGAAAAAAAAAAAAAAAAAAAAAAAAAAAAAAATATATATATCGTCGCCTAGTACCCACAACACAAGCTTAGACCTTACCGTGGGACTAGGTTGATTTGTGTAAAATTGTCCCATAATATTTATTTATTTATTTATTTATTATACATACGAGCAGATTCCGATTATTTATTGGTATTACAATAAAGTTTATAAGTCTTGTAGGGCAGAGGCAAAGCGGGCCACAAAAAAAAGGAAAATAAAAGCCTGGCCAAAATTTGGAAACCTTTTCATGGATATGACTGACGCTTAAAATTGTATTGCAATTCATTTTTATAAGAAAATACAAGTTAAAGTTTGTATGTTCTTAGAGTACGGCCATGTGTCTTGCCTGTCGAAGAGATTGCATATTAATCGAGACATTCGCTGTCATCGAGACCAGGTGGCCTAGAAGTTATGGCGTCAGCCGCGTGAGCTGAGCCTATACTACGAAAATCGAACGATTGCGGATTTGTATCTCCATCCCTGTCACACTTGCATATTGGAGTGACAAAGAGGTTTTCCCGTCAATGCCAATTTTCGATGTTCGTGGTAGGCATGCTGAAGACGGGTCCGGAACCCAGCTTGGCCGATGGAGTTGGTCTTCTTCTTCAGTATATGACATTTTCGGTTTATAAAATACAAGATTTTCAGCAACCTGCCAGTGTCAGTACCTATATAACTGAACGCTGAACTTAAGTATCGTCAGACCCTTCTTAAGATTAGAAATTTTACCACGGATCTAAATTCCTAACACTTACATTCTAGTGAAAAGTGGGTCACACTGAAATCTGAACGATCTCAAGTGTCATCTTTCTTTTAAGCTCGCCAATTTTACCCAGTATTAAAAAATATATATTTTGATTTAAACTAGATAATATGTATATTTAAAAAAACTTGATAGATAGGTTAAGCTAGATATTGAAAGTTTTCAAAGTACTGACTTAATTATTTGAAAATACTTGTCTAAAATATACATCTACTCACGAGTGAGTAGTAGACACTATTAGTTTTTCCAGCGTAGCTCGGACCCACATTTACTGAGGTCTTATTGTTGCAATATGCATGCAACACAGGGACAGTTATTAAATACAATATCAACTTTATGAGTCCATAATGATTCCTGCTTCAGATAAATCAATATTGATTTATAAATATAACAAGTCAAGTTAAGTGATCTTAAATAGCCTGAGGTTCAGTCACTTCGGCGCCCACATCACACGACTTCCGTTTAGTAACTGTATAAAAACAACTCAGAATTCAGTGACCAATTATAATTCAAACTCAAAAATCATTTATTCGAGGTAGGCCAAAATTCAGCACTTTTCGACGTCAAATGGATTAAATATAAAAATAATATACAAAAGTAACACTTAGTCTAGTAAACATAATAAAGATAATAAAATTCTTATGCATTGGTAACAAGGTTTACGTAAAACTAACATATGTAACTAACTGATAAACGTACGATCGGCTTCATAAATATATAATAATTAATAATAAATAAATATTACAGGACAATCTTACACACATCGACCTAGTCCCACAGTAAGCTCAATAAAGCTTGTGTTGTGGGTACTAGACGACGATATATATAATAGATGGATACATATAGAGAACATCCATAACTCAGGAACAAATGTTTGTGATGAAACCACAAATAAATGCCCTGACCAAGATTCGAACCAGGGACCTCCTGCTTCGTAGGCTGGGTCACTACCGACTAGGCTAGGATTCCGTTAGATATATAAATGATACATATCTATATTTTTCAATTTAAGCGCATTACAATGCTCTTATGAACGTCATAAAAAAGCTACTAGGTACTGGTTTTGACCCTACACCACAGCCCAAGAAGATTATTACCGGCAAGAAACTCGGCGGGACTTATTGTTTCAAAACGAATTATAAAAGTAGTAAAAATATTTATAATATGTGGTTCTACATGAAACCGAAACAGAAATACCACAAATATAGATAAAAAAGAATAAACAAAATTTAACGGTTTTGCACGATATACACACGATATAAACACTTGATGTTAATACTACGACGGTGACAAATTAGCATACGGCATGCATGCCTAATGGTAAGAAGTCACCGTAGCCTATGGACGGCATGGACGCCTGCAACTCCAGGGATGTTACATGCGGGCTTGTTTGCTACCGCCGTGGTATAAAAAATAAAAATAAAAAACCTGACAAGCCTATCCAAACCTCAATAGCTAATTCATTATTTCTTCCACAGTTAAACCCTGACGTCAACGCCTTCCAACGCAAATTCGTCAATGAGGTTCGTCGCTGCGATGAGATGGAGCGCAAGCTGCGCTACCTGGAGAAGGAAATCCGCCGCGACGGGATCCCTATGCTGGAGATCCCCGGGGAATGTCCGGAGGCACCACAGCCCAGGGAGATGATCGATCTTGAGGTGAGCATAGTACTAGACAAATTATTTTTTAATGAGGTCGCTGCGACGAGAATGACGAGATGAAACACAAGGTTGGGTATCTAGAGGAGCTCCGTCGGAACGGGATCCCTATGCTGGAGATCCCAGGGGAATGTCCGGAGGCACCACAGCCCAGGGAGATGATCGATCTTGAGGTGAGCATAGTACTAGACAAATTATTTTTTAATGAGGTCGCTGCGACGAGAATGACGAGATGAAACACAAGGTTGGGTATCTAGAGGAGCTCCGTCGGAACGGGATCCCTATGCTGGAGATCCCAGGGGAATGTCCGGAGGCACCACAGCCCAGGGAGATGATCGATCTTGAGGTGAGCATAGTACTAGACAAATTATTTTTTAATGAGGTCGCTGCGACGAGAATGACGAGATGAAACACAAGGTTGGGTATCTAGAGGAGCTCCGTCGGAACGGGATCCCTATGCTGGAGATCCCAGGGGAATGTCCGGAGGCACCACAGCCCAGGGAGATGATCGATCTTGAGGTGAGCATAGTACTAGACAAATTATTTTTTAATGAGGTCGCTGCGACGAGAATGACGAGATGAAACACAAGGTTGGGTATCTAGAGGAGCTCCGTCGGAACGGGATCCCTATGCTGGAGATCCCAGGGGAATGTCCGGAGGCACCACAGCCCAGGGAGATGATCGATCTTGAGGTGAGCATAGTACTAGACAAATTATTTTTTAATGAGGTCGCTGCGACGAGATGGTACGCAAGGTTGGGTATCTAGAGGAGTTCCGTCATGGCGGGTTCTCTATGCTGGAGATCCCCGGAGACACCACAGCCCAGGGAGATAATCGATCTTGAGGTGAGCATAGTACTAGACAAATTATTTTTTAATGAGGTCGCTGCGATGAGATGGAACGCAAGGTTGGGTATCTAGAGGAGTTCCGTCATGGCGGGTTCTCTATGCTGGAGATCCCCGGAGACACCACAGCCCAGGGAGATAATCGATCTTGCGCTGAGCATAGTCAGATGATTTGTTAATGAGGTAGTAACGATGAGATGGAGCGCAAGCTTCGCTACTTGGCTAGATCCGTCGCAACGGGATGGGACTCCTTTGCTGGAGATCTTCGTAGAGTTCCCGGAGGCACGACAGCCCAGAGAGGATCAATCTTGAGGTAAACTAGGTACAATATTTAAATAGGTAGGTAATTGGATGAGGATGGTATCACCATGTTTGAAATATTTGAGGAAATCCCCAAAATTCTACGCAATTCTTTCAGACTTTGCGGCATGATCATTATGGAGCCAATTGATACACACTAAGCACCATCCTTCAACAACAATAGACAATTATACCCGTCTCCACTGATGTCCGTTTCCGCTATGAAAGGTCAAGACAGCACTATCAGTTAAGATCGCTCTTAGATCATCAAACCCCCGACCACAAGGACAATACCTAACATCAGTGACCTTTCAGACATCCATAGTCATAATGATGGTGATCATTGTCACAATTATCAGCGTGCTCCATTTCCTTAGCAGCATCGACTTCAGTGATATCCCAGCACGCCTACCACGAACATCGAAAATTGGTATTGACGGGAAAACCTCTTTATCACACCAATATGAAGACCGGTTGGCGTAGTTGGCAGTAACCCTGCCTGCTAAGCCGATGGTCCTGGGTTCGAATCCCGATAAGGGCATTTATTTGAACACAAACATTTTTTCCCGAGTCATTTTGTTCGTTCTTTAAACACGCACACAATTCAAGTAAGCATATGATCGTGAGCTACAACAGTGAATTACGAAAACATAAAATATTAATTACCTCTCAATTATCATAATTACGTCGTGACGTCACTCGTCACGCACAATGCCATACGACAGTCACGCTGCTGGTTTTCTCAGTAAACAGTATTGTTGTAATTAGTTTCATAAAGTAGGTATGAGATTCATGCAGTGGTAAGTTGTTTTGAGATTAATATTTCTGAATAAATGTTTTTAGCGATAAAAGTATACACGGTGGAATTGGTGGAACAGCGTGCGTAGCCAACATGCCAATTGCTCACGCTTAATAACGTATCGTACGAGTAGCTACCTCTCTCTATCACTCTTCCTTATTAGTATGACAATGACAGTTGCGTTTCATTAGCGACTGAGCGTGAGCGATTGGCATCTTGGCTACGCACCCAGGGCATTTAGAGCAACTAAGTACCTTAAAACTAAGATTTAAGATTGCTCTGATTTCAGATTGTACAGTTGGATAACAACAATTTTAATAAGTATAAAATTTGGAGTATAAGATACACCACAAATTAAGAAAACGTTAAAGAATACGTATTTCTTCGACCAAATCTCTCTCTTTCACTCTTTGACTAAACAAAACTACGTTCTAAGCCTCTAAGGTAAACTTCCTTCCTCCTGGAGTCTCTTCCACCGTTTATTATTTAGGTAATCTCATAAGTAAAGGATAAAAAAACTGGATACCAACAAGGGCCGAAAAAAAAAACGCCATAAAAGTGCAACAGTTGCGACTCTTTTACATATAGTCTTGTTTGGAACGACACGTTCCGTAAGTGCCAACAGCGGCTATATACTTTTAACAGTGTTAGTAGTTCTCTGTATGAATGACACTTAATGTTTACGTCAGTAAGCTCTTTTTCGTACGAAACATTTATGGTTTGTACCATCATCAATGCAAGTTCGCTAATGTCATTCTGACCCACTTTTTGACGTTTTTGTTTTGCTTTGTGTGTCTATTTCTTTATGAAGTCAATGGTAGTTTCTACCCAGTTAATCTATTAGTTAACCTTGAGATCCTCAGTAGGATCTGTCGTTAGATAAATAAGTACCGTACTACCGTATTGTATCAAAGATTAAAAGTTTATATACACACATAAGTGCGGTTCTGATAATTACTCAACTGTGCATCGCAAAGGAGGGTAATGTGTTTATCAATCTATGTATGTGTGTCTGTTCCTTTGTGGCATCCTAGAGGATAAACACGTAGACTAACTTTTGGCTGACCGGCGTTGGAAGGTTATATTTATTGAGCATATATACAGTCAACCAATGAGGATTAACGCGAGTCGATTTTCCGCTAGGGGCGCTAGTAGAACGTGGGTCATGCGGGAACATTTCAAACGTCACTTTGACAATTCTCTCATACTGACACAGGAACCAAGCATGAGTGACGCCGCCTGGTGAGCGACAATACGGTAGCTCCCATTGGAACCCTATGCCACCAACAACCATGCATTTCATTTCATTTTGACATGCAGTAAGAGATTTCTTACAATCTGATTTATAGCGTCACTTTGACATACCTAGTCCTACAGTATTCTGGGGTTCCAATCGGTTGACTGTACAGTCGAGGAATTTGATTTATGTAATGAGAATGATCATTACATAACATGAATCAAATTCCTTGACTGTGTCATTTACACCGACGCACAACATCACTAATTTTGACATCGATGGTAGGGTCGATTTTTCCAATAACTAACTAATTGTGGCACATCGATAGTATCTTAGCCTCTGCAACGAGAGCACTCCAACTATCCCGATACTGCGTAACGTTCTGCCAGTTTTTAGCTTGAAGCTGAACCAGACCCACCTCCATTCTGTTCCCCGGTGACAGGTACCGCTGACAAAAACCGGGTGGAGGCGGCCTACCCAAAAAAAATCCAATGTTTCTGAACTATCAGTTATATCTCGGGTTTTTTTCAGGCGACCTTCGAAAAACTGGAGAATGAGCTCCGCGAAGTCAACCAGAACGCCGAGGCCCTCAAGAGGAACTACCTTGAGCTCACCGAGCTGAAGCACATCCTCAGGAAGACTCAGGTGTTCTTCGACGAGGTAAGAATCATCCATCTCGTTTCCTTGCTGGTAGGTTGACAAGGACAGACTGACGACTGTATTGGGGCTGGGGCGTTGGGATTGACACTGATAGACAGATTGTTTGACGATATTCATTCCTAATTAATTCTTAACAGACAAGCAACAATAGTGACTAGCTGACTTGTTATTTAATATTGAGCTTGTTCTTGATGAGAAGGATTTGCTAAATCAGATGTTTTCAATTCGATAAGAAACTGACAGCCAAATTGACAGATAATGATCCATTTGACTGACCTGCTTTCAGCTTTCGCTTTTGAGATATGCAAAGATTTGAAAAGAAAAATAGGATTAAGACAACGTACAGAAATCCTGACGGGAATAATATAATATGACGAACACGATGACAAAACTATAAGACCGTAAATAAATCATCCTCTTCTAGACAAGTCAGAAAGATACAGAAAGAGAATGATCCAAATGTGACCAAACGTTTGTATAATCAAATAATGTGTTCCAAAATGTCTATATGTGTCTATATTTTTGAGCAAACAACCTTCCTTAAATGACTGTTTTTTAGTTTCCTAACGACCTCAGCGCCATTCCAATCACATTTTTTACTAATCACATGACACACAAATGATCAATTACCTACGTAACGTTTTTATTGATTACACCTACGTAATTAGCTTGATAACTGATAAGATAGAGTTTGTACCCGAGCCGCGACGTGAATATGTTTCATTTACCGCCATACCATAGATTCTAGTTATAAGATCCGTTTTAAAGTCTTTATCTTTACAAGAGATAATCTTTAAACTGTTTGCATGGATCGTAATTTGTTTTACAGTACATATGGTGCTATATTACCGGACTAGTGCGGTAATGAGCACTTTATGTGCCTATGTCAAAAATTCCAAGGTCCATATGTACTGTAAAACGTCGTACGATACACGTGCGAATGTGTAATTCGCAACTCGTGTCGATTTAAAACACTCCCTCCGGTCGTGTTTTATAATATCGCCACTCATTGCGAATTTTCTCCTATTCGCACTAATGTATGTATTACAGACTTTTTGGCCGGTACTAAAAGTGTTTAATGACTGGCCGCCCACAAGGTCAGACTGTTGTAGAAAAAAACTAGCCCCACCTTCAGACGTTTATGCGGTTTTATTCTACCATCTTCTTTATTATTTATTTTTTTGGTTGGTCAGTGTTTCATAAAGTTTATTAATATAAATTTAAGATTCACAAGCACTCGACAATTGTACTAATTGATTGTTCCACACTTTGGTACACTCGCAATTGTCTAATACTAATTATTAGCAATGTTCTGAGGAATTTCGTCGAAATCGATTTGATATTGAGTGTGAAAACAGAACAACGAACAATTAACTTACTTAATACTTTCTTCACTTGAATTTTTCTTGATGAATCTTAACAATTTTCTTTAAAAGGTTGTGGGTCTTAACAATTTGCCTTCGCCTTCGCTCGAGGAACATGAAAATTGGGCTTCAAAAACAATTTAGAATAAGTATAGACTGCGAAGGTGAATAGCGCTACACAATAGTTACTTAATAACATCACACGCAGCCAATGTCACATTCTTGTTTATTCTTTTACGTCAGTGATAATGCCGTCGCTTACATTGTTGTCCATTTGTCAAACAAAACTGTGTAAATGGCTTGAAATCGATTCAAACCAAGGCCGCGCAGTCTTCAATCAATTAAAATTTGAACGCTTATGTGACTTTGGTTGTATGTCATTGACCTTGACGCCATTTTGGCGTGTGTGTGTGCATAAGATGGCGGACCCGTCGCGCGAGGAGGAGCAGGTCACCCTGTTGGGGGAGGAGGGGCTCATGGCGGGCGGGCAAGCGCTCAAGCTGGGGTATGCCACATTAACATTTGAACGCTCTCTATGCGTTGACTTCCTCGACTTTATGTTAACTCACTGCACAATAAGACTTGTCGGAGGTCAATGCATATCAAAGAGCGATGTTGTTTTTCAGCGCTTGTACTGTGACGCTGATACAGGAGTCTACCGGTCACCACTCAGGCAAGCATTGGAGTCCGCCGGTTTATAGTACCTATATACTGAACGTAACACATAAACTGTGTGGAATGAGCTTGTAGAGCAGAAGATTCTTTCAATAATACATGTTAGACAAAAAAAAGAGCCCTTTATAGAGCGTGCTAACCAAGCTGCCTGAGTGAGATTTTACTAACTAAAACATACTTTATTTTTGAAGTCCATAGGTCGTTTCGTCAATTGGTTCCTTTATTTCCATTCCGTCATGCTTTCTGTATCGTTTGTGCATGTCATTTATTTTATTCATGTTGTAGACCACGAGCGTTTTTGATACACTGTATTTTAAACACGATTGCAATAGTCACGACTAACAATGCAAACGCTTCGTAGCTAGGCACCGAGTTGGTGCTATTTTTTTACTACAACAGGTATCGGCAGGCCTAATCCCAAGGTACCCCAAATCGCTCACGTTGAAGAACGTGTGGAATTTTTGGGAGTAGGCAGCCGCGGTCTCCGGGTCTCGACACCCGGATTGCAGACTTTATCATCAGGCATAGCTTTCGGGGCCATGTTTTGTCCGTGTTGATGTGTATGTTTGTCTGCTAGCACGAGGGCGGGGCCGGTACCACTGAGTCGATGACGCGGGCGCTGATATCCGACGACCAGAACAGAAATGTGGGTCACGTCCAACTTGGGTACGTATGCGTGTACATACGGCACCGATGTTCTAATGACACAAACTGAATCGAACCGAGTTTTTAAGATTTTGGTGTACTGCCTTTTGCCAGCAAAATACGTGACCTACGTACTTATGTCAAAAGATTATCATAGATTAGTACCTCGCGTTTTTTGCAGCCTCTATTCTATTATAGTTTTTATATCTTACAGAGATACCGACATCAACGTTTTTATCTTTTGGTTAACATGTAGTTGTAGACAATAAACAATTTAGATATAGATTGAGCAATTCTGATGATAATTCTTAACGGAACGCAAAAAATACAATGATGAAGGTTTTCAAGTTATTTATTGTATTTTTGATTATGTCTCGAAATATCTCTCATTGTCTGTCGAAATATCTCATTAACATTGTTTTGTTGACGGTAACAAAAAAAGTCTAAACACGAGTCTATACTCTTACGTAATTCCTATATTTTCAACAAACGGACCCAATTCACGCATTTATGATTCATTCGTTCGTATTTCTGTTACGAACCAAGGCCTGGCAGATCACCAAAGTCTCGAAAGTTGCCGGTTGCTAGGGAACCCTGATTGTCGGTGGCTTGTGACGTCACTAGTATATTGACGTATTCATGTTGGCATAATATTGACGTTTTCGTCGTGTGACGTTTTATTGGTGTTTGGACTGGGGAGCGGCGTGACAAAGATTCATCTTATAGTGAGGGAAGGGACAACCATGGCGTTACGGTGAAGGCTGAACGAAAACTAAAATATTTGCTTGCTATCCTACTGGCCATAGTGAAAATAAAAAGCGTAAAAAATTTATCAGAATATAAACCCTTTAACCTGAGTTTACCTAAGTATTTTGAAACAGTCGTCATATTACTTACCAAGAAGACTCTTACGTGTTAAATGATACCGAGTTGAATGAGGTTGCACTGTTTATTGCAATGGGATGGAACTATTACGCTACAAAACGACGAAAATTAAATACTATCTGTAGAGCCACGTGACACGCAATTAAAAACCTAATATCTGCGCAAAAAAAACCTATTTATCTTCAATAAAGAGCGGTGGTATATACCTAAAAATGATCGTGTAGAAACGCTTGACTTAATTTCCGCGTTCACGCTCTCCAGTCTACCCCCAGCTTTACCTCACTCACCGACAATCAGTCAGCTTGTCCACATAAACCTGACAGTTTTATTATTTGACGAAACGCCGCGTGCACGTGCTAATATTGACCCCGCTAAGATTATCAGGTGGCAAGAAGTTTATAATCACACTGGAGATTTATGTATGCTCTGTCTCTTTCTGTGCCATGATTCTCCAGGAATATGCTATTAAGCGAGCAACTCCCAAGAGATTTACCTTGAAAATACTCTAGAACTGAGAATATTGTGACTTGTGACCTAAGTTAAATCATTAAGTAATGTATGTTGCTCAAGTTTATAATCTTCTTGCGTTTATGTGGACGCAGGCTTATATACTTCAACGAATAGGTATTTAAAGTTAATTTATCAATTGATTAAATACAAATTTCGTCAATGCTTTGGAAGTTTCGTATCTTGTCTCGGATAAAGGGTTTATATGAGTAATAATCTTATATATTTTATGAAGTAAGAGAAATCAAATTAATTATCTGCTTTATTCTTAAAAACTGAATATAAAGTTCATTAGTTGTCCAAATAGGATTTGTATATATTTTGTGCAAAGTTCAAAGCGCAATTCAGGATAAACTCCAGAGCAAAGCGACCTCTATTGAACCGAAAGGGAGTACTTTCGAACTTTTCCCGACGACGATCCGACTCATTCATCAGCATGAAGATATCGTCTCCAAATAATTTGACAACGATTAAGTCAAAATATTGCTATAGTAAAACAGAAATCGCATTTTAACTTAATGTTTTCTTTATTGAAACAGAAGATACACGAAATTCCAAAGCAAAGACGACTGCATGAAAACTTATTATAATTATAATTAAATAAGTACTAATGATGAAAAAGCAATAACAGTAGTAAGGAGCTAACCTTATCTTGCTTGCTCTCTAGTTTGCGGGATAAGCAGGAGTCGTTGGAATTCCTACCTTGGTTAGTAATGCATATTTTACCGTAGCAGGGTAATGTACATGGGGGGACGCATTGAGAAATTTTAATAATAGATGTAGATCTGATCAAAGTTACTTGAGGAATAGTCGTAGATGCTTCAGATATAGTCGTTGGATTGCTTGAAATGCTTAAGCTTGATCCACACTTGGAAACAATTTCCAGTGTTCTCCGAGAAGCACCGACGCGTGTCATGCTCGTTACGAGTTGTGGACTCAAATGATACGCGTCGGTGCCACGTGTGGACCCAGCTTTAGTCGAATGTAGTCTGACCACCGAAAGCTGTAACAGTAGTTTAGAGAGAATCATACCGTCTCTTTCTTCTAGTACCAACCCGTAATTTTTAGGGTTCCGTAGCCAAAATGGCAAAAACGGAACCCTTATAGTTTCGTCATGTCCGTCTGTCCGTCTGTCCGTCTGTCCGTCTGTCCGTCTGTCACAGCCGATTTACTCGGAAACTATAAGTACTACAGTGATGAAATTTGATGGGAATATGTGTTGTATGAACCGCTACAAAATTATGACACTAAATAGTAAAAAAAAGAATTGGGGGTGGGGCCCCCCATACATGTAACTGAGGGATGAAAATTTTTTTTTCGATGTACATACCCGTGTGGGGTATCAATGGAAAGGTCTTTTAAAATGATATAAAGTTTTCTAAAAAACATTTTTCTTAAAGTGAACGGTTTTTGAGATATCAGCTCTCAAAGTCGTAAAAAGTATGTCCCCCCCCCTCTATTTTTATAACTACGGGGTATAAAATTCTAAAAAAAATAGAGGTGATGCATGCTAATTAACTCTTTCAACGATTTTTGGTTTGATCAAAGTATCTCTTATAGTTTTTGAGATAGGTTGATTTAACTGTAATTTTGGTTAAGTTAAAATTAATATTCATACATAAAAGTACAAGGCAAAATATCGGGAGAGTTTAGGCTCCATTCACCAGGTGTATAAATTGACATAATAAGTTTATTATATTTGCTGCTACGGAACCCTTTGTGCGCGAGCCCGACTCGCACTTGGCCGGTTTTTTTTTTGTCCTTCCGTTACTACCGTTCGATGGTCAGATATTTTAACTTGCTTGTGGGGTTTTTTGTGATGATTCCATGTATAAAAACTGATTAAACTCTTGTAACAATGTCATATATAGTGCAAAATTTCGAACGCATCGGGCATTCATCTTCAGTATCATGTGTGGCTCTTAAGTGAGTTTAACCGGTGAGTTGTACCAAAAAAACATGTTTTGCGAATTATAATGCCATAAAACCGTGATTTTAAGTGTTCCAGTAGACCGTAACGCGTGACAAGAAATAGTTTAAACCAGGTCCTTGGTACAGGTTGGCCTGTGCCATCTCTTATAAAGATCAAGCAATGTGTGTGTTTGAATAGCTTCCAAAGAATTTCTCAATGTTGTCCTCACAGTATCGCATTCCTATAAGACTAGAACTCTATTGTATATTATGGAATTGGTATCTCACTATGCTTACTAACTCTTCACATCACTATTTTGTACATACTTGTATATATGTGCGTTAAGGTATCTTGGACTTCAAGAATAGATGTGGATCTTAGGTGCGAATTGTATATGCTATACATTTCCGGTCAACTCTGTTTCTTGGCATATAATTATATATGTCATATGTCAAGAGATGCGAGTTTTTTTAAGGTTCTAACAGCGTCTTGGTACGAGTGCCTTAGATATTAATATTAGATTATATGTTTTTTGTGTATTTTTTTTTCAGTTTATTCGTGTTATTCATTCATGTAAGCTATATAATGTGTTTTTATTGTGATATTCATATTATTTATAAATAAGTTGAAATCCTGTGCATAACCTATGTCCGCTCAGAATATTATATTGATATGCTAAATATCCGGCTATATTTTGTTTATGTGCTCAAATATTTATCGAAATATACAGTCACCTGCAATAGTATCTTCCGCTATTGCAGATAATTGTACATTAACAGTCATATTAAATCCATCTTTAAGTATTTTATACCAAAATTCATTCTTTAAATTATGATCTAAACGTCAGTCAATACCTAAGTCTCAATGCAACGCAATTAGCTAATGAACGTGAACCAAACTAGGCTTGTAATGGTTTTTTTTTAGTTCCTGATTCCTGACAAAGATGGTTGATGTTACTTTGAATACAGTCAGAAGTGTGGTAGATACATTTGAACGCAAACTGGGGCCTTACCATGATGTCTTAACGCGATTCAGTTGACGACCTAAACTGAGTCGCTTCCATACAACAGCCTAAACTGAATCGCGTTAAGACGTCATGGTAAGGCCCCAGTTAAGGTACCATCGCCAACTGTTTTTACCATTTGAAATCCCTATCGTAACGGCATACGGTCGGCCGATGGCCAGCTGTGTTGCTGTTTGTACCAGAAATATGTTTAATTCGAAAAAAAAGTGGCAGATATAGTTCGACAGAAAAAAAATACGGTGGGCGCCAATAAAATAAGGCTTTGCAGGCAATATTAGGTATATTGTGCATCTCATTCTGTCGCATCTATAAGTGCAATCAGTAAGTTTACTGGACACATGTTTGTTTACGAAAATAATGACAAATTTGACAAGAGAATCGGTGTTGCCACTGTGTTAAGTTCCACTTTTAATTTGTACCTTTTTCTGTCGCGTTTTCCCACTACAATTGATGTTGCCTTTACAATTTCGCGTTGTATTCGCCACAATCCGTCTGTAGACAGTTAAACAGCTTTGTGTATGAAACGTTTCCACGACAATGGCGTTGGATACGACTGTCATTAATCCTGTATCGCGGTGATGTCACTCGGTCACGTGACACGAATGAGCAAACATTTAGGACATGCCTAAAAACGATTCGCAAAACATCATTGATTTATATCAACTTTTTTATAGATAGACAAATCAATTTCTTTAACGGCCTCCTTGCCTAGTCAGTAGTGACCCTGCCTACGAAGCAGGAGGTCCCGGGTTCGAATCCTCGTCAGGGCATTTATTTGTGTGTTTATCACGCATATTTGTTCCTGAGTTATGGATGTTTTCTATGTATTTAAGTTGTTATATGCATTTATCTATTATATATATCGTCGTGGTCTAGTAGCTAGTAACAAAGCAATATATTCAACAATAGCATTATCTGTCTACGAGGCGCCGGCGCCGAGTATGCAAAAAAAAAACTACACTTAACTGTTTTGCCTTTATAAACTCTATTCCATAAGAAAGAAGATTAAAAATACATTATTTCTTATACACGTGTCATATTTCTCTCAGGTTTTTGGGGACCACCGTGCTAAATATGTTGTTATCTCAATTAGTTCATATTGAACCTTATTGCCATAGCCATAGACTCGTAAATCGTAATTCGAGAAACGCTTAACTTGACCGAATCTTTTTTTATGCAGGTTGCGGTTTCCTCATAATAAACAAAGGCGATAAAGTGTAATCTGTTCAATAAATAATATTATTACAAAGCTATTTAAAATCTACTAAAATATTTCATAACATACAGACGAAAACATTCAAGTTGAACGTTCGTCATTGACCTCAGGCGGCGTGGCATCGCCCACATGTGACGTCACGTCACAAGACCAGTTACCCGGTATTTTCCCTTAGCTAATACAATTACTCATCTGTAGAAGTGGTAGAAGGGAAGGTTAGAACAGGGAAAATACTAATATAATATCCATAATTTAGGTATTCATTATTACAAAGTCAATTTTCCGTAAATATTTACACCAAACTGGTTTTTGATAGCAACCGGTGCCGTGTGTTCGATGCATAAGTATAGCTTTTAAATAAGATTTTAAGTGCTCTAGTACAGTAAATTACAAAGATATGAATACAAATCGCAAAATGAATCGCTCTTCGCAGAATTATCCAATATGAGAAACATGCGAATAAATGAGAGATGTTATCTCAGACGATTCCACGTAGGATCGATCGATATTCCTGAAGATAAAAACCCAAACAGTGTCTAGACGTCACCTGAGATATCGTATCGTGTCTCTCCTTTAAGCCGATCTCATGCCGCGTGTATGATTTTTTTTAAGTTATCAAAAGATGTGTGCCTTGCATAACTTACTGTCAACCAATTGGAACCCTAGGCCACTCTAGAACCATGTCAAAATGGCAAGCAGAGATTTCTTAAAATCTGATTTATAGCGTCACTATGACATAGTCCTACAGTGGCTTAGAGTTCCAATTGGTTGACTTGACTGTATACCAAACAAAAGAACCACGTTAAATTAAAACCACTATACATTCTGATTTATAAGAACACTAAAAATGAATCACATTCCAGAAGGCTGTAATTTATTTAAAATAATGCATTTGTAATTTTCCTGCTGTCCTAGTCCATATACCTAAGTGCCGTGTTTTACAAACTTTTTTTCACCTTTTAAATACCATAACGGTGGCAAACAAGCATCCTCATACTTTGACGTACTTCAATAAGAGAACCAGGTGAGGTTATCTTTCAAGAAATCTGATAAACCCATAACTGTGAATTGTATCATGCAAGCAATTCTAAATTATAACCTTCAATCAATTAGGAAGATAATCCCGTGTCCGAAATTTGTAGATAGGATATTTCGAAGCTGTAAAGTTGAGATCTCTTCGAGACAGTCGTGACTGTCGAATTGTGATAATGATAATGCTAATAGTAAAAGTTCTCATAATATTTGTGTTACTTGTATATGCTTGTTATCTATCGTTAGTGCCTTGATGCGAATGATCTATTGTCAATTCTAGATAAATGACAGTTTTGGGAAAACGGTTTTCATTCTGAAAATCCCTGATTTGCCTCATGTTAAAGATAACTTATGACTAAGCAATCAAGTTTATCATTTCGTGGTACAAATAGTACAGTCGCTACTAGAACAAAATCGACCAAAATTGTGAAGACACGACTTCGTCTTGTTTTGTAACGGCGACCCTCAAGTTTTAAGAACCCTTATTATATCATTGTTGCGTAAACTACTATTAAATTGAAATCCTACCCAACACTAGTTGGTCTCATAGTAAAAGTTGCTTAGTATGTCCTTATACCTATGGTGTGTCTCAGGTTATCAGTGGCTGGTGTTACACTTTGTAAATTCTAAAGCGGCTGTGGCATTTCTAAGCACTTTACTAACATTAGCTGAGCAGATGTTTCAGCTTAATTATTATTTGTCAAAGGAGTTAGGCATTGCCACAGCATTGAAGTTAATATAAATAACCAGCGGAAATCACTAGGTATCTGTTTTAGCACGTCCGGTACAGATAAAGCGCTGATAACATTTGCAGTTTCGTATTGGCTGCCTCTTGTTCATTGCAGATTTGTATTTGTTTAAACCATTCATATGTTTATATAATGATGCGTCTAAAAAATATACACTCAACGTCATCAAAATCGCACGTCTTCACAAATCAGCGGTGCAACTGATCGGTGCGGTAAAATTAGGCTAGAGTCGAACCATGTTATCTCTGCCGAGCAATTGAACTCTCAAACTTTAAAATGTTATTTTAAACGTCAAACTTCTATAAAATTATAACGTTTACTTAACATTTTCACATTCTGTGCTATCAATGAGCTCTAACTGAATCAATTTCGCACCCTGAAGCTATACAACCTTTTTAATTATTCCAAATTTGATTAGGCAGAATATTTACACACAGCTAGAGTCACTGAATTCCACTGCTGATTTTAAAACGTGTGCGTGACGCTGAGTGTACTTGCGACCGCGAGCTGCGGGTATAATCAAGTTGCAAAAAAATATGTTTTGGTTAACAGAAATATCAGTTGCTCAGCAAAAGTTTAATCCTAACCCATTCTGACTATTTAATTTTTCTGCTAACAAAATAGTACATTTCGATGCTAGTGCGGAAAGTATGCCATTACTTAAAAATGACATATCCGCACGTGTATCGAACGACGTTTTTCAATACAGATGCGAAAATATATATTTTAGCTGACCGTTGCCTACTACTTAAAGACGGCTGTGAAATGTCAATCGGTCAACACGCTATTATGATTTTATGTTCATTCTCACTATACTTTTAAACCTTCAGTAATGTCTAAGACAATATTCTTTGTAGAACCAGACATATAATTGCAGATGATTTTATTGTAAAAAAACTGGTTAAAGTAACGATGGGATGTTCAAAAATATCTGCCAATTTGTCGTGTATTTTCCTTATACTTAATGACTTACGTAGGTATACAAAGCAAAAACAAGGAAATACCTCATGAACGCAAAAAGTTAAATGCAATCGTGATCATTCTACAGTCTGGCAAATTAATTTCTCGTTAAAAATAGTAGATTGTATATCAAGAGCATAAAGTAACCCGTTTTAGACGACGCTATTTAAGTATATACGACCAATATAGTAGTCGAGGATAAAATGAGTACCTAACTATTTATGCCTGAGGTATACTCTGCTTTTCACTTCGATTGTAAGGAAAATATTAGGTTTTATTTAACTTTAAGTCATTGAAAATGAAAGATGATTGACAACTAGAATAAAAAACTTGGTTGTGGTTATTTGTCATAACACTCATAATCATAACTGATTGACTGTATGGCATTTGTCACACTGGACCGGACTGCGCCGGTGTGCAAGGGGGATAGCGCGCTATACACGCGCATAGCGATGTCTCCGATGAATAGCATCCAGTGTGGCATCCCGCTTACAGTGTACGGTCAAGAAATTTCATGTACCACTTTGTAACTTGTCACAGTGACGTCAGTCAGGTTCCTAGCGGCTGCAATATTGTCACTGTGACAATGTACGCAAGGTACGCGTTGTATAAATGAAAATCACGTATTTAAACAATTAATTAGGTAACTGTGTAATTAGTTCTATAGAGGTATTTTAACAAAAAACATTGCGCAATTAGTTGATTCTTATTATCAGATTCTACGATTAATTATATAATTTCGTTATGTAAAAGATTTCCCGTACGAGCGCTTATCAGTAACCTTTACTGTTAGATTTACTCAACGAACATAATAATTACCTATTTTAGGAATGTCAGGAATTTGATTTCATTTGTTTGTAATAAATCTTTACCATTTCAGTAGCTTTTGTTTTCTGAGTTGGACACGTTATGTACTAACATTAAGTCATTGTTATAAACATTATTACCTTATAATTAAGTTGGTAAACCACATTTTATCGGTATCTGAATGAATAACACGAAACTACCTACACATATCTTATAGGGCGTGTAATAAGGAGACGTTGTCATGGTCATTAAAGATAATCATCCTTTGTTGCCGAGGTGACATTTACTGCCTATTGGCAATCCGGAAGACAGGTAAAGTGATTGATAATATTAACATGAAAAAGCGTACCTACTGAAGCACTAGCGTACTGTCCCACTCGATACACTTACGTGACTATCGCTTTTGCGTTAAGGGCTGATAACACATTCAAGATTTTGAAGCAGTTTTTTATGACAAACAATTTATTTTAATTCAGCAATAATAGTAGAATGGTGTTCGGACTCCCATACGAATATTTGGCGAACACGCCGAACTCGCAACGCAACCCCAAACTTGCAGTGAAGTGCGAGCATTACTTTTTCTCAAAGAGACTCCAGACAATCAAGGTCAGGTTAGGTGTTAGTCACATCGTATCGGTCGTAAATATCCAGACATTCCATCCAATCCGAACCCTATCCTATCTGTGTTGGCACCGTGCCAAGATAAACGTTGTCTATTTAACGTCTACGTTATATTACTATCGCTTATCGACCAAAAGCGAGTCGCCGGTTTAAAACTTTCAGCGCCATTGAGCTCTCGATATCGGGTTCTGTTGGTTAGGCGCTTTTCGCTATAAGTACTTATACGCATTTCTCCACGTTATCGACTGTGCTCGTAGCTAACATGAGTTATTATGAGCATGAGCGCTGGCGTTGAATTTATTAAAGACCGTAGCCTAAATGACAATCGTATCCAGAAGACTACGCTTCCTCTGTGTTAAAAATAAATAAACACTCATTTTCATCGCGTTAAGGATTGCTTTAGGAAAATCCCTTTTTAATGGAACTGGCTGGACATTTGTTACAAAATAAAAACTAGCCTAAGTCAGTCTCCATCCCTGCAACTATCTCCACTTAAAAAAATCACGTCAAATCGCTCCGTTTTGCCGTAAAAGACAGACAAACAAACAGACAGACGCACTTTTCCATTTATAATAATAGTATGGATATTCGAATGATTATACTGAAAACAACAAAAAATTTTTATCTCAAATTAAAGTTTTCTTTTACCTACTGCTTGATCTCTAAGAGGGTCATTCCACGGACTTTTAGTATAACCTGCATATTTATAAAATATCTCATGTTACTCTCTCAAAATATATGGATTCTATTGACACCTAATACGTTGAAATTCGTGAACATACATCATATTGCGTTGTTGTTAATTCTAATTAAGTCTTCGTTAATTTTATTTGTTTCTAACAATAGTTTTCAATTATTTACAGCTAATAATGTTCCGTAACAAAGTCATATGGTCATATTTATGCGTTTTCTCATAAAAGTATTTGTTCCTAGACGTAATATCTGCATAACGACAGACAAGAGCAAACTACATATTATTTGTTCATGTCAAAAGGCATCATAAACCAAATATTGATAATGATAACGCACAGATACGCATAGCACAGATGCGCATACGCATATTCTTATGGAAATGACTATTAATACATGGTGTCTCCGACTTAGGGGCTTTATATCTAGATTCTAGGGTTTGATTTCACTCTCCAAACCGAGCATTTTTTACTATGGAACCAATACGGAAAGAGCTGCTTCTTTTTTAGGGTTCCGTAGCCAAAATGGCAAAAACGGAACCCTTATAGTTTCGTCATGTCCGTCTGTCCGTCTGTCCGTCTGTCCGTCTGTCCGTCTGTCACAGCCGATTTACTCGGAAACTATAAGTACTACAGTGATGAAATTTGATGGGAATATGTGTTGTATGAACCGCTACAAAATTATGACACTAAATAGTAAAAAAAAGAATTGGGGGTGGGGCCCCCCATACATGTAACTGAGGGATGAAAATTTTTTTTTCGATGTACATACCCGTGTGGGGTATCAATGGAAAGGTCTTTTAAAATGATATAAAGTTTTCTAAAAAACATTTTTCTTAAAGTGAACGGTTTTTGAGATATCAGCTCTCAAAGTCGTAAAAAGTATGTCCCCCCCCCTCTATTTTTATAACTACGGGGTATAAAATTCTAAAAAAAATAGAGGTGATGCATGCTAATTAACTCTTTCAACGATTTTTGGTTTGATCAAAGTATCTCTTATAGTTTTTGAGATAGGTTGATTTAACTGTAATTTTGGTTAAGTTATTGTGCTTACACTGAAAACGATGGCTGAACCTTATAAGTTTAGGCTCCATTCACCAGGTGTATAAATTGACATAATAAGTTTATTATATTTGCTGCTACGGAACCCTTTGTGCGCGAGCCCGACTCGCACTTGGCCGGTTTTTCTTCATGCATTTCGGAAAATCAGATGTTAACACTTTGTATGAGGTACTATGAGGTCAGCCAACATTTTTTTCGCGATCTCCGGGTTGGTCATGGTTAAAGAGGCTCAGCTTAGAGAGTAAATTCAAACCCTGGATTTAAAGCCCATAGTCGGAGACACCCAGTATACGTAGATACTGTTTTTTTATAGTAACTAACACTTGATTGAGCTCGGAAAAGCTTTCTTTTAAATTAAAAAAACTGGAATAATTTTGAATGATTTTCTTGTTCAGATCTCAATGAGCATGACTGGTATCAAAACTAAACTTTGCTCCCTCGTATACGCAGTCGCGGCCGCGATTAACTCATGGTAGGAGTATGCTCATTTTGGTACAGTCGACGCCAAACATGTTTACACTTTCCATGACCTGAAGGCCTAGTATAAAAGTTGTACGACACTTACTTCTCGATCGCGTTAGCGTATCGAGAGTTCAAATTATGTTTGCCGTTTATTTAAATCTTCCGGCAACTTTCATATTTTGAACCCTCGATACGCTAACGCGGTCGAGAAGTTAATGTCGTACAATTTTTATACTAGGCCTTCTGAGTTCTGTCACTCTTACGCGCTTAACTTTTGTGTTAAGGGGCAAGGACCAAATATCTGTGTTCATCACACAAATAAATGCCCTTACCGGGATTTAAACCCAGGACCATCGGCTTAGCAGGCACGGTCACTACCAACTACGCCAACCGCTCTTCTAAAATCAAATGTTTCCTACATGAACTTTCTGTATTTTGGTACTATTACATACCCGCAAAAGTATGGACTTATCTCTGACGTCACTATTTCACATATCCATATTAGTGAATCACCGAAGCTGAATCCAGTATGAAGTGTTAATAGTCTGTATAAACAGCAAAATTTTAAGAACATACATAGATTTTAACTAGTTGAAATAAAATTCAATATAGGTTAGTCAATAGTGTTATAACCAGTATTGCTCATCATTTGCAATGATTCCCCGTTTGGGTAGTGAGAATTGATGCTACTGAAGCTAGACCTTGTAGAAGGCTGTGTTCAATGGGAGCTACCGTATTGTCGGTCACCAGGCGGCGCCACTCATGCGTGCATGTCAAAGTGCATGACGTTTGAAATGTTCCTGCAGAACGCACGTTCCACTAGCGCCCCTAGCGGAACATCGACTCGCGGTAATCCTCTTTAGGATTTTTGGTACAGTCAGCTGCAGAGTTAAGTGACACCCCCCCCCCTACCCTCCTGTATAAAAAGTTTGTATGCGGGGGGTTAAATTAACTCTGCAGCTGACTGTACATACTTTTCAAATGTAAAGATTGGTCGAATAATAGAAAACACAGTAGCTACACACAGTTACAGTATGGGGTTCTTCAAAAAAAGGAGTGTATAAGATTTTAATGGTTTGGCAACGCACATGTGACCCCGCTGGAGTTGCAGGCGTCGATAGGGTACGGTGACCGCTTTCTATCAGGCGGGCCGTATCCTTGTTTGCCACCATCGTGGTATAAAAAAACAAGTAACTTGGGTTCAAATAGGGAAACAATAATTTAGCCAAGGTTTTATTTCTGTCACGAGATTTGAGGAATTATTGGGGGATTGTGTTTTCTACTAGTTGTAGTAGAACTAGTAGAAAACACAATCCCCCCAATAATTCCTAAACTAATTCTAATTCTTAATTCTTATACCTTTCAATCCATACTAATATTATAAATGGGAAAGTGTGTGTCTGTTTTGTCCGTCTTTCAAGGCAAAACGGAGCGACCCGAGCGACGAATTGAAGTGTTTTTTTAAGTGGAGGTAGTTGAAGGGATGGATGGAGAGTGACATATAGGCTACTTTTTGTCTCTTTCTAACGCGAGCGAAGCCACCGGTAAAAGCTAGTTTCTCTACAATCCATGGTATCATCGTTGTAGTCATACTAACTCCCCAACATTTGGATTTGGCTTCAACACCAGTCAGCGTATTTTTAATCGCATTCAATTATTTAATACCTAACCGTTATACTGAAGTGGAAAGATAGCCAATATAAATAGTTGTAATCTTTGATCTTGAATATAAGTGACTTTACTCGACATTGTGCGTCAAGAGCATTTTTATTTACCCGATAACTATATCAATTTCTACGTAACCGTATTTTTTTTTTATTAGTCGGTATATACCTTCAGGGAATTTCATTTATGTACTTACCATTTTGTACAGTCAAATACAAAGATATGAATACAGCCCAAGTGCCAAAAGTTTGTATACAGGACTTTATTGCCTGAACATTAAGGTCACGTAAACATAATTTTGGCACTTTGGCTGTATTTTCATATCTTTGTAGTTGGAAAAAACGTCACGTGATTTTCGCACGACCCCTTATCGGCTAGCGACAAAGTGGTAGGTTTCACTAAACAAGACCGCACGTTATGATTATTATAATAATATGGTTGTAGGTTGCATTTTCAAAAATAGGATACCATTTCCTTTTTTTAAATATAGGAAGTTTTGGGTTTTTTATAACCAGAAACACGAGTACTATTGATTTAAAAACAGAAAAAGAGTGTCCCATTTTTTTGGTCAGTTTCGTAACGCATTATTTCATACATTTTGTATGGGCCGTTACGAAACTGTCAATTGTTTTTGTAAGAAAAATCGAGTACCAATGTTTATTAAAATGGTGCGCTTATTTCTGAAAATGCACTTGATAAAAATAAATGATAAATATCTTTTTTTTTTCAATTTAGGCAAATTACAATGCACTTATGAACGTCAAAAAAAAAAGCTACACAGCTTGTACAGCATAATTTCGTTAGCTACTGGATGGCTCATTTTAAATCATTAGGTTATGTACAATACATACAACAAACCCATTCCAAGCGGCCTTTTTCATGTAAGTATTTAAATAGGGTATTGTGAGTTTATATTTATTTAGAAACTGGCAATGTCAACGTCTCCTTATATACAAGGCCACGAAACATCTTTTAAACATCCTTAAACGACAAATTGTAATAGTTCGTTTTAAAAGGTGTTCCTGATAAAATTACATTAGGACAGGTTATATTTTTTTACTTAAAGTGATCATTTAAATACTGTATAAGTAGCTAAGCGACTAACCTGTTCATAATGTTGTTACGACTATTTTCAAGAGAATTAAGAGCTTACTTATTTTTGCTACTGACTGTACGTTTAAGCATGATCTTCCCTTAAATGCATGATGATGCATTTATGACACAGAAACGTGACAAGTGACAATCAAGTTCTCTTGGAATATACACTTTGTGATATCGTCGCAAGTTCTTAATTTGAAATGAATTTGGTTGTCACTTAGGATGTTTTAGGATTCATATTTATAATACGTGCATTTAAGGATTAAATTGTATATAAAACAAAGCCGGCCGTATACGCTCGGGCAAACCGTGAGATTTCCAGTGGGTATGTCCGCCGGGCATCCGCCAGACAAATGTCCCATACATTTATCGGCAGATCCGGATATGTCCGAACGTACATGGCCCGCTAAAGACAAAACCGGAAAATAAATTACTAATTCATTCTTAGTCCAATACGTATTTACAGACGTTCTATTTTTTCCATATATTTTTTGGTTATGTCTTTGTTCTGATTAGGGTGTGCAAACAGGTTTTTATTTGTATGAAATTTCGGTTAATAACCGGTTATTAACCCGTTTTCCATACAATTAAATACCGGTTTACACGCCCTAGTTTTGAACATTTATGAATGGCTCATATTTTACACCTTACATTTTTATGTGCTATCATTCAAAATCGTAAAACTATGCAATACAATTATACATATACCAAAGAGCCTACAGTGAGCCTACCACATCGTTACTCGAAATGTAGATCTGCAATTCTTGCGTTTAGGTACAGTCAACCAATTGGAACCCTAGGCCACTGTAGGACTATGTCATAGTGACGACATAAATCAGATTGTAAGAAATCTTTTATCATTTTGACATGGTTCTAGTGGACTAGTGTTCCAATTGGTTCATAGCCTCGTGTAAAAATAACCAGAAATATGTCTCATATTTCGGTGTACAGTTAATTACAAAGATATGAATACAGCCAATGTGTCCAAAATATGTATACAGGACTTTATTGTCTGGACATTAAGGTCGTGTATACATATTTTTGGCACTTTGGCTGTATTTATATATTTGTAGTTGAGTGTACTAAGAGCGCAGTACCATATTTATGAGACGATTTTGTCAATACATATAAAAAAAGCAGATTTTATTTTAGGAAGGTAATGAAATTTCTAGTTTCGACGTTCTCGTAGTCCTATTGTCCATTTTAAGGAATAAAAACAACGAATTACACGTGTATTTAAATGCATAGTTTTGGGATATTGAGTGTATTTACATTTACGACTGTTCTATACAAGAGTCTCTTCACATCTAGCTAACTCTTTCAGCCATAGAGTTGAGCCGACGCTTGGGAAATGCTAAATAGGCATTTTTGCGAGAAGAGATCCAAAAAAAACATTCGTAACCCACGCCCGCGAATCATGTACTTTGATCCCCAATAAGTACCTCCTTCCCTCCCCTACAATAGGGCCCGCGAATTACGGGGCGTGGGAACGAAGTGTTCCAACCGGTCAATTTAATGTTTTTCTTATTCTGAATAACCTCTTTCAATCTAGGAGGAAAAAACTACGAGAAAAAAGAGGTCTCAAAACTTTCATACCTTCCGTACTCTCCATTTTGTAACCGCTGTACTAAGTGTTTGAAAGATGGTGACGGAATGAAAAAATTGGGACTCTTTTTCTACTAGTAGGATCGAATGAGCTCGTGATTCTGAGTAGGAAAAACATTAAATTAACATTTTTAAGCTCACATGGTCATTTACATTCTAATTACTAAATAAACGAGATATTTACCATGTATATTTGTTTTTGCAAGCTCCCGATATTTCGGCCGCTGGGTCGGATAAGTATACCGTGAACGTGGCACTTGTAACTGTGCCGAAATATCGGGAGCTCGCAAAAACAAATATACATGGTAAATATCTAGTTTTAAACAGTAATTATAATGACCTGTTTTAGAAGAAAAAGGTTTTGGATTCTCGCGAAAATGCCCAAATGTGAGGGTCTCTAGAACCACTTGTCGATTCTAACATGGTTCCGTGAATAGTTTCGTCGCGGGCGTGATCCTGCGCGAGCGCATCCCGGCGTTCGAGCGGATGCTCTGGCGCGCGTGCCGCGGCAACGTGTTCCTGCGCCAGGCCGAGATCGACACGCCTCTCGAGGACCCGTCTTCCGTAAGTTACTGTCACCAAGCTCCAAGACACTGTTGACAGCTGGGGACCCGCGGAACAAAGCTTGCCCCTTTAGCTGTCAACACAGCGAATCCTCCTTTTTTTTAATACTACGACGGTAACAAACAAGCATACGGCCCGCCTGATGGTAAGAGGTCGCCGTAGCCTATGGACGCCTGCAACTCCAGGGGTGTTACATGCGCGTTGCCGACCCTTTAAAAACTTTAACACTCCTTTTTTGAAGAACCCCATATTGTAGTCCTTTGGGAAAACAGCCTTCCTTTCAACAGGCTTCCTTTTTTTAAAGGGTCGGCAATGCGCTTGTAACACCCGCGGGCGTCCATAGGCTACGGTGACCGCTTACCATCAGGCGGGCCGTATGCCTGCTTGTCGCGGTCGTAGTATTAAGAAAAACACTATTAACTAGGGATGTTACGGAAGTGGCTTATCGGAACCGAAGACGAAACAGTTTTTAAGTGTGATTACCATGAGTTGTAAGTGGCCGTATTCGATAGCGACTCCGGCGTTCTGGGGCCTGTCCGTCTCGCTCCTGCCAGAGTAATGGTAGGAGCGAGACAGGTGCTATCGAATAAAGTTGCATGCAACTCATGGTACCGATAAACTCTCCAAGTGAGAGTAAATCTAATCAGTCTGTTACTTTTCCACAGTCCGACCAAGTGTACAAGTCGGTGTTCATCATCTTCTTCCAAGGCGACCAGCTGAAGACCCGCGTCAAGAAGATATGCGAGGGGTTCCGCGCCACCCTGTATCCCTGCCCCGAGGCGCCCGCCGACCGGCGCGAGATGGCCATGGGGGTCATGACACGGATCGAAGACCTTAACACGGTAAGACCGCACACAATTTTTCTAGGTAATAGGCTAGACGACAAATAAAATCTAATTTTCATGCCTTCAAAATGCAAAAACGTGCTGTTAAGATTATCACGAAAGTACGATCATCCTGCGAAAGATCTTTTTAGGGAGTCTAAGATTCTAACACTACCAGGCGTATTCATCCAAGCCGCATGCAAATACGTTAGAGCAAACTTGCACAATTACATGTTTTGTACCAAAAAAGGTAACTCGCGTAGGAGGCCCCTTCTGGTCGTTCCACGGTGTAGACTTGTGAAGACCCAAAAATCACTTGCTGTCATTGGGGCTAAGCTATATAACTTACTTCCGGTTGAAGTAATCGAAATAAAAAGTGATAGTGTTTTCAATAATAAACTAAAAACATTTCTAACCGACCTAGCGTGTTACAGCGTAGACGAATTGATCGATAGAAATTAGGTAGTCGATGACCAAACCCACCAAATATGAAATTTTAATTGAAAGTACGATGTATGTAATTTATTTTAATTGTAATTATTTATTTTTTGTGACATGTAAAATACTGTATTTTATGAATAAAATCTGAATCGGAATCTGAATCTCATGCTCTAAAAGTGGGTTATTGTTCGAATCGCACTACTGGCAACTATCTCGTCGGAAATGCGTGCCTTTCAGCCCTTGGTTAACAATCTACTATAGTCCGTCTGTTGGATTATTAAAAAATATTCGACACGTATTTTTTATTCTGTTGGTCAAATGAAAAACGACGGAAATACAGTGCATTAAAGTTTGGCGTGACGTCACAATTAGGTACGGTTCTTACCTCTAAGTGACGTCAATAGCCCTACCCCGGAACTTTGATGCTCTGTATCGTCGTCAATTTTAGTTAACTTGAAACAGGAAAAAATACGTGTCTAATAATTTTTGATAATCTTTCTGAAGGACTAATTAGAATAATAGTTTTTCAACCTAGTCATCATCCCTATTGTTGACCGATGAGCAAAGCGAGCGAATCGTCTCCGCTTCAACATGGGCAGAAATTCTTCCCTGTGTCTGTCCATTTGTTCTCTACAGGTCGCATTTATCAACCAATCCTTGTGAAATTCTGTAAACAAGTTCGAATTACATAAAAAATGGTCGACTCAGTTTTTGAAGTTCTTTTAAATGGCGGGAATGGTTGGGGAATATAAATATTAGAAGTCGATAAATGAGAAGTCCCTATGACAGCTCAAAAGTGCCACCAAAATTCCGGCCTCTGATTATAATCACTACATAGTATAAAACAAAGTCGCTTTCTCTGTCCCTATATCCCTATGTATGCTTAAATCTTTAAAACTACGCAACGGATTTTTATGCGGTTTTTTTAAATAGATAGAGATTCAAGAGGAAGGTTTATAAATAATAATAACCCGTGCGAAGCCGGGGCGAGTCGCTAGTAGTATATATACTATATAGTGTAGTATACATTATATACGTACGGACGCTCACAAGTTACATCGAAATATTATATACAACTCATACATTATTAAAATACCACCTCATATTGGGGTCAAATCATTATATTGTAAACGCCCGCTTAGACAAATTACATGCAAACTTCAAAACTATGTTAACACGTCTCCACCTTACCCGTTTGCGATAAAGACTAAAAATTTATACATATTTCTGACGTACTGTCCGAGTAAACAACCTTGAATGTTATGCAGTTAAAAATTAAACGGCTTTGACACCATTGTCACGTACAATATTATTGCAGGATAATTGCGTAGGCCCATATCATGCTGAATGTACTTGGGTGCATTGAATTTGCAGTTAAGATTCCTTATTTCTTTATAAACGCTGATGAATGAATCTGATATTAGAATAGAGGTCAGTAAAATTTCCTTGTGTCAGATGTGTTCGAAATTTAAAAAAATAATATTTTCGAATTCGATAATATAAATTAGCTTTAATATTATTTTCACAGATATGAAATTTATTGTAACAGAAAAGTTTATTTTTATGGGGGTCTTTACTCGTATATGCAGTTTTTGAACGCATTATAGAGGGCTAATGATATGTGGGTATATAAATAATTTTATATACCCACATGTCATTAGCTCTCAATAATGCGTTCAAAAACTGCATATAGAACAAGAAAGTTTGTTTCTTATATCAGTCGAGATGACGTTTAGTTTGAAACGAATTGTCAATTGCATACAATGACAATGTCGCACGCAAGTCGCACGTTATTTTGATATCGAACGATATGAAAATTGGGGCAAAACTCTAGTTAGTCTCTGAATTTAAAAATATAGATGTCAAACTTGAATGTCAAAAAAGTTTATATTCCTGAAAGTCGCAATGGCGGTCGATACATATGCGCTTTGAACGCATCATGGAGAGCTTCATGATATGTGTGTATATAAAGAAGTGTATGTAATTGTAAATAATTATATACAATCACATAAACTACTATGGAATATTGGGAAATTATGATGTTTTTAAAAGCTCCAGTTTCAAGCCTAGTCTTTGACTTTTAAAACTGTTTTGCCAATATATACCGACGTTTTTTTTTAACTCCAGGTCTTAGGCCAGACCCAAGACCACCGGCACCGGGTGCTCGTGGCCGCAGCGAAGAACATCAAGAACTGGTTCGTGAAGGTCCGCAAGATCAAGGCCATCTACCACACCCTGAACCTGTTCAACCTGGATGTGACGCAGAAGTGCCTCATCGCCGAGTGCTGGGTGCCAGCTCTGGATATGGAGACCATCCAACTGGCGCTGAGGAGGGGAACGGTAATGCAATAGTACATTACTGCAGAGGCCGTGAAGTAAGAGATTGCAGGACGAGTTTGTGGATTAAACAAGTCCTGCAATCTCTCTTCCGGCCGAGGCTTGTATAGTGCTTTTCTCAAACATTGTAAGGAAATATTAAATTTAAAACGACTACTAGGTAAATAGGTTAGTCAGGAAAAAAATGTTTAATTTGCCACCTTATTATTTTTTAAAGATGCCATTTGAATGAGCTATTCGAGCACCATGTTTAACCGCACATAAATATACATAGAAACATAGAATTTGTTTTTTTTAATGTCGCAAGTATTGTCAGTTTAGTGTTAGTACGCAAATTAAAAAGTTAGAGCAGCGGACAATAATGTTTCGTTCATACTTACGCCATACATTACTTCACGGCCGCCGGCCAAGAAGTAAATGGGGGGAGCCGTAAACAAAGAACTTCATGTCTTCATTTCGTGACATAAATGCATACATTTACGATCATGTTTGAGAAAATTCTATTATAAATTACACTCGAGAGCAATAGTTTCGGGTCACTAACTGTGGAGGTTTTATACACAAATTATATTGTCTATTTATTTTAATGTCTAGTTTTTTGATACATTTTGTTTATTCCAGTTGTCAATATATTTTGCTCTGAAACGGTCAGCTTTTTCCTTTACTAGATCTAACCGCAGCTTAGCTATCGAAGTAATCCTATACACTAACATTTTGTTGCATAGCTTTGCAATAAAATGTTAGTGACCCGAAACTTTTGCTATCGAGTGTATTTAGGTACCAAGATACTGTAAGCAGTCTAGACCTTCCAAGGTTAGAACTAGAGATATAGGTCTAGGCTTCTAGTCTTAGTAGTCGTGCCACAAGTCTTGTAGTGTACGCCCATGATGATGCAATAGGCTAGACGACAAAAAAAACTAATTAGTCCGTCTGTTAGATTATTAAAAAATATTCGACACGTATTTTTTCTTTTGTTCGTCAAATGAAAAACGACGGAAATACAGCGCTTTAAAGTTTCGCGTGACGTCACAATTGAGTACGATTTTTACTCACATGGGACCATGTGTCACCAGCCCCCACCACGGAACTTTGACGCTCTTCATATTCGTCAATTTTAGTTATATTGAAAAAGGAAAAAATACGTGTCTAATAATTTTGGATAATCTTTCTGACGGACTAATTAGAATACTAGTTTTTCAACCTAGTCGTCATCCCTATTATGACACAGAAATTAGACAAGTGACAATCAAGTTCTCTTGCAATATAGACTTTGTCATATCGTCGTAAGTTCTTAATTTGAAATGAATTTGGTTGTCACTTACGACGTTTTAAAATCAATATTGATAATTCATGCAATTAAGGGTTAAATTAACAACTAGGTTTGACCAATGAGTAGGCGTAAGACCGCATAGTCTATTCTCAAGCTATACAGCCTGGAAGACATCGCAGTATTCTATTTTCGAGTTTAAGATATTCTCGCCAGGCTTCCGCGCTAATAGGCTAGACAACTAAAAAAAACTATTTAGTCCGTCTTTAACATTATAAAAAAATATTGTACACGTATTTTATATTTTGTTCGTCATATCAAAAATGACGAAATTCCAGTGCGTTCAAGTTTCGGGTAACGTCACTATTAGGTACAATTCTTACCTAGTGACGTCACAAGCCCCAAGCCCGGAACTTTGATGCTCTTTATCTTCGTCAGTTTTAGTTAAATTAAAAAAGGAAAAAAATACGTCTCTAATAATTTTCAATAATTTAACTGACATACTAATTAGCATGATAATTTTTCAACTTAGTCGTCATCCCTATTCTTGTTTGTTTGACAGGAACGTTCCGGCAGTTCGGTGCCTCCGATCTTAAACCGGATGGAGACGTTAGAAGACCCGCCGACGTACAACCGCACCAACAAGTTCACATCCGCCTTCCAGAACCTCATTTACGCGTACGGTGTCGCCACCTACCGCGAAGTCAACCCTGGTAAGATAAATATAATGGGACAATCTTACACAAATCGACTTCACACAGTAAACTCAATAAGGCTTGTGTTGTTTAAATACCTACCCAACTACATGTCACACTTTAGGTTTTTTTTTATACTACGACGGTGACAAACGAGCATACGGCCCGCCTGATGGTAAGCTATCCGTCAGTCTGTCTGCGGCTTAGCTCAGTGACCGTTAGTACTAGACAGCTGTAATTTGGTATGAATATATCAATCATGCTGACAGTGGTAAAATAAAACGCCGAATACTATTATTTTTAGAGTATACACGTAAAGTGGCGGATGTCTTTTGTTTTCTTTTCAAGTTTTTGAAAGGTCGGCAACGCGCATGTGACACACCTGGAGTTGCAGGCGTCCATAGGCTACGGTGACCGCTTACCATCAGGCGGGCCGTGTGCTTGTTTGTCACCGTCGTAGTATAAAATTAAAAATTAAAAAACTTAGTAGCCATCTGCCATCTGGGAACACAGGCCTGTCCATGTATGTATGTGTGTCTGTGTGTGCGCAGCTCCGTACACCATCATCACGTTTCCGTTCCTGTTCGCGGTGATGTTCGGCGACCTGGGCCACGGCGCGCTGATGGCCGCCTTCGGCTTCTGGATGTGCTACAAGGAGAAACCGCTGCAGGCCAAGAAGATTGACAGCGAGGTAAACTACACATTTCTAACTGTTCTGATTTGACAGTGACTAGTGTACGCTCAGTACGGTCACAAATTATCCGTAACGCTAAAAAAACAGCTATTATTAATTATTTCCCAAATAATCAAAATTTCCAAACAAGCTGTCAGTTCAATAACTGGATTATATAAAGTTATCGATCTTGTAAATATGAAAAGTTATGTTTGAGAGATTTGGTGTGGGGAGACGTCTTCGATGACACAAAACAATATAATTCACGTAATCATATATTTGCTTTGATTTCAATTTTTTCAATGTCAGTTGACATTTTTGCGTTTTTGGTCACGTTTAGAATTTTTTAGCATTTTCGATATATTAGTTGTATGGTTCAGGATGTACTACAAAAAAAACCTCAGCATTCCTAGCGACAGCAAGATATGTTACAGTAAACTCGATAGGTGTTGTGGTTATAGACCACAATATACAGTATGTAGATAAAGATCAATATTTAAATATGTATGTACGTAAAAAAATACGAAGGAATTTAAATACATAGGAAATAATGATAGACATTCGTAAGACATGCTTTATTTAGTATAATGGAAATAAAGTGCATTAAACTAAATGGGGAAATGTTAATAACATTCTTTAAATAACATTGGCAGAGTTGAATAAAAAAAACATTGTATAAATGTTATCTGAAACCAAAACTGATAATCATTCATTAATATTGAATGCATGTTACACAAAAACATGTTTTTTTGCCCAAACCGAAACCGCGAAGGTTCGGTATGATTTTTATTTCGACCAAAACCGAAACCGAACCTTGGATAAATGTGATTAAAACGATGAATAAAATGTCAGTGAGCGTTTTTTTTTTAATTTATGAATAACGAAACATCTCCATGGTCCGATTTCACTTTTCTCGAATTGAAATTTTGGAATTATCATATGATGTCCTATTGCCAGCTTTGCCGAGCTCATCTGACGTCAGTCGAACGCGACCTGAAAGTACGATATTGTAAGTTTCGGCAGGTTTTTTGGCGGACAACGAACCTTTGGCCTAAATATGATTTTTAGGCCGAAACCGAAACTTCGGTCAGACACTTACAAAAAATGGTAACCGTTGTATAACGGGGGGGGGGGGGGGGGCTGTAACATAACGAGAGAACGAGCAAATAATTTAATTGTAGGTAGTACTACCCAAACTGCAACGTTTCTTCAGCGACTGTTAAAATAACGTGTTTTAATTTTTATTACACTATAAAGTTTGTTTGAAGACAAACTACTGCGAGTTTTTTAATTTTTGTACTATGGCAAGAGACGTCAATGAGGCTGATGTTAACGAACATTGAAAATACTATTTAGTTTGTATGAAAAAGTGAAAACCCACAAACATATTTTAAAAGTTGTTGAAGTAACTTTCTTAGGTTTGAAGAGTACTACCTAACCTACGATAAAAGCTTTTGCTTCTGTTGTGGGACCCACGCGGTATGTAACTACAAGGAAATAGATTAGGGGTTTAAATCTAACATGGTCATTTACATTATAATTACTATTTAAAACGAGATATTTGTCATGTGTGTGTCGAGCGCCGAAATATCGGGAGCTCACATAATAGTACATTTCGATGCTAGTGCGGAAAGTATGTCATTATTTGACGAGGCCCGAGGTATCTTGCCACGAGCCGTAGGCGAGTGGCAATACTCGGGACAAGTGAAAATGACATATCCGCACGTGAATCGAACGACGTTTTTCAATACAGATGCGAAAAAAATTAAAATACTTACATAAGAACGAATTTAAAGTATTTTTATTATTTCCGTGACACGATTGTAATACAGTTGGTATATTAAGAACATCTTTAAAATTATTATTTTATTATTATTATTTATTTATTGGAAAACCAACAGCACGTAACACAATGTTAACGATTTGTATAAAAACAAGAGGCCAATTACAGGTTTTCACTGATAGCAATCTTATAGAAGTTTACTTCACTGGTTAAACAATTATATAAAGTTACGATTCTGCATAGACTAGGCAAATACATACATAGCTATAAAAAAAAAAAAAACAGAAATTATGACAATACAAAATCCTTGAGACAAAATGGAAAATAGAATAAAAAAGAAGAAAAAAGAAGAAAGGGCAAGCTCATTCAAAGAATTTTAGCATTAAAGTACGGCGTATAGACTGCGTACTTTGATTAAACACATCAATGTCATGCTCTCTTGTTAGCCTGTTAAGTGTTCTACCCGCGCGAACGAGGAAGCTGTTACGTCTGTAGTTTGAGCGTGCAAAGGGAACAGAAATAGGGGGATAATACCTTTTAACTCTATTAGGAGTGTTGAACATAATACTACTAAGCAGTTCAGGACAGTCAATGCTGCCATTAGTAATTTTTAAGAAATATATAATATCAGCAATTTCGCGACGCTGTGACAAAGGTAACAAATGGTGTTTCTTACACACGCTAATGTAATTGCATGAGTTATATGGGGTACGTAATTTGAAGCAGAGAAACTTAATGAATTTTCTTTGTATCCGCTCAATCCTATCAATATAAACGTTGTAGCAAGGGTTCCAGATCTGGGAAGCTATTGCTATTCTGGGAAGGAATAAAATGTTTATCTTATCTTCTTTACTTTCTCATTTTCAATCTCATAATTATTTCTCATAAACAAAATAATAAATCGCATGTGACAAATCGTATCGTCATGTCTTAGAGGCCCTCCGAACATGTTTATCTGATTGAAAAACGCCTCTACCTACTTTGACTGACGTTTCGTAGGCTCTGTTCCGTTTCATACACACAGATTTATAAGAACTGTTTTCAATGTTAATATTTTTAATGAATGATCATTAGTATGATGAAGAAGTAATTATTGAAATATGAAATATCAATATCTTAATATTATTGCGTTAATAGTAGGTATTTAGTTTTATTACGGCTCGGTAAAGTTAACGAACAATAATACTCTTCGGTAAGCAGTCATGAATTGGAACACAACTAAATTTAAAAAGATTGGAAAAGTAAAAAGCACTAGTTCGCAAAAACAAACTTTGCGCACGCAAAACAGCCAAAAAAAGGGCACTTTTTGAGCAACTGTATTGAAAACAAATTTACAATTTAAATATCTCGTTTTAAACATGCATAATTGTTTATTGGAGTAGATACACCAAGTTCACCTTCAAGCGCTTCTGCGCAAGCACTTTCTTGACCAGCTTTCTATATTGTCCTCTAAATTTTTCACACGGTACATAAGGTATATATATATATATATATGTATGTAGGTATAAGCATTTATATTTATGTGTATATGTACTTGTGTAAGTTTATGAATATAGCTGTTTTTTTTTGTAGTAGGTAAATCAAGTCCGTTCTACACTAAAGTCCTTGCACCTACTTAATCTTTTTGGTTTAGCCCATTGGTTGACTGGTAGAGAATGCCTTAAGGTATTAAGTCCGCCATTTGTGCCGTTTGTATTGTGCAATAAAGTTTTAAATAAATAAATAATTGAAGGTCTATATATTCAACAATCCGCCGCCCCAACCTTTACCGCCCCCTATAACACCAACGAGCAGTCCCGGCACCAAACCTCAGGAACTACCCCCACTGCCAAGCAGTCCTGGTACCAAGCCTCCGGAACCACCGGTACCGGTAAGAAGTCCGGAGACCCCACTAAGAAGTCCCGGGACCACCCCTTCGGAACTACCGGTACCACTGCCAGTACCACTAGTACCACTGCCAGTACCACCGGTACCACTGGTACCACTACCAAGAAGTCCTGGTACCAAGCCTCCGGAACCACCGGTACCGGTAAGAAGTCCTGAGACCCCGCTAAGAAGTCCCGGGACCACCCCTTCGGAACTACCGGTACCACTGCCAGTACCACTAGTACCACTGCCAGTACCACTGGTACCACTACCAAGAAGTCCTGGTACCAAGCCTCCGGAACCACCGGTACCGGTAAGAAGTCCTGAGACCCCGCTAAGAAGTCCCGGGACCACCCCTTCGGAACTACCGGTACCACTGCCAGTACCACTAGTACCACTGCCAGTACCACCGGTACCACTGGTACCACTACCAAGAAGTCCTGGTACCAAGCCTCCGGAACCACCGGTACCAGTAAGAAGTCCAGATACCCCGCTAAGAAGTCCCGGGACCAGCCCTTCGGAACTACCGGTACCACTGCCAGTACCACTGGTACCACTACCAAGAAGTCCTGGTACCAAGCCTCCGGAACCACCGGTACCGGTAAGAAGTCCTGAGACTCCACCAAGGAGGCCCTGCACCAAGCCTTGGTTACCGCCAGAACCACCAGAACCAAGTTGGCCGTGCGAAACGTTAGGCCGCCCAAGCAAACTCAAATCCAAGCTCAGGAGCGATTTCAGTGATAACATCCCATTACTCTTTCCTCCAGTAAGCAATGGCAATACGTTGACGTTGAGTAAATCTTGACCAAGCATCGAGATGTCTATGCCTAGTAATGATGCTAAGGTATTGCCACCAGAGCCCCCTGTGCCGCCGGTGCTGCTCCCACCTCCTCCCATACCACCAGTGCCACCGGTACCACCAGTACCACCGGTACTACCAGAACTCCCTCTCCCACAGTTATGTATCGAAGTATATATCAATGCATTCGTTAGCTTATTGACCACTTCTCCCAAAGTGCATTCAGCGCTTTTCTCTGGTGGACTGTGATAGGGGGGATAGCGGGCGCAGTAGGAAGGCGGCGGCTCGCACCAACGAGGCTCATATCCGCCCAATGCCACCTGCGTGCAAAAAACACTACTTTACCGCACATATTTATTATTTATTTATTGAACAAATATTAATTTCTTAACATTGCAGTTATCACCATTTCGCTAACAAATTAAATATAAAGGAGGAAAATAAAACAAACACATTAATAGTGGTTAGGAAAAAAAAAGGAGAGAAAACTTAAGCATATAGACATAAACCTAAGTTTAAATGTGACACATATTTAAACATATAATTATTAAACGGGTCTAACGCGAATTAATTTGTTTACCTTATTTACCGACGTTTCGACACAGGTTTCACTGGTCATGGTCGCGGCTGACCATGACCAGTGAAACCTGTGTCGAAACGTCGGTAAATAAGGTAAACAAATTAATTCGCGTTAGACCCGTTTAATAATTATATGTTTAAATATGTGTTTAAATCGCGAAAGTTTTAAATGTTATATTTTAAATGTGACATTCACAAAAATTTAGAAAAAAGGCGTGAAGTTCACGCAACTTTAAAAAGAACAAGTCACAGTCCGGTGCAACGGATAACAACATGTTTGGTAAGTCCTGCGCGCGGACGAGTGGAGAGTGCTTGTGCGCCACACTATAAATAAATAATAAATAAATAATAAATAAATGAATAAATATTGTGGGACAATCTTTCACAAATCGACCTAGTCCCACGGTAAGCTCAATAAGGCTTGTGGTGTGGGTACTAGACGACGATATATATAATATATAGATACATATAAATACTTAAATACTTAGAAAACATCCATAACTCAGAAACAAATATTCGTGATAAACACACAAATAAATGCCCTGACCAGGATTCGAACCCGGGACCTCCTGCTCCGTAGGCAGGGTCACTACCAACTAGGCTAGGAGGCCGTTACTATGGGCTGTCACCTCCGCAAGGAGACGGGGACTACGGCCTCGGAGGTATTTATCAGGAACAAATATGTTACACATACTTGCAATCAGGTCTGAACAATCAGACTCCCCTATTAAAAACAGGCCATCGGTGAGCAGGGCTGGAATCGAACCAGCGACCTCCTGCTTTCGCGGCAGACGCCCTAACCACTGGGCTCACGTTAGCCAGAGTCCGAAATTTCAGACTATTTTATTTTAAACGTTTTAAGGTGTGTCTGTGTACCGCCAATCCGTCAGAATTACGTCCAGTACAGCCTTCTAGATAATCTTTACAGATTATTTTCAACTAGATATGCTTAATAATATTAATCGGTCGGTCAACCCGTGAAGCAATTACGAAAAATTAACTCAATATTCAAGCGTTTATTAACACCATGACCCTACGTTTCGAGCCCTTTACAGCAATCGTTTTCAATGGGTTAAGATGATGACTGAGAGAATGCGAATTCTCCTCGTCAATCAATAAAGTTACATTGCTTGAAGGGCATTCTATAATTAAAATTGGTTATAATTTATATAAACACTGTGAGATTAACATACATACAACTTACGAAAGCTTTCCTAACTAGCTTATGGGGCAGAAAGAAGCGACCGCAGTAAGCTCAAGAAGGCTTGTGCTATGCATGACTCAGGAACAAACTGTGTTCATCACACAAATAAATGCCCTTACCGGGATTCGAACCCAGGACCATCGGCTTAGCAGGCAGGGTCACTACCAACAACGCCAACCGATCGTAAAAATAAATGTTTTGACATCTAAATAAGTTATTAATATTTTTATGTTTTATTGTTATATTTTAATCTAAATTATATTTTTCTATTGTATGTGTATATGGATGGAGGACCTGTCTAAAATAAATAATTTGAACTTGAATTTGAAAAATTACAAATAAATTAAATATACATCAAAAAAACTCACTTACCTCGCACAGAGCAGCTATTGAAGCCAAAAAAACAAGCCTAATATAGACCATAGTTACGAACTTTAACTAAACACCTGTTATGATCTTTATATAAACACAACATTGCTTCACAAATCATTGTTGTCTACTCCAAACGACATAAATAACTGACTAAACTTCAACCTTAACGTAAAGGTAATAAGATCTACGTAAATTCTAATATATAGTACATACTCGTACATTGATAGTAAATATGAAACAATGAGTAAATTTCATAAAACCCACTCACGCACCTTTAATTGTTTTTGTGTCTCGTTGGTGATAATTAAAAGTCACGTACTATGCTTGATAGACGGAAGTGTGTCAATAGGTTAGTTTCATAGATAAATTATATTGGTGGTATTTTAGAACTTTTACGACTATAAAATAATTGGAGAGTTTTGTAACTCTTTGCCATAATAGTAAAGCTATCACCCAAATATCATATCATAATAGTAAAGTTAGCTGGGGACCCACGGAGCAAAGCTTGCCCCTTTAGCTGTCAACACAGCGAATCCTTCTTTTTTTTAGGGTCGGCAACGCGCAATCGGCAACACCCCTAGAGTTGCAGGCGTCCATAGGCTACGGTGACCGCTTACCATCAGGCGGGCTATATGCTTGTTTGTCACCGTCATAGTATAAAAAAAAATATTTATATATAAATTAGCAGTGCCGACAAAGTTTGGCATTTTTTTGTAATATACAAATAAATAAGAAAAAGATACCTTCGCTACCAATAAATATACAAAAGCTTACTTTAGGTACTTACCTACGGTTTTTGTCAAATTCTAAAACCATTTAAATTTATTTTTTCATACAAAATAAATGAGAATATTATATTATAAAAGGTCCTCTATAGAAGAATCAAAGACGGAACTTTTTTGATTGACAGGGAGAATTCGCATTCTCATCATCTTAACCCTGTGAAAACGAGTGCTGTAAAGGGCTCGATACGTAGGATCATGGTGTTAATAAACACGATTAATTCTTTCTAAAGCGTTTTAACCACATTTATCAAAACATTTTTCGTTTGGACACTACTAATACATTACATTAAAAAAAAATGTGGAATGACCTACCTACCTCCTGAGGTGTTCCCTTTGCAATATGATATGGGGTTCTTCAAGAAACAAGTGTTCAGGGCTTTAAGGCTCAAAGGTCAACAACGCATGAGTGGCTCTTCCGATGTTGCTTATGTCCATGGGCGGCGATGACCGTTTCCCATCAGGCGGCTCGTCTGCTCGTTTACCTTTCCCATAAAATAAAAAAACATTTTCCCAGATCTGGACGATATTCTTCGGCGGTCGCTACATCATCCTCCTCATGGGGCTGTTCTCCATGTACACGGGGCTGATCTACAACGACATCTTCTCGAAGAGTCTCAACATCTTCGGGTCGTCGTGGCGCAACACCTACAACGCCTCGACGCTGCACGACAACGCGATGCTGCAGTTGAACCCGGACTCTTGGGCCTACACGCAGCAGCCGTATCCGTTCGGGATTGATCCCGTTTGGCAGGTTTGTACTTTTACCTACCTTAAGTCTAAAATAGGTCCTTTAGGCATCGTACCTAGGATGCTGGCGGCATTTCCTCGTATCGCAATGCTGATACGTTGTACTATGTCGTGTGTCCTCTAATTACAATGTATTTCCCATCACGGAACAATGGTGTTCCGGACCTTTGGGAGGCGAACGCGGAGCCGAAGCCAACACGCAGAGGTGTATAGACTATTGAGATTTAATGTAATCTAAAATATACTGGACTATTAGGTGAAGGTGGTGGACTAAGTACTAGGTTATAAGGAATAAAATCGGACGTCTGCCTAACAAAATGGTAATCAATTTTATTTCCGGCAAACTAATACTATTTTAATTACAATTATTATGAATTATGTCAGCCAATCGTGTGTATTAAAATAATACATTTCCCTACAGCTTGCCGAGGCCAACAAGATTATCTTCATGAACGCGTACAAGATGAAGATCTCCATCATCATCGGGGTCTTCCACATGTTGTTTGGCGTCTGCATGTCGCTCTGGAATCATCTGTGAGTGTCTTTATCTCTTGCGGTCCACCGTATAAAATGCTATTTGAAATTGAAATCTATAGTGTAAAGAATAAGGTTGAGTTTCTATTGTTTGAAAATGAAATGAAAGTCTGTTCCAATTCATAACAATTTAAATTTCAACTATAAAACTCTCGTGAGACTCGAACATATTAAATAATATTTAAAACGGGTCACTCACGTCATTTACCCGCCTGATGACGTTCTCCGTAAAGAACGAAACATGTCGAGCGAAAATCGACTAAATAACGTGAGTGACCCGTTTGAAATATTATTTAATTTAAATTTCATTAAGGTACGAGGGGTGATCCAAAAGTAATGATAATCAGAATGAAAGACACATAAAATGTAAAAGAATATAATTTATTTTTCAACATAGTCTCCGTGCAAGTCTACACACTTAGACCATCGTTTCTCTAGACCATGAATTCCTTTAAGAAAAAATATTTTTCTTGACTTGTCAAAAATGCCTCCACAGCGGCCATCACTTCACTGTCATCCGAAAATTTGTTGCCTCTAAGATCTTCCTTCAGGCGTGGAAAGAGATGGAAGTCGCTGGGGGCTAGATCTGGCGAATATGGGGGGTGTTCAAGCACTTCGAAGCCTGCATCATGAATAGCAGCCATCGCAACACCGGCCTTGTGGGGGGGTGCATTGTCCTGGTGAAACAGGACACCGGCACGAAGTTTGCCCCACCGCTTTTCTTTGATTGCTTCTCTCAATCTTCGTATCTGGTCAGCGTAGTAAGAGCCCGTAATAGTGGTTCCTTTTTCGAGGTATTCTATCATTATAATTCCTTCGGCATCCCAGAACACGGAAGCCATGACCTTCCCAGCTGAGCTTGCAACCTTGAATTTCTTCAGTGTAGGGGAACTTGGTCGCTTCCACGTCATTGATTGTTGTTTTGTCGCAGGATCAAAATGATGGATCCAAGACTCATCCATGGTAACAAATCGACGCAAAAATGTTTCGGGATCAGCTCGAAATTTTTCAATATTACACTTTGAAATCTTATATCGTATTTCCTTTTGTTCGGGCGTTAACGTTCTAGGTACCCAACGGGCGGAGACTTTTTTCATGTGTAGTACATCAGTTAATATTCTTTGAACACTGCCATACGAGATCCCCGTGAGCTCAACTAGATGCCTGATAGTCATTCTTCTAACTGTTAACACGAGTTTATTGATATTTTTTACATTATCTTCCGTAAGGGCCGTAGAAGGGCGGCCTTCGCGATGTTCGTCTTGAGTGGATGTTCTTCCTAAGTTAAACTCCTTCGACCAGCGTGCCACTGTGGAATACGGCGGAGCAGAGTTCGCTAGTGTCCCCAGTAATTCAGCGTATATGTCTTTAGTACACATTTTTTTTAAACAGAAGTATTTAATAACCGCTCTCAACTCAATTTTCTCCATTTTTGCGGTATTGTTCCGACCGCTCGTGAAAAAACAGTTGCAACTCAATGACAAATACATTTTTTTAATTTTTTTTTTCTTCTTTTTACTGAGGAGTCTCTCCTGCCAGTAACGCTATATGCAATTATTGTAAACCGAGACAAAAAGTATTTAGTTATCATTACTTTTGGATCACCCCTAGTAAGGTGGGGGAAGATTGAATTGTAGACAGTGTTGTGTTGAATCCCTTGTCAAACAAAAACTATATTATTCCTTTCGGTTGCCTAAATTAGAAGGCATGGGCAAGGACTATATTTTTGAATTCTGTCGGTAAAACTCGGCTACGCTTATTCTAATTTTTAAAAATAATAAATTAAACTACATTTTTGGCTTAAATATTGACGTGTTAAGATGGTCAAGGGATAAGATTTAAAAAAAATCTAAAATCCGTCCGTTAATCGTTGTTTAAACTTACCTTATAAATATTATGGACTAAGATTTTTTTATACCACTATGGTGGCAAACAAGCATACCGTAGCCTATAGACGCCTGCAACTCCATAGTAAGTTTATATGTTCCCTCGCAAATGTGATGAAAAACATTGTATGTATCACGGGTGGTACAAGAAATACGAACTCGTTCGCAATTTCTTGTTTACCTACACAATGTACTAATGTCTCACGATAGTTTAAATGAGGATTACCGCGAGTCGATTTTCCGCTAGGGGCGCTAGTGGAACGTGGGTTCTGTGGGAACATTTCAAACGTCACTTTGACAGTTCTCTCATACTGAGTATGAGTGGCTCCGCCTGGTGAGCGACAATACGGTAGCTCCCTTTCGAACGGCCTCCTAGCCTAGTCCGTAGCGACTGCCTTCGAAGCAGGAGGTCCCGGGTTCGAATCCTGGTCAGGGCGTTTATTAGTGTGTTCATCACAAATATTTGTTCCTGAGTTATGGGTGTGTTCTATGTATTTTAATATTTATATATCTATCTATTATATATATCGTCGTCTAGTACCCACAACACAAGCCTTATTGAGCTGTGGGACTAGGTCGATTTGTGGAAGATGCTATAATATATGTATATATTTAATATTGGATGATTTACTATCTGTCTGTTGTTCAGGTACTTCAAGCGCCGCATCAGCATTTACGTGGAGTTCATCCCGCAGATCGTGTTCCTGGTGGTGCTGTTCTTCTACATGGTGCTGCTCATGTTCATCAAGTGGACCAGCTACGGCTCCACGCCGCCGCACTTCGGCGACCCAGGTTACTCATGTTTAACATATTGGTTCACCTCGTTGGGGGCCGTCCCACGCGAACTTTACGTTGCGCCACTCGAGAACTGTAGAACAGCAGTTTTGCGAGTAATGTTCACTGAAGCCTGTACTTAAAATAAAAATTAGTAGAGGGTAAAAAATAAAATGGGAAACACTTCGATCGGACTTTTGCAGCGCGGAACTAAGGTAAACGGCTCAATGGATGACACTATAAGGAGGGAATTCACAGTTTTATAAATCATTTCTGAAATATCAAACATATTGACCGCATGCCTAAGCAAATATGTAAACCAATCCTTTCTGCATACTATGCGTACTATAAAAATGTATTATATTATTACCATTGTCAAATTATTTCAGTTTTCTGCTGCCTCTAAAATGATCACTTACCAAACATATTTTGTACATCAATTGGCACGACGGAAGAAAAGCCGGCAATATTTATTTCACAACAGAAACTAGGAGCAAAGCGTGTAAAGTACCTCTAAAAAGTACTCATCATTTTCGCATGTATAATTGTATAAAGAGGAATTGCTCGGATTAATCTTAGCCGTTTCCTTCCGCCATCGATATACGCGACAAAATTTCCATCCTCACCATTTAGATGCTTGGCAGTCATCAACTGTGCGTTTCTCCAGAAACCACAGCGTATGGATGTATTAGGATTAGAATATATCCCTACGCTGTGGCTTAACTGTGTTTCCGGACCGAAACGGTCTTCAAACCTTCAAGAACTGCGCATACTCTCGCATTAAAGGCCGGCAACGCACTTGGGACACCTCTGGTGTTGTGAGTGTCTATGGACGGCGTTAATCGCTTACCATCAGGCGATCCGTCTGCTCGTTTGCCACTTTTCATAAAAAAAGCCAAAATGAGTTGTTTCGTGCTGTTCCATAATCACTACATAGTATAAAACAAAGTCGCTTTCTCTGTCCCTATATCCTTATGTATGCTTAAATCTTTAAAACTACGCATCGGATTTGAAGCGGTTTTTTTTAATAGATAGAGATTCAAGAGGAAGGTTTATATGTTTAATAATAACTCGTGCGAAGCCGGAGCGGGTTGCTAGTCTTCAACAAATCTAAATACGTATATTTTGTACAGAATACGTGACGACCAGCGCATTCTGTGCACCGTCGATCCTCATCACGTTCATCAACATGATGCTGTTCAAGACGGACGCGAACGACCCCACGCGGCAGATGTGCGCCCGCAACATGACCATGTACGCGGGGCAACTCGGCCTGCAGAAGGTAACCACTTCTTTATAGGTACCACTTTGATGGCTAGTACAGTCGGGTATAAAAATATGGGTGGACACATCTTACTCAAAAATATGTCCCGTAGCATTTTATTCCATTCTAATAAGAGCGTAGTACCATATTTATGAGACGATTTTGTCGATACGTATTTTTGCACTTGACTGTACCACAGATTATATTAGTTTTCTCAAGAAAAAGTGGGAAAATTGGGCTCGAGCCCATCGCGATACTAGAGCATCGCTCTTCCAAGTGAGCTACCGAGACCACACCCGTGGTCCCAAATTTCTCCACCATATCCTTCGTAAGCGCCTTAGGGGGGCTTAGCAACGTCTATCGTAAAAAAATACTTTTCAATCGGCAAGTGGAGTCTAAAGTTATAATTAGAATTCACCAGTAACACATTGTTAAATAAATAAATATATTTGGGTCAATCTTACACAAATCGACCTAGTCAAACGGTAAGCGTAAGAAGGGCTTGTTTTGTGGGTACTAGACGACGATATATATAATAGATAGATACATATAAATACTTAAATACATAGAAAACATCCATAACTCAGGAACAAATATTTGTGATAAACACACAAATGAATGTCTTGACCAGGATTCGAACCCGGGACCTCCTGCTTCGTAGGCAGAGTCACTACCAACTAGGCTAGGAGACCGTTGGATAATTAAATAATAGTTTCTCTGAAAAAAATGAAAAGTGGTAAAATTGGACTCGAACCAGAGACTTCCAATTGAGCTACCGAGACCACACCCGTGGCTCCGAATTTCTTCACCATATATATGTCGTTGGATAGGTATTTGATAAAGAGTAGGGGTTTGCTAAAAACATTTTTTGATAAAGTGAATAATTTCGAAAATAATCGACATAACGACAGATAAAGTCAGTTTTGACAGTATTCAATGACAGCACTATTCGTTCAAACGTAAAACCTGAAACATGCTCTATGAAGCTTGACGTCACTTGTCTGTCATCGGCATGAAGTATACGCTCCCTGGTCATATAGCGAGTAGTTGAAGGGTCCCTAACGTGTGTCCGTTGTTCCAGTTCTTCGTGATCGTCGCCCTGATGTGCGTGCCGGTCATGCTGTTCGGCAAGCCGTACTTCATCATGCAGGAGCAGAAGAAACGCGCCGTAAGTACACTCTCTTTCACCCACGAGACATATTCTAATGCGTTTGACTAATAATCGAGTTGACCTAAACTTAGTTGGCATAGATGATGGCACAGACTGTGAAGTGTTAAAAACGTCATAATTTAATAGAAGCGTATAAAGTAACACTTTAAATGTTTAACAGTTAATTATAAAAAGATAACATGGTTTGATGACGAGATGGTGGGAAGACCTGGATGAATTTCTAAACAACTGTCCAGAAATTGTCTTGAACCAAGTGGTTTGGAGCTTTAGGGGGGAGGCTTTTGCCCAGCAGTGGGACACATTAGAGTCTACATAAAAGAAACATTAGTGAAGTTATTAGTGTTACCTAGTTCACTATTTACTATCTATGGTATTGATTCGTGGATTTGCTTGTGTTCTAAATTTTTTTTATCTAGAAACATCTGTGCACAATTGAAAATTAGTTGTAAATGATCCATATTATTTTATATGTTTTACGCAAAATATATATTGATGTTACTAAACTAATGAACATTTTTAATGCATTCATTTGGACAGATGGAGGTGAGTTTATAAGTTTGAAGTAATGTTTTAAAATGGAAAGGATGTTTTGTTGAAAGATTGATTTACATATTCATTGACCATGTTATAACTACGTAGTGATGACCGAATCTGTTGTTGATTTAAGTACATCCCTACACGGATTAACTGATGGGGATCGGTGCTCCGCTCGTCGGCCATTACGCCTCGTTTTACAGTGATATAATAAGGGTTCTTAAAACTTGAGGGTCGCCATTACCAAACGAGGCGAGGCCGAGTTTTGTAATAATAAACATGAGAGTTTTAAGAACCAATTGGACGTACTTTTGCAAACAGGAACCAACCCCACAAAAATAATTTTGAAACATGAATTTTATTGCTAGAAGCATGAAGTAAACATCTGAATGGTGATTCATTGTGGGTTGGTTCCCGTTTGCAAAAGTACGTCCAATTATGAGCTGTTGCATACGCTAGTTTTTCTACGACAGCTAAAATGGCGTAAAAAGCAAAATCTAGAAACGTAGCAGAATAGGAAAGATGTTGTGCCCTCTATAGAAATTAAAAAAAGAACAACAACAGTGCTTATATATAAAAGTATACATTATAACGTTGTCTATGGTATTCCATAAGAGCACTGCTCCTATGGGTTTTCATACAATATATTAGCACTGTTGTTTTTTAAATTATCTATAGTGGGCATATGACATCTTCCACACTTTCTGGATTTTGCTTTTTTCGCTATTTTAGCTGTCGTTGAAAAACTAGCGTATGCAACAGCTCATAATTTGTTCTTAAAACTTGAGGGTCGCGACGAAGTCGAGTTATGTAATAATAGACCCGAGAGTATGCCATTTATTACATGACTGTTGCGTAACCTACTAATTACTGTGTTCACTTGATTAACCTTTTGACCGCTTTCATATTTGAATGAAGTGATCAGTCAGACGCCAAGCACCTAACCAAATTCACCAGGTAACCTAATAACCAAAAATGACGAATCTCGTAGTGCTGGGCAAAACGGTTCTAAATAGATTTTATTCATGATCGAAGTACACCTTAACTGAGACAACTTTAGGCGTTGCTGGCGTCGTGGGTACAGCACATGACGCCTTTAGGCGTTCTTGGCGGTCAAAGGGTTAAACCGTGTTGATAAAGACCGGTGCGTGTTCCCTTGAATAGTAGCAATCCTGGTATTTGATAATGGTGGTGTATTTCAGCGTGCCGGGCACCAGAGCATCGAGGGCGGAGCTGAGAACGGAGCCGCCGCTGGCGCCCCCGCGCCGGCGCCCGGGGCTCCCGCGGGACACGCGGACGAGGAGATCACTGAGGTCTTCATTCACCAGGTAACTTCATTCCTGATTCAAGGTTTCAATCTCCGAATGCCACTGTCAAACTTCCTATCATCCAAAAATAACTTAACATTCATATTGAAAAACAGTTACAACTCACGTATTATCACAATAGGCGTGGCATGTTGCTGCAGTGATGTCTGAGCCGCGGAGGTGACATCACTATCCGATGATGACTGCCCGATGCAGTTAAAACATGGCATGACACTCACTAAAGTTAGAATTGTGCAAAAGGAATTTTCTTATCTACCGCGATTAGTATTATGTGTACTTATATTTTCCCAATGATCGATGTTAGCGTCATGTACTATTATAATACAGTAGAACCCGGTTATAACGACCGGTACCGACGATATCACGTCGTACTAACTGGAAGTCGTACTAAACAAACTGTCAATTTTAAAGTTGTTTATCGATTTTAATAGTCACACATGCATTATCATTCATAATGGTTCAATGTAACTCCGAATATCGAAATAAGGAATATTTTGCTCTTTAGCGAAAGAAATTGTTGAACTTCTACTTCCCGAATACATTGCCACTTAAGCCATTGTAAATTGCGAAGATTTTTTTTAGACGTGATGAAACGCTTACGCGCTTAATTTTTAGAACATTCGCTTCGAACAAAAGTTCTATCTTGTATGTATTGTTTGGTTACAATGCACGTCACCGTTATAACCGAACTATTTCGTGTGAAATCCCGTCGTTAAAAGCGATCCGTCGATATAAGCAGTCGATATAACTCAGGAACAAATATTTGTGATAAACACACAAATAAATGCCCTGACCAGGATTCGAACCCGGGACCTCCTGCTTCGTAGGCAGGGTCACTACCAACTAGGCTAGGAGGCTGTCAAAAGTATTAATCGGATTCTACTGTATAATTAGTACATTACTGCAGAGGCCGTGAAGTAAGAGATTGCAGGACGAGTTTGTGGTAGACGGCCGAGGCGAAGACGAGGCCGGATTAAACAAGTCCTGCAATCTTTCTTCCGGCCGAGGCTTGTATAGTGCTTTTCTCAAACGTTGTAAGGAACTTTGCCACCTTATTATTTTTTAAAGATGCCATTTGAATGAGCTATTCGAGCACCATGTTTAACCGCACATAAATATACTTAGATACACGGCCTCCGGCCAAGAAGTAAATGGGGGGAGTCGTAAACAAGAAACTTCATGTCTTCATTTCGTGACATAAATGCATACATTTACGATCATGTTTGAGAAAAATTGTTTAACATTCCCCAGGCCATCCACACCATCGAATACGTTCTCGGCAGTATCTCCCACACGGCGTCCTACCTCCGCCTGTGGGCGCTGTCGCTGGCTCACGCGCAACTGGCTGAAGTAGCCTGGAACATGCTGCTCAGGAAAGGTAACTTCTTACTCATATTAACTACCCTTATAAACATACGCACATTTTATTCACAAACATTATTTTACACCGTTGTAACCACGCTATAGTATGTCGTCTCGCGAGATCTAATAACCTGTTATCGGTAAATACGGTGCCGCCCCGCGGTATTCCGAGTAGAAATCTTAACATGGACATGACTGAAATGCCGCGATCGTGTCCATAAGACTTATTTTATTGAGTTTCATTAAAAAATAGACATTTAAACATTGAATGAACGCATACTTGTATCTTTATTAAACCATTAAAAACATGGATATACTATAAAATAGTTTAAATACCCACATATTATATCATTAGCTCTCAATAATGAGTTCAAAAATTGCATATAAAGACCCCCATATTAATAAACTTTTTTGTTACAACAAATTTCTTATCTGTGAAAATGTTATTATAGCTAAATAATATGATCGAATTCCATAATATTATTTTGTTTCAAATTTCGAACATCCCTGACAAACAAGGAAATTTGATTTGACCTCTTTTCTAATATCATAAATAAAAAATAATAAGTTTCGGTCTGACACTACCACTACTTAAATGTTTGTACATGCAAATGCTTTAATGTAATGCAGAAATAACTACTTGCAGAATAATATTGTCTTCTGTTACCGCGATTGTTATTCATTGAAATTAAACACTTTAGAACGGATTAATCGCGTTTATTAACACCATCATCATCATCCATCATCGTCTTAACCCTGTGAAAACGAGTGCTGTAAAAGGCTCGAAACGTAGGATCATGGTGTTAATAAATGCGATTAATCCGTTCTAAAGTGTTTAATTACTTGCAGAATATTTTTTTGAATTTTAACTTATACTGCAATATATATTCCAGGTCTGATGTCGAGTGGCTTCTTCGGCGGCATCGTCCTGTACTTGGTGTTCGCGGGCTGGGCCGCCATCTCCGTCTCCATCCTGGTGCTGATGGAGGGGCTCTCCGCTTTCCTACACACTCTTCGTTTGCACTGGTCAGTTAACCAAGTTTTTTTTTTGCACAAAAAATAAGGCAATCGAATGCAGTAAATATGATAAGCCAATTTTCTTAAGGCTGTTGGGGTTCATATAATAAAATAAGGTATATAATAAATATTATGGGACAATCTTACACAAATCGACCTAGTCCCACGGTAAGCTCAATAAGGCTTGTGTTATAGGTACTAGGCGACGATATATACAATAGACAGATACATATAAATACTTAAATACATAGAAAACATCCATAACTCAGGATCAAATATTCGTGATAAACACACAAATAAATGCCCTGACCAGGATTCGAACCCGGGACCTCCTGCTTCGTAGGCAGGGTCAATACCAACTAGGCTAGGAGGCCGTTAATATAATATAAAGTACCCGAAAATTGAGAAATACAGATAGAAGGTCATTGTAACCAAGGGTCTTAAGAGTGCTACTGTATACTATGCCATGCTAACGCTGCCATAATTCCAGGGTGGAGTTCCAGAGCAAGTTCTACGCCGGCGAGGGCTACCTGTTCCAACCGTTCTCCTTCGAGGTGATCTTGGACTCCGCCGGACAGGAAGCCGAGTAAAACCACCTTCAGAGGCGAAGCACTCAAGCAAACTACTATAACTCGTCACGTCTATCTGGCTTAACCAATTACTCTCCAGAATTGTTTAAAATACGTTTTTCACTACCACAGTCTGACAGTTTTTTTATTTATGCTTCCTTTTTTCACTCCGATAAAAAAATCTACTGTCAAACTGAGGTTGTCCGATTTGAATTATATTCCCTTCCCATGGTGGGTCATCTACCAAGCGTATGAGTAAGAACACAATTTATATTTTTTCTAACAAACTGATACTTTTCGTCTGGCTACACTGAATAACAGAACAGCTGGGGACCCACAGAGCAAAGCTTGCCCCTTTAGCTGTCAACACAGCAAATCCTACTTTTTAAAAAAGGGTCGGCAACACCCCTGGGTTTGCAGGCGTCCATAGGCTACGGTGACCGCTTACCATCATGCGGGCCGTATGCTGGTTTGTCATCGTCGTAGTTAAAAAAAAATTACAAAAATATTTGATTTACCCCCTATCAGTAGTGGCATTTAATTCTTTAACATTAAATACTATAAAATGATATTCTCTTAGGTAATGTATTCGTACTAGAAAAGTGTTGATATCGTAAACGAATCACTTATACTGGGCGGACGACAAAATATACTTTATTTACTTAGGTAATACCAAACTTTGGCATAATTTGCAATCGTCGTCCGCCCATTACTTATAATGTTAATATAAAATAGCGGGCACCTAATTCAGACCATTGCTCTTTTGACTTGACTCAATTATCGCCTTAGTATATCATGTCAAAATGCGCGCTTCATACAAGCGACTCCACGCAAAGTTGTGCTAGAGACACTTATATTTTAAAGCATAGTCAAAAAGTAATCTGTTTGTTTGCTAAGCCGATGGTAAGCTAGTATGTTAGACTTACCCTTCGGTCTCTAGATTAACGGACTTAAGGCATCATACCACTTAATATTCAACGTAGTGTAATCTATTTATTGGTGTCATTTTCGCTTCTATATATCGTAAGATAAGAATAATCGTTTAAATCATAAATGCTGTTACTAAATTTTTTATTTTTTTACCAGTGCGTTCAAGGGTACAGGGCATAGACAATGAGATATTAAGACTTGTAAAGGGATGTAAAAAATTGTAGCATCAATGTTGTACTTACACTTATGTTTAGTTTAAAACTGTATATTAAACATAACCGTAAAAAACAGTTTCCAAACTTGTTACTGCAATATTTTACACTAATTTAAGCTTTAATATAACTTTGTCTATGTCAAAAGAAAACCATTTTTGTATTGTGTACATGTTTTTTTATTTGCGACGTTTTAGGCAATAAAAGTGTGAATTAATAATTTTGTATTTTTCAACCCTTGTACTTAATCTGTTTATTGGTGTGCTCTCTGTAAGTAGACTGCTTAGTTCAGGAGTCATTCCAGTAGTTGAATAGTTCACATGTTGAGTAGATCACAGTTAATAAATGTTTTATGTAGTATGCAAACGAAATATGGTTTCATTTTTACCTGACAAGCTCCCCTCACTTGATAAGTGTAGGAAACATTTACAGAAATATAAAATACTTCAAGAAAGGTTAAAAAAGATTATGAAATATACTAAGATTTGTTTATAACATCACAGGAGACCGCGAGACTGTCGCGTCTATGGTAAGGCTACAGGAGAAAACTTTATAGATTCTTTAACTATAACATACAACTAAAAAGTAAAACAACTAAGGTTTAACCCTTAAATGTATGTATTAACACTATTGATCCTAAAACATCCTAAGTGACAACCAAATTCATTTCAAATTAAGAACTTACACAATATGACAGTCTACATTCCAAGAGAACGTGATTGTCACTTGTCTCGTTTCCATGTCCTACATGCATCATCAACATCATGCATTTAAGGTTAATGTGACGTTGGGAACGGCCGGCTTTCTATTAAATATTAGTGAACCTGGGAAATCTGAATGAATTTTAGCCTAATATTTGGTACCTCTTGTAAAATGCTGTGTACGTCTCCTGGAAACAAGATATCTTAAAATAGGTCCACCCGCCATTCTGACGCTCACTAATATTATTAACCTCCAGAGAGTTGTGTGGCGCTCGAGAGGCACTTGCTAAGGGTGAAGCCAGACAAGCATAAAACTTTTTGTTGTGAGCGGCTGAATTTCTGCCGCGTTCGGTTTCCTACAAACCTGCACGCCTACCACGAACATCGAAAATTGGCATTGACGGGAAAACTTCTTTGTCACTCCAATATGCAAGTGTGACAGAGATGTGGATACAAATCCGCAATCGTTCGATTTTCGTGGTGGGCCTACCACGAAATTTTTTGGCAGACAACTTATACCTAATGCAAAATACTTATTAAAACTTCTCGATTTTCAATTATAAATTTAGTAAACCAGTCCACTTGGAATCTGGGGATATAATTTAAACTTTCGTGAGTCATACTGATATTAAATTCCAACGGTTAACACTCACGTATTTTTATCACAATAGGCGTGACATGTTTCGACTGCATCGGGCAGTCAGAGTCGGACAGACAGACCGCGCTGCAAGGTGACAACACCACTATGTCTGTCCGACGATGACTGCCATGCAGTCGAAACATGTCACGCCTATTGTGATAAAAATACGTGAGTGTTAACCGTTGGAATCTGGTGATTAATAAAGCGACATAACATAGAGTCGCGCCGAGTCGTGGTAGCCGCAGAGGTTTATTCAGTCGTATTCGGCTCCGATGGTGATGCTGATGTCGCCGGGCAGCACAGTGGTGCGGTGGTACCAGCGGTTCGTATCCACCACCACTGCAGCAGATAAGAAAAATACTTATATTATACTAGCTTTTGTCCGCGGCTTCGCTCGTGTTAGTCGCGTTAGAAAGAGACAAAAAGTAGCCTATGCTACTCTCCATTCCTTCAACTATCTCCACTTAAAAAATCACGTCAATTCATCGCTCCGATTTGCCGTGAATGACGGACAAACAAACAGACACACTTTCCCATTTATAATATTAGTATGGATACCTAGAGGAAACAATAGGGACGACGACTAGGTTGAAAAACTATCATTCTACTTAGTCCGTCAGTTAGATTATAGACACGTTTTTTTCCTTTTTCAAATTAACTGAAATTCACGAAGATAAAGAGCACCAATAGTCCGGGGACTTCTTACGTCACTAATGTCACTACTATGTAAGTAATGTACCTAGAGTTCCGAGTATTTTCGTGATTTTTTATTTCATAATCTGACCAACGGACTAAACAGATTAACTACTTTATTAAGGGTATTTTTCCTCACACTGCTCGTAAATAGTGATATTACATGCAAGCATACTCAGACTTAATGAGCTGTATTAAGCCCATGGTCTTAAAGGATTCTCATACTACTTTACCGCCCGCCCGGAGCTCGCAGGGCACCTGCCCCCACGTATCAGTCTGTGCAACTACACTACCGCTAATTATTGTTTCTTTATCTGTCTAGAAAGTTTATTTATTTCCTCGCAAATGTGATGAAAAACATTGTATGTACCACGGGCGGTACAAGAATGACGAATTCGTGCTAAAATTAATTAATTAAATTCACACTCGTTCGTAATTTCTTGTTTGCCGCCCTTAATACACGATGTAAGCACGACGGCAAAAGGTAGGGACTTTTAATTATAACTTATGTAATCCAGGTCGAGGTCTAAAATAACGATCACATTTTTGGAACAACAGTAAAAGTAGGTACCTACTTATAAGTATTTTTATCCAAAAAATCGTTCCGATATTTTAGAATATGGCTACAGTTAGTTAACTAGCGATTTGTTATGTTCGCATTGTAAAATAAACTATTTGACCTTTAACAGCCCCGCTGCCATGCCACGGTTTGACATGTATATGAATCATATGTGATACATATACATGTCAAACCTAAATATAGTTTGACAAGCCAAGTCTGCAGTAGTTTTCTTTTTTAATTATATTTTTTTGTAGTATATGACATCTCTTTCCATTTATAACTTACATATCTCCCCTGGATTGACGGTGAAGGTGATCCAACGGCATTGGTACAGGCACTCGGGTGGCGGCGCGAGCTGCCAGCGCTTGTGGCCGCGGACCTGCGCCTGCCAGGACACGTGCCGCACGGAGTCTACCTGAAAACAAAATATACCGTTTTTTTATTTTGTATATGCCTGCCTCTTTTTGGGACTGAAAAAAGGAAGTGTACCTATAGATAAAAAAAACTACGTATTGTCAGACTTGGTTTTGTCAGACTAAATGCTAATGGATACCGAACAATAATATATATACCTAAGTCCACCAATAAGAAAGGTGCCACACACACAACAACAATCTTGTTTCGACGTCGGGTCTAATTGATAGGATAGCCAATTTGGCCCATCGCCACCGTCTGCACCCGCATGCACCCGTGCATGCGGCAGACATGTACAGCCCACTTGAGCTTAGCGGCCTTGATGAGATGCGACCCACATCGTTGATGAGTATAATGTGATATATTATTAATCTCACATGCATGTGGGCGCCCTGACCCGGGCCACCCATGAACAGCCAGTCGGTCGCGTCGCTCTCGGCTGCACGAGGCAAGAAGTAGGGCCGCGAGTAGTACTCGCGGAGAGCTCTCGTCTCTCCGTCTAGACATGTGCTCCAGCCGACGTACCTGGATACGATATAATAAATGGATAAATTACAAGTTCTTGAAGATAAGCTACATCATGCTATATGGCCATGACAGCACAAGCAGAAAGTTTATCATCATCAAACGTAAAACGGTTTCGGTTTGAGAAATACCTTCCCTTGATAGAGCTTCCATGATATAAAACCGTGCGCCACACGCGTCGGTTTACCTTTTCTTCAGAGACAACAACTTTAGACCAAACTAAACTAAAGTACTTGCTTAAAAGTCGGTTTTGCTATGAGAATTCCGGTACGAGAGGTATGTAAAAGATATAAAAACCATAATATTGTCTTCTATTACCGCGATTAGTAATCATTGAACTTAAACAGCTTAAAACGGATTAACCACGTACATTAGCACGTTTTGAGGCCTTTAAAGCATTCGTTATCACAGGGTTAATTGATGACTGCTATATAAAACCGTTACCAGGGATCTCCAGATAAATTCGCTCGTTGCTCATCCATAGAAAAGACCTCACTGAGGGACCGCAAGCCAGAGTTGTAGGCGAAGAAGGAGCAATCACCAGTCTGGCGTCCCAGTGAGCCGTGCCGGTAGAAATCCCGAAAGAAGTTAAAGTTGAACTCCTGAAGATAATGAATAATGACGTTTACAAGCAAGCAATAGGTAACTTTTTGTTATACACCGGATCAGGCTGTACGTACGTATTCGAATTACATTTTAATTTGATTTAATTAGGGAAGTATAATAAGAATCTAGCATGCTTCCATGAGTTTTAACCACAAGCCGATAGCGGCTGCGCGATTCGAAAGTATTTGCAATCGTTCGGACCAATTGAGAACGAGTAAGCTGCATATACTTTCGAATGGCACAGTCGAAAGCGAGAGCAACTCATGATAACGATGTAGGTATAACTTTTTATTATTTCTTTTACCTTTATAGCCTTCCAGTCCTCGGTAGCATCAGTAACTATGACCGGCAATGTGTTGTACGCGTACAGTTCCTCAAAGTTTTGCGCTGAGATGTTCGCTACGCGCGTGACGTCATCAATGCCAATGCACATCGAACAGTCTTCAGGGGGCCGGAACAGTGATTTAGACGATGAGGGTAGAGAGAGGATGCAATTCTGGAGGTTGGAAAAAATCAAATCGAAAATATTATAATATTATTTATTCTATAATATAAGACTTAACTATAAAACAATTTGGCTAAGTAATAAGATGAGACAACTCATTAGTCAACCACACTGATGACCACGAAATAATATTTCTCTATTAAATTTATCACTCTTCGACAATCATGCGTGTGAAAATAGTAGATTACATACCAAGGCCGTTTTAGTGGGAAACGAGGCTTTCCCATTTAACGGCCGAGGTTTGTATATTATTTTTCAGCCCGACGGAGCCGGCAGGCGGCAATTTAGTTTTGCGTGAAGTGACGCTTACCGGCCGGAGGACTGAAAAATTAATTACCAATACCTTAGTAGTACAGTAACTACTGCATCTAATGTGTTTTACTTTTACCTTGTTAACTATTATCGTCGTATTTTGCTAAACATGCAAAGTTGCCAAATGCAGGAACAAAAAACCTGACGGTCTTTACACATAATTTAACACATAATATATATTTAACATAGGTAGGTACAATACGATCAAATAATTTCTAACCTTTGTCGATAGTTCAGAATAAACCAACCATATAGCAGATATAAAGAGTAAAATCGCTACCGGAACTAATGCTCGACATTTTAAATATCGCACTAAAAAGTTAGGACCTCCATTCTTCAGGTGCATATCCAAGCGCGTGATGCTCGTATCACTCAATTTAAGTGCATCTATTTTGCTAAGTATTTTTAAAACTCTCAATTCAGCACTTTTAATTTTTTTCTCGCACGTTTTTGATTTTGTTTGACTCATTTTGTGGTCGGGTTTCAACTGAAAGGGGTTGGCGTCCGCGGGAGGGTTTTATAAGCAGCGTTAGATTTCATTCAACGCACCAGTGGCTACAAATTTTCCATCAATTGACCCTATTGATGAAGTAAGCAATAAGGATGGTAGAGGATACACTGAAAATTTTCGTTTTTGTATTAAAATTATTAGATTATTGTACCTATTCGAAAATTGGACGTGGTTGTCGACCCTAAATACACCCAAATACAAACACTTTTGTAGTGGTACCTAATGATAGTACCTACCTAGTTGGAACAATCGATTTATGCGTTTAGGAGCTACGAAGCCACAGACATTTGCCCTGTTTTTCTGTAGATGGTTAAAAAGCCTATACCTATAGAATTTTCTAAGACCTCGGGCGTTATAATAATAGTATTTATTGCGGCAAACGGGAAAATAACAGTATAAGAAGAAAAAACTAATCCCTAGCATTACGAGTAGGTTACAACCGCGGCCTTTTCGTGAAAAAGTGAATGCTTCAAAATCACAACAAAATTTACTAAAACAAGGTCAAGATCATCACATTTATTTATTTAAATATATATATATATTTAACAGTAATACTATTTCTTTGCTATGTAAATTATGTAATATGTATATCACACAGAAATGGTTTTCTGTTTCGCGATCTATCCCAACATTCCCAACTCTAGCTGTGTCCTGTCGCCTATCCTCTTATGCAGTAAATGACGGGGCGGCGCATTGGCTGTGAAATTGGAATTCATTATCAGCGCGCGACACCGCAGCTGAGCCCGTTACGGAGCCCGATAGTGTGGAAGAATGGATCAGTGTGTCATGTGGAATAACAGGTAATGTAGGTAGGTATGTCAACCAATGAGGATGAAATAAATGACAAAGTGACGTTTGAAATGTTCCCGCAAGACCCACGTTCCACTAGCGCCCCTAGCGGAAAATCGACTCGCGGTAATCCTCATTGGTTGACTGTACGTGTGATAACGAGAGCTATTTATTTACTTCGCCATTAGGTTTGTCAGAGTATAGATAATTATTTAACTAGTAGTAAAACAATATTCTTCCAGTAATTACAAAAGGCCTCCGTATAGTAAGGTGTGAATCAATAAATTAATAAAATGATGTTACTTAAACTATTCTGTTTCGGAGGCTAAATGTGATAATCCACTTATACGCAGTATCGGAATATGTATCACATATGGTACATAGGTAGCGAAAGGGTTTGCTTGTCAATTTTAACAAAAAAAAATCGATTATACCGATGTAACTTAACTAACTCATTTGATTAATATTATTATACTAAATCTTATCATAAAGTGATTTTCTTAACTAAAATAAATCTAATATAATAATATGAGTACTATTTCTAACAATAGTCTTACATGAACGTGAGACATGAATGATGTCATTGCATCTGATCTGTCAATTTGACAATTGACATGTGTCAGTGTCACTTCGATGCGACGGCGTATAGTTTTTCGCTTGGTTTGTGTGGGTTTTACAACATTTTCTATTCAAATTCAGTAGAGCGGTATTCACGCAAAACCATGGCGTATTTAACGCAACCGGATTACGTGAAATATAAATGCTCTTGTGGTCAATTGAAGCCCATCACCAGTCTTTACTTCTGTCGACACTGCTTGAAAATACGTTGCGGATTTTGCATTTGTCATGAGGTAATACACTATTTTAAGAAATAAAAAGCCATTGGAAAGTAAGAAATCACTCCCCAACTTCACATAAGTTTACTTATATACTTGGAAATCAGCCCATATCTTAGTATATTTGTTAGCAAAGTATGTCATCTATTTGCTACCGAACCTTGGGCACACCTTTGCTTTTGTTGTACCTCTGATGTGTTCCCATTCAGTAACAATGGCATACTGTTGACACTGGATAGATACTGAAATGTTACTCTAGTTTATGTTCCTATACCCTTGGTTAGTACTGACATCAATAAAGAATAGTAGTATTGATAATTCTTGTAAAAAGTTTTGAGATGCTAATCTAAAAGGCTTTTTATAAATTGAGTTCATTCAAAATAATATTTCCGGCTTAGAGCATGAGACAGGTTTTTGTAAAAAAAAAATTGTAAATGTGTGTTTTCTTAATCCTTCGTAACCCACACCCGCGAATTACGGAGCTATTGTGTACTTTGATTCCCAATAAGTACATCCTTCCCTAACCCCTACATTAGAGCCCGTAAATTATGGGGTGTGGTAACAAAGTGTTTCATTTTCCATTGTTTAGTATAATAATTAATAGTTGTCACTCTATTTCTTACAAAATTATTGTGTACCTACATCCTTATTCGTTACCTTATTATACCTAAATTGTAATTTCTCCCTCTTTGATTGACCTTGGATGGGCTTAAAACCAGCTAAGCTGTGCCCATACCTTTTTCCTTTGTCAGGGCCTAATTTTGTATTCTATGTTCATTATTTTGTTCAAGGAAATAAATTATTTGTATTTATTTTATTTCAATTTTCAACTGACATGTGTAGCAAGAGTTAATAGAAATCTGCTAGTAGATACATGGTTTTTAAATAATAAAACAAACAATATAAAAGTAATGATATGAATTTGATGCTTAATACAAGAAACATTAATTAATCTTAAGGTAATTTGTACAATTTGTTCTACAAATCATACCTTCTAACTAAAGGCATTATAAAAATTTCTTCCTTTTGTTTTCTGGATTTATGCAACTTTTCCTCTTTACCCATCACAGGTTGACTCTCACTACTGCGCATACTGCCTAGAGAACATGCCATCATCTGAGGCCCGTCTGAAGAAAAATCGCTGCAGCAGCTGTTTCGACTGCCCCAGCTGTTTCCACACCCTGTCCACCAGAGCAACACTGGCCCAGCCCCGGCAGGACCCGGCGGCTGGGGCTGGTGGTGATGGGAAAGTCGGGGATGGGAAACAAGCAAAGAGGGTGTATTATCTGTCCTGCTTTAACTGCAGGTGGACTGCTAGGGATGTAGGGATTCCAGATCAACCTGTTGGTAAGTTCTTTTGTGATAATTTAGGATACATCTTGTACTTAACTAAGTTGACTAATTTCTTTTTAATATAATCAAATCAAATCAAAAATGTTTATTCTGTAAATAGGCTTATGCTAGCTCTTTTACATGAACTAGCGACCCGCCCCGGTTTCGCACGGGTTATTATTATACATATAAACCTTCATCTTGAACACACTATCTATTATTTAAAAAAAAACACATCAAAATCCGTTGCGTAGTTTAAAAGATTTAAGCATACATAGGGATATAGGGACAGAGATAGGAGAAGTGACTTTGTTTTATACTATGTAGTGAAGTTGGCTGATGAAGTATTAGTCATTCTATTTGTAAGTTGGCTGATTTATATAAAAATCTAGGGGTGAAATAATTAAAAAATACAATTTTATTTTATTTTATTTTATCATATAAAGTAAAACCCTTATTTCATGTAATTAACTTTCTTACTTTTTTAATTAAAAACTTATCCATTTCTTGTATAAACTCATCTTTCTTATATAAACCATTATATCACTCGCAAAAAAAACAAAATATAAAGTCCATTCTATATGTATATTATGTATTTAAAAATAACGATTGTCAGTGACTAGAAGCATTATATGAATATTATGAATGAGACAGATACTGATTCTACAAGTACAAAGGGCAGCCCTTTTCTACTCTAAGATCAAAGATTGTCTCACGAGAGTCACGTGGCATTTGAGTCAATTGCCATTAGAGTAAATCTTGCACCAAACACTGCCTTTAATTATATGCTGTTTTTTTAGCATCTGGCGGATGGCCGGAGCGCACCAGCCCGCACGCCACCCGCGTGAGCCAGCTGTTGGACTACTACAAGGCGGTGCTGCAGCAGGAAAAGCAGGAGAAGATAGAAAGAGAGAGGAAAAAGTTTGCTGTAAGAGGGAAATACATCACACTCACTGTGAGTACTTTGTTTTTGTTATGGTGTTGGTTTTATCATGAAAGTAAACTAGATCCAGAGAGTGAACATGCTTTTTTTTGACGAAATGACGCCTTATCACCTTGCCAGAAAGGTATTCATAAGAGTAAAAAAACAGTTGAGATCTCAAGTAAAAATGTTTTGCATGTTGTAAATACGGGCAGTGTACAGATTACGCGAGGCAAAGTGCGCGGTACGTTAGAACGGTTGCAAGGGAAGGGTCTTTAATTTTTTTCTATAGCCTATTTTGTGTCCCACTGCTGGGGAAAAGCCTCCCCTCTCTTCCTCCACCCGTCATGAGTTTATGAGCTGGAAAATTTTCAAATTCAATAGAGTTTGTTACTTGTGGCCATCAAGTTTACAGCGGCCTCGTATAATGTGGACGTTTTCATGATTTGCATCGAGACGCAGCTCGAACATTGTCGGTGTCGAACTTGCCTCGCACTCTGCATCGCATAGTCTGGATCCCGCCTAATACCATTACATATTGCAGGACAAGACAGGCCTTACGGGGGCAATGGCGCGCAGCATAGCAGGCCTACCTCCAGCAGAAGGCTCAAGCCTTGCCCTGGCTGGGTTCGTCCCCTCTGTTGCTAGTGAGGATGTTGACGAGCTGCCAGAGGACATCTTCACTAAGGATGTCAACTTGAACCAGAGTTGGTATTTATTATACCCCGATAGGTAACCATAGCTATGGCTCTCAGCAGTTCTAACTCCAGCAGGAGGCTCAAACCTTGTCCTGGCTGGGTTCGTCTCTTCTGTTGTTAGTCACCAGAGGACATCTTCACTAAGGATGTTAACTTGAATTAAAGTTGGTATTGTTTACACCCTGATAGTTTACCATAGCTATGGCTCACAGCAGGTCTACAAGCAGAGAGCTCCAGTCTTGTCCTGGCGGGGTTTATCCTGGCTTGCTAGTGAGCACTAACAACTATGACTCTACTTGAATCAGAGTTGGTATTTTTACTATTTTTGTCTATTTCTTTCCTATAAAAATCAAAGATGTGATCCAAATAATATGAAGTTTTTGAGAATTGTTCAACTAGTCAGTATTAAGAAGAATCAATGTCATAGATACAAAACATTGCACCTAATCAATCCAGTAACCAAACCAAATAAAACAATAATTTGTCAAAAAACTCAATTGAGGTTTTGAGAATTATCAAAAAGATTTATCAAAACTAAAGAAATTCAAGATGGCGGCCTTTTCTAACATAAACAGTAAATATACACATGTTTAAAACGGTTGGCACGTTTCCTTTTGTGACAGGGTCAAATTAAAAATTTACTTAACATCTTTCGCATATCAAATTAAAAATGTACTCAATTTTTTTCGCATAGTTGTGACAACCCTGAGCCTCAGCACGCCCACCGAGCCGAATTGCTGACCGTATATGAAGTTACCTCACTGTATAGAATACATCCCTACGCTACTACCCTAACTTGTTTTTCAACAGTAACCAGCATGCCGCAGCGGCTGGCAGCCCCCGAGTGGCAGCCGACGCTGGTGTCCCGGCTGCACCCGCTGGCGAAGCTGCTGAGCGTGAAGCGCTCGCAGCGGTGCCGCGCCTGCGACCACAACCTCACCAAGCCGGAGTACAACCCTGGCTCCATCAAGTTCAAGATAGAACTGCTGGCTTAGTGAGTTACCGCCTTATTCATAAAAAAATTTACAGAAACTTTAATTAAATTATGTTTTCTCAAACATGATCGTAAATGTATGCATTTATGTCACAAAATGAAGACATGAAGTTCCTTGTTTACGGCTCCCCCCCATTTACTTCTTGGCCGGCGGCCGGGAAGTAATGTATGGCGTAAGTATGAACGAAACATTATTGTCCGCTGCTCTAACTTTTTAAATTTGTGTACTAACACTTAACTGACAAAGGAAAAAATACATACAGCCAACGACCACTAGATACTTGCGACATTAAAAAAAACAAATTCTATGTTTCTATGTATATTTATGTGCGGTTAAACATGGTGCTCGAATAGCTAATTCAAATTGCATATTTAAAAAATAAAAAAGGTGGCAAATAATTTTTTTTTCCTTATTAACCTATTTACCTAGTAGTTGTTTTAAATTTAATATTTCCTTACAATGTTTGAGAAAAGCACTATACAAGCCTCGGCCGGAAGAGAGATTGCAGGACTTGTTTAATCCTACCACAAACTCGTCCTGCAATCTCTTACTTCACGGCCTCTGCAGTAATGTACTATTTCTCCCATTCTGACAAACGCGATTGTCAATCATTTAGCTAAACAGTTGTTGAAGTGAGTTTATGAATAACGCCATTACACTTTTTATTAAACTTGTGAACGAACTTGAACTAGCGACCTCTATATCCTGGCAACCCTTTGACCGTTTTGGCTCATGTTCGAACTTAAAAGTTATATTTATCTTATCTAATCACCTGCCAAATTTCACGACGAACCGATCAACGGTACTCCAGTTATCGTCGAATAAACAAACATACATACAAATGACGGAAGTGTCCAAGAAGTTTGGGAGAAATCCGCTCGCTAGTTCAATAAGCGGACAAGCTATTTCTTATAAATTGATTTGAAATAAATGTCGTATACTAAAGAAAAAAATATTTGCTAAGTCTATTGCGCCAGATTAAAACTCCTGTGGTGTCTTTATAATGTTACAGTTCCTAAATAGTTGTGTAAAATAAACAAATTAAGAATATTTTAACTATAAAACTCTCGTGAAACTCGAACATATTAAATAATATTTAAAACGGGTCACTCACGTAATTTAGTCGCTTTTCGCTCGACACGAGTCGAGTTTCGGTCGTGTACGACTTGCCTCTGTCGCGGGTGGTCGCTCCTGATGACGTGCTTCGCAAATAAAGAAACATGTCGAGCGAAAATCGACTAAATTACGTGAGTTTTAAATATTATTTAAATTAGGAATAAACCTATCGGTGGTTTTTCTGTTATTGATTGTTACCAATTGAGTGAGCGGTTAATTTAGTTTTCATTAATCTTAGGTAACTACTGAATCGTGGTTCTTCTCTCAAAATAATAATATCGGTTCTGCGGGCCCTTACGCATATTACCGAGGTCCCCTGGTCACGTCACTTTGATAATGTTTACAATTTTTCCGGGAAAATCTGAATCCAACTTTAGAGAAAGGCCCTAGGATTTCCACAATATACGATTGCACCATCCGCTTCCGACAATTTCCCGCTGATCTTGACAAGGTAGATGCTCCACCTGGCTGGTGACATTCCTACGCGGTCGACATTAGAGAATCTTTCTGCCTCTCCAGCTACAGTATATTGTGGAAATCCTTGGGCCCTTGTCTAGTAGAAGACGTCTTTCTGAAATGATGACAAATATCTTGTACCTGAGTTTTAGAAGTCGCCGTATTATAGTATTTTATCTAGTAGTAGTCGTATATGTTTATTTAATACCAAAACCACAAGCCTTCAAAACATACTGTGAGACTAAAATAACAAACATGCTGGTAATCTGTTTACTAGCGCAATCAGTATCGTAAAATCATAAGGAAATAGAAGGAAACAATTTTTTGAGGATCGAAAATAACCACGTTTGTCCATTTTCTCCCCTTCAGTTACCACGTCCCAGAAGTTAAGATAATCTCCTGCGAAATGATCAAGCCCGGCTCCAAGTCCACCCTGCTCCTGAAGCTGGCCAACCCCACGCCGCACGAGATGACCCTCAGGCTGCTGCAGCCTACAGACGTCCCAGAGGAGGAGGTGGACAAAGATACCAGCAAGGATACTAGTCTCGAGAAGAGCTTGGATAAGAGCTTGAAAATCGAAAAGGCAAGGACTTTTAAGGGTTAGATGTAGATGTATTGTAGGGACACCCGGCCGGATACAGGCGGACTGTCGAGCACTTCGCGCGTTCATTCAGCTCATATCCCTGGAGTTTGAGCTACAGGTTACTATCCCGGCTGCCTTCCCATTATACATTCTTCTTCAAATCTTCTCGTTTTCCTGCAGAACAGACGGACATCTTTAAGTTCGGTTTCTTGCAGTGTATCTTTGCCGAATATGCTATATCGTGCTGCCGCAAACATAGCACATTCCGCCAGCACATGCTTTCTGGTTTCCTCCATACCGCAGTGCGGAGAGGATGGGTCCCTACTTATACTTAAGATCTTGAGGTGTCTGTTCAATGTGTTGTGACCGGTTATACCAGTCAACATTCTTAGATTTTTCTTACCTAGCTTCAGAAGTTACCTGGTTCTCCTGTGACTTATACCTTCGATCATCTTGGATTGCCTGCAGCCAGGTTCCTCTTTCCATCTCGTGTCCGTTTCTCTCTCCTGAATCATGGGTTACTTCGATTTTTTAATTAGCTGAACTGGCAATGTCTGTTATTTTCTATACAAAAAAATCTGCCATTTTTTGCGGGGGAGAGACACGTCTAATGTACACCTATTTGTACGTAGCGTACAAATAGCTATGTCAGATAAATGTCAGTCGATACAAAGAGTATGATACTATTTCATACCCATTCGGCAGAGGGGTAGGCCTGTCAATTGCTACTCTGTCTAGTTTGAAATTCAAAGGTTACATATTTCGTTCATGCCTGCAATTTATCTTATGATTGACACTTTCGGGAAATGTCGCTACGAGACGCGTAGCCTAAGGCGTATAACCAAATGCAAGAAATAGTGGAAACATTCGTCGGGGTCGATCGGGCGTCGATAGCTCAATTGGCAGAGCCATCTGACCTGTGTTCAGAGAGGTGTTCGAATCCCGCTCAAACGAGTTTTCTTAACGCGGATTCTTTTTCCATTTTTCTTTCATTTATAAAAATTTGAAAATTTCGTTCGCAGATGTCTTTACCTAATACAAAATTAATTTAATTACTATTTGACCATTTTAAGAATCCAAAGAAACATGTCACTGAAGGATCAATCGAAATTGTTGATGATTTTACAGCAAGAACCGAGCTGGAACCCCAGAGAGTCTCCAACAGTTCTAACTCAGATCACACCGCCTGCTGTGACGCTCAACCTGGCGCCCAGAGATGACGCAGCCGAATATGACGATGACGCCAGACACGAGCCTAGCCAGTAAGTATTTTACAACAAGAGTTGGAACCCTAGAGATCCCCCAACAGTCAATTAGATGACTGACAGCGATATTAAAAAAGTATACATTATAACGTTGTCTATGGTATTCCATAAGAACACTGCTCATATGGATTTTTATACAATATAATTATAAGCACTGCCGTTTTTTTTTTAATTTATATAGTGGGCATACGACTTGTTCCACATTCCGCCACCTTTCAAGATTTTGCTTTTTTCGCTATTTTAGCTGTCGTAGAAAAACTAGCGTATGCAACAGCTCTCGGGCCTATTATTACAAAACTCGACTTCGTCTCGTTTTGTAACGGCGACCCTCGAGTTTTAACAACCCTTATCATATCAATGTTGCATAATAGTAGATTACATACCAAGGCCGTTTAAGTGGGAGATGTCTCGGATTTCATGTAATTGTCGGCCGAGGCGAAGTTAAGGTCGACTAACATGTGATCCAGGCTGTAGCGGGCGTCACGTGGACCAGAGCTGCGGCTGACAGAGACCTGTGGCATACGATGGAGGAGGCCTACGTCCGTAAATGGACATCCAATGGGATTTAAGAAAAAAAAAATATAATAATAATAATATGTGTATAATAAAATAAAATAATAATATCACACTGAAAAGAGACGCTAAAAAAAAAAGTGCAAGTGAACTAATTAGAATTATAAAAAAAAAATGTATTGTATTGTACTTAATCTTGCATGTTTATTCTGTTAATTTTCTATTGGAAATAAATGGCTTAATTATTATTATAATTATAACATGTGATCCGAGGCTTTCCCATTTACCGGCCGAGGTTTGTATACTATTTTTCTGCCCGACGTAGCCGGCAGGCGGCAATTTAGTTTTGCGTAAAGTGGCGCTTACCGGCCGGAGGACTGAAAACTATTATTATCTGTATGGGAACTTATTAGACTTAATTAAACGTTGTCTGCTGGGACATCAGTTAGCCGCGACCATGACCAGTGAAACCTGTGTCGAAACGTCGGTAAATAAGTAAATTCGCATTAGACCCGTTTAATTTATTATTAAGTACTATAATTTTCTCTTGACTTCCACATACAATAAATAAACAATAATTATGTTTTCTGCCTTCCAGCCGGCAAGTAGCCATTTGCAGGCCGCTACGCTAAACAAATGCGCCGCTTGCCGACTGCGTCGAGCAGAAAAATAGTGTACTGACCTTGGCCAGTAAATAAGAAAGCCTCAGATCACATGTTTGTCGGCCGAAGCGAAGCTGAGGCATTACACGAGATCTGAGACATTTCTTACTTTACAGGCCTCGGTACGTAATCTACTATTAAATATGTGTTCAAATCGCGAAAGTTTTAAATGTTATATTAAACGTTGTCTGTCCAGTATAATCCTCTGGCGCAAGTCCAACAAGCTGGCGCTCCGGCTGGAGCTGACGACGGCCGCGTCGGCCGCGGAGGGCGCCCCGGCGACGGCGGCGCTGGCCGTGCAGTACTCGTACCGCAACACCGTCCCGCAGCCCGGGGCGCCCGCCAACCGGGACCACTCGCTCTACACCACGATCTATCTCGACCTGGGCACTGTGGGCGCTGCGGGACTCTGAATAGCGATGCCGATTCTAAAACTATCATTCTTTTATATATATCGTCGCCTAGTACCCACAACACAAGCCTTATTGAGATTACCGTGGGACTAGGTCGATTTGTGTAAGATTGTCCCATAATATTTATTTATTTTATTATTATTATTTTATTTAATTAGTCCGTCAGTTGGATTATCTAAAACGATTAGACACGTATTTTTTCCTTTTTCAATTTGACTAAAATTGACGAAGATAAAGAGCATCAAAGTTCCGGGGTGGGGGCTGGTGACGTCACTCCTAGGTAAAAATTGTACCTAGGAGTGACATTACGCGAAACTTGAACGCACTGTATTTTTGATTTAACGAACAAAAGAAAAAATGCGTGTACAATATTTATTTATAATCTAAAAGACGGACTAAATAGATTTTTTCAGTCGTCTAGCCTATTGTACCTAATAGCACAGCGTAAGGATGTACTCCATACAGTGGGTTAACTCCGCCGATTTCTGGGTCATCGATGGGGCGCGCGGGGAAGGAGGCGGGAAGGAGGCGCCGCCGAATTTCTATGAAAATTCGGCGGCGTATTTTAAGGGGTGTAAAATTGAAATTAGTTTGCCAATCAGACTGTAATATCTTTCGCATAGTTTTGGACAACCCTAAGCCTCAGCACGAGCACCGAGCCGAGCCGCTGGCCGTGTATGAAGTTACCTCACTGTATGGAATTCGTCCCTACGCTGTGCTAATAGTGACGTTACGCGAAACTTGAACGCACTGTATTTTCGTCATTTTTGATTTGACGAACAATTTTTTTTTTAAATCTAAAAGACGGACTAAATTTTTTTTTGTCGTCTAGCCTATACTGTGGGGTTAGCATGGTTGCCATTTTATCGCTTATCACGCTATGCGTCACATTCGCACATACATACTTGTTAGAACGTGACAGCAACGTCGGTAAACGATAAAAACCCGACCATCATAGACTAGCTGGTCTACTCACACTAATATGACAAGAATGCTTGTCAAATATTGAAGAGGTGACCAAAAACAAAGATGTCAACGTCATTGATGAAATGGAAATCGAAATTAATATATGATTACTTAAATTATTTTCTTTTGTAACATTAACATCTTTTGAACTTTCCATACTATATTTTCGACTGATATTATATTGGGAACATTTTTAGGTTCGATAAATGCGTTCTCCTTTAGCAACGGACCAATATGTCTACACTACTCATACAAAACCCATATTTAGCATCTTGTTGGTAACATAATAGATTTTCGGAGCTGAAAACATGAAAAGCTTTATTCCATTGATGTGTATGAGTTTTTAATTTGATAATATAAGGTCTACTTGTTGCTCTGTCATGTTAAGTAAGAGAGTGTTTCCTAGCCTGCTTAATCGCTCCTAATCAAGGCGAATAATATTTATTTTGCATATTTATCGTATCAACCAGGAAAGCACTGCTTTGTGAGACAATTAGTATTATGAATTTAAAAATATAAGAGTGATTACCATGCTTATATGCTACCACACTATACTGCCACATTAAATTGAGTAAAATTTATTGCATTCAGGCATTTGCCAGCAGCTATATTTTTATACTTTCAAAGTATTTGTTTGAGCTTGTATATGAAATTATAAAATGCTTTGTGCATATAAATACTCATTGGAATTATTAAGCTGGGTTTACATTACGTTTGTCAAAGCGCGCGGCAATACCGTATAGACGTGCTAGCGCTTTGCCGAGCGTAATCTGGTTGGTTGGTTGTTGGTGGTTGGGTGGTAGAATAGCTATGAAATTAATTATAGAAAGTGTTTAACTCCAGTATATTCAAAGCTAGTATGTTAATAATAATAACATACATATATCGTACTAACATAGTTTGTAGAAGATATCAAAGCTCAACTATAACAAATGGTGTGCCTAAAAATGTATATGCTTGTTAATTAATGGAATTCCATTCTTAAATTAAGAGCTATGTGGACGAGAGAATTTAGTTAAATTATTTATTTTTATAGCTTTACAAAAAGTATGAAATGTGTTATCAATGATCAGAAGGAAAGGGAATTTTATTCCAAAGTTGTGGTCGGTAAAAAAAAGAAAGTCTTGGTGCTACGGGCGTACTGTAAGTAAGCCATAACAAGAAGCACCTATGAATACATGTGTGTCACACGTGTGAGACAGAGACAACGATATCACGTCATGAGATTATATGTTCGGGATAACACATATGTGTACCTAGCTTAAGGAGCAGTTCTCGTATTATTTTTACATGCTAGTTGTAGGAAGTACTTAGATAAGTGCATTGTGCAATTTATTTCTATCAAACTGCAGATATTGTATCTATCTTTCATATAGGTTGTCTAGGAAGATAACCAAGGAATATACTGAAAATATATCGAAAAAAAATCAGAGACTTCAATAAAAAAGTCAAAATAGATTTTTAAATCTATATTTCGTGTCATGTTCTTAGACAACTCCTGTGGGACAAGGCATATTTTTAGTAACTACCTAAACGGTATACCTATGTATAAACTTTTTAAATTTTTATATGCACCACATCCATAATATTGTACCAGTTAACTGTAAAATAAAATGTTCTGCAACTGAAGCAAGTTTGTTTTCTTAACGATAAAATGAGGAGAACTCTGATTTAGTTATCAAATAATTTATTTAAACACTATGGAATTAAATGCTTTCATGTAACTTCGTAAGTATACATATCATGTCATATTTTGACTTAACTTAACAAATTACAATTTTACAGCCCAAATCATTTCAATTAAGACAAAGACCAATTCTTTTGTAAAAAAGTATTTTGGATTACAAGCTGAGGTAGTTTATGTTAAAAATAGTACTTATATTCACTCATCATCATTGCACAGCATCAGTATTAGGAAACGCATAAATACTTTAATTGAATAATTTGTGTACTTCATTTTGGAAGACATTCACCATTTACCTACACATTAATTTTCACCACTCCGTATATAATAAAACTGTTCTACCTTCACACACATCCTTCTACCTGCTTTTTGGCAGAAAAGATGACGTCATTAATACCAACACCATCATAGCTGCTCCCGACAACAGAAATAGGGAGGTTATGGTCCATGATGTACTTCCGGATACCCTCCACCCTCTCATAGTGACCAATCACATACTGTGGAATGCATTTCTCTAAAATATTTACATTAGAATTGGTGGGCTTCTCTTTAATATTAAGAATAACTTGAATTTCCTTCATGGCTATTTCTAGAAGCTCCTGCTCTGTAATATTGGCTCCAAATTTCTCTTTAAACCATCTGCCACCCAGCATCACAGTTAAAACTGTTCCGTTCTGGTCTGGCATGCAACATGAGTCAAAAACAACACCTAATATAGGGGAGTTCTCTATCGGAGGCACTAGGAACCCAAATGCCGGTGTAATATGTTGCTCAGTTGCAAAAAACAAATTCACAATGCCAACGGTGACAAATGGTATCTCATTTAGATTGTCTGCAAGCTGAGGATGTTGCTTTTCTACTAATTTTGCTAAAGCATGTGAAGGAATTGAGGAATAAACATGATTTGCTTCTAGCAGCGTGCCATTTGCATTTTTGAGTACAACGGTACTGGGATCAATAAACTCTAATTCGTCTATCTTGCTATTCATTTGTATATCCACATTATTTGTCTTGAGATGGTCATGGAGAGCTGACGGGAAGGTCTCTAGGCCTCCTTTTATTGTGTAAACATTCCATTTTTCTTCCTGAGCCCTCTTGGCCAACTCACTTAACTCCAAAATGTCTTCACTGCCAGGTTTGAACATAGACTTCATATACCCTTTTATAACACCACCATAGCTCTGTTCCCATTCAAAAAGGGTTCTCATTAAAAACTTTACAGATATCTCTTTGGCATCTCCAGCACATATGCCACAGATCATTGGAGAAATAGCATAGTCTGCTATCTCTTTACCAAATCTTCTCTCTACAAAGTTGTAAATAGAGTCGTCTTTCATATCTTTCGTTGGTTTTTGTTTTAAATCAGTGAGCGCGGCGTAGAATAAAGGTTTCGAAAAGGGCTGCTTGGTTTGGAACACACTTTTCAGGCTTGACGGTAGTAAATGCAAGGACTGGTTCACGTAAATCATCCTATTCTTAGCAGCGGGGTGTTCAGGGGTGATGGGAGAGATATGCTCGCTCAAGCCTAAGTCTTGGATCATGTTTAATGTATTTAAGCCGGTAGTGCCTTTCGGGCGAATAGTGCGCGGTCCCTGCTCGAAAACATAGTCTTTCGTTCTGATGGACTTGATCCAGCCGCCGCAGCTGTGGCTGGCTTCTATAAGGTACAGCTTCAAGGCATTGGAAGGAAGTAAATTATTTTTAAGAAGGTAATAACCTGTTGAGAGACCGCCGAGGCCGCCACCGAGAATAGCTGCCATATTTGTTTTAAGTTTTTATACAAACTTACAAGTCGAAGCACACGTATCTTTTGGATCCATCAAATCGGGAGTTATGTTTCTAATTTCTTTGATAATTTTTTTATCGTGTTTGATTTCCTATCGTAAATATGTGATAATTTGTTAGTGATCTTGATCTGTCAATTTGACTTTGACATTTGACGGCAAATGTTTTATTAGTGTTACCCGTGTTCAATTAAATTTTAACATGGTTTTAACACTTTTAACCCTTCGTGTCCTATCCTATGTATCCGTATCGAATATAATACAATACCATGTAATAATAGACCAGTCCTCATACGCATCAGTTTTAATAAATGTTGCATTGTTCAACATATAAATAGGTATGTTAAGATATACCAGTGTATGTGAGTCAATAATACCTAAATGAACGATTTGCACATTAATCCTTCCAAGAGTTCCGAATTTCTAATGCATGTTTGGCAATTTATTTAAATGTACAAACGCAATGCCTTTCAATTAAGTGTACGAGAAGAATACTCCTTTTATTTAGTATTTTAACAACAATACCTAACGGTCGCCATACATAACAATATAAAGACCTCATTAGATCCTGCGTTGAACCATTGTCCAAATGCATTCGTACGCAACGCGCATTTAGAAAGCCCTATTAGTATTGTGTCTGCGCCTAATTTCGCCGATGCAACATGATTGAAGACACACATACTAATATGAATTATGCTAAAAAGCGTGGTTACGAGCAGAGTACGACAACCACAGGCTGCAGTACTTTTTAGGGTTCCGTATTCAACTAGCAACCGGCCTATACCACGAAAATCGAACGATTGCGGATTTGTATCTCCGTCTCTGTCACACTTGCATATTGGAGTGACAAAGAGGTTTTCCCGTCAATGCCAATTTTCGATGATCGTGGTAGGCGTGCTTATAGTTTCGCCATGTCCGTCTGTTCGTCCGTCCCTCTGTGGCTTAGCCCGTGACCGTACTAGAAAGCTGTAATTTGGTATGTATATACATTTCATTCATGCCAACAAAGTGGTAAAATAAAAGACTGAAAACTTTTATTTTTAAGGTACCTCCCGTACACGTAATGTGGGGGTGTTTATTTTTTGTTTAACCCTACAGTGTGTCATATCGTTGGATAGGTATTTGAAAAAGAATAGGGGATTGCTAAAAACACTTTTTGATAAAGGGAATATTTTCAAAAAAAATCGCTTCGCAAGTTAAAAAAAAAATTGTCCTCCTCGTCCAACTTTTGAACCGCAAGTCCAAAAACTATGAAAAATTGTGTAAAGGTTAAACTTGACTTTGATTATAAGTTAAAAAAGATGTGATATACTACAGAAAAAGTCACCAAGGCCCCATTGCAGTGTGTGTGCAATTTAATGTCAGTATGACTCACGATAGTTTAAATTATGCCTTAATTCTTTATCAGGAACGTCCATATCATGGTGCACATACAGTATATAGTAGCAGTCGTCTTGAAGGCATTTCGTTCAGAGTGGAACAATTTCCAATTTTGCTTATGCGGTTAATTTTAATAGAATTTTCAATTCCACTGCTGTCACTGCTTTTTTTTTGCAATATTCTCACCCACTCATGAAAGCGATGTTGTTTTAGCCAATTAAAAATCGGAGTTTATACCGAATGCATATCATATCCGGAACACATTAAAATGCACTACCCGTCCTGTACCCCTATTAGTACGCTCCCACCTAATTCGATCGACGCATTTGTCTCACGCGTATGCGCAGGGCTTTCTAGTGCGGTAAGTGTTGCACAACCATTATGTCACTGTATTAATTACTGCACTGATCGGTTTTTGTCTAATTTAGGCGCTGGAATGCTGGTTGGGAGTAGCTGGATAGGTCTTAAGTAATCTTAAGGATAGAACTTAAGTAGTGGCTATACTGTCGGTTTCTCGTCTGGGATGGTAAGTTACTTACCATACCATTACATGGGGCTGCCATGCGTCCGGATTTCCCTGGATTTCTCCTAGTTAGGATCCCATCCGGGGAGTGTCTGGGGTCGGATTTTTAAAACTATCCGGGATAAACCCGCACATTTTTGGGTTCGAGTTAATACCTAGAAAAATAATATTTTGAACGCGATTCCAATAAAATGTCCGGGATTTTTAACTTTTTGCCCGGCTTCAGCAATGTCCAAGATGGCAGCCTATGTTCATGTTCTGAGCACACTGTTTACCATGAGTTTTTAGTTTTTAGCCACGAGTCAATAGCGACTGCGCGATTCGACAGTATTTGCAACTCGCTCCCAGTGGTTAAAAACTTGCAAGATGCAAATACTTTCGAATCGCGCAGTCGCTAGCGATTGTCATTCTACACCAACTCATGGTACATACCGATATAGTTTGTAACTGCGAGAGGAATAAAATAAAATCCTATAAGTTGGACCTCGATAAGTTTCCTGGCATTTTCATACACCGTCATTGTCAGGTATGCCAAATTGCCAAATCACTGCAAATTTAGCGTGGTCGCACTTAGGGTACGGGATTTCTTTATGGACAATCCCGGGATTCATTAACCCGGGATTGCCATACTATCCAATATCGTAATTGTATGCCCTAGTCGCCCTCTACCCCTCCAGGATAGGCCATAGTGACCATACGCATTACATTGACGTGATAAAAAATAACTTCCCTTCTTACACTTCGTCTTAGTTCTTGTATAGTAAGTAGTAATGAATACATATTTAATTAGGACACATTTTGAAGAAATAAAAGAAGTTACTTTGACCTATTCAAAGGCATAAAAATATTTGCGTCAGAATTTTTTTTCACAACTTTTTCGAATTGTTTCCTCCCTGGTTTTTAAAGCTAGAACAAAGTTTTTTACAAAACAGAATTATATTATCAATTTTCTGTTTTGCCCTAAGGTTGACTGGTAGAGAATTCCTTCTGGCATTAAGTCCGCCTTTTGTACGTTAAGGTTTTCTTTTGTGCAATAAAGGTTAAATAAATAAATAAATAAATATCTGTGTCGGACTGTTTTGCTTTTTTTGATATTCTAGATTTTTTAGGTTTAAGAGCCCTTCAAACATGTCATTATCAATTAGATTTCCAACAGAGCTGGGCACCGTTAATCAAATAGTTAACTTCGTTAATCGCTAATCCGTTACAAAAAAAGTTAACTTCGTTAATCGTTAAAGCGCTACTTTTCGGAAGACTTAACGGAAGTTAACGTTAATCGTTAATCCGTTAACACGTGGTAAAAAGGGTATTTTTGAGATAGTGACCTACAACTTATAGTTAATCAGTTTCCTTCAAAAATATCCAATTTACCATCCGAATACCTTTGAAAATTCAGGAGTTTTCTTAATGTCTCATGGCTTCCATCATTTGATCTAAAGTAAAATCAAATGCAACTATCTTGTAGACCTCCGAGGCCACAGACAAAATAACAATGTCTCAAGTTGGAGGACAGCTAGAAATTATCGAGCAGTTTCAATATGCCATCCCTGGTGTTCAAAATCAGGTCCACTGCAGCAAATTAATGGCTTGATTAAGAAAATACCCCAACTAATTATGAAAACCCTCCAAGCACGTTGGACGTGCCGTTCAAATTTGAAGGTTGTCTGAATTTCTCAAGAACTCCATCATCAGAATATAGATTATAGATTAATCAAAAAGATGAATGTCTGTGTTTACCGACCAATTCCACTTTGCCATCCTTGTTCTTCATCATCAGGTAGGTACACTCCACCAAAATGTTGGTAGCCCCCAAAAAAATTTTAAAGTTTATAAGGAAACCCTCAAATCATAATGCATGTGCCGTTAAAATTTGAGGAGTTCTTTAATTTCTTCATGAATTCCATGAATTCAAAATATGAATGTCTCAAATAGGATGGGAATTAACAGACAGTTCCACATTGTCATCCCTGGGCTCCATCATCAGCTCCACTCCACCAAATTGATGGTTTTTGTAAAGAAAAATGCTCGAGTTTCTTAAGAAAACACCCAAATCATCATGCATAAGCCTATTAAATTTGAAGAGTTCCCTCAATTTCGCATTGATCCCATCATCAGAAATGAATTTTGAAGAAAATGGGACCAATCTGCAACCACCATGGATAATTTAAAATCGGTTCAGTATTGACGGAGTTCTGACGTAACAAACATAAAAATAAAGAATAATAATCAAAAAATTACATGAATTGAGAAATTCTTCTTTTTGAAAATTTCGGGTGTCCAAAAGTCGGGTGGAAACAAGTTTTTTGCCGCGTGGCGCGGTATGTGCGGTATCTTTTTGGTAAGTATTTTGGAACTGGATTAACGATTAACGGACTTGGGAAAACTTAACGGAAGTTAATGATTCCGTTAACACATTTTAAAGTTAACTTAAAAGTTAATCCGTTAATGAAAATGTTAACTTCGTTGATTAACGGATTAACGAGTTAATGCCCAGCTATGATTTCCAAATTTCATTACGATCGATTAAGTTTTGGAGAAGGAAACAGTCGAGTCGTTGTCAACTTTTTAAATACGTGCACGAAGAGATATGTGATGGCCTGGTGGGCAATAGTCGACATTAATAGTATTGCGTAGGTATATGCTGTACCTACCGTGTTTAAAATAGAGCCGAAAGATATTCGTGAGTATTCAAATAAGGTAATCTCACACAAGACTGCAAGGGCAAGTACTGACGAAATGTGGACAAACGCTTGACATAAACGTACAAAAAGTCACGATGTCTTACTTTCGCAAGGTTTTGCCAGAAACTCGAATACTGGCACTTGTCAATGCTGATCACATGCTAGTTTATGATTGCAATTGTAACGACGAAACCATTGTGACATTCGCGAAATATGAGGTTGGCTTTGTGCGTGACCGCCGCCGCATCTAAATTCTAAATTAAAAAGTTTATTCTTCAAATGTACCTAAGTGCAAGGGTAATTTTACAAGTCAATAAGCCAACAATAAAATTTGTTGAGGTTTTATGTATGTGAATATGTACCTAGTTGATATTAATATTTAGATCTAGACGTCTGAATGATAATAATTTGACCACTGTAAACCTCTTAATAGTATTTTATACAATCGTGATATAATGAAGAGTTTTTCAGTCGAGTACCGTGTTTAGGCCACGAAGCTTGCTGAGTGGCCTAAGTAAGGTACGAGATTGAAAAACTTAATTATATTACGATTGTATACAATACTTTTTCTACGAGTCATCATCATCATCATCTATGGAGTAACAATTTCATCATTCAATTTCATTGACTTAACAAGGATGTAACACAAAAAGATGGCCGGCAGGCCGGCGCGGTCGGCGCAGGCGTGAGGCGCGCGCTCGGCAAAGTCTCAGGCGTCATCGTAAATAAGTATAAAATTTGTATGAAGTTCTATTATAGTTGCCTACAGCGTATCGAAATGAAATATTATAGTTGAGTTGGACTGTCTAATATCGAAAAGTATGAGCTTATAGTTTTGTCTATGTACTCGTAATTGGCAGATTAAAGTCGGCGAGTAGAAAAACATTTGTTTTAAACGCCGTGAAAAACCTACAAAATTAGGATGCGAAAAAGCAGATTAAACTTTTTAGTTTTAAACCAGATAAAGTAGCAATTGACAGGCCTACCCCTCTGCCCAATGGGTATGACATAGTGTCATACTTACTTATTGTATGGACTGACGATTATTTCACATCGTTATTTCTACGTCACGTACGAATAGCTGTACATTTGATGTAAAATTACAGACTTTTTTGTATAGGAAATGACAGACGTTGCTACTCCGTCTGGTTTAAAATTCAAAGTGAGAATAAATATTTTTATTTTTTTGAAACCGCCAGAGCTCTCCAGCCAGTAACTTTTGGACCACACTACGTACTATCGTTAGCTTCACCAACTTAAGTGTAGGCAAGACTTAGGAAATCCTGTCTCCTATGTCCTGCGACTAGGCCGGATGGGACCCCCGCACTCCGGGCGACACAATCTACCACAGAGTAAACGCAGCTTTACAATTACACATCCATAGCTAAAGGCTGATGCTAACCGGCCGCGACTATTCTCCATTCCTCTAGAGTCGAGCGAGTCTCTGGACTCACTAGGAACTGGCATAACTCGAACTATATATGAGCGCACCATGTGTTGTTTTCGATTGTGACTGCGGCATTCGAAAGTATGTCCGTCTCGCTCCTGCCAGTGTAGTGGTTATGGAGATCAGAGCGCGCTGGTGCTCGCAGTGTGCGTAGAGCAGCCGCCGCGGCTAGACGCATGACTCATGAATACATGTCGAGCTATTTATCATTTATCATTTATTCCTTGCATTGTGTGTTTACAAAAGGCCTTATATAAATAAATTAAATTACGTCTCAACACAACCCTGTGAGAGTATTTTCGACTTTATTGACGTGAGTAACCCGATATCATTATTTTAATATCACAGATAGAGTATTTTTAATCGAAATTAATTCTACAGTAAATGGTGGCCCTTTCGTTTGGTCCAGTTCCCAGTAAACGTTTATTTTTATTCACCGCTGCTATCCATATTAAATAGTAGATGATATAGACTAATAGGACTCTGAGTTCAATTATTTTATCTTCCGGGCCTCATACTTGTTTGCCACGACGTAGTATTTAAATAAAACTACGCGCGACTTGCGTATACGCGATATTTCATTGGAATCACACCTTATGACCTCACTACCCCTACCATATATATACAACTTATCTAAGCTCTCGCTCTAATTTCATGCCAGTAAAAGAGATAGACGAAGAGATTAATGCCCACTTGAGAAGATAAGCAAATAATTACTAGGCCAGTCTAACCTATATTTTAAGCGTAATATCTAAACGTTCTCAGTAATATTGCTGAATTATAACAACAGGTTTATTCGCTGTTTCCTTATTGGTGAAGCCACTAGTTTGTAAGAGGATTGCAATGTTGTGAATGTTGTGATCAGACCACTGTGGGTGCCAATTATATCTATACACGGTACAGAAAGAAAATTAAATAGGTATCTAAACGGATAATATATTACACCTTACAGCCAGGTTACAACTGTGTAAAGGTCGCTTGCTCGTTGATGTCTTTTGTTCTAGTTTGGTTTGGTTGTCCGCGGCAAAATGGGATTATTCAAAATTCATTATATTTTAGTTCTTATCTAGTTTCATATTAGTTTTAGTTTAGTTATACTTATAGTTTTAAAATTTTATTATAAGTATGTTTAGTTAAGTTTGTTGAATAAAATATTTAGATCCATAAAGAATTAAAATAACTTAAAATTATTCAAAATGAACTATATTGAATTTGAATTCATGTATAATGAACTTATTATAGTTGAGTTGGCGAGGTTTTTTCATATTCTGCTACCATCGACGAATAAATCAAGAAAACTGGGAATGCCTATACGAAAACACGTTTTATCAAAATTGGTTTAGTTAGGCCATAGGTTTAGTATGGCCTGTCTATTTGGCATAAAACATTCACCCTAAGTTGGCAATACATCAGCACGCTATAATTAAAAATTAGCAATGCTAATACAAAGACAATAGACGCATACATTGTTACGTCACGTATAACAAAGTAACGATAATTTTGGGCCGTGAAGGAAAATTATCTATGACACGGGGTCGCAGGGCTCTATGACTGACGTAACGTGGTAATAGTACAACTGCTAAATAAAACAGTATATTGACTTCTTAGGCGTAAGCTCGTGACAGAGCTTTTGTAATCACTACGCTTGGGACTTTTGAGTGCTCGCCGTGGTTCTAGAATCCACGGAGTCGCCATTATGTCAACATTTTTTTCGAAGTCTAAGTGTAAAAATACGGTACGGTAGTAAACATGTTATTAGGACTGCAATTTTATCAAAAATCTATTACACACACAAGTCACAGTTCACAATTTCACAGGTAATGCGATATATGATTTATTGAATCTTTCAATAATAGTCAGTAGTCTGTTACAACATAAGTATATCTTTGATACTTGTGGTGTAACAGACAACTGACATCTATTTTACAAACAAAAAATAACACTTGGAGAAAATGTTTTTTTTTTACTAAACACAATTTCTGATATAATTTAAAATCGTGCTTATTGCCGACGTTAGAAAACAGCATAATTCATGAAATCTAATATAAAGTTTTATTTTTAGACTTTGACTTTGACTTCCAACAAACATTTTGACATAATGGCGACTCTGTGGATTCGAGAACCACAGCGTGCACCCAAAAGTCCCAAGCCTAGTAATCACCAGTGCGGTTTGGCGGTGGTGTGTTGTGTAACCCTTTTTCAAATCCCCCTGGTCTGAGCGTCTCGCGATCTTGATTCAGCCCTTTACGTATCTCTCAATTATGCCACAAAGTATCGTGACCGGATTTTCTTTGTACGACCACAGACAGTAACTAACTTAACCTCTAGCTCAGTGTTTTTCAAAATGTGGGTCGTGAGTGTCGTGACCCCCTAGTGGGTCGCTAAGCCTCTGTTGGGGGGTCGCGACGGGTCGCAAAGCCTTAGTAAAAACCAACACGGATTACAATTAGCGGCGGGTAGGGGGTTTGTGATTTTTTATTCATACCTAAGGGGGTCACAACATTAGAAAGTTTGAAAAACACTGCTCTAGCTTAACAAGAACTAAGACGTTGGCAAACGACAGATATTCGGAGCGTTCGTCTTCAACACGACATAAACGGGACCAGTCCCAACACCAACGATCTTGCTTCAGCTGAGACTGGGCCGTTTGCCTTAAATCAAATTACTAAAATTAATAAATGTACCTGTAGATAGTAAAGTAGTTAACTATCAGTTTTTTTTATTTTTTGCTTTTCTCTTTTTTACGCTATCCCTGTTTCGTAACTGTCATATTTTGTGGTTGGTATAGTGATATTTGCAAAATAAAATTACTTATCTAACAATAAAAGCTCTTTGACAAAAAACTTAAAAAAGGGAAAATTTATTCCTCGTCATAGTAGCGAACGCGTCCTAGTTTGGACATTGTCTGTCGTCTAAATTGTTTCGTTAATGATAGTAAATATACTGTGCAATGCGTATACTGTGCACATGTAGCGGCATATATCTCCTGGTTCATGGTACCGATTTAATGTCATTGCTTCGATTCAAACGTACTTGCATCTTGCTCTTTCTCGTTGGTGGGAGCGAGTTGCAAATACTTTCGAATCGACAATTCGATCCCGAATGCCGTAGGCCGTAGAGACTCTCATGTCTTTGTCGGCGCCGGCGCAGCGATGACAGCCGAGCTTTCTTTCCTCAAGTACGAAGTACGAGTTGTTTGTACAGGCCGGGGCGGTCACGTATTCTGTACACCGAGTTTGATAACTTTATGATTGACGTAAGCGCGTGCGTAAGTTGATCAAGACATAGACGCCGACATGCATACAAGTTGTTAAAGTGGTTATCGGTTTAAGATAGCATAATAGGTAGGGATCTTGTTCAGAGTACTTATCGGAAAAATATTTTTGAGGCATTTTTAGGGTTCCGTACCTCTATAGGAAAAAACGGAACCCTTAACGGATCAGTTTGCCGTCTGTCAGTCAGTCTGTCTGTCAAGACCCTTTATATCGGGAACGCGTAGAGGTAGCAAGTTGAAATTAATACCACATACACAGGTCTGCGGTCTCTTGAAGTTGTGAAAGAACCAAACCTCTACGTCAACGCAATCAAAAGATACGGCCGTTTATGTCGCATTTCCCATACATTCGGAATGGGGATCAAAATGTATAGGGTACTTCCCGTTCACCTAGTATCACGAAATTCGGCAAAACGCAAGAGCTTGTAGCGCAAGTACAGGAAGAATCCGAAAACTGTATAATTGCCGCACGCCGAGAGTTCCGTGCCGCCAGTAGGTATTTTTAAGTACCTAAGATACCACAAATGGCTCAGCATCCTTCGTGCGGAACCCTCGGTGGGCGAGTCCGCCTCGCATTTGGCCGGTTTATGTCATGTTTAAAGTTTTACGGGTTTACAAAACTATGTTCCACGTCTTGAAATAAGAAGGGATAACGGGTTAAATCAGAAAATCAACCTTTATAGCTCTGAGCTTTTGATAGTCTACAGGAAAAACGTGGGACTTCCTTTTGTGTTTGACCCATAACCTAGTTAAGTTACTTTCAGTAAACAAGTACGGTCGGCTTCTTAAATATATATTAATATGCATTCAATGTTGTCCCTTCTTTCCCAGTAATATGTTCCAAAGTGTATACATATTTGGGCATATTTTTATTTTGTTGTCGTTTTTTTTTCTCGTCAGATTTGAATGAAATTTGGTGAGTAGGTAGAATTCCTTATTCTACGCTAGATAGATACAAAATCTCAATGTGCGACAAAAAAATAGTATGAAATTTTCCACTGAGTTACGAAAATTCCATACGATTTCGTAACTCAGTGGAAAAAATTGTGGGACATACTTTGAAATTGGGTCTATCTTGAAGAGAATAAGGAACTCTACCTACCCACCAAATTTCATTCAAATCTGACGCGAAAAAAAAAACGACAACAAAATAAAAATATGCCCATTTATAGACGTGACATTACGCCTTACGCTTACATTTACACAGGAAATTGAAACTGTACTTACATTAATTTGTAGCTAATTGTTGTTTGGCAAGCCAATTCTGTCAGTAGAAATCAGGTAAACTTTAAAAAAAAATACGCGAATCAATATCACTACAAAGTATAACAAAGTCGCTTCCCGCTGTATGTATGTATGATAGATAGATCATTTATTTGTATTATTTGTACATCGTCACATTTCAATATGTATGCTTAAATCTTTAAAACTACGCAACGGATTTTGATGCGGTTTTTTTAAATAGATAGAGATTCAAGAGGAAGGTTTATATGTATGATAATAACCGGTGCGAAGCCGGGGCGGGTCGCTATAGTATTATATATCTTTTATGCCACACCTGGTCATAAAGTGCCTTTTTCCGCACGCTACGCGTACGGAAAAAGCCGATTTCTGCCCAAGTGTAGGCATAAAATAATGTACCTAACACGTGAGGTAATAAATAAAGCCCTTGATCGCATATTTACGTCCCTCGCTTGCAGCTCGGGTCGCAAACATCTGCGATCTCGGCCTTTCTTTGTTTTACCGCACTAGTTAGGTAATGTACTATTTCACTGTATGGCTTGTGTGTTGCTTGTTATATAGATATTATATACAGTGAGTAAGTCTAATACGGGCGATAAATTTAACCAAACATAGAATTCATTAGTGTTATCAATAATTAAAACCTATTTTTAAGTTACACTTAATTATGACCCCATAGTTAATTTTTTAATAAAATTTTCAGCAGCAATGTACTATAAAAAATTTGACGCTGACAGTTGTCAATCAATGTTTAACGCGAGTATGTTTGCATTACATTGCGGGCCGAATTATTTTCTATGGATAAAATTTTAATTGCAATTACATTTAAAAGTTACCTGATTACATTTCTTATGTCCTATACTAACCACCGTAAAGAGGTTCGCCCGTATTAGATTTACACACTGTATTATGTATATCTACTTATACTATTCAATATGTGTATCTTTATTGTTTAACTTGATTCGTGTGATTGTTAAGTGCATTTCATCCTTACTTTTGCAACGCCTACTGTTCAAGGATAAGCTTTTAATGTTACCGCCACCAGTGGTCTGGAAAAAATCGCTTTTAGCGATAAGACTGCCTGTTGTTTGCCTGTCTTTAATCAAATGTTTTTACCGTGTAAATGTTTTCTTGTACTGAAGTGTGCCGTAAAGAGTACCTATTTTATATATATCTACGCGCCAGGCTTTGATAAGGTAATAAAAAAAATCGCGAATGGTCAAAATATCCAAAAATGTTCGATAGTGAAACGTCAACGCAATGAAACATTGCAGGTAATAAAAAAGAACAACCTGAGTGTGGCCGGTGTGGGTTCGGGGTCAAATGATGACCCGGCTATTTATAGCAACACATAATGATTAAAAATACGTAAAACTCTTCTAGCGGCGCTGTCGTCGCGATAGCATTGCGCCCGCGGAATTTGATCCAAAAAAATAGTTCAAGCCACTACAATTACTTAAAAACGTATTAATCTGAAGGACTTAATTATAATTCATATCAATAAATGTTATCCGAGAGAACAGTGGTGATTTAAGTACTTTGTGAAAGCAAGTTGTTGTCCCTATACTTCAAAATATAAATTTTGTGTCAGTGAAAGACTACAAGTGAAATTACGTCAATATTAAACTACTACAAATCCCCTGCATATTTAGAACAGTACTTACAAACTTATCTTAACTAGAATCAGTGTAAAAAAAGTGTGGTATCTACTCAAAATATCCAAACACTGTCGCCCAAGGACGCCTAGAAGTTATTGACCCTTATAAAAATTGTGCAAAACGGTGCAAAATTGATAATTAGACTGGTCTGTATTATTTAGGAGTGTAAACGTATATACCTAATTACGTATAATAACTGTGTTTACGGACTAAATTGTTTGTGGACTAAAACATTCAAGCAATATCACTGCTGCCCGAAAGACGCCTAGAAGTCATTGACCTTTATAGGACATTTTAAAAACGGTACAAAATTAACTATACAACTGTTTTATATTATTTAGGAGTGTAATCGTCATAATAATTACTGTGTTTGTGGACTAAATTACTAATACAAATACGCAAAAACATTAAATTGACTAAGTTTTGGCGCGTAAACTTACGGACCAAGCAACCGAAATATTTTGAATGTCACAATTTCCGTTAAGTAAAAAATTTATAAGTATTGCAGTGTACTCTATTTTATGTTACGTTGAACTGACTTTATAATAAAATAATGTAATAAGTTAATTGAAAAAAAAACTGATGGCACTGACGTTAATCTGTAGTTACTACAAGTGTTATTCAATTATTCGTCAGGATCAGATAAGCGTAGTTGACGCAGTGGTCTTGTATGCGTGATGTAGGGATACGCTCCGTGGACGAGGGTTCCAATCTCCGTTTGGACAAATTTCTTTGGTGTTTTTTTTTTTTTTTTTTTTTTTTTTTTTATTATTATATTGTTGTCGTTTTCTTGTATTATAATGGCAGCAAATATAAAGCCTATCTGCGTGAAGTGTGAAAATTATATTCAAGGTAAACATTATCTGACGTGTTCTCGCTGTAAGGACTCGTTTGACCTTTCATGCTCAAACACAGAAAAACTATATAACTTAATGGACCAAGACCGTAAGGCTTCATGGATGTGTACTAAATGTAGACAATGCAAGATACCGATGAAGATTACTCCTAAAATTCTAAATAGGAATGTGTGTCGTAGTTCGTCATTGACTTCAAAAATTACACCGATTAGTTCCAAATCACCTGTGACATCGCCAGAAAAGCTCAAACCATTGAGTCCGTCATTAGATCCTCTCTCTGATGATCATACTGTGAGAAAGTATAATGTTCCTGTACACAATTCCTTTCAATATTTCCGTGAAGTAAGCACTTTGGACCACTCAACCATGCAAACTGACAATGATGCAAATAGAAATAGCTACCTTGATTTAACCGTCATTCATAAGAACGAGGCAGAGAAAAAGAAAGATGGCTCAAAACACACTCCCAAAAAACCTTACGACTCTGATGTCACACTCACACATGAAATTAGAGCACCAGACTTGGATACGGAGACATCAAGTTTGCATGAACTTAAGAAGCAACTAAATATCTTGAAAGATCAACTTTCGCGAGCAGATAAAAAGATACAACACTTGCTTACTGAAAATTACGATCTAAAAAATGACATTTTGGAGATACGCAAAAAATGTGAGGCGTTTGAAAATATATTACCCAAAGACACATCAGTTTCACCAATAATATCTGCACCCACTAAGAAAAATAAAATAAAAATCAAAGCTGCCAAAAAAGCTTCCTTGGAGAGCTTTTCAAATACAACTGTACTACAAGAAAATGTGACGCCGCTACGTCAAGGTCTCCCAATAGTCGCAACTGAGCCGGCTGACAAAAATCATCTCAAAGATGTAGAAACAGAGACTAAGTTAAGTTTTAATATACATGAACATGACAGAAAAAAACTGCTTATCATAAGTAGTAATAATAAAAACAAAATTATAAATACTATTAGGAATAATGATTACTTTGAAGACTTTTCTTTTTGCCATCACATAACTCCCGGCGGTGGCGTACGAGAACTATTCAAGGATGTCCACAGTCTCCTTCACGGTATGTCTAAGAATGACTGTTGTGTTGTTTTAATCGGCGAAGAAGATTTTCGTAATTCATGTGACATTCGTGGACTTGTTAACTATCTAACAAAAACATCGCAATGTATAACTTATACTAATCTTGTCATTGCATGCCCGACCTATATACGCGGCAAACCTATATTTAATAGTAAAGTGGAATGTTTCAATAATTTATTACTTGATGAGTTACCAAACCTTAATGAATGTTTGTATGTATATGACTCTAACGCAAATTTAACATTTGAAATGTTCTCATCCAGCACTGGAAGGTTAAATAACTTTGGTATTAAGAATGTTTTGACAAATTTGGATAACAATATACATTGGGTAATGACGAGAAACAGTAACCTAACGATTCTTGATTACGCTAATGCTAATGATTTTTTTCGTGCCTAATGACAAAATACATACAGAAATGTTAAATATATTTCACCAAAATGTATGTGGCATATCTAATAAAATAAACGAGCTTGAACTTTACCTCGATGAGCAGTCTAAACAAATAGATTATGTATGTATTAGCGAGCACTTTCTGAATAAAAACTCTATTTCTTCTTTTAACTTACATAATTATAACTTAGCTTCTTTCAATACTAGACCTAGCAAAAAGAGAGGTGGTACTCTTATAGCCACATCGGCAAACAGAGATTCAGAGGATATGGTAATATGTAAGAAACTATATGTGCCAGAAGGCTTTGAAATATGTGGTATTAGGGATGTTAAAACTAACATTCACGTAGTTTGTTGTTACAGAAGTCCTAAGGACAGTAACATGGAAGTATTTCTTAAACAATTTGAATTGTTATTGGATCACCTTTTTGACAAAAAAGCAATTATTTGTGGCGACTTTAATGTTAATTTATTAATTGATAGAAAGCAACGTTCAGATTTCCTAAGTCTTCTTAAATGTTATAATTTTAGACACCTCATTAATGACATAACCTTTAAACGTAATAATTCGCAGTCTTGTGTTGATAATTTTGTCACTAATATACCATCCAACATAGATATTACAACAAGCGTTGACCACAATGGTTTAGCAGATGGTCACGCTGCTATATTCTGTGGACTGGCTTTCGATAGTGAAAAGGATAATAACAGTAGTAATAGCTACTTACTCGTTGAAAAAAGATACATGACTGTGAGGTGTACACAATTATTCAGAAGTAGGTTAGCTGACGTACGCTGGGTGGATATTGGCGTCAATGAGTTTTTAAGCAAGCTATCAGAAGTTTTCGAACTTAGTTATATAAAAAAGAAAAAGAAAATTGTACTCAGAAACAAAACGAAACTCAAATGGATCACAAAAGGCATAAAAACAGCTAGTAAAATGAAAAGAGTATTATGTAATATTAACAAATCCATGTGTGATCATTCTGTTCTAGTTTACAAAGAAAAATATATTAATGTATATAAAAAAGTTGTCCGGCATGCAAAAAGACTGGCGGTTCAGGATGAAATAAGTAATGCAAATGGATCTGCTAAAGGCATATGGAATGTTGTGAACAGGCATAGGAATAAATCAACTCATTTAAAACAGAAAAAACTAATTTTAAAAATTGACAATAAAATCATAAAGGCACCTCAAGACGTTGCTAACATATTATCTAGTCATTTTGATCATAGTAAAACGTCGACTACGGGTAATTTGTCCTCTGCGAGCCACTGTCTAGAGGATTACAATAAAATTCACTATAATGACATAACTTGGTGGTGGGTTTCACCATTTGAGGTAGAAAAAACCGTAATGTCGATGCCAAATAAAAAATCCTATGGTTGTGATGAGATGCCTATTACAATTTTCAAACAGTCTATCGATTTACTTGCCGAACCCCTAGCTAATTTTTTTAACCAGTGCTATGAACAAAGTACCTTTCCGGATCAGTTAAAATTAGCCAAGGTAGTGCCGGTGTTTAAAAAAGGTCATAAAAATGACCCAAATAACTATAGACCCATATCACTTCTCCCTGTATTGTCAAAAATTTTTGAAAAACTTATTAAAACTCGTCTTCTTAAGCATCTTAAAGATAACAACATAGTAAACCCCAGACAATTTGGATTTCAGAAAAATATTGGTACAATAGATGCAATAAATTACTTGATTGATGACATCATTTCGAAAACTAACAGTAAAAAGAGAGTTGCTGGCTTATTTCTAGATTTGAGTTCTGCCTTTGACACCGTGGACCATGAGATACTACTAAAAAAACTACATTTTTATGGAATCAGAGGCAAAACTTTCACCCTACTGCGCAATTATCTGCAAAACCGTTACCAATACGTAGATATCAAAGATATGTATGATGACTGTGAAAAATCATTTAAGTCTGACGTGGTAAAAGTTGGCAGAGGTGTTCCGCAGGGGTCAATTTTAGGCCCTTTGCTATTTATCATATTCACCAATGATATTATAAATTATGTCTCTAATATGGTACCAAATTGTAATATAATCATGTTTGCTGATGACACAAATGCAATTATTCATGCAGATAATATAGTAGAACTTAATGAAATAGTAAATTTTGCTTTATCCACCTTCCATCAATGGTTTACTTTTAATAATCTTTGCTTGAACACTAATAAGACCCAGATAATGTTGTTCAAACAAAACTCCAAGAAAACTGATGGCCTTAATGTAATTATGAACGGATCTCCCATAGACATAGTTGATAATGTTAAGTTCCTTGGCTTGCATCTTGACTCAAAACTAAACTGGGTACAGGAGATGGAGGCTATTGAGAACGTAGTAAACTCGGCATGCTACGCCTTGAGAAGCCTCAGAGACGAAACTAGTATAGATCATCTAAAAATAGTATATTATTCTCTTATTGAATCTAAATTTAGGTATAGTATTATGTTCTGGGGTAACAGTTTCAAATATAATGTGAACAGAGCTCTCATCGCTCAAAAAAGGGCTATAAAAATTATGTTCCGAATTCCACCATGGGCTTCTTGTAGGGAATATTTTCTTAAGCTAGGCATTCTTACAGTGCCTTGCTTATACATGCATATACTGCTCACAGAACTTATAAAACATAAGCATAGATTTGAAACGGATAAAGAAGAAGAGCTGCGTTTACTCACACGAAAAAAAAATCTAAAAATTAATTTTCGCCCAACTTCAAAAATAGAGGAGCATTGCGTGAGACATCAGGCTGTGAAGTTATTTAACCGACTTCCTCTGGAATTAAAATCTATTACAGTGTATACTTTATTTAAGCTAAAATTAAAACGCTTTTTACTAAGAGGTTGCTTCTATAGCCTAGACGAGGTGTTTGAGCCTGATTTAATTTAAGTAGTTCTTGCTTGTATTATAAATAAAAAAAAAATGTGATATTAAATAGCTTTGACGTTCCTTTTCTTTGATCTCATTAAAAATAAATTGTAAAATGTATCTATGTAATGTTGTTGTGTAAATTCAGATTTTATGTGTAAGTATAGTTGTAATGAGATATTGTTGTTTTAACTATGTATAATTAAGTATGTAATGTTTAGGTAATATTCAAACACAATCTTGTATTGTTCATGAATAAAAATACTATGACCGGTTTTAAGCTAGTGATGATGTGTCTGTCAAACAGTCGTAGTGTGCATTATTTAACATAGAAAGGTCGTGTTATAGAAAATAATACATTTCAAAGGGCCACTTGCACCACCCGAGGTTAGGCACATAACCCGGAAGTAAGCATTTCTTTGAATGGAATTTGACAGTTTAACTCCGGGTTAGCGGCTAACCCTGGGTGGTGCAAGTGGGTCTAAGTTGTCTACCTGAAAGTTTAGGTTTTAATCTACAGTGCGACAAACAAAGGTAGAAATTAAAAAGTGGCGTTTTCTTACATTATTTTATATAACATATATTGTTTTTTTTAATATACTACGACGGTGACAAGCAAGCATACAGCCCACCTGATGGTAAGCGGTCACCGTAGCGTATGGACGCCTAAAACTCCAGGGATGTTACATGCGCGTTGCTGACCCTTAAAAAAAAAGGAGGATTCGCTGTGTTGACAGCTAAAGGGGCAAGCTTTGCTCCGTGGGTCCCCAGCTGTGGCAGCTATCAACACAGTGAATCTTCTTGGAGCTCTGGCGACCTTACTCACCAACAGAAACACAACACTATGAGTAGGGTCTAGTGTTATTAAACTGCGGTTTTCTGTAAGGTGGAGGTACTTCCCCAGGTGGGCTCTGCTCCAGATTTGAGCGAGACGACATTCGTTGTGCTGTGCCCTACCACACTAAACGATATGCATCCGCTGTGCCCATACCTCTCTTCCCATTGATTTTAAAGCGACGACACTACGATGTTGCCGCTATTTAAATTCAACATTTTCTGACGCGCTGTACATAGGTACATCCCGTCAAGCTTCTCTCATAACCCCTAAGAGCCACCCGGTACTGTTGCCATCAGAAATATTGCAGCGGCCAAGGTACTCAAAAATATACTTACATACAAACTTTCTATGAAGGTGCGGTCACTTCACACTGCAGCTGACCGTACATGCAGGCACTCTATCGTCTTGACTTGACTATAGTAGCGTGTTCAGATATTTTGTGGACCCTTGACTGCTCCGATATACAGCAGGCCTACCACGAACATCGAAATTTGGCATTGACGGGAAAACTTCTTTGTCACTCCAATATGCAAGTGTAACATTAAGGTCGTGGATATATTTATTATATATATTTGGCACTTTGGCTATATTCATATCTTTGTAGTTGACTGTAGGTACACTTCTACAGGGCAGTAAACTCACGAGTTCAACTATACACACAAGATTTCTCTCAGCTTGTATCTTGTATGCATGCATGATTTTAACTGCCCTCCGGTCGGCAAGCAGCCATTGCAGGCCGCTACGGTAAACAAATTCAGACTGCGTCGAGCAGAAAGATAGGTTACAGACCTTGGCCGGTAAACAAATTCGCCGCTTGCCAATTGCGTCGAGCAGAAAGAAAAGTAGAGTACCTTGGCCAGTAAATAAGAAAGCCTCAGATCACATCACATGTTTGTCGACCTCAGCTTCGCTTCGGACGACGATTAACGAGATCTGAGACATTTCTTAATTGACAGGCCTCGGTAGGTACATAATCTACTATTATCATACAGGTAAATATAAAAGGAGTAACTCTTTTATGCCGATGAGGGTTAAACAGGAAAATCAACCTTAATACCCCTAAACTTTCAGGAAGTCGACAGGAAAGACATCGTTTCGTATTTGTAAAAAAAAAACATTCCGTGACATTACGAAACCTTAGGTTAGGCGAAAGGATAGGTGGCAGCTAGAGTCTCCACCAAAGCATCATGTTTTTAATCCGGTACTGATTAAACCATAAATACCTATATAATAAATATAAGTACCATTAAAAGTAAATTAAATAAGTGAAAGCATCAGTTTAGTTACACAATCACAATAATTAGATATTGATGCTGGTCCATCCGCTTACGAGACAGCTTATGCAGTAAAAAGGTTACTTTTATGTAGGGCAGGCTGAGAAAACCACCGGAGTAAATAAGAGATGGACGAATACTAGACGAGAGGTAGAAAATACTTAAGTAAACAGTGCAAAGTATTCGTATACAGCGTGGTAGGAAATACTTAAGTAAGAAGTGCAAAGTATTCGTATACACAACGTATAATTACACGAGTACTTTCGTAGGGTGGAACCAAAATCCCGAACTATATCAACAGATGATAAAGGTCAATGACCCTGAATGTGATGCAAGGGAAAAAAAACGAATTTGTTTGAAGATAGGTGCATTTTCGATCAGCTGTTCGATACAAAGTTTAAACAAAATCAAATTATGAATTTTTTTACTTGCATCGCACTCAGGTTACTTTGCACTTTTTACATAAGCAGTTATTTCATTGACCTTATCAGCTGTTGATTTAACGTTCGGGACTATATTGTTATATGCCCCTTGAACTTGCATTAAGTCGTTGCGCTTACCAAATCTGATATGTTTGTGATTATAATTAAATGAATTAAAACCTTATGTGTTTAAAGTAGTAAAGTTTAAAGTTTAGGTAACCTAGTAAAGGTTACCTATTAATTGTCAAAAATCGAGCACATATCAGATTTGTAAAGCGCAACGACTTATTTATTTTACATTATTACACATATTAGGTCGACTACCGAATTGTCGCTCACCAGGCGGCGCCACTCATGCGTGGGTCTCAGTAATGTCAGTATGCGAGAATTGTCAAAGTGACGTTTGACCCACGTTTCACTAGCGCCCCTAGCGGAAAATCGACTCGCGTACCTCATTGAAGCAAGATAGAGAGAATCATGAGAGAACCATAGATACTTTATTTATTTTTTCGCTAATGGGGGATACGGTATCGCTCACCAGGTGGCGCCATTCATGCGTGGGTCTTATGTCCATATGAAAAGATGGTCAAAGTGACGTTTAATGCCCCCCCTAGCTACGGCTCAGTCTACCGACCGACAAATGTTGCTTGCTAGAATTATATTTCAGGTACCGCAATGCGAGGAAGTGATTAAGAACATAAATGTACGTATACTAAACCTAATTACAATTAGCCTCTCTAGTTACCCTAATTGTATACTAAATTACATTATTGTCAACATTTGATTAAAACCGCATGCAGAAGATTTACCGCTCTGACTTTACCGCGTTTCTCTAAGATTAGAAGTCAATGAGGTTTATTTAGTATTTACTAATTAATTTTAATTACAAAGTATACAAACAAGTTAATTTGAAAAAAAAAGCGGTGCTGTATTTAGGGTCTTTTTGGTTATTGATAATTATGCATCATGCAGAGTTTTTATTTTAGATTTCATCATAGAGAATCGTACGTTATAATATAATCGATGTAGGGCGACGGGCTGTCACACTAAAGAGGTCCGTGCTTTGTGGTATTTTTACTATTTACTGCGAAAAAATACGTTTTGAAAGTGACAATTTAAATTTCGAATTCGAACGTCAAAAGAAGCCAAATAGAAGAGTATTTGAACATAGAAGACTCTACCTATAATTATAGTCTTACAAAGTAGGTCTGACGATTGAATGTCTTTTAGGGTTACTACACACTAGAACTAGGAAGTTGACTACGGAACCCTATAGTTTAGCCATTTCTGTCTGTCAGCCTGTCTGTCTGTATCAATCACGCCAACAAAGTGCTATAATAAATATCGGAATAATATTTTTTTGGGTTCCTCCCCTACACGTAAAATGGGGGATATTTTTTTCTACTTTGTACCCTACCCTAGAGTATTAGGTATCGTTCGATAGATATTTGAAAAAGAAAATGGGTTTGATGAAATGTTTTTTTTAAAGTGACTACTTTCGTAACAATCGCTCCGGAAGTTAAGCTATTAAAAAACAATTTTAAGTCCGCTTATTGTGACGGACGGTAAACTACGGAACCCTACAGGCTACACTGAGCATAGCCCGAAATGCTCTTGACCGGGTTTAATTCAAACTTATATGCCTCCCTTTATTCGGATTGAAAAAAAGGGAGGGATACATATAAATAAATTTAAAAAAACTACTGTCAGGCTAGGCTTGGTTTGAGAGACTAAAGTAATTATGTACCATGCAGTCAGCTAAACCAAAAGCCGTCCAATACATTCGCAATTAAACACTATCAAAGTACGTGATAACGTCTGGCTCTTCACGGGGGCAAAACCGCTAGCGGCCGGGGCACTCTGTTGCAACTTGCAACATGGCGTCGCGGCCGCGAGCGCGCACGCGCCAACATTTTCCCGCCAAACGCCGCGCCAGCCTGGACGCGTCCAGAAACAAAACCTTATTTTTTTTAAATTAAAAATGTAAGATGTTATTGTCGGAAATTTTATATTTTACGTAGTTTAGTTAGTTGTTTATGTGATTAAAGTGTTGTGTCGTGATGTAGCCATGTTTTTGGGAATACTCTTGTTGCTGAGCGAGTGCACTGCACTGGCTTTTAACACCAGTGATGGTAGCCCACGGGATGCGGTAAGTTTGAAATTTCTTAAAAATAGATATAAGAAACTATATTGTTTTGCTAGCTGTACGTAACTAAAAAGCGTGAAATTCAAAAAATCTAAGTGCAGAAATCCTAGGTGCAATGCCTCAAGGACCTTTTATTACATTTAAGGTAGGTAGACTTAGCTTAAATCTTAAATAGGGCCTAAGAGGCATTGTAGGTACCTGTATAGTCAACCAATTGGAACCCTAGGCCACTGTAGGACTATGTCACAGTGACGCTATAAATCAGATTGTAAGAAATCTCTTACTGCTTGTCATTTTGACATGGTTCTAGAGTGGCCTAGGGTTCCAATTGGTTGACTGTACCTACCCAGGATGCTTGAACAAAGTATGTAGTTTTAAGTATAAATTGAAAGAGATATAATAAATATATTATTATTATTATAAATAGAGGACAACAACATGAATCAAAACTTTTATCGTAAAGAATTTGATTTAATTCATTCTTTACAATTGTATGTACTTTTAAATTAACCGTCATTTTTATTGACTATCTGAGTACGGTCTAATTTATTTCGCATAACTTACCCAGTTATAAACATAATGCCGTGAAAGAATAGTTATCCCATACAATACCAACCAGACATAATGTGTGAAACGTTTTTTTTTTCGTGATAAAAGGTTCCTTCACAAAAGTTGTTCAGTTATGATGACCTACTTAATAATATTCACTTAATAAACTATTATAAAATGGCTTTATATATCACTATCACTACATATATCATTAGCCCTCTGTTAATGCGTTGAACAGCCGCATATTAAGACCCTAATAATAATAAACTTTTTGATTACAACACTTATCTGTGAAAATGTTATTTTATATAGCTAAATAATAACATCGACTTCGAAAATCGAACCGAACTATTTTCGATTTTATTGACGCGAGTAGGGAATGCAAACCGGTATAAAAATGTACAAGAATTACCGGTTAATACTATACGTATAAAACTACCTACCGATAATTTTCATACAAAATATTTCTGAAAAACAAGGAAATTTGATTTGACCCCTATTCTAATATGAGTCGAGATTACTCGAGATGAATGATGTTTAGTTCGAAACGAGTTGCAAATTGCAAACAATAATTTCACACGTACGTCGCGCGTTATTTGATATCGAATAATATGAATATTGAGGCCAACGGTAGTCTAGGATTGTGTTTTCTTATAAAACTTTTCATTTTTCTATAACCCATGGTATTATACTAATTCCTCAAGTTTGGTATGACATATAATTTCGATTTATATGTTTTGCTTTAGTACCTAAACGGCGAAAAGTGGACACATTTTTCCATTTCAGGTAATAAAGCCAAAAGTAAAGATGTAAGATTTATTTATTATTTATTTATTTATTAGAAAATACAACTCCCCCAACCCCCAACAAAGGCCTCACTGGACGCTATTGGCCCTCTTAAGTGGCACAAAAATAGGGTACCGCGATTCATGGCGAATGGGACCTACCGTACGCTCACCAGGCGGCGCCACTCATGCGTGGGTCCTGTGTCAGTATGAGAGAATTGTCAAAGTGACGTTTGAAATGTTCCCGCAGGACCCACGTTCCACTAGCGCCCCTAGCGGAAAATCGACTCGCATAATTGTAGTGTGATAGCTCATGTGACGCTGTCTATAGAAAGTGACACATCTTCCCCTTACGTGAATCATCCTTATTCAGAATGTAGGAGATGAGATTCACTTGTCGGCAAGACCGACATGTCCTGCATCTCATGAGGATGCCTCGTAGAGCGGCGAAAAGGATGACGCACACTAGAAGCCGGGCCGAACTGTCAGTTTTTATAGAAAACGTCACGTGCTCTTCTAGGGCTTCGAGCTATCACGTGATTCTGTCTATAGAAATAGATCCCGTCCCGTTCTAGTCATGCTAAACACGTGTCGAGTTTTGTATTATTGGTGGTTTGTTATACTTATTTATTTGTATATTTATTGCGGCGTAAAATTAATTGCAAAGTATGTAGGTATAACGGGTTTGCACTGACTTGATTAACACGTTTGGCAGAACAGCAAAGTAACATTATTGTGGTAATGTAGGAAACTGTAGGAAATACCCGAAAAAGACTATATAATTGAATCATGTATGATTCTCCGACATTCCAAATTACCTGAATATACCTTTTGTTAATTTGTATTTTATACCGTTAAATACTCGTAAATGTTTCCAGTTGTCATTTTACAACCTTGCACACAGTGGTTCAAATTTGTCACGTCGCTGGCAACAAAATAAAATGGCGAGAAAAACACGATATTATTACGACATGCCATTTCCCGTGTCACTGGAGCCACTGGATTACCAGAATCTACAAATGTGATGTCACAGTTATCGCACACTAGATGGCGTATATACGTCTAACAGTCACAGCCCATGGGCGTTCCCATTCGCATACTAATTAGTATGAAGCGACCACTTCATTTACGCTCCATTTACTATTACAAATAGTAAGAATAACTTAGTTTTATTGGTATAAAATTACTTAGAAAGAAAGGAAAAGTAGAAAATAATAATAATAATAAATTCTTTATTTGGCAGGCAAGAATCCCATAAAATTACAATTAAAAGTACAATAAATAAAGTAAAACTTGTATAAAAATAACTTAAAACCTAAAACACTGAAATAAAACGTTTACAAAAATTTACACTACAACTGGCCATTCTCAGACCGGTGCAATTTCCGCCAGTGTTCATTAAATTCGTCACTATAGTCTGTAGCTACTAGTGACAGAATTTCGTTGCTGGAGGCTAACAATCTCGCTCGGAAGGCAGCAGACCTGGCTCTCAGGATGGCAAAGAAGTCGGGGACTCTTGCATCGGCAAACATACCCTTCGCACTGCAGAAACGAGGTAATTTCAGCAAGATGCGAAAGGCATTGTTGTATTGCACTCTTAGCGCGTTGAACGAGCGCCTGGTGTACCTATTCCAAAGCTGACAAGTATAAAAACATTGGCAAAAGGCTTTGAATAGGGTCACCTTTACTTCGTTCGAACAACGCGCAAAGCGTCGAGCCAACATATTGCAGCGAACTGCAAGAGCCCTGCGCTCCCTCTCCATGTCGACATCATCTATCAAATACTCATTGAGAATATGTCCTAGGTACTTGAAGCTCTTTACAACCCGAATTGGCGCACCACTCATACACACCGTAGGTATGACCTCCGGACCCTTTCCGTACCTAAAAACGAGCATTTCGGTCTTGAGCACGTTATATTTCAGGCCGTGAGTGCTTGCGTAAGTCTCGCAGATCTTCAATAATTTCATCAGGCCACTTATCGAGGGGCTGAGAAGAACCATATCGTCTGCGTAGCTCAAATTGTTAACACATACGTTACCAATATGGCAACCGACGTTGGAACCTCTCAGCTCCTCGATAAGGTCATTTACGTATAGGTTGAACAGGTCCGGAGATGTCAGACCCCCTTGGCGCACTCCACAGTCTAGCCTATAGTCGCTAGACTGTGAGTCACCCCACTTTACATTATTAGTTTGGTTCTCGTACCAGAATCTCAACAGCCTCACCATCTCAGGCGATGTTCCTGACGCAAACAGTTTATTCCACAGCAAATCATAGTTGACTAGGTCAAAAGCGCGGCTGAGATCTAAAAAGCACGCGAAAACTGACGTCTCTCTATTGACATAGTGATTTACTGTGTATTTTAAACCTAATATGGCTGAGTCTGTCGAGAGTCCTGGACGAAAACCAAACTGGGCTTGATCTATTTTAAGATTTCTAGTCAATTCGGGCTGCAACAGTCTTTCAAGCACTTTAGCGAGTATTGTAGCTAAAGAGATAGGCCTGTAGTTGTTAAGACTAGAGAGGTCTCCGGTTTTATTTTTAACTATAGGGACCACCAGTGTTTTCATCATGTCAGGGGAAGATAACAATGAGCCAGGCATGCATTAAAGAAATCTGCTAGGACACGGTGTAGTTCGTTGCTAGCGTAGACTATGTGCTCCACGCTGAGTCCATCGTGCCCCGGAGACTTACCACGCTTCATGTTATTCACCACTTTCGCGATATCGCCAGATGAAAAAGTGATCTTATTGTCATGTGGGAGTACAGAAACCTCAGGCCCCGACGAGATCACGCCATCCACACTCAGAGGCGTAACCTTGAAATGAGTGGCGAACATTTCTGCTATATCCTTTGGTTCACTAACATTAATGCTCATGACGCATTAAAAGCTCATGACTCGGGCGAAACTCGAACTTTCGACTTTGGAATACATGCCCATCGCTTTACCATCTGAGCTACAGAAACGCACCCGGTAGCCCGAATTTGTCCACCATATCCCGCGTATGCGCCTTAGGTCTATTGGTAATATTGGTATAGTTTAAAATAGGAAAACTTTACAACCGTTCGTACTACTTTATAAGTTTGACCATAAACAGCGAACAGAGCGTTGGTAGCCTAGCGGTAAGAGCGTGTGACTTTTAATTCGAAGGTCGCAGGCATAATGAGTCGTGGCATAACTCCGATCGAGTTATGCCGCATAAGCCGGGAACACGCTAGGAAGAAGAAGAAACTAAGAACAATACATATACGAGTATCCATTCTGCCCATAACAGCAATGCCGTACGTAGAACAAGGTATCAAACTCACATATGTATTTGGCCTGAAGCAGTGTCGCATTGACGCAGACAGATTGAAACAGACGGCTTAGCGCAGGCTCCACTACTGCATTGCGTTGCGTTTTGTCAGATAATAAGATGAAATAGAAAATAAGCACCTAAAGTTATAAACCTCTAACGGACGGAGTTTCTTAGGGATGTTCTGAACAAAAACAAACTTTATTTTGGCACAAACCGCTACCACCGCGGCAACCGCGAGTCATCAATATGTCCAAATGCAGTGTCTGGGTGAGGCAGTCTCCGTGATGTCATAAGCGGTTGCCTTGTAGGCTAGTCCCGCATAGTTTATATGGACAGGACAGTAACTACGCGCAGAACGGGTTTGAATTATATAAAGTGGGTCTATGAGTACATGGGGGACGCTGTCCTAATTTTATCATAAGTGTCTGTGCGATAGGCATCTACTGTGGTAAGTAATAGTTGGAAATTGTTATTTTAGTTTGAATATTTAGACACCTGATGCTTAAAGGATGAGTCACACTAGAATGGGGCGGACGCGACCAGGCCGGACCGATCTGTCAGTTTCTATTTTTTTTTTCTATATAAAACGTCACTGACAGATCGTCGCGTCTCATCCCGCCCCGTCCCGACCCGTTCTAGTGTGATTTATCCTTTATGCGCATCCGGTGTTCTCAGAATCACAACAATAGGCTAGACGACAAAAAAAATCTATTTAGTCCGTCTGTTAGATTATTAAAAAATATACGATACGTATTTTTCCTTTTGTTCGTCAAATGAAAAATGACGGAAATACAGGGCTTTAAAGTTTCGCGTGACGTCACAGCTAGGTACAATTCTTACCTACTGGTGACGTCACCAGCCCCCACCACGGAACTTTGACGCTCATCATATTCGTCAATTTTAGTTATCTTGAAAAAGGAAAAAATACGTGTCTAATAAATTTGGATAATCTTTCTGACGGACTAATTAGAATAATAGTTTTTCAACCTAGTCGTCATCTCTATTGCATACCTATTGCATATCACTTGCACCCTTTTTTTTAAATACCACGACGGTGTCGCGGGTCGCGGGACACCAAATTTGGGTGGCAACATCGAGCTCAAGAACTTGACTGGGAAAACCGTGGATTATTTTAAGAACTGTGTAGCTTTTAATTTTAAGTAGTTTTGTTAATTTTATTGTGAAGTGCAGTGACATGTAAATATTTGCCATACGATAAATAAAATAGTTTGATGAAATAAACAGTTCTTACGCATACGCAAGCAAGCAGTGCAGCTTAGTTATGGAGAACATCTTGATGAGTTCTTAGGTCGGCTCATAATAAAATTAAATTGAATAAAAAAACAGGTATTTAACTCATATGCATATTAGTGACAATAATAGCTTAATTATTTAGATAACAGTCCCAATAAGTATGTAAAACACTACAACCTAATAGAAACCCAAATCTACATATGTACTTACTAAAAAATTGTTCCACATTATTAATACAGTTTCGAAGAATCCAGCTGACCTAAGGAGGAAAGTAAGAAAAGGAAAATCCGTATCCGTTTTGGTTTCTCAGACGAAATTGTAAATGTACTGACGAAACTCCGGGTATAGAGTGTAGAGACCCAGAAACCGGCAGGGTGACTCTACACTCGTAAAGCCTAATATATTTATTTGGTAACTCGCGTTCGTCAACTTTTTTATATAGGAATGGCTATTGCTGCCAGGGCACTTTGCCAGTGTCAAGTTTTGTGTTTTTTTTTTAGTTTCCAATTTTCACATACGTTAAGTTTTTGGTCATTACCATGAGTTGTACGTAACCGTATGTCTTGTGTAGTTTTTTAAAAGGTTTTGACTTTTTAATATCGCTTTGAGCATTTCCGCTACTTTCGTACATTGTATTGACTTGTTATGCTACTTATAAAAGTAACCCATTCAGGAAAAGGCATAATATATTGTTATGTGTCGGTTTAACCAACATATAATGTGCACACCCATTACTCGCCCAGCACAAAAACCGCTAAGACCAGCTTCCTATACAATTTCACCACGCAAAATGACAAAATTTACATACAAACTAACAGTCACTTACGACCTTTAGAAAAAGAGCGGTAAGTCACAAAGCTGCTGGTGAAAAGACGCGATTCTATACAAGTTTATTGTGACATAAGTCCTTTTGGGTTGCGACGGTATGTTGTGCTATTTGGGTCAGTCGACATATCAATGGCTAGTGCTCTGTTCACACTGAGCCAGTAGTTTAGTTGAGTGCTTTAACACAAAGCTTTTGTATGTAAAGACGGTTTCCTGGTTTTCTATTAACTTACTTAAACTTAAAAATACAATATTTTGATATATATGACAAAACTTATAATGCATAAATGAGTAGATATAAGTATTTACTTATCGTTAATATCATTAATGGATTGAAAAAAAAACATGAATCAAAACATTTATTACATTTAATAAATGATTTGATTCGTGCTTTATAATTGTATCACTGTATGGAATTTATTAAAAACTTTATAAATTTACTAGGTCGGGGCTTAATCTTAAACCTTTGTAAAACTTTGAAAACCAACCTCTGACATTTCAAGGGCGACATTTTCCCCGTGGTCGCGGAGAAAGACTGGCTGAGGTTGGGTTCGGAGGTGAGGAGTAGGGGGTAGCAGGTACTCTCAGGTATGCGATGCTGAGATATTGGCCTGCACCTCAAGTCTATCATACACGTCCCCGTCTTCCCTGGATCTGCCGCCGCGGACCAGGGAGGAGCCAACCAGCCGGTTGACCGTACTTCCCGGGCAATGCTAGTGGCCAATGGGCGTCGCACTATTTACCACTCTACCCCAGACCACTAGTAGCTAAGTATGAGGGCGGCATCCGGTGTGGGCCACGCTTCTAAGGATGATGTGGCACCCCCCACCCGCCGGATGTTATTAAATATATGTATGTGTACATATCTAAGTATCTTATGTATAATCAAATATAACTGTCCTCTTAAACCAATCTAAGGTGTTCACCGTGCCGAGAGATGCATGGCTGGTGGTGAGACCAGTCGCGAACGGTGGCCTCGGGTATAGGGCAAATACCCGTTGTACACTTGCCTTATCTACGCAAGCGGGGCTCTGCGTGGATGGACTGATTATCCCTTGCTACTCGTGGGAACTGTATGGATAGTAGTAACAAAAAAAATATATTTAAAAACAAAGATGAGGTAGAAGGTGGAACGACTTCCTTGGATGAGACGGCGTATGCTGAAGCACCAAGGAGGGCGAAACATAAGAGTGGGACGGCCAAAGGGGCCCCATCGAAGCAGGAGAAGCCTCCGAAAGTTGGGGTACCTTCGGGAACCCTAGCCGAGGAGGCTAAGCCTGAGACGATGGAGCCTCCGACAGCTGGCCCCTCAAATGACCAAACAAAGGCGGCTAAGAGCGGGACAACAACTGTTGAACCCTCGAAGCAGGCCATTGATCCCGGCTGGGAGATAAGGTGCAAACCCATGGGGAAACCTGCCCAGACCGACCAAACCGAGCAGCGAAAGAAACCTTCGCAGAGGAGGAGAAAGTGGCTTCGAAAGCAAAGAGAAGCAGGAAGTCGCTCTTCTGAAAACCAACAGAAGGTCGACGCCCAGAAAGAGACAGGCAATGTCGAGGACGCGACGACCTCTGCAGCACAAAACCAGGCGCAAAACCCAGAAGGGATAACCAAGAGGGCACGCCTGGACGAAACAATATCCCCTAGAGGCGAGCACAAACGACCACGCACCGACGCCTCGGGGACAAAACCTCAACCCTCTACCTATGCAGCGGCGGCGGCGGCAGACCTGACGGTGGCGATCACCAACGAACGCACGGGCAGGCTGTCGCAGCAGGACGCTGAGGAAGTGGAGAGGAAAATCGGGGACGCCATTTTCCAGGCGGCCATCGAAACCGATATAGACACAGTTGCGGAAGCACCAGCGTTCTCAGGCAGACCCAGCTTGGTGGATGGGTACCTAAAGCTGTGGTGCCAGGACGCCAAAACAAAAGAGTGGCTGATGGAGTGGTTAGGATCAGCCACCCTTCAAAACGGAGACCATCTAGTCGGGAAGAGGGAGGACGAGATGGTCCGAAACGTAAGGTGTGGCATACTAATACCAGCACTAGAGAACAACCTCACCAAGGTAGGAAGGGTACTCAACTTCCAGAACCCTTGGGCCTTGGTGAGGAAATGGACCCTTAACCAGGCGATCCCGCTGAAGAAGAGGGGATGCACATTACTCCTGGTGGGAATACCCGAGGACGCTGTGCCAAAGCTGATGGAGAAGGAGCGTAGACTGAACTACATGTGTGGGACAGTCTACGTTCGTTTCCAGCACAGCGGAGGGCGTTTTAAGGATTCCCCGCCGGAGAAGACCGACAAGGACAGTCAGCCAGACGGAGGGGACGAAAAACTCGCAGGAGAAATAAAATCTAGTACCCCCTCCGCCATGGATACTGACGGTGCAACCGGACCATCCACCTCGGACATGGAAGAAAGTGTATTGCTGGATTCTGAGGACGAGGAAGGACTACCCAAGGGGATCAGTCTCCTGAACCTTAAGGGAAAGGCGGATGGGACACCCTCCGATGGCGCCTTCCCTCTGTAAGGTCATCCAGGTTAACCTCCAGCATAGCCAAACAGCTACGGCTCAACTAAGAAGATGGCTGGAGGTTAACCAAACGGCAATAGCCCTGATCCAAGAGCCATGGATCAGGAACACACGTATAAACGGCCTCAATAACACCGGAGGTAAGTTAATCTATAATACACAATGCAAACCTAGAAGTTGTATATACATATCAGGTAACATAATGGCACAACCACTAACTGAATTCTGTTCCAGAGACGTGTGTGCCATAAAACTCCTCAGAACACAAAACTCAAGTCTGCCGGAAATAATCCTGGCATCCACCTACATGGCGGCAGAGGACGACCCACCTCCAATGGAGATGAACAACCTCATACGCTACTGTGAACGAGAAGGGCTCGAGCTTGTCATATCCGTAGACTGCAACGGCCACCACAACTTATGGGGAATGGAAACCAACAACAAAAGAGGTAACGATATTGTTGAATACCTTATGTCAACTAACCTAGATATCTTAAACATATTATCAAAACCAACGTTTGTCACTCGTAGATGTAACACTATAATTGACATTACTCTAAGCACAGGTGTGGCAGCGCAACACGTGTCCAACTGGCATGTGTCGGATGAAGCATCCTGCTCCGACCACAGATGGATACGATACGACCTGACAGCCGATATCCTTAAACCACCACTTAGGAGAAACCCGAGACGAACAGACATACCGGCGTACACAAACCTTCTCACAGGTAAACTAGACATTAACAAACACACACACAAACCTAGCAACACAAAGGAATTGGAGCAACAGGTAACCACACTGACTAAAAACATAACTGATAGTTACAAAACCACATGTCCACTATCGGCCCCACAAGGCGGAAGGAAAAATGGCAAGAGCGATGGCTGGTGGGGACCGGAGCTGGAACGTATGAGAACAAAACTAAGAAGATTACTAAACAGAGCCATGAACACTAGAAACGAAGAAGACTGGGATGAATACAGAACAGTCAAATCAGAATACAAGAAGAGGCTAAGATTCAGGAAATCGGAATCGTGGCGAACCTTTTGTGACAACATATCCACGGTGACCCAGGCGAACAGAACAAGAAAGATCCTTGCGGATCAACCAAAACAACTGCTAGGCACCCTGAGAAGACTAGACAATAGCACCACTAGCACTCCAGCTGAAACAGAAAGAGTGCTAGTGGAGACCCACTTTCCAGGATGCAAAGTAGTAAATGAACATGAGGTAGAACAACAAGTATCAGACTACAATCCAACCGAAAGTGAATGGGAGACAGCAGAACGAATGACAGAACTCAATAAAACAACCTGGGCGGTGAATAGTTTCGACAAATTCAAGTCGCCAGGAACAGATGGAATTTACCCTGCTCTACTACAATGGGGAGGACGAAAACTAATGATTCATCTATCAAACATACTGTGCAGCTGTATAGCTTTCAGATACATTCCACACAAATGGAGGGAAGTTAAAGTAATTTTTCTACCAAAACCGGGCAAAACCGACTACTCGGACCCCAAGTCGTTCAGACCAATTAGCCTTACATCCTTCATGCTAAAGACGCTAGAAAGATTATGCGACAGAGAGCTGAAGGACACGGCTCTAAAGAACATAAAGATTCATCCAAACCAACATGCTTACAGTCAAGGTAAATCAACGGACTCGGCCCTCCACGCTGTAGTAAGCAACATAGAAAATGCGCTGGAGAGGAAAAACTCCTGCTTAGGCACTTTTATCGATATAGAAGGAGCCTTTGATAAGACCAACTTTAGCAGTATCCACTTAGCATTACAAAGACACGGAACAAACCAACTGATAACAGAATGGATAATGAACATGTTAAAACAAAGAATAGTAATACTGACGGAAAACCGAGATCACCAGGCACTAGTTATGAGAGGATGCCCCCAAGGGGGAGTACTGTCACCATTACTATGGAACCTGGTAGTAAACGACTTGATAACAAAACTTAACAATAAACACTTTAGGACTATAGGCTATGCGGATGACTTAGTCATCCTAATCAGCGGCCTAGTAATTCCCACGCTATTTGAGTTAACACAATCTGCACTAAAGATGATAGAGAACTGGTGCAGGGAGAATGACCTAACGGTAAACCCAAAGAAGACCGACACAATTCTCTTTACACAGAAAAGAAACTTGGGTACATACAAAATGCCAATGCTCTTTGGGGCAAGACTGACACTCTCAAAGGAAGTCAAATACCTAGGTATAACTTTAGATGACAAACTAAACTGGAGCAAACATCTGGAAAATAAACTAAACAAAGCAACAGTGACCTTCTGGCAATGCCGAAGAATGGTGGGCAAGAAATGGGGGCTTGCCCCGCACATCATACTGTGGCTATACAAGATGGTAATAATGCCGATGATCAGCTACGGAGCGGTAGTATGGTGGCCCCGAACACAACTAGCCACTGCAAAGGAAAAACTAAACAAGACCCAAAGACTAGCATGTGTGGCAACCACCGGCTGCATGAGGACTACTCCAACTGCGGCCATAGAAATAATGCTAGGACTCCTGCCATTACACATCTACATACAAAAAGAGGCGGCCGCAACTGCACTTCGGTTGAAAAACCAAAATCTGTGGTCAACCCTAAGTTCAAAACATAAACAAATCTATGATAATACAGTTGCTAACATGCCAATACTGGAAGCACCTATTGACAAAATACCAAAAACGATGATCTTCTGGAAAGACTATGCCGTATCGTTAACAGAAGACCCGAAGGAAGGACTAAATCAAACAAATCTTAGAATATTTACAGACGGCTCAAAAACAAATGAAGGAACAGGATGTGGTGTCTTCTCAGAAGACCTAAACATGCACATCTCGAAGCCCCTAGGAGAACACAACCAGTATTCCAAACGGAATGTGTGGGAATAATAGAAGCCTGCAATGCAATACAAAGAAGACAAATTAAAAATGAAAACATATTAATACTGTCAGACAGTAAATCGGCACTACAAGCGCTATGCAGCGACAAATTTACCACACAACTCACACTCGAATGTCATAACAGCCTCACAAAGGTAAGCGAGGCTGGAAACAAACTAACTATAAAATGGATAAAAGGACATAGTGGCTCAAGGGGGAACGATGCGGCGGATGAACTAGCGAGGAGAGGCTCAGAGACACCAACATATGGACCCGAACCTATCATACCACTTCCTTTATCGTACATACAATACCAATTAAACCAACATCACAAACAACTTCACAATAAATACTGGAATGATTTGGAAACATGTAGACAAACCAAAGAAGTCCTACCGGAGCTAAACCAAAAGCTCACGAGAACCTTACTGCAGACACCCAGACACAAACTGCGGAAAATAGTAGGACTATTCACAGGACACAACACACTAAACAAACACTTATATAACATGGGCATAACAGACAGTCCTCTGTGCAGAGCATGCATGGAAAAAGAGGAAACGACAACACACATTCTCCTAGAATGCGGACAGGTAGAAGTATACAGGAGTAAGTACTTAGGAACTCCAACAACACTAAAGGAAGCAATTAGCAACCTAAAACATATGCTAAGTTTCGTGGAGGAGCTAGGGTGGTTAGAATAGGGCTACCTCGTTATCACGCAAAAAAAGGCACAATAGATGTCGATTTGCGGAAAACGCCCAGCACAACTAACTAACTAACCAACTGGGTTCGGAGGTTAGTTTTCAAAGTTTAATACGATTAGGTAAGCTCAGTTTTAGTAAGTTTATAATATGTGAAAATCGTAAAAGTATAAAATAATATTTAAAAATCCGTCCGTACGTAATACGAAACTAAGTTATGTTTTTCGATTTCTTATTAGGTAACCGACTTTGAAACAACAAAAGTCTGTAAAAATGGTACTGTTAAATGAATTAAAAGTTGAAAGTCCTACTCTTATTTTGTACTTATAAAGGTGTTGCTTGTAGGGTGGCGGCACCAATAATGGACAAAGGACCAGTAATGCACATTCACTCTTATTATGACGAAATAAGGTTCATGCATTTCATTTGTGTCAACCAATTGACAACCATAGGATATTTGAATTAAGAAGTGTCCGTCACGTGTGCCGGCACCATAATGTATCTTTTATCAGTTTCAAATGTGTGGGCAAATGAATACGCATCTGTTTTGGACCGAGACCTAATGGGATTTTCTAGTGAAAACTAGTCCAATATCACTAATCATAAACATTTTTTCAATAACAACTTACTGGAACGAAGCACATGCTGGATTGACATAAGATTTAAAAAAATTGACGGTAATTTTAAGCTTCCCTATTTTTATCACAATAGGCGTGACACGGTTTGACTGCATAGGGCAGTCATCGTCGGACAGACAGAGTGGTGTTGTCACCTTCGCGGCTCGGGCATTCACGCCTATTGTGATAAAAATACGTGACTGTTAACCGTTGCAACTTAAATCGTTAGCAGCTAAATAACCGGTGCGGTGTCAACGTTAAAATGGTTCCGAAAAGTGTAAACGACTTTATGTGGATTTTTCATAGCGTGTGACTATTAGGGTGTGCAAACCGGTTTTTTTAATATGAAATTTCGGAATTTACTAACCGGTTTTTTCATACAATGAATAAACCGGTTTGCACGCTCTGCTCACGAGTCACGACCCATACGCTGTCCATTATCGGTGCGTTTACTATATATATTTCTAGTTTTTTAAAGTAAGTAGAGCGGAGCATGACTCATGAACAAGGGACACGGACTGTTCCGAAACATGTCGAGCTATTTTCGACTTTATTGACGTGAGTAACCCGCTATGAGAATTTTAATATGTGTGATACTCACGGGAGTTTTCTAATTAAAATTAAGTAGAGCGGTTTAAGCTGTGCGCGATTTAATCGTCTGTTTAATGCCTTGTTATAAAATATGTTATAACAAGTAACTAGGTACATAAATAAAATGTATAAGTGCGAGACTCGCTGGAATACGGCAGGCGATAAAATGGCAGTTTATCCGTATCCGTATGCGTAAGTACCTATAATACTTACCGAGTTATTTACACAAAACCGCGGAATAAACTACTAAATAAAAAGTACTAATCGATTGAGCAGACAAAAAACCCTCATTAGTTAACTATTATGTGATAGCTATGTGCTTTCGTTCATCATGCGATTCTCGTAACGTAGCCACACTTCGAACAACACAGGCTCCCTACTCGTTGGAAGGGAGACGGAAAAGGATGACATACTAGCATGGGACGGGACGGGACGGGACGGGACGGGACGGGACGGGACGGGACGGGACGGGGCGGGAAAATCTGTCAATTTCTATAGAAAGTCCCGTCCCGTCCCGTTCTAGTGTGAGTCATCCTTAAAGCGACATTTTACCGTACAAATTATTCTGTTACCTATTACGGGGTGTGCGTCTGTGAGCACGTTTCCACACAGACGCACTTCTCACACAATCCAAAAACTTCAAAAAACAATCTGTACCTAATGATGGCACAAACACATATAAAATGATACAACTACACTAACAAATCTTGCACACTTCGATATATTTTAGTGTACGGACTAGTGACAATAGACCCGCGCATGCCCATTGGGGCTTGTACTTTGGCAGAAACGGTACGTGTGCCGACTCCACTCCTAGCGTTGCTCGAAGTAACCACACTTTTATCGTGACGTAGGCCCTCTGGGCTAGTACCACGAAAATCGAACGATTGCGGATTTGTATCTCCATCTCTGTCACACTTGCTTATTAGAGTGACAAAGAGGTTTTTCCGTCAATGCCGGTTTTCGATGTTCGTGGTAGGCATGCAGGCTCGCACGCATTGAAAAAGTCATAATTTTTACGCCGCATCTCTTTCGCTCGAATATATTAAGAGCGATAGAGGGAGATATTAATTTCGTTCGTTCGAAAATCGAATGACGGAAACCATAATTGCCCCTGTGTGCGTACCATGAGTTGTTTTCGATTGCGACTGCGGCATTCGAAAGTACGTCCGTCTCGTTCCTACCACTACTTTGGCAGGAGAGAGACGGGCATACCGTGCACACTGGAAAGAAGTTCTAGAATGCATTGCCCTTTAAATGCCCTCAATCAGACGTATTTTTCGACTTCTTACCGTCAATACACTTATAGGTAAGTACTTCTCATGGATAAGCCATTAACCAGCTTAGCTACTAGATTCAAAAGGTCATAACTCTCTGTGATTAAAAAGTTACATGTAGCTTTTTATAACAAATGTAGTTTGAGGAAGTACAAGGCACAGGATATTACAAATTGTAATTTAAAATGGCTGGTTAGGTACCTACTTAGATTTATGTAATTTTATGGTTTTTGTCCGTAATCTTATAGTATACGGTAGGCATGTTTGTTACGTTCGTATGATATCGCCTGCATTAATATGGTCAATGTCAATGTACACTTTCGCACCATGCTCTTTTGTAATTGCTGGCCATATAACCTAAGATCGCTGTCAACGGAACTTCCTAACAATGTAAAACAACCACCATATTGATCGTGATAACCTAACTTTTATTAGATATTAAGGATTTCCGAACGTACACTAACTTTGTTTTTAAAATTTGACCGATGAAGTTGCGCGCATGTTGCGCGCTTCGCTTTTGGGATGTCAATGACGGTTGGTTTGGTAGAATGTCAGGACCACAAACGATGGGATCGGGGATAAGAATTTAATGTATTTAGCTTGATTATTGTATATTAATGGGGTTTCCAATTATAAGTTGTAAACTTAATGGCTAAAGTATTTCACTATAGTTATTACTTTTAAGTTTTTAATGAAATCTCTAAGATTAACTTATTTATCTCATGTCTTGTATGTTGCGATAATACGACCTTTCAGCAGTGAATTGTTTCTGTGGTGTTTGATGAGGTAGTGTGAAAATACAAGGAGAAACAGTGACAAAACATGTGACGACTTTTGTTTACATTGTTAGGAAGTTCCATTGACAGCGGTTTTACCTAACACATGACATGTTCCGTTTCTCCCTTACACGTTTACTGCTCTGAGCAGTCGCCAACCAATTATGTGGCATAATAATGATTCCGAAACAATGAAGTTCCCACAGAAAACCAATTAATGGTAATTAGTATAAAAACTACATGGAGTTGAAGCCTTCAAATTTCTACATGGCTGCTATTTCGAAAAAGAAACAACCCCAGAAAAACTAACACAGCACCTAAAATCAATCTGCGATCAATATGAATACAGTGTTGAACAGATTACCTCAAAACACGAGTCGTACAAATCATTTAAGATTGGTATCCCCACAACAGTATTGGACAAGTTCAGTGAATCATCTGTGTGGCCACTCAACACCAGAATATCCAGATGGCAGCCCTTTCTCCGACCCAGGGCGAACAAGGCCCCCAGTCTATAAAGTGCCTGAAAAGACAACTAACTTTCATACCACGAAAATAATAAGTGTGATGCACCAAAACATAAACCGTCTCCAGAATAAAACCTACAGACTTGAGTGCGAACTTCAACTACGTGATCCAGCTGTAGACGTTGTGTGCCTGACTGAGCACTGGCTTAAGGACAATGAAATAGCATCTGTAAATATACATAACTACAGTCTACGTGCCCAGTACTGCAGGACATCGCGACAAGGGGGAGGTGCTTGTATCTACGCCAAAACTGACCTGGTAACGATGGACAGGAAAGAAATATCTGCCCTATCCGTGGAAATGAACATCGAAGTATGCGCCATTGAGTGCATCGGCACAAATCTTATTGTGGTGTGCATATATAGACCTCCTAACGGTGATGTACAAATATATTTATCGAAATTATCCGAAATATTGAGTATGCGAGCGATTCAAAATTACAATGTTTTACTAATTGGTGACATAAACATAGATTTAATGATGAAATGTAATCTTAATAAAAATCTCAATAATACTATTATGCAATTTGGATTTAGACAATTAATAAAAATACCTACTAGAATAAATAATCTATCTTCCACATGTATTGATCACGCATTTACTAATATATTGACGTGTAATATCCAAAATGTATTTTGTGATGAACTAAACCTGTCTGACCACTTAAGCATTAATGTAACCGTTAAAATAACCAAACAGGGATTACCGAACCAGCATATTTTAAGGAGGAATTTTACAAATACTAGTATATCTAACTTTGTAAATAATCTTGTACTTTATAACTGGAATCAAATTTATGACAAGTCTATATGTCCTGGCAAAAAAATTGAACTTGTTACCAATGTATTGAAACACTACTTTAATGTATGCTTCCCGCTTAAGAAAACATTGATAAGGAACAACAATTGTAATTGGGTTACTGACACGATTCGACAATTACGTTTTAATATTCATAAACTTAAACAAAATATATCACGCTACCCCCATGATACCGAGCTACGTTCAAAGTTATTAAATAACGAAACACTGTATTGGAAATCTTTAAGAGACTCACGTAGTAACTATTTAAATGATCAAATAGCAAACTCAAAAACCGATATGTGTCGCAGCATATGGCGTGTGATAGCATCTGAGACATGCAAAAACCGAAATGACAAAAATAGTGCGATAAACGTTCTTATCTCTAAGTCAGTGGGTGATACCGTAGACGCGAGGGCCGCCGACGCTGCCCGCCGGCTAAACCGGTATTATATACACGCAAACAAAAACAACGTTAAGCCGTGCGCGCATAATTCACTCGAGTACTTAGATAAGTACTTGCCCTCACCAATACCTAATTTTAAATTTGAACCGTACTCGCTTAGTGACATTATGAAGGCATTGAAAAAGATCAAGAGGAAACAATCTAAAGATATAAACGATATGTCCACCCGTGTACTTGACTACCTACCTCCAGTAGTCATATCAATCCTCCTTGCCTTATTAAATGAATGTATACATAACGGTATATACCCCGACGCTCTGAAGTTAATTAAAATACAACCTATTTACAAAGGCAAAGGCGAGATGGAACAGGAAAAAAGTTACCGGCCTATTTCTTTGATACCTGTCATCTCGAAAGTATTTGAGAGTCTTATGTGTTCCTCGTTGATGAATTATTTTAACAGTAACAAGTTACTTAACAAACAGCAATATGCCTATCAGCCCGGGCGGTCGACAGCTGATGCGGTGCGTGACGTCATGTCACGAACGCTGTCGCACCTCGAAGCCGGGCAACAGGTCGCAGCGATATTCTGCGACTTGTCGCGCGCTTTCGAGATGATTGATCACACTCTGTTGTTAGAAAAGTTGTCTCGGTACGGTGTAAAGGGTTCCTTTTTAGGCACTATAGGGTCATTTCTAAAAAATAGAAAGCAGAGTACGCATATCAGAACTTCACAGTGCAACCTGGAACAAATAGGTGATTCTTCTGTCCCTCAAGGCTCCACCATGGGAAATTGCTTGTTTCTGGTTCTAGTTAACGACGTCTCGACTGCCTGTCCGGATATTGAATTCGTGACATTTGCAGATGACACGTGCCTACTAGTGAGTGCCGATAACTTTGAAACTCTAAAAGTCAAGGTAAATAAGTCAATGTACCAGATATACCAGTGGTTTACCGCTAATGGAATGATGTTAAATGCAGAAAAAACAAACATAGTGCATTTTCAACTACGGCATCACAACAATAACCGGTTCGACATCATGCTCAACAACACTAAGGTACCTCAGGTAAACACGGTAAAATACCTAGGCTTCACTATCGATTCCGGACTAACATGGTCCCCTTACATTGATTCCTTATGTGATAAGTTATCTTCAGCTTGCTATGCGCTCTCAAGACTCGCACCAAGTTTGTCATTTCAAAATATTAAAAAGGCATACTATGGATATTTCCATACGCTACTTATTCAAGGAGTTGACTTCTGGGCCACCGCGGCCGATCGGGACAGGGCTTTCGTCATGCAGAAACGAGCTATTCGTATCATAATGAAAAAGGCATACGACTTCCCTGCTAAATGCCTTTTTAAGGAGTCTAAAATAATCACTCTGCCTAGTGTATTTATTCTAAGCGCCTGTAAACACGTAAGAGCAAACCTAAGTACATACACCACTCATTCCGGTACTCGTCGAAGTGATGTATTGGTGGTGCCTCGTTGCAGATTCGAAAAGACTCGAAAATCGCTCGCTGTCATGGGTGCAAGATTGTATAACTCATTACCGGTCGAGTTAAAACTAGTACAAAGCGATATTGTTTTTACAAATCGCCTTAAAACTTTATTATTAAACCTTGCCTGCTATTCAATCGACGAATTCTTCGAGTCGTGTAGCAGTAACCCAAAGCCATAAATAATCTAGATATAAACCTAATATCGTACTTGTGTCACAACTGCACGTGAATAGAAAGTACATGTATAAAATAATAATTAATACCGATGTACCTACCTGTATAGCGCCTACCTACCTAGTACCTATTCTAGTAAATTATAAATTGTAATTGTATTATAACTTGCTTATGTACCTACCTTTATTTTTTGACGTGTAAAATATTGTGTTTTATGAATAAAAATAAACTAAACTAACTAAAACTAATGAGATATATTTTCCCAGAGAATATGTTAAAGATCATAAATACTGAGTTGACATATTTATATGGACAATTGAATGATACCTTTTTGGGGAAAAGCTGCGTAAAATGTAAATATAACCTGCGAAGTAGCCTGTAATTACTAGTAAAAGGGCAGCCAATAAATAAGAGAAGTGATAATCAACCTGTCAGGTCACTGTTTGTGTTTACTTGACCCGGTGTGCGAATTGACATACCAAAACTGATGTTAATTTCTGTATGACATTTGTCAAACGTAGAGGATTTGGTATTGAATTAAAGAAATGCAAACGTATTTGAAAAAAACCGGCCAAGTGCGTGTCCGACCACGCATAATGAGGGTTCCGTACCGCACGGCACACTTCGGACTTTGAAAACGATTATTGCTGAAAATATTCAATTACTTAATCTAAATTTTGCTCAAGAAATATTTATGTTATTTCTAGAGACCTATCAGGTGATGTGCCACAAATAGATACATATTTAGCAAATTATCGGCATTTTGCTCACTTAAAGTTCACACTAGAACGGGACGGGACGATCTGTCAATTTCTATAGTAAGAATCTCGTGATAGCTCGGAGCCCTCGGATGTCACGTGATGTTTTCTATAGAAACTGACCGATCGGCCCGGTCCCGTCACGTCCCGTCCCGTTCTAGTGTGAACCATCCTTTACGGACCTTAAAAACACTATTTTTCATTTCGACGAGTCGTGCTAGACATACTGATGAAATTCGTTGGCAATATTTTAGCTTGTGCCTGTAAATGACTATCTTTCAACCACATATTTGTATTGCCAAACTTTTAGTGCATTCAGTAAGACTATCTGTTGCGTCAATCATACACGTCCTTTCATTTGTCTCGTCTACCCATTAGATTTGATTAGATGGATGGTGGCGATGGCGTGATGTTACCTAATATGCCTAAATACTAGCTTTCATCGTAGGTACACATTTAACTGGTTAAAAAAAATTACTATAAAAAAAGCCAACGTTTCTGGGCGTTTTTATTTTTTGTTGTAAAAAAATCATTTTTTGCTAAATTGGAAATATTTATTTGTTTTCTTTTCAGAATCGCGAGCTCTTTCAATACTAGTAGGAGAAAAAAGTGTCCCAAGATTTGTTTTCCATTTCGCCACCATTATTTCATAGATTTAGTATGGCGGTAGTGCAGAGTTTGAAAAATGTACGCTACGCGTACGGAAAAGGCCGATTTCTGCCCAAGTGTAGGCATAAAATGATGTACCTAACGCCCTTGATCGCATATTTACGTCCCTCGCGTCGCTTGCAGCTCGGGTCGCAAACATCTGCAATCTCGTCCTTTCTTTGTTTTACCGCACTAGTTAGGTAATGTACTATTTCGTTAAATTGCAACGGTTAACACTCACGTATTTTTATCACAATAGGCGTGACATGTTTCGACTGCATCGGTGATTTGAGTGATGCCCGAGCGGCGAGCCGCGAAGGTGACTTACACCACTGTCTGTCCGACGATGACGATGATGATGTCACGCCTATTGTGATAAAAATACGTGAGTGTTAACCGTTGCAATTTAATGTCAGTATGACTCACGAAAGTTTAAATTATAGTATTTTCGTTTATAATTAAGTAAAAAAAATAGCAGAGAAATAGCAGTTCCGACTCTTGACCTCTTACCTCAGTATTCGTGCTAATTGAACCTCACTTCTAATCTTTGCTTACCTACATTTCGCACGTTTCGCGATTTTTTGAAAGCCGTAGGTAATAAAATGACTAAGTAAGTAATGAAATTAAATTGTTAAGTTTTGTTTACTCAAATTTGACGAACGAGAACGACGTTACTTAATTTTGAGAGGTTGTTGTCGAAATTTTTCGATTTCATTAAGAATTTTGTTGCCATTTTGCCTACACGGATTTGTGGCACGTATTCGTACTTAGTCCTTGTAGGTACATAAGTATTTTAGAAGATATGTACCTATGAGCCAGTTTTTGGTTTTGATTATCAATTAATTGAATCGTCCTACTTAAAGGATGCCTCACACCGGGACGGGACGGGACGATCTGTCAATTTCTATAGAAATCATGTGATAGCTCGGAAGCCCTCGGCTGTCACTTGACGATTTCTATAGAAACTGAGAGATCGCCCCTTCCCGTCCCGTCCCGCCCCGTCCCGTCCCGTTCTAGTGTGAGTCACCCTTAAATCTTAATCCAGCAGCTATTTCGCCATTTTCTTAACTAACGTAACTTGATATACTTACTTAGATTGGAAAGATTGGGTTAATAGCTTGGCCAGGGTCTGTTCTTATCTGTGCATAGTCTCCCTTTCTTGGTATTACCATCCCAAAGAAAGGGATAAAGAGGTTTTGTTCTACTGTAACCGCGTTCACGGACGGCCAGGGTAGGTATACACCAGTACACTTTTTACATTTTCTAATACAACGATATTACTTGATCAGGCAAAGTTATACCTATTTGAGATTCTAAGTATACACCTATAGTCTAGTCTAGAGGTGAATAGATGGAGCCAGTTATTAACACCTTCGCTTCGGCAATAAGTTAACATCGCAATCAACCATTACTGTACCAGGCCATTTCCGCCTGGTAAGCAGCAAAGGTGGGGTTTGAACTATTGAGGCGTTTATCTTTATAATCTCTATTGCCTTAGAATCTTGTCTGAGCGTCTACCACGAACCGCGAACGAAAGTATACCTCCCTTTCGCACTTGTGATTTCTCACTCAAGTGCGACAGAGAGGTGAAACTTCGTTCGTGGTTCGTGGTAGGCCTTCTGTGCCTTAGAATGACACACCGACCTTCGACCACCAGCCGACCCGTGATCATGGCCACGGACCAACCACGTCGTCGTCAACAAATAAAGGAAAACAAATAAAATATCGACAAATAAGTAAACATAATAAACGGTAATTAGGCGTAAACTCAGTGTTTGTACTAAGTTTGTTTGTTAACTGTACTAACAACATTTCAATATTTACATGTCCTCTATTGCGCACACAGTATTTACATATAGGGTCTGTTCTTCGCTAAAGTGACCTTTGGTTTTAGTCTGGTTACTCAAAGTGGTTCAAAAACAGTGACTCTGACAGATTAGGCCAGTATAAACAATCTAATTTTTGAAATTAAACACTTTAGAACGGATTAATCGCGTTTATTAACACCATGACCCTATGTTTCGAGCCCTTTACAGCACTCGTTTTCACAGGGGATGATCACTGAGAGAATGCAAATTCTCCCCGTCAATCAAAAAAGTTACTTTTGCTAACACTTTTTTTTTGTTTTTATTTGGTGTTAATAAACGCGAGTAATCCGTTCTAAGGTGTTTAATTTAAATGAATTAGGGCCTACGCTAGCTGACGCCATACTAAATCCACCCGCCGCGTGCACCCGCTCCGTGCACGCGCGTTAGCTAGCGTAGGCCCTAACAATCGCGGTATAAGAAGACAATGCTATAATCTAATTATGTCTAGAATTATTATATTTAAATAAATTGTTGTAAAAACTACTTATCTAGAGAACCATGCAAGTAAAAAATGTGACGCGAGACCGGAGCGGGTCGGTTTAGTTAGGACTCGGAAATCTCGGGACGACGGTGTGTCTATGACAATTTTTACAGAATATGATGGAGTTAATCCATGTTATCTCTTCCAAAATAATGAAATGTCAATAATTTGAAGTGTTATTTTATACGTCAAAGTTCTATGAAATTAGAATAGTTAAGTATTCTAACTTTCACAGTCTCAGGGTGTCCTGAAAACCAGAGCGCCATAGTTCTAGTATAAGGTACCTGCGCCATTTAAGGCCCATTTTTTGCATAAATTCAATAAATAAAAAATAAAACATAAACTCTGAAATCAAACTTAATTAAGGCATTCCTTATTTATTTGTGAACAGGGTCAACATATAATTCAGTACGAAAATACAGATTTCTTAAGGAAAACGATCATTTTTAATAACCTTGAAAGTGGGCCTCTTTAGGAATATATGCGCTTATCATGGCCCTATTTTTAACTCTATAATTATAAGAGGTATCGAAACAAAAGTATGTTTAATTATAAACCTTAACCTATTATATTAGTTTCTGAGGTAAGCAGTCTCTTGCAGTAAATATTTTGGTCATAATTAAACCGTGGGCCATCTTAGGCTTAACAAAACTTAATCTACTAATAAACCATAAAAACTCTTCATAAAATACTAAAACAACACTTTTCTTCTGCTTATTCTAACATCAGTTGAAACTTAAACATGGAATATTTTTTCTAAAATATAAACAATTTTTTTAAATATTTTTTATGGGCCTTATTAGGAGTATCAAAAATAGTTCCGTAAATACTTAAGTACTTAGGTACAAAAATACAGTCTTAGCTGCAATCGGGGCACTGGAATTCATCCACGTAGTTTTTAGTGAGGCCCACACATTCCTCGCGGTCACACTATCGCACTGTCTCATATCTGCTACTCATTCAAGTTTACACCCGGTTCAAGTTCTCCGGGCCCTCTTGGGAGAACGTCAGGTGGACCTTAATAGGTGTTTTTCTCAGCAGCGAGCATTCTTTCTATAAAATGAAAATGAACAAAAAATACAAACAACACTTACCTTTATGGGGTCGCCCATGAACCACAAACAAACTTATTGTTTAAAAGAAACGCTAAATCTCTTTGATTTTCTAAAGAAATACTATAACTTAAGTGACTGATAGGTTATAACACGCGAGCCTGTTGCAACTTGGCTGACAAAGTGAAGACTCCAGTAAAAATGGTCGGGACTACAGTTTGATATGAACTAGAACTTATGTCTATGGTACTAATCGAACATTGGCGTGCAAATTCAGGTTCACTCGAACGCTCTAAGTATGAAATTTTGAAAGTGGGCCATGTTAAGGAATGGGCCATCTATGGTGCAAGTACCTTATATGGGTATTATCTTAGCCATCGGTATATGCTGAGTGGCATCCTTTTTGGTTCTCTCATATTTAGTATGAGATGTAAATAGATTAAGTTTTTTATTGTGAAACAAATAAATAACTTATATTCTATATAGCTTGGTTGAACTTTATCCCGGAGATACCGGAGATTTTTATGTCCATATGTTCACCGATCACTCACCATACATAAAAATAACAAAAAAGATTCCGACGAATTGAAAACTTCATTTTTTGGAAATCGGTTAAAAATAAAGCCAAATGCACAAACCGTTGCGGACTAATAATGACTGATCATTAAATATCTATTTAATTGAACCTTGCGTATAATTAAACATTTACCCTCGTGTTCATTGGAAGAGCTCACGCGAAACCTAATTCTTTCCCACTTATTCATTGTCTGTGATTTATGCATTGGAAATTTTCTCAATATTTTTTATTCTTGTTAACCTAAAAGGTTGTGAGAATTTGCACAACCTCCCAATCAATGCCTTACCTCATTAATTAGTAATTATCACAAAAATAAATATTTTGAGATTTAGGAATGGCTCACACGAGAACGGGATGATCTGAAGGCCTAGTATAAAAATTGTACGACATTAACTCCTCGACCGCGTTAGCGTATCGGGAGTTCAAATTATGTTTGCCGTTTATTTAAATCATCCGGCAACTTTCATATTTTGACCCCTCGATACGCTAACGCGGTCGAGGAGTTAATGTCGTACAACTTTTATACTAGGCCTTCAGTTTCTATAGAAAACGTCACGTGACATCCGAGGGCTCGGAGCTATCACGTGATTATTTCTATAGAAATTGACGTATCGTCCCGTCCCGTCCTGTGCGATGTGAGTCATCCTTTATGAGAGTTTATAAATGTAAAAGGCGACACAATGGTACGATGGTATTTCATCACTTAAAATACAAATAATTACCTACCTATTTAATTATAAGTCAGATAAGCAAAGTACGAAAGCTAGCGCAATATTTTATAGGTACTAAAACCAAAAAGAAGCTAAAAGCTAAGAAATCCATTACTATTGAATAGTTATAGTTTATTCTGTTGTTATTTCCAAAGACTTTATTTAGCAAGACAGACACCAGTCTCATTATTCAGAGGCCATAAATCCTGTCGGCAGTCCGTCACGTGCTTGTCTTGTGTCATCGAAGAAAGCTGATTGTCATGCAGATTGAAAACTATCAATGTCGCGATTTATTAAGCTGCAAGTTACTGTTTGGGTGTTTGCTTCTCTGTCCATGTTCGGTCGTTAGAAAGAGATGCAAATAAGTCCAGAAGAGGATTTCCTAATATGTAATAACCTCTTCTTTTGACAAATAGGGATATGAAGACCCCGAGAATTAACTATATGGAGACTATATTTAAGAGAGGTATGGGCACAGCGGATGCATATCGTTTAGTGTGGTAGGGCACAGCACAACGAATGTCATCTCGCTCAAATCTGGAGCAGAGCCCATCTGGGGAAGTACCTCCACCTTACAGAAAACCGCAGTTAAATAACACTAGACCCTACTCATAGTGTTGTATTTCTGTTGGTGAGTAAGGTCGCCAGAGCTCCAAGAGGATTCACTGTGTTGACAGCTGGGGACCCACGGAGCAAAGCTTGCCTCTAGCTGTCAACACAGCGAATCCTTCTTTTTTGAAGGGTCGGCTACGCGCATGTAACACACCTGGAGTTGTAGGCGTCCATATGCTACGGGGACCGCTTACCATCAGGCGGGCCTTACCGTTACTTTTTGTTACCGTCGTAGTATTTAAAAAAAATAGATGATCCATTGCATGTATCAGTTTTGGTACGCCGAACCGCATTTTGGACTATTCTGGTGTCGAAACTCGGTTTTCTTTCAGACATTTTCAGGGTTCAAATAGGGCAAAAGGCAAAAAACGGAGCCCTTAAAGGGATCACTTTGTTGTCCGTTCATTCGTCTGTCTGTCCTTTATTTATCTCGTGTACGCATAGAGGTACCAAGTTGAAATTAATAGTTTCCACATAGGTACACCGGTCTGCATCATCACATTTTATAGCCACCCCATATGGGTAGTATTTTAATGTTAAGATTATTCTGTTACGTGTCCCACGTTAAACCACATGATTATTCATGTTATTCAGTTAATATTGTATATGTATAAAGTAATTACTGAGCAGCAATAAATCCTCGTGGTAGTTAGTCGTCAACGTGCCTGATGATCGAAAGCTAATTGTCATGCAGATTGCAGACCATCAGGCGCCACATTAAAACGGTTAACCCGGGGGAAACGAACCTTCAATATGAACCAGCTTGGATGACTCTGTTGGATAGTCTATGGCACACCTTTATATGAAACTAGCAACCCGCCCCGTTTTTGGACAAACGAAAAAAACTGCATGAAAATCCGTTGAACCTTTTGGCCGCCGGACCCTGCCCGCCAAGACGCTCACTCACACGCCAGAGCAAATTTTAAGTAAACAACTAATAAAAAGTTTAGGGATTGCAAATAGTGATATCGATATTCATAATTAAAGGTGGAATTCTTCTCAATTTGGCTTTTTTTATTTCCAAACTTAGATTTCTCTCAAAATTTCTAAACTAAACAGATTTACTATACAAGAAAATGTTGAAAATAAAGGACTTTATCATGAAAAACAACAACTAAACATTATCGAATCATGAAGTAATATCACCGCCCTAGTCTGTACGAGTAGTCTTCTATACATGTCAACGGCGCGCATGGCTCGTCTTTAGTTCCGACTGACAAATACTGTTTACGCGCGAGTTAAGTAATAATAGCGTCTGAGTCAACGGCATAAGCGCTTGTCGGTACGTAAACTTTATAAACCATAAGATTAGAGACGCGCATCGTGTCTCGATAAATTTACATACTTACTTACCGGAGGATTTTCGGAGAAAACTAAAAGGTGGATTTATTAATATATATATATACAGTATGTATCAGAACGAAAGGCAAAAAAAGAAAGTCGTTAATGTTTAGATCATAAATATGAGCATGGTACTTACCTAATTCATCAAAAATACGACAGGTTTTACGTGAGGTATAAAAATATACATTTATTATTATTGTTTTGCACCTCCCCTGTATTATTTGTTAACAATCTTATAAATGACATTTCTTAAATTAGCAACTGACAGACAGGCGTCAAACCTTGTTGAAATTTGGAATTTTACCTAGTTACAAACAAATAGTTAACAAAGCGCTTGCGCTTTGCCTATGACTACAGCCATTATTAAAATAATTACCTAGGTTACTTATAAACAGAACTCAAAGCGCATGTGCTATGACATAACAACGTTAATGTTGATTAGTTGCCCCTAGCTACATATCAACAGTACGCAATACGCATGCACTGTCGAAAATCAAAAACGTAAACAAACCCTATAGGATGTTACAAAAACCATTAACCGACTGCAAAAATATGGTCTTCGAGTAATTCAGTTAGTAATTTTATGCCATAAAACATGTATTTAGGCACGTCAAATGCACGTCATTACATTGTACTCGAGTTCCCCGTCAACCAGTTTTAAGGTTTGCTCTTCGTTGTGATACATACTGTATATATCGGTTATATATATATATATATATATATATATCGAGTTAAAATGTAGACCTCCGCTGTCACTGCGGTCAATAATTTATTCGGCAAATAAACCGCAATGGTCAATTTACTGAAGAAACTGCCTAAACTTTATTCATTATTATGCCTTTTTTTTCGACATATACCTACTTACTACGAGTAGTTACCAACAATTACTATAATTGACAATTAAATGTTTGAACGCTTAAATAAAACCAGATTCGTGAAAACATATTCATTTTAAAAACTTGCACATCAATTGAACTTTCCCATCCCTAGCTGTCTTTTATACATGCCTACGGCGACAGTGACACGGAAAAATGTAGAAATTATAAGCATATTTTTTAAATCCTTTATTATGAAACAATGGATTCATATACCTGCTTAAAAAGTAAATGTATGAAAAAACAAAGGGTCAACAAGTTGACACGAGTACAAAATAATTTTTAAATTCTATTATTTTACCATTTAGTAAGCGGTTGAAACTTTGTCTTCTATACAAGACGACGGCGTTAGTGTATCGTACTATCGTTGTCTAGTATAGGTGACAACGGCGGTCAAAGGGAGATCTAAGCATACACATGGACAGACAGAGGTTCTTGTAAAGAGTAAAGGATAATTAAATATTATTGTGGGTTATCCCTAAGAGATAGACATATACCATCTTGGACTTTCTTGTAGAATATTTTTAAGGTGTACAATAGTACTGTAGTACATTATTTTGATCTATCTCGTAGGGTTCAGCCAGCGTTTGTAATGTAAACGCAAAAACATATATTTATTTGCGACATCACATTAGAAATATCTAAAATTATATTTATATACTCTATTATATTAAAATTCAGTGTAGGACCTCTTGACACTTTTCGCAAGAATCCCCGACATATACCACGAAAATCCAACACAGGAAGAGTATCATGTTAAAAACCACCGAAAATGGATCAACTCACTTCTATTTCTCGTGACAATTGTCATTAAATCTTTACCAATAAATTTCCTAATTATTGGCAATGATGATTTTATTTGAAGTATCAAGGTGGTGGCAAATAAGCACATATCCCGCCTGACGGTAAGCGGTTTCCGTCGCCAATGCACGCCTGAAGCGCCCGTAATTCAGTAATTCTAGGATTCAACAGTTAAAAACTGACACCACTAGAATAAAACGATATACCATGATTGTGAATGGGCACTCTAGGACACGCCAGTGCAATAAATGAACCGCTTAGTGGTCAATGATGTTCCCGCTGACACGGATCCAGCAAGGCCGAGTCACTGCCACGTCGCCACCACACGATTCACGCCCGTATGCATTAATGCATACCAGCGATAGTTGCATAACATGTAATGTTTGGCAATGTCGCTTGCAATGCGCACGGAATACCGATTGAAGTTATGTCAGAGGTAATTGTTTAACTTGGATTAATTGGTAGGTCGAGAATGTCTTCCTCTATACATAGTATCAAGTCTTTTGTACGATGGATTTACTTTTGTGCCTGTTTAAGGATGACCCACACTAGCACGGGACGGGACGGGGCGGGACGGGAAAATCTGTCAGTTTCTATAGAAAGAATCATGTGATAGCTCAGATCCCTCGGATGTCACGTGACGTGACGCTTTCTATAGTTTACAGATTTTCCCGTCCCGTCCCGTCCCGCCCCGTCCCGTCCCGTCCCGTCCCGTCCCGTCCCGCCCCGTCCCGTCCCGTCCCGTGCTAGTGTGAGCCATCCTTTATCCGTGAAAAATATTGGATAGTTCTCAATATAAATAGTAAACAACTTTCAACATTCAACATTCAATATTCTTGGCACTATGCCACAAGGCACCGAGCTGGAACGTCTGGAACCAGCTTAATTTATTGATAAGTTTAATTATTTTTTGTGGTTTATGGTAATGTAAATATTTTTTTAACAAATATTAACTTAGGGGCATTAATATATATTAATGTCCCTAAGTTAATATTTCTTAAAAAAAAAGGTAGGTACTTATGTAAAATAGGTGATTTCAGAAGGATTATGGACCATCATGGATCATCAATTCATCATGGATGGCCCATTGTGTGGAGCGCTTAGAAATGCTTACTTACTTAAATAATCCTTCTGAACTTACCTCTTTTACATGTTAAAAAAGCCTTAAACAAGCAAAACAGTTTTCACATAAAATACTGTTCAAACAATCAGTTTACATCAATAAAACAAACTAAAAGCTATTTACGAAACAAATGCCTATACAAGGTGGGAATAAATAAATATTAACTATCACTTATACAACGTGTGCCGATGTACGTGAGATAGGTACGCATTTTTTGGGTTACTGAGTATGGTGTCACTGTTGCTATGGTAATAAAGATTCCGTATGTAATTGGAGGTACTTTTTGTAGTTATTTGTGATGTGTAAACGCCTATTACTTTTTTGCGTGTCGGATAAATTGGCGTTTAACGTTTAGTGTTAATATCCGTTGTTGATAATATAATGATTGAATGAATGATAACGGTCTCTCGTAAATTATTGTTTTAAACCGTTGGCGTTCGAGAGCAATGGGTGCTGGTGCTCCGTCAACACTTTTTCTGGGTCAACTTGCGTTCCTCGTGCAGAGGCTGTCCTCTGCGGATCAACGCGGCAACGCGGCGAGCGTAATGGGCACTTTTGCGCCGGGAGCGATGCAGGGGGACTTACGTGTGTAATTTTACGAACTTTTAACCTATACGTAGTACATATACCTACGTAGAAAATTTGACTCTTTGTCAATATGACAGAGTTAAATTTAAATTGGCAAATTTTGATATTCGGTCGTCAGGAGGTGTTGTATTTTTTTTATGTTAAGTGTGACTGTGTGTTTTAAGTAGGAAAGTTTTTATTTTTATTTTGACTAAGGTGTTAGTTGTATTTTATGGACGTAAATAAATCATATATATGAAATAAACAAATAAATACTTAAAAATAAAATATGATAGCGGTTTTATTTTGTTCTAAAGTAACGTGTGTATTTAAATTGTTAAAACTACTAAAGAATTTGTAGGTATTGATTCAGAATTTCAGATTCTGTGTGACTCTTCTCGAATTCCAATTTTTTTTGCAGACCATTACATTATTCTTCTCCTTCTTCCTGGCGTTTTCCCAGTTTATGTCACGGATCAGGGAGCCTGGGGTCCGCTCTGGCAACTAATCACAAGATTTAGCGTAAGCGCTAATTTTACGTAAGCGACTGCCTTCTGATCACCCAACCCAGAGGGTAAACTAGGCCTTATTGGGATTAGTCCGGATTCCTCATTTCCAATGTCCCAATGTTTTCCTTCGCCGAAAAGCGATTGGTATATCAAATGATATTTCGTATAAGTACCTAAAAACATTACATTATTCGCCAAAAAATTGGGTCTTTTATCGTTGATTGTCCCTATCTCAGTGTAAAAAACATTTGAGAGAAAGGCAATTCTTAGTTTTAATGTACCTACCTAGTCTAGTATTGTTTTAGTGTACTTACTTAATATTTTTGCATTTCATATTAGTTTCTCTATTTTAATAAAAAGGTATTCTACACTATCTATCTGATAAAATTGTTAAAAAAACCGGCCAAGTGCGAGTCGGACTCGCCCACCGAGGGTTCCACACAAAGGATGGTCCCCCTCCCCATTTGGTGGTACGGAACTCTCAGTGTACGACAATTATACGGCTTTATGCCGAATTTCGTGATTCTAGGTCAAAGGAAAGCACCTATTGGACATTTTTATTCCCATTGCAAATGTATGGGAAATGCGACATAAATGGCCGTATCTTTTGATTGCGTTTTGGTTTTTTTACAGCTTCAAGGGACCGCAGATTTGTGTATGTGGTATTAACTTTCAACTTGCTACCTTTAGGTACGCGTTCCCGAGATAAAGGCTCTTGACAGACAAACGGACGGACGGACAAAGTGATCCTATAAGGGTTCAGTTTTTTCCTTTTGAGGTAAGGAAGCCTAAAAATATTAAAAAATAATGTTCATGCAGATGACAGAAAAATGACGTCAAACTTCATTCATCCTGTTTTATGTTTGAAAGAATAATGCTGTCATATGTATACGTTAGTTAGACATTAGAATCGAACGTTGAAAGACTTTATCTGTCATTAACTCATTTCGTATTAAAATGTCCGGTGTGTTTATACAGGGTGTAATCGTTAAGTGTTTACAGGCCATAATTCCGTAAATATAGCAGATATCAGAAAACTTCTAACTGATATCGAAAGTACGTTACCCAACGAGTAAAATTACACTAATAACGTTTTTGAAATAAAAGCAGAAATATCCCAAATATTAACTTCAAACCCTTCCATACATTTAGTAGGTAACCGTTCATTCAAAGACTAGTTTATTTTTTCATTTAGGAATAAATTTTAAATTAATTATTTCATGAACGGTAGTATTATTATTTTATTACAATATTCGTACAAATAACGAATCTCTAACAGTTTTATCTCTTACGACACCCGACATTCTTTAAGGCTGTAAGTCGTCATACTAAATGTATGGGAGCGTTTTAACTTAGTATTTTTAATATTACTTTATCTATTTAGAAAATGTTATTATTGTAATTTTACTCGTTGGGTAACGTACTTTCGATATCAGTTAGAAGTTTTCTGATATCTGCTATATTTACGGAATTATGGCCTGTAAACACTTAACGATTACACCCTGTATACGTCATTATGACGAAACCGGCATGAAAATTACGGGAAATAAGTTGTACTATCGTAACAGATATGCCTACAGGTACCTATGATTAGAAATACGTTTTATGTAAACAATATATGGCAATACCACTGTCAAAAACTATTACTTACGCGATCGTCATGGTAATTCGGCCGTGTTAATGGATTCCACACTTACCTATACGTTTAATGCATACGCAATCGGGGTTTCTTTGGTAGATGTCCGACCGCCTGTTTAAACCTTCATTATGTCGCGGAAACTGTTATTTAACTGTATGTTTTCCAACGCTCTTGTCATTGACTTTATGTTATTTGTAATTTCTTGTCTACCGCCCTTAATACCCAATTTAAGCTTGTACTGTTAATGTCTATTTGGTTTTAATAATACCATAAGATTATCTATTCAGAATAGTAATACATAAATACATAAGAAAAATAAACTTTCCTCGCATTTTTCATTTGTTTTCTGCCAGTAAATACGAATGAATCTGACGGCGAAATTTTATACATTTTTAAATTAAGATACAAAACAAAGGAAAGTTGCGAACCAAGCAGTGAAAAAATCTGTCTATGGATACACGGTAGTGTTAGTAATGATGGCACAAAGTTCGTTTGGGTTTTTTTAGTCAGTGTATTTTGATGTCAATGGTGCAGCTTATTCTATGGACGTCTAGGATTTTCATACAAAATACGAAAAGTCCTTTTCCCAGACCTAATATTTCCTCCGTAGGTTGTTACAATACAGTAAACGTACCCACTGCCTCGCCGCCGTCCCAATACACGCCATATTTAAACTTATGTCAATGCCAATAGAGGTGACAGCCGGGTGTCATCTATTGGGCACTAGGGTGTCGAGCACTCAGACGGTTATCTTAGCTACGTTTCGTTGTCAATTTTGATCGTTATCTATCGCATTGAGTATTGTTCTAATTTCAAAATAATTGTTCCAGTGGACACTACGCTACCCGCCACGGAAGTCGTACGTCCGACGCCAGCGCACTATTCCTGGCAGCACACCATTCTTCTGTGAAGATTCAGTCGCCTTCGGCAAAAGTCGGCAACCTCCGACGTCGGTTCATCGATTGCGACCGGGGGACATCGACGTAGTGGCTGCTTTAGGTCTGTATTAGAACTACTAGAGCCATCCCTGTCTCACTATTCTACCACTCGGTGGCGTTCGACAAGAGTCAGCAACCTCTACCGTCATTCCACCGGCTCCGGCTGGGTGCTTTAGATCTGTATTAGAACTACTAGAGTCATCCCTGTCACGCTATTCTACCACTCGGTGGCGTTCGACAAGAGTCAGCCACCTCTGCCGTCATTCCACCGCCTCCGGCTGGGTGCTTCAGATCTAGGTGGCGGTCAGAAAGAGTCAGCAGCCTCCGACGTCGGTTCATCGATTACGAACGGAGGATAACGACGTTGTGGCTGCTTTAGGTCTGTATCACAACTATTAGATCCATCCCTGTCACACTATTCTACTCGTTGGCTCCACCTGGCTGCTTTAGATGTAACTTAATGTTTGACCTACAAATCTGTGTTTTAGGTGACTCACTTGTGGCTGGCAGTGGTGCGTTGGAGGAGTTTGCCCTCGGTGCATTTGTGGAGTACAGAGGGGTTTCCTGGTGTGCAGGTAAGATTAATGTCGATTAGCCGTAAACATTATTCATTACATTATACAGTTGGTAAAATGGAAAATATCGGAATTAGCTAAAGGAAGTGCAAGGGTTTTTTGTTCTGATATTTTTAATGTTGTAATTTTACGAGTACGAGCATAAAAATTATATGGATTTATATTATAAACAAAGGGATGGAATTGCTCCACTTAACAAATTTCATTTAGGGGCAAAGTTATAGAAAGACTGGGTTAAGGTGCCCCTAAGTTCAAGCTTATATATGTGTCTCAAATTTTTTTTGTGCAAGTGTCGCATAATGACTAAATAGTTGTTCTACTAACTACCAATATACGTGTCAACAAGCTGGTTAGTAGTTACATATCAAATGTAAAAATAGTTTAGTGATTTAAAAAATGGATCACCTTTTGGGGCAAAGTAGCACCATTTCACGATACCTCTAAAAAGCCCGAGACTTGCCATAGTTGCGATCTATCAATCCCTGCAATTGAATGGAACAAAGTTGAATACGCATAAATATACTTCATCGGTCCATCGAGCCAGCAATCTCAGCATTCACAGCATTCACGACTATCCCTAAGGGACAATCACTCGATGAGCCATAATCAGAGGAAGAGAACACTAAAATGTCAAGACTAACGTATATTGCAGTTAACACCATTACGGTATTGCCCCGGGTATACGCATAAGTATTACGTACACCAGGATGGTTGAATTTGCATTTCAAATTGCATCAGATGATTTTTAACGCTCTGTTAAATCTTAAAAATGCAAATGGTGATTATAGTTGTACGGAGTGGAGGCCTACAATTAAATGAGCCATTAGTTATGATATTTTTTTAAATATTTGTTTTTGTACCATGCCGCGGGGGGAATATTTATTTTAAATTGTATTTTATTTTAAGATGATGTATTTTGTTGATATTTGGAATAAATTTTATCATTTCTAAAAATTACTATAACCGTGTACTTATGACTAAACGCAGATGGCGCTGAAATTGTTTCAAACGCCTATTACCACCTAATAGGTAAAAAATAAGCCACAGACTACAGACTTGTTTGTTTTAAAGACCCAAATCAAGTGCGAATTTCATATTTCATTATTTTACTGTCCAAGTGTCCATATACTTAGTACTGCCTACAATTTAATGGATTCATCTGTATATTTAAATGGATAGGAATAACACGTCCGAAAAAATACTAACCTAACCTAACCTACAAAATGCTAAACGTACTGACTGAAATACTAACTTTGCGAATGCTCATTTACTTACTACCAGTATTTGACGCAGTACAGTTAGTATTCTATTCGCACGTGTAGTATTTCTGGAGCCGGTTTATTATTTTCCATTATGTATGAATGAATGAAAGACTTTTATTTGTGACATCACAGAAAAACAACAAGAAATAAACAAGGCATACAAGGATTAGGATGTGTGTGCAATATGCATCACAAAATGGACCTAACACAGCATATTGCCAGCCAATAAGCCGGCGCTGGTCTTCCGTAGGGCCAATTCAGTGATGCTACGACAGATAACACATAAAGCTACAAACAACATTACTAACCGGAATAAGAATAAAAACAATTCTCTCTACAAAAACACAATCCAAAAACGAATCACATCTAATAAACAAACACTGAAAAAACTTATATTTATGAAAACATATGTTTATAAATGTTTTGTTATTATGAAAATTAGACATAACCTTACTTTGATTTACAACCACTGTTTTATATAGTCTAGATTTCTTGGAATGTGATATATTTAAATAAATTAAATACCTAAGCTTTATCCTCGACTGTTGTAACATTATAATTAATTATGCTTCTTTTATTTTTATTTAGTTAACCTTGCTTTATGCTAATGTTGTACAACATTCTTTTTTTACGATGCACATTGCACAATTGCACATGCAGTTATTGCATTACCTTTTTGGACGCCACGACACCGATATAAAATGGGTTTAAAATATTTCGCTATTGTTTGAATTATCTTTAGCCTGAGAGCTACCCGATATAGCTCTATAGTTATAAGAAAAAAAATTTTTTTTTTCAAATGAAACATACTTATGTACCTACATTAGTATAAGGTTATTTTTTTAATAAAAAAAACTTATTGATGGCAAGAGGACTTTATTTAAGGATTACTCACATTAGGACGGGACGGGATGGGATGGTACGGGGCGGGAAGGGACGTGGCGGGATGGGATTTATACACTTAAAAAGAATCACGTGATAGCCCGGAGCCCTCGGATGTCGCATGACGTTTTCTATAGAAACTGACACTGACTGATCTTCCCGTCCCGATCCGTCCCGTCCCGCTCCGTCCTGTCCCGTTCTAGTGTAAGTCATCCTTTAATAATACACGACAAACCACCAAGCAAATACAAAATCATAAAAAAACTACCTGCAATTAAATAAAATGCTCCAGGTCTTCACAACAAACCCTGTCTTGTTGTAAAGACCTGGACCATTTTTTAAGGCAGAAGGCTGGATAGCAATACTATTATGCTGGGCAAAACAGTGGCCAGCCCTCTGGTTACCAGAAGAAAAGTATACTTACGTAGGTAATATTTTACTGGCTTCCGGAACCAGAAATCGCATTCAAAAATAGGTTCTTATTGCTTATAAAATTATGACACTATAAGTTGACACGCAACGTGTACTGGAGACAAAACCATGTTTCCAATAAATAATACTTCTGATGCATTGATCAACTTTCAGGAGGTGAAGGCACATGGCGAGAGTACCTCACCCTCCCCAACATCCTCAAGGTGTACAACCCTGGCCTGCGAGGCTACTCCACCGGCACGGGCGAGTGGCTGGAGCGCAACGCTCGCATGAACGTAGCCTTCCCCGTCGCTTCCGACCAGGACGCGCTCAAACAAGCCAAGGTGTGTATACAACAACATCCTCCAGGTGTACAACCCTGGCCTGCGAGGCTACTCCACCGGCACGGGCGAGGGGCTGGAGCGCAACGCTCGCATGAACGTAGCCTTCCCCGTCGCTTCCGACCAGGACGCGCTCAAACAAGCCAAGGTGTGTATACAACAACATCCTCCATGTACAACCCTGGCCTGCGAGGCTACTCCACCGGCACGGGCGAGTGGCTGGAGCGCAACGCTCGCATGAACGTAGCCTTCCCCGTCGCTTCCGACCAGGACGCGCTCAAACAAGCCAAGGTGTGTATACAACAACATCCTCCATGTACAACCCTGGCCTGCGAGGCTACTCCACCGGCACGAGCGAGGGGCTGGAGCGCAACGCTCGCATGAACGTAGCCTTCCCCGTCGCTTCCGACCAGGACGCGCTCAAACAAGCCAAGGTGTGTATACAACAACATCCTCCATGTACAACCCTGGCCTGCGAGGCTACTCTACCGGCACGGGCGAGGGGCTGGAGCGCAACGCTCGCATGAACGTAGCCTTCCCCGTCGCTTCCGACCAGGACGCGCTCAAACAAGCCAAGGTGTGTATACAACAACATCCTCCATGTACAACCCTGGCCTGCGAGGCTACTCCACCGGCACGGGCGAGTGGCTGGAGCGCAACGCTCGCATGAACGTAGCCTTCCCCGTCGCTTCCGACCAGGACGCGCTCAAACAAGCCAAGGTGTGTATACAACAACATCCTCCATGTACAACCCTGGCCTGCGAGGCTACTCCACCGGCACGAGCGAGGGGCTGGAGCGCAACGCTCGCATGAACGTAGCCTTCCCCGTCGCTTCCGACCAGGACGCGCTCAAACAAGCCAAGGTGTGTATACAACAACATCCTCCATGTACAACCCTGGCCTGCGAGGCTACTCTACCGGCACGGGCGAGGGGCTGGAGCGCAACGCTCGCATGAACGTAGCCTTCCCCGTCGCTTCCGACCAGGACGCGCTCAAACAAGCCAAGGTGTGTATACAACAACATCCTCCATGTACAACCCTGGCCTGCGAGGCTACTCCACCGGCACGAGCGAGGGGCTGGAGCGCAACGCTCGCATGAACGTAGCCTTCCCCGTCGCTTCCGACCAGGACGCGCTCAAACAAGCCAAGGTGTGTATACAACAACATCCTCCATGTACAACCCTGGCCTGCGAGGCTACTCCACCGGCACGGGCGAGGGCTGGAGCGCAACGCCAAGCCAGAGAATTGATAAGACTTATGATTATAAATGTTTTCTTTTTGCTGAACTTATTTTATACCTACTACCTAAGTATCCTTTGAATCAGTAAATGTTTAAATGTATAAAAGCGCTTATATTTATACTTTTATACACCACAATGGTGAGAAATAAAGACAAAGTGGAATAATTTACCGCCTATGCGGATACGAAGAATAGTAGTGGAAGAATTCGCAGGTAACAGGTAAGTCTCGGTAGCTCTGTTGCAGAGATGGGGTATATCCTAGAATCATGAGTTCAAGTGTCGCTCGAGGTGGTGAATTTTTCCGCAAATATTGCTGTTTTTACAAGTTTTCTAGGGAACTTAGCATGTACACACATTATTCGCGGATCCATTAGCTGTGTTCATAAACGATACGTTTGTCGTCTACACATAATAGTTTCTTACAAAAGAGCCCATTAGCGGACACTAGGTCAGCTCACGAAATCCATACAATTCGCCCGACCCATTTATCCGCAATTTGGCTAGACCGTTTTGCGGGGACATGTGATTTACCATTGTGTTGTGTGGTCGAACTTTTGTAAGTGGAATCGAATGTCAGTATTTTTTTTTGTGATGAAAACGTTTACGAAATGAAGATAGTATAACAGACAGGCAGACTTGCAAGTAGGTACCTAAATTCATTAACTTAACTCGTCAGATTTTTTAACTTGCATACGCCTCTGGGATTGCGGAACAGTGTTTATGGAATTATTTTTCTAACTAGATTAATACATGGTCAGGATAGGAGCAATAAATTTAATAGTAGACAGTACTCCCCAATCTGAACAACGTTTGTTCAACGACTCATTGAAGTATATTGTACTACGTAGTAATAATAGCTCAATGCAACGACTTTGAAAAATAACGTTTTATTTGATTTTTATTACACGTTAAAGTTTGTTAGAAGACGCAATGTACTGCGTATTTTGTCACTTTTGTACTATGACAAGAGACTTCTATTAGGCTGATGTTAACGTACATTGAAAATACTATTTAGTTTGTATGAAAACGTGAAAACCTACAGAATACATAATTTTTAAAAGTCGTTGAACAAAAGTGGTTAGGTTTGAGGAGCACTGCATACGATTAAATTTATTGCTCCTGTTACAGGAAACATGCTGTATATAAATAATGTAATATTATGGGGCAATCTTACACAAACCAATCTAGTCTCACTGAAAATTCAATAAGACTTGTGTTATGTATTGACTTATGGGTACTGACTTTCCAAAGTGCTTAGGAAAGGTCTTCTAAACAGGTAAGTTATATAACTTTTATAAACTAAACTCATATATGTAAACATAAATATTGTAAACATAGGAGACCGTCATAAATTAATGGCCGTCATATATAAGATCCTAATTCAACAGATTTTCGTGAGTGAGGTTTCAATCGAATGTTTTTACCTATGACTAATAGACTTAGATCTAACTAAAGAAGCAGGGTTTTCAGACGTTTGTTCGCAAACTTATCTATATAGATAAGATAGATAAACTTATCTATATAAAAAATTTGATAGATAGATACATTTATTTCTTAATGAAAATTACACGGTATTTACATGAATTAAAACTCCTGTGTGCTTACCATTAGTTGCAGGCGAGGCGTTAGAGACTGAGCGATTCTAAAGTATATCTATTTTGCTCCTACCACTACTCTGGCAGGAGCGAGACGGACATAATTTAGAACAGAAATCATTGTAAACGCAATGACACTGGCAATACTTTAAATCGCGCAGTCGCTATCGAGTCGTGGTTAAGTTAAACTCATTGCTTACCAACTTACCACTAGTCAAAAGAGGTGATGGATCGCTAACACGATTCCAAAACCTGAAACATTGGCAAAGAAGCGCACATGCGAGACGACCGATTCATCGTACGTAACTAGTTTGTTTTGTTTTCATTCGGTGATTCATGGACGCAGTCAGTCATGATTTGGGTTATTAGAGCGATTGTGGCTAATAATACTCATGGACGAGTTAAACACGAGGACTGGAGGATTTCGACGTACCAACAATGACATCATCATCATCATCATCATCATTTCAGCCGAAAACATGCACTGCTGGACATAGGCCTCCCCCAAAGATTTCCACAATGACCGGTCCTGCGCCACCCGCATCCAGCGGACTCCTGCGACCTTCACCAGGTCATCACTCCACCTTGTGGGGGGCCTACCCACGCTGCGCCTTCCGGTACGCGGTCGCCACTCAAGAACCTTTCCGCCCCAACGGCCATCGGTTCTATGTGCAATGTGCCCCGCCCACTGCCACTTAAGTTTAGCGATTCGGAGAGCTATATCGGTTACTTTGGTTCTGGTGCGGATGGTCACCAACACTGACACTTGGATGTGAATTTCCGCGGGTTTGTCATTTCCTTATTTGTCAATTATAAGGTCACACGGGATAATTGCCACTATGGGGTTATTGCATTGCGAATTCTTTCTTATACAACGTTAGTCATTACAGTTCTCGCCATCTAGGGATGAAGGCCTGAACTACTTCGAGGGCAATACGTAACATTAATAGAGGGCGTTTTGACGAATCTTATTCTAATGATCGATATTTCAGTCTCATCTTTCTATCTCTCGTTGTCTCGTCGTGATAGCGCAAGCTACAGGTATCTTCAAACTGTTTCTCCTTGTATTTTCACACTACTTCATCAAACACCACTGAAACCCTTCACTACTGAAACGGTCGTATCGTAACATACAAAACATAACATAAATAATAGGAGATTTCATTAAAAACTTCAAAGTTAGGTTATTACGATCAATATGGTGGTTTGTTTACATTGTTGAGAGGTTCCATTGGTATCGATCTCTGCTATAATAACTCGAAAAATCGCTCAAAAAATTGCAATTTATCTGCTTTAATTCGAAATCGAATTTCCCACATAAGTAAGGATGTTACAAATCACGATAAGAAGCAGCCTAAAGAAAACTACAACTAAACTGTTAGCCATTTATATTGAGAGTAAAAATATATGACTTAACAAAATAAATATTCTATGAAAATGAACACTATTCAAACATACACACTGTTAAGGAGTTTATAGCACACGCATCCAAAGAGTTTACAACATCCTCCCACCTTTGGGACAGAGACCCAAAACATCTTCTTCATGCCAAGTCCTTTCGTTGCACCTCTAGAGGGTACAGGCGCTGAATTGCCCTTGTGTACTCGCCATACTGTGTCCACTTTACATGGACGACGTTAATCGCTTACCATCAGGCGATTCGTTTGCTCGTTTGCCCCCTATAGCATAAAAAAACAAAAAAAAAACAAAAGACACTTTTTGGAAACTGTATTAATATTATATTTCTACATTCCTTTAGATCCTGGTTGCCCGCATGTTTGCCGCGCCCGACATCGACGTGGCGCAGCACTGGAAGCTGGTCACCATCTTCCTGGGCGCCAACGACCTGTGCTCCGCCTCCTGCCTGTCCCCCGTGGAGTGGTCGCCGCTGGCACACGCTAGGAAGCTGGCCAGAGCGCTGGACTACTTACACGCGAATTTGCCGAGGACTATTGTCAATTTAGTGCCTGTCTTAGGTGAGTTCTCTTCAGACATCTCTGAACTTATCTCTCCCTCGTGAGTCACCGCTAACACATGATAGACGACTGGCACATTGGAGGGACATTGAAGTACTTACATGAGAACGTAGCGAGGACTATTCAACTTAGTGCCTGTCTTAGTTGAGTTTTCTTCAGACATCCACATGGCCTAATAGATGGTCACGATATTTCTGGGCGCTGACAAACTCTGCAGGGAGGAAGGGGCTCCCTCTCCCCGACGAGTGGTCACCGCTGGCACACGCCAGCAAATTGGCCAGGATTTTGGACTGCCTGGAGGCGAACTTACCTAGGAATATATATAGTGCACATTTCTTCCTGTGGTCCTCCATCATTAATATGATTAGCCATTAGGTCAGATTTCTCAGAAAGGCAGGAAGAGTGAAAAAAAAGTATGCAGATTAAGAAGTACTTTCTTACGGTTGATGTTGCTAAGCGCCTAAGGCGCATACGAGGGATATGGTGGAGAAGTTCGGGGCCACGGGTGTGGTCTAGGTAGCTCAGTTGAAAGAGCAATTGGCTGGTATCTCAAGAGTCGCGTGTTCGGCCCGCCCAAGGCCCAAGGTCATGAATTTTTCCACTTTTGCTCTCTTTCTGAGAAATTTGTTATCGTTTGCAGACGTTTCTGCTTAGAATCATCATCATCATATCAGCCATAAGACGTCCACTGCAACATAGGCCTCCCCTTTGGACCACCATATGTACCAGTTGGAAGCGAACAGCATCCAGCGTCTCCCGGCGACCTTCATAATCATCATCTGTCCATCTTGTGGGTGGACGTCCTACGCTGCGTTTGCCCAGCCGCGGTCTCCACTCAAGCACTTTTTGACCCCATCGGCTCTGCGTGCAATGTGGCTTGCCCATTGCCACTTCAGCTAATCCTAAGGGCTATGTCGGTGGCTACTTAGAAATAATAGATGGTATTGGGTCATACACCATATTTCCGCCAAACGGCGCCATCCGCGGCATCTGGCGAGCAGTACCTATGATATTAGATGTAAGTGGTAACGTGTTGGTATGTGGTACAGATGTGTCGGTGTCGGTGCGCGTGCGGCGGCCCGCGATGTGCCGGCTGATGCACGCGCTGTTCTGCACGTGCTTCCACCGCGGCGGCGGCGAGCTGCGCGCGCTCGTCGCCATGACACGGCTCTATCAGAAAGCGGAAGCCATGCTGGTAACTTATACCACAGCGTAGGGATGTATTCCATACAGTGAGGTACCTTCATACACGGCCAGCGGCGAGGCTCGGTGCTCGTGCTGAGGCTCAGGGTTGTCAAAAACTATGCGAAAGATACAGCCTGATTGGCAAACTAATTTCCATTTCACACCCCTTAACGTAGACCGCCGAATTTTCATAGAAATTCGGCGGCATCTCCTCCCCGCCTCCTTCCCCGCGCGCCCCCCCATCGATGACCCAGAAATCGGCGGAGTTAACCCACTGTATAGAATACATCCTTACGCTGTGGTTATACTTTTGACGACTTTTGACGACCGGTTGGCGTAGTTGGTAATGACCCTGCCTGCTAACCCGATGGTTCTGGGTTCGAATCCCGGTATGGGCATTTATTTGTGTGATGAACACAGATACTTGTTCCTGAGTCATGGATGTTTTCTATGTATTTGTTTATTATATGCATTCTTGAGCTTTCTGCGGGACTTAGTCAATTTGTGTAAGAATGTCTCATAATATTTATTTATTTATTATTCATTTATTTAGACCTTCCTCATATCTAGCGTCTACCGAGTTTCTGTGTACTTATGACTAAGAACGTTGCGTTGTCGTTGCGCCAACGTTAAGTTGGGCAGCAGCTATAAAGATGAGAAGTTTTGTCTAAAGTTAATTGCAGACATATTTCATATTTCAAAAAAAAAAAATTAAGTATGTTTACCAATGTTATGTAGAAGTATGTCCCAAAAATTATTTAGATACATACCTATACTTTTTATTTTATTGAGATAATAATTAAGTAAGTAGGTAAATACAATTTTATGAAAGTATCGTTAAACCAGATCGGTTTGTCCTGATACCTCGTTCCGAAGTACTAAATAAATCAAAGACGAGATTTAGTGCAACATTGCAATGCTGTTCTTCATAAGCGCTCATCAAACCTCGGTTAACTTATTTATTGTTCGTTCTTATCTGTCAGCTTAACACTTGCGTTTGTTAAAAAGGGTCAAAACAACGACGTAAGGTCTGCTAAGTTTCCATTAATAAGACGGTACCTATCATATTACATACAATATTATATGAATTTTTTGCTTAATGCACTTTTTATTAGCCTACTTAGGTGTCCCACTGGTAGTCAAATGCCTCCCCTCTTCTTCATAATGCACATAACACAAATAATTAATATAATTTAAAATTCACGCAACGCAATATGTAGGTATCCGTTGAAATTGCCAGAGCAAGACCTTGAATATCTCGAGAACGTTTACTTATTTAATTGCGAAATAACTAAAATTTTACTGGTCATAACGTCAGGTAATGTAGGTAAATACATTATGAAACAGTTCGTGTATGTGCAAACCTGCAAAGATCTCTGATATGCGAAGCCGTGGTCCGTGACTTAAATGATAATGGAGGAAACTGGGGATTTGGAACAGGAAAAAATTCAATTGCTGGCTTCTGTTACAAGTTATTTCACTAACATAATTGGTGATTCATAATAAAAGGCCAACTGCTATCCGCGAACGAAATTTTACCTCCTTTTGCGCTTGAAATTTCGTATTTATAATACAATATATATCGAAATTAAACACTTTAGAACGGCTTAATCCCGATTATTAACACCATGATCCTACGTTTCGAGCCCTTTACAGCACTCGTTTTCACAGGGTGACATGATGACTGAGAGAAAGAATTCTCTTCGTCAATCATACCAGAAAAACTCCGAACGTCGTTTTGTTTGGACCATTTGAGTATTTTCTTCTTTTTTTTCCTTGGCGCTGATTCCCATGTGGTAATGTCCAGGTGGAGAGCGGCCGGTACGACACCCGACCCGACTTCACGGTCGTGATCCAGCCGTTCATGCGGCTGTTCAACGCGCCCTGGCCGCCATCTTCCAACTTGCCGATGGTTATCCACCAGTCCTATATCACTCATGACTGCTTTCATTTTTCGCAGAAGGGACATGCGCTAGGTAAGCTTATATTATATCGTTAACGGCCTCCTAGCCTAGTCGGTAGTGACCCTGCCTACGAAGCAGGAGGTCCCGGGTTCGAATCCTGGTCAGGCGTTTATTTGTGTGTTTATCACGAATATTGGTTCCTGAGTTATGGATGTTTTCTATGTATTTAAGTATTTATATGTATCTGTCTATTATATATAACGTCGCCTAGTACCCACAACACAAGCCTTATTGAGCTTACTGTGGGACTAGGTCGATTTGTGTAAGATTGTCCTATAATATATATATCGTTACAGTTAGACGGGTTCTAATAACAGGTTGCCTTAATATCTGCGCAGGCGCTTTACGGAAATCTACTTAGGTACGGTCAAGTCAACCAATAGGCCACTGTAGGACTGTCATAGTGACGCTATGAATCGGATTGTAAGAAATCTCTTACTGCTTGTCATTTTGACATGGTTCTAGAGTGGCCTAGGGTTCCAATTGGTCGACTGTACCTCCTTTTACAAATTTACAGAAGGTTATCTCGCCTGATGTTAGCTTTAACTTGTCAAAGTGGTCGTTATTTCGATATTGTTCCGAACGCACTGATTTAACGTGCGACACGAAAAAACCCTTGTAAGTACATGACTCTTGAGTCATGTTGGTACATACTAGGTGTAACAAAGTCACGAACGATACCCAGAATAGCAAAAACGGAACCCTTAATTATAGTTTCGTCCAGTCCGTCTGTCCGTCCGTATGTCACAGCGGTTTTACTCAGTAACTAAAAAGCATATGGTAATGATATTACAACCAGAGGCGTGTTTTGTGTATTTTTTGGCGTACTTATATGTACTTGTGGCACGTACCTGATAGGTCTTTAAAAAGAATAAACAGAAATTTGATTAATCGAATATTTTCAGAAATAATCGCTCTGAAAGTCTGAAAAAGTGTACCCCCCCTCTAACTTTTGAACGGGAAGTCCATTGTGAAAAAATCAGGAAGATGGATTATCAGACGAACAATTATTTTGAATATATTTTGGTCAAGGCGTTTTTGAGTTTTTGCCAAAAAACTGCCAGTTTTCACAAGGCAGTTATTACTTGCACATTTTTTTCATCGTATGACGGTACTTCAACTATGCGTGGTCCGACACGCACTTGGCCGGTTTTTCTGTATTTTAACGTCCTCATCTTCTCACATTCCAGCGGCCAACCTCCTCTGGAACAACCTGCTAGAACCCGTCGGCAACAAGACCGACAATGCAGCACCAGTCCTGCTGCGCTCCTTCCGCTGTCCCACCAGGGAAGCCCCCTTCATCTTCACCAACAACAACTCCAGGGCATACCTGGCCACTGGCCACCAGGAGGGCTACGATGACTTATGACGAAGGTTCCGATCAGTTACAAACTAACAGAATTAGTTGGCAACAAACCATGACTTGCTTCATCTTCACCAACAACAACTCCAGGGCATACCTCGCCACTGGCCACCAGGAGGGCTATGATGACTTATGATGAAGGTTCCGATCACTTACAAACTAACACAATTAGTTGGCAACAAACCATGACTCGCTTCATCTTCACCAACAACAACTCCAGGGCATACCTCGCCACTGGCCACCAGGAGGGCTATGATGACTTATGATGAAGGTTCCGATCACTTACAAACTAACACAATTAGTTGGCAACAAACCATGACTCGCTTCATCTTCACCAACGACAACTCCAGGACATACTTCGCCACTAGCCACCAGGAGCGCTATGATGACTTATGACGAAGGTTCCGATCGGTTACAAACTAACAGAATTAGTTGGCAACAAACCATGACTCGCTTCATCTTCACCAACAACAACTCCAGGACATACCTCGCCACTGGCCACCAGGAGGGCTACGATGACTTATGACGAAGGTTCCGATCAGTTACAAACTAACAGAATTAGTTGGCAACAAACCATGACTTGCTTCATCTTCACCAACAACAACTCCAGGGCATACCTCGCCACTGGCCACCAGGAGGGCTATGATGACTTATGATGAAGGTTCCGATCACTTACAAACTAACACAATTAGTTGGCAACAAACCATGACTCGCTTCATCTTCACCAACAACAACTCCAGGGCATACCTCGCCACTGGCCACCAGGAGGGCTATGATGACTTATGATGAAGGTTCCGATCACTTACAAACTAACACAATTAGTTGGCAACAAACCATGACTCGCTTCATCTTCACCAACGACAACTCCAGGACATACTTCGCCACTAGCCACCAGGAGCGCTATGATGACTTATGACGAAGGTTCCGATCGGTTACAAACTAACAGAATTAGTTGGCAACAAACCATGACTCGCTTCATCTTCACCAACAACAACTCCAGGACATACCTCGCCACTGGCCACCAGGAGGGCTACGATGACTTATGACGAAGGTTCCGATCAGTTACAAACTAACAGAATTAGTTGGCAACAAACCATGACTTGCTTCATCTTCACCAACAACAACTCCAGGGCATACCTCGCCACTGGCCACCAGGAGGGCTATGATGACTTATGATGAAGGTTCCGATCACTTACAAACTAACACAATTAGTTGGCAACAAACCATGACTCGCTTCATCTTCACCAACAACAACTCCAGGGCATACCTCGCCACTGGCCACCAGGAGGGCTATGATGACTTATGATGAAGGTTCCGATCACTTACAAACTAACACAATTAGTTGGCAACAAACCATGACTCGCTTCATCTTCACCAACGACAACTCCAGGACATACTTCGCCACTAGCCACCAGGAGCGCTATGATGACTTATGACGAAGGTTCCGATCAGTAGAAAACTAACGACGATATGACAAAGTCTACATTCCAAGAGAACTTAATTGATTGTCACAGGGCTCGTTTCTCAAACGCAAAACGTTGTACGGAGTCTCCGGTGGACTTTTCAAAAGTTAAAAACACACTTATTCTATTGAATGTATGATAAAAATCATGACTACATGTCCACAAGCCGTTAACTATTGGCCACAGGAAAGATTGGCTTACCAGTTCAGCTGAAAACACACTATGTCTTTCCTGTGGTCAATAGTTAACAGCTTGTGGACATGTTGTAATGATTTTTATCATACAATGCAATAGAAAAGGAGTACCCCTTAATGTAGATAAGGCTTAAATAAGAAATTCAAGCTTCATAGCCCTTTTTTTTATTAGTCCACTGGAAAGACTCCGAATACCGTTTTGTGCTTGACGGGGTAATACCTAATGCTCACTTATCTTTTAAGAGCTCTGGATACAACCTTTTAAGCCTATGTACTTAGTTGTTTGGACTGAACTCAGAATATTTATTGTTAGCCTAAATTAAAAGCACTAACAGACTTGTGACACAAAATGTAATGAAAATATTTAATTTAATTTGATATGTCAGAAGCACATATCAAATTAAATTATTGCGCGATTGTTATTCATTGAAATTAAACACTTTAGAACGGATTAATCGCGTTTATTAACACCATGACCCTACGTTTCGAGTCTACAGCACTCGTTTTCACAGGGTTACGATGAAGAAGAAGGTCATCTAAACCCTGTGCAAACGAGTGCTGTATAGGGCTCGAAACGTAGGGTCAGGGTGTTAATAAACGCGATTAATCCGTTCTAAAGTGTTTAATTTCATTTAATTTGATCACAAGCGGCACTCAATCTTTACAACTTGATCTCGTAGCAAGCACGAGTCAGATGCTAAAATGAGATCAGTTTGATAAATTCGAATAATGCAACAGTGTTGTACCGGAAGAATTGAATTTTTAAGTTACTTAAAACGTATTTATTGCATAAATGCGTTATCTAAACTGAAAGAAGCAATACTTACTTATTTTTTAGTTAAGTACATACAATTGTTACCTACTTAATGTTACCTTAAATCATGTGATCATACTTGCATATAGTTAGTGCCATGGATTAAGCTTTTTAAATCAAAGAGTACTGCGTAGATTTACTTACTTAAATATCGCTAAGGTAGAATAAATATTTGTGAAATATTAAAGAAATAAATTAATGATTTTAGATATTTCAGAGAGCCTTTATTTTTCAACAATTATCTCCCCAATGTCATTTTCTTCTTACGGTGATTCGTTCTGCATATTAAAAAAATCTACGAAGTCCCTATGGAATAAACAAATAAAAGTATTTCTGCGAGTAGCTATACCCTATGTCAGGGGTTCCCAATCTTTTTCAGTCTGCGGCGCACTTGAACTTTATATTTTTGCCACGGAGCCCCAACTTAGGTACTTACGCTATTAGAAATAGATAGGGATAGCGGTGCCTCTTTGTACTGGGCAAATAGCTAAAATTTAACTTATGATATTTTAATCTAATATTTAGAGTGCAATAAAGTCTGTAGGTAGGTACCTACTAAAATAAGGACTCCGCCATTTTGGCTCCAGATCCCCAAAACGCCTACAACTATTTTTGTAGCAAATTCTTTTATTTACGATCTAAGACTCCGAAAAACTGCCTCCTAGCCTAGTCGGTAGTGACCCTGCCTACGAAGCGGGTGGTCTCGACTCTCGGGTTCGAATCCCGGTCAGGGCACTTATTTGTGTTCATCACGAGTGTTCCTGAGTTATAGATGTTTTTCTATGTATTTAAGTTGTCGTCGTCTAGTACCTACAACACGAGCCTTATTAAGCTTACCGGGTCGATTTGTATAAGATTGTCCCCATAATATTTATTTATTGAAACTGACTGAAAACAATGACTTAGGAAACAATTTGTTTACTGCTGTGGAAAATTAATTTATAACACACAGCGATTTATTTCTGTTAAAAATCTACCAATTTGCATGGTTTGCAATTATCCGCAATTTCCGCAAATCTTCCTCCAAACAGTCTACCCACTGCTTTTTCGGCTTGCAATGCTTACGTTGTCGTCTTGAAGTTAGTTAAATGGTCTAAGCCCGTAGGTATATATAACTTTAAAAAGAAAGGTAAAAGTACCAGAGCTCGACACTGCACCAATACTTGACATGGGCACATTATGTCACAATATACCTATAGGTCGAATTGGAACAACGAAGATTTTTCGACAATCGAATTCATACCTAGTCACTTTGACATAAAGTGCCCGTGCCGAATACTGGTGCAGCGTCGGGCACTGGTACTTTTACCTTATTCATAGATTCGCCTAATACTCAAGTGATCAATCATCCAGTTACGTCTAGGAACCCTGCCCGTGCCCATGGGTATTGTTTGGAGTTATAATTTCATGGGTCACTGGCAGACGCGCCTTGCCGAGCCTGTCTACGGTTCTATGTCTTCTTACAGCTGATGACAGTGTACTACGTATATCTATTTATTTAGCAGACACTTTTAATTTAACGTTTTCTCGGAGACCAGTGATTTCTGGGAGGTGAATTTCATCCTTATTGTATCTACATTAATCGATCAAAATACTATCGGGTGTTTTCGTTTGCACGTATTACACATATAAACTTTTACACATTCTTAATAAAGATTAGAAGGGTGCTCAGGATCCCATGGCATTTAGAACAAACGAGTCCATACTACGAGAACTGAATATCACCAAGCGGCTCTCAACTATCTGCCAGGGGAGAATACTCTGGTTCTTCGGGCATATGCGTTCTAAGCAGCACACTCTCGAAAGAAACATTATTCTCGGCAAAGTTGAAGCCCAACGCTCCAGGGGTGGACTACCGATTAGATGGGCGAAGAAAGCGAATGGTTCCATGCAGAGGGCAGTCCATATGGCCCTAGACCGCGCCAAGAGGTGGGACATCACTGCTGGTCACGATCCTAAGCCATGAGGGAGCGACTGAGAAGAAGAATAAAGATTCATATTCTTTTGTTGGGAGATAATCAGAGTTAATTTTAGACCATCATTAGGAGGGTTTGGGCTTATTACGGTCTATGTACCTACCTAAATAGGTTACAATTGAATAACAAAAAGTAGTTCAGTAGAATTAGCTTTAATAGACCAATCGATACTGCACTTGTATGTACTAGTAACGACTGTAACAAGACAATGATAGGTCATGTCGTTACTACAAATAAATCAATAGAGGCTAGTTATTCTGAACCATTTAGTTTAGCTTAAATCAATCCAATTTAGTCTAATTAGACTTATGTAGTTTCATTGAAATCGTATTTGTTATACCTAGAACAAATATCGGGGAAATTTCTAACCCCAAACTAAGCAAAGCTTTACTTACTTACTTAGGTCCTAGGGTACCCGGGGGGTACATAGGGCCTTGCAGATCTTCCTCCACGCCCCTCTGTCCAGTGCCGCCACTTTTGCTTCGCTCCAGGTGATGCCCGCCGCCTTGAGTTCGCTATCCACCGAGCGCCGCCACGTGTGTACTGGTCTCCCTCGTCGGCGCTTGCCGGTTGGACGCCAGTCGAAAGCACCAACAGCCGGATCGTCGTCCCCTCTTCGCAGCGCATGGCCAATCCAGCGCCATTTGCGCACAGAGATTTCGTCGCCTATTGGCCTTTGCCGGCACTTAGTCCACAGTTCAAAATTCGAGATCGTATTTGGCCAGTAAATTCGTAGAATGGAGCGGAGAGACTTATTCACGAAGACTTGTACTTTGTTCGTAAGAGTTTTGGTCACTTTCCACGATCAAAGCTTTAGGCGGAGGATTTACATAGAAAATAGTTTTAACTCGGGAACAAATATTTGTGATAAAAAAATAAATGCCTTTTCACTATTTCGAACCCAGGACCTTCAGCTTACCAGGCAGAGTGACTGCCCACAGGTGTACAGGAAGGTCAAAACAAAAAACATACACACTGTGCCGGTATAAAACATACTTAATAAATGAAGTCTCATGCTAGCCCTACGACACGGTGCGTGACCACCCCGCGCTACATAGTAGCCATAATTTGGGTGTATTGCTCTAAAAAGCAGGCTATATAGGCACCCTGGGCGGCCGACGTACTGATTTAGGTGATTCAGGCCTGGCCTGGTAACACCCGAATAATTTTAAAGTGACTTGTAAAAAATAGCAACTTAATAAGTTATTAAACACTTTTAAAAGCTACGACTAGAAATCAACGCCATCTTGATACTTCAATTGTCTTTCCTTTCAACCCTCACTTGATCTTTTTGTTGATTTTCATCTATTCAGCTTTCATACATACTAATGTATATCCATTATACTAGCAATATGTATGAGCCTCCGGCTTGCCTAATATGACACGATACTTAGTCAATACAAGTTCTACCTACATTTCAACCACTAGGGTTTTGTGTTAATGTTGAAGCAGCTCCAAAACTTTTTTACAACACCAAACCTTGTTATAATTGAAAAGACATTTAGAGGGATTAGTCATCTGGCCGCGGAACAAGCCCCGCTCAGTCAACTAACTCTGAAAAGACACAGACAAACGGTGAATCAGCGTACCTATTCTGAAAACTTAAAATAAGCGCTACGAAAATGTAAATGTTTCAAGTTTCATCACGCAATTGTAAAGCACGCGTAATAATAATTAATTATTAAGTATGATTGTAGAGGGCGTCTGCCGCGAAAGCAGGAGGTCGCTAGTTCAATCCCAGCCCTGCTCAATATGACATCTCTTTCAATTTATAATTAGACAGGAATCACAAGTTCAGATTTAGGTAGGTACTTACTTTATTAGTGCTCCATAAAAAAATTAAACCTCAGTAAAGTAAAAAAAAACCGGTCAAGTGTGAGTCGGACTCACCCACCGCAGCACAAAGGATGCTCCCCATTTCACCCATTTGAGACTTAAAAATACTGGTGGCAAGGAACTCTCGGTGTGCGGCAATTATACGGTTTTCGGATTTTTTCCTATTAATACTTGTGCTACAAGCTCTTGCTTTTTGCCAAATTTCGTGATTCTAGGTCAACGGGAAGTACCCGATACATTTTGATTCCCATTGCAAATGTATGGGAAATGCGACATAAACGCCCGTATCTTTTTATTCCGTTAACGTAGAGATTTGGTTTTTTCACAGCTTCCAGGGACCGCAGACTTGTGTATGTGCTCTTAATTTCAAGTTGCTACCTTTACGCGTTCCTGAGATAAAGGGTCTTGACAGACAGACGGACGGACGGACGGACAAAGCGATCCTCTAAAAATGAACCACCTACGATATATGTACAATAGAATTTAGGATATCAAGATATCCTAAATTGTAAGTTGGAATCAGCCCATGAAGATATAAGGCCGGCTCGGTCGGCGGCGCGCACAGTCCGGCACGGTGCGCTGCATAGCGAGCTCCCCACGCCACACGCTCCGTCCCCCGTCTCGCTAAACTAGAAACTTTTACCTGACAACATGGTAAGTTTTTATTTTGGTTATTTTAGAAAATCCCCGTATTTTTTTTTCTAAATGCTGCTAATTTACTTTAAGAGTCCTTATTCCTATGGACGCTAACGAATTTAGTACATTTTCGTTGTAATTTCACGTAAATCATAGTATTTTCTTCCTTCTAATATATTAAACAGGGCTTCTGTGGTTAAAATAGCGTACAATTTATATGTACGTATTTAAAATATTTTTACTGAAAAATTTCATTTCAAAAATAACTCGAAACCGACCAATTTTTCTCAAAAAAATCTGTTTCTTGCGTATAAATTCAAGTTTTTGCTTCTTTATATTATCTAAAATTAAGATCAGAGTATCATATACAGTCGTGGCCAGATAATTAGGGCCTACAAATAGGACTTTTCAAGTTTGATGGTAATTTAAAAAGTAATTGACCATTTTTTTTAATAACAATACAATATATCCATACTTAAATAAGATATACCTTCTCGAAGGTATTGCAAAGTTCCGTAAAATATCTAATTTTAAAAATATGTAAATTTAATTAAGTATTTAAAAACCTAATTTAATTAGGGAAGTTTATACATTTATTCCTAATTAAGTTGAAGTGTTTGTTTGATCATCCATATTTTTTTTATTAGGTATTTTACAGAACTTTCCAATACATTCGAGCACTTATATGTTATTTAAGGATGTATACTTACTTACTTTTTTTTTTAAATGTCTGCCTAATTACTTTTATATTATCATCAAATTTGCAAAGTCCCATTTGTAGGCGCTATTATCTGGCCACTGCTGTATATTTAACAGTTAAAATAACCTAATTATAATTTGAGATGAATAATTAAATATGAATACTCTTGAGAATTTACAGTGGAATTATAGTCCCATCCTGCAACTGATAGCGGGCAGACTAGACTGGCCGTACATGAGACACTGCGATAAACACATTTCCAGCAGTGTCTATGAAACTTAGGCTAATTAATAATTTTAAGGAATTTAGTTTGTAATCTAACCACCTATGAGTCATCTGATACTCGAAATAAATATTTTTCATTTCATTTCATTTCATTTCATAGTCTGACAAGCCAAGGCTGCAGTAGATTTTTTTTTAAATTTATATGCCTCCCTATTTTTTTCATACTGAAAAAAGGGACGCAAATAATTAAAAAAATCTGCAGCCTTGGCTTGTCCGACTATAGTTACATACATACTACATATGTCGTTAGTACAAATTACAAGTAAAAAAAAATGTTTCTCGGAAATGAAACACGATAATATTATTTTTATTTTTATTATGGCTGAGGATAACAACACGTCGTCGTCAGTACATATTTAGGATGTTAATCTGTCTGTTGTGTGTAGTTGAAATCGTGAAAATTTTAAGAAAATTGTTCGATTAAGTATACCTACTAGTAATTTATGAATGAGGTATCATTAACTATTACAGAAAGCTTAAAATCTGTGAAAAATCTGCGTAGCTAAGTCGGGTGGAATTATTGACGCAAAACAGTAATTTGGTTTTTAAATAAAACAGGCATTTCTGAATAACCGAAAACGATCACTACCTCACGCACTCTAGTAAATTTTTTATTGAATAGTTTCCTTATTAGGTTTTCATTCTGGATCAGAATAGCATGCAATTATGAACGCGTGTGTCCGTTATTAAGTAAACTTTTAGCTTATTTACGGATGAACAGAGTTAACTAAAAATATCATTAAAATTTGACAGTGACGTACAGGTGAACAATTTGTACTTTTAGTTAAATTATTGCACCTAGAGCTAACTACATGATATTTCATATACCCATAGGCTCACTAGTTGTTTCTAGTAAGTAGTTACAAATCGATGCATCGAATTGGTCACATAATCGATTCCAAAAAGTAGACACCATTAAAATGCAACCCGCAATGCGGGGTGATCATTAATAGTTAATGTTTAACGGCGAGCGACTTGTTACGATCACGATGTGAAGTTCGTTTACCGACGCTTAAGGATGACTCAAACCACTCCGATCCGATCCGATCCGATACGGGACGATCTGTCAGTTTCTATACAAAACGACACGTCACCTCCGAGGGCTCCGAGCTATCACGTGATTCTTTCTATAGAAACCGACAGATCGGATCGGACTGGTAGATGGTCAGGTAAACTTCAAAACTACTTTAAAATCTGCGCTGACTTAGCAGTGAATGTTTTTCTCTGTTTGCTGATTTATCGCCCGAATATGCGTGAGCGATCGGCTTACAGTGTTCTATATAGTGTAGTGTATAGGCATAGTCACTTTTCAATGTAGCTATCAAGTTGATTTCGCTTGACATTATGTTAATGGACGTCCATATATTTTTCACCATCGCACCGCTCGCCATCGACAGGACGCTCATCCTTGCAACCAAAATGGTCGCGCACTGTGCGGTTTCAGAGGAATTTCCTCCCGCGGACGCTCCAGCTGCGGAATGAGCTCCCTGCCGAGGTTTTTCCGAAAGATTACAGTATGGAGTTCTTCAAAAAAGGATTGTACAAGATTTTAATGGGTCGGCAACGCGCATGTGACGCCCTGGAGTCATTAGCCACGGTGACCGCTTTCCATCAGTCGGGCCGTGTGCTTGTTCACCACCGTCGTAGTATAAAAAATAATAATTTAATAATTATTGCAGAAAGACATGGCAAATCCAACATAATAACAACAAACGGCATTATTATTCTAATTCTTCTGCAATAAGCTTTTGGAAGATGACTCACTAAAGTTACACTATCCTGAAACTTATATTTTACCAATAAGGCTACCGTAACCACTTATCGTATTGCTATACTGCGAAGTAATTAGTGTTATCAGGTCACCCCAGCTGCCCACAGGACTCACATGTCATTCTTATCACTGGATATTAGACCATGTTGCTTTATCAAACAGGGACATGTCTGAACAACCTGTTATATGTTGTAACAGCCAGATATACCAGTAAGAAGAGGGGAACATTTATTACTTAAATAACAAACAGACAACACATAACACTTTTTAAATAAATTAGTGTTAGCTACGTTAAGCCAAGACCTTGACCTGCATAAAAAAAATACATTTATATCGTAGCTTGACTTGTATCTAGGAAACCGATTACCAAATCTTACTCACAAAGTCTTACTCTTATTATACAGTACTGTGTGTAAATCTAATACGGGCGAACCTCTTAACAGTGGTTAGTATAGGACATAAGAAATGTAATTAAGTAACTTTTAAATTGAATTGCAATTAAACATTTTGCATAGAAAATAATTCGGCCCGCAATGTAATGCAAACACACATTCGTTGACAACTGTCAGCGTCAAATATTTTATAAAACATTGCTGCTGAAAATTTTATTCAAAAATGTATTATGGGGTCATATTTAAGCGTAACTTAAAAATATGTTTTAATTATTGATAACACTAATGAATTCTATGTTTGGTTAAATTTATCGCCCGTATTAGACTTACACACTGTATATTTATAACGTGTTTTATGTAAGATATCTTTATCGGTTATAAAAAAGTAGGCAAATGAAAACGCTTTTTTGGACCGATAATGGGACGACCCAATGAAAACTAGTCAAATGTCACTAAACATAAATACTTCTGCAATAACAACTGATTGCAGGTTGACCTTGATTAATAGTTAACTTAATTAACGACACACGTACTGGTTTAACAAAGAAATATAAAACCGTAACGCAAATTATAAGCTCCCGCCCAACCTCCCATTTCCAACCGACCAGACAGAAATGACCAAAAACCTCAATCTTTAGTTAGCCGCTAAATGACCGGTGTCAATGTTAAAATGGTTCCATAAAGTTTTTCATTGAGCGTCTCATTACCCATACACCGTCCATTATCGGGGCGTTTACTATAGTTACTAGTTAGCCTATCATGGCTACTCTTAGGTAAAATTAAAAGCTTGCTTACGTCTTGGACATAATGTTTTCAAGTATTATTGAAACTAACGGAAATAATCTGCATAAAATTTCATTACATTCATAAAGTATAATAAAATATGATTTATTTATAAAACGAAAGCTAACCATGAATTGAAATGCAGCTGTCACTGTAAATACTGTAATGATATGCAATCATGTGGTCTGGAAAAGCGAGTATACATTTTATTACAGTGAAACCTGGATAATTGAGATCTCGATAGATGGAATAACTGTATAATTGTGTGCGGTACAAGACTTACAAGTTAGTGCGTAGAAATAAAAATACTGATGAAAGTTTGCCGTACAAATTAATATATTTTTAAGCATCTATTATTTAAGTCATATAAGTTCCTAATGTCAAAATCATTATTAGGTATTTTTATCACATATGTATGTACCTATAAATTAAACATATAACGGGTGTTGCCTGTAACAGGAGCAATAAAGATCGTTGATTATTTAAATATGTTTCGAATACATTAATACAAATATCGTGGATTTTAATACAAGTATCGGAAAATCAAGGCAGTATGCAAAGGCATAAAGCACCTACTAAACTAACTAGGTACCATTATTAATTTTCGCTGAATGACGTATATTCTGCAAAATACCGGTTAGGTATAAAACGTTAAACCACAGCCTCTTTGTCTAACCCACGCACCTTTCATCAAAACCAAACCCTCCTTCAGAAACTAGAACCTACAAATCACCAACATATGTTGACCCATTTAACCACAGCAACTATTTGTCAGGACCAGGAGTCAGACTTTTCCGGCCAATCTTATTGTGAATGATCTGTACCTAGTGACTTGCTTTTGGTAACTTTAGTTACCATCAGCCATCAACCTTATTACCTAGGTAATAGAGTTGAAAATTTTGAATCTTGTGAACTGGTAAGGAAGATCCATCCCGATCTGCCGATAACATAATGTGCGGACAATAAGACGTGGGCGAGATGAATCACGCTCTTCATTACTGGTGAAAACTAAAATACAGGGTTGGATCCGAACGCTATCGAGGATCTAACTGGCAATCTTGGATGCGGAAATTGGACTAGCTATAGATACTTTAGGTACACACGCGTTCAAAAGTGTAGTGTGTAGTTATGAATGGCTTCGTTTAGGCAATTTTATTTAATTATATTCGGGTTAAGTGACCCCCCCTGCATAGAATTTTTGTATTCAGGGTCACATAACTTTGCAGCTGTATATTATGGTTTATCAAGATTGTATGTTTAAGTCCTGACTGTTTAGTCATGTATTGCTTTAAAACCTGTTGAATATGATATATTGGTTCGCCCCGAACGTGAATTCGCGACCCCTATATCTCAACAACCCCTCGACCGATTCGGCTCATATTCGAACTTAAAAATTCTATATATCTTATCTAACCGCTAGCCAAATTTCACGACAATCCGATCAACCATACTCGAGTTATCGTCGAACAATCATACATACAAACATACATACAAACTATATACAAACGACGGAGTGTCAAAGTAGATTGGTAGATCTCACTCGCTACGCTCGTTCGATTAAGAAGAGACAAGTTATTGGGAAAGGTACCTATGTTACCTACCTTGCAGCGGCGGGGCGTTCATAGAACTCGATTTCTACCGGATTCCCTTGAGTGAGCCAATCTAGGACATTTTTCCTTAACGACTCAAAGAACAAATCGGCCAAATCAGCTCCGGCTTGCCCAGAAAACGTTTGACACTGCCACTGCTGTCTTGAACCCTTTCTACCTTCAAAGAATTTCAACCTCATACTGAACTTTTAAGTTACACAGAAGTAGAGTCACCTGCAAAGCGAGTGGATATCTTATTGTGGTACCTACAAATACGACTGTTTAATAATTGAAAGAAAAATGGAAAAATTCCCCGCGTCGGATTCGAACCCACGACCTCTCTGAACACCGGTCAGGCGGGGAATTTTCACATTTTTGTTTCGATTATTAAATTATAAATTTCGTTCACAGACGTCTCTGCTAAGCTTAGTACAAAATTAAAATGCGACTTAGTCGGATATCTTTGCGGCCTTCATTGCGAAAGATAGGTACTTTTGCAGGTAACCGTAGACATTTTTCATCTGGAACGCATTCCTTCATCTTTCTTAATATTCTTATCGGTACTTCACTATCTATTACTACTACTTTATCCTCAACATTACATTTACCAAAACGCCCTTGAAGTACTTAAATAACAACCCACAAATTACCCGCCCCACCCTAAATTAGTCCATTACATTATTAAGCAAATAATAGCCGCAAAACGTGCTATATTCTAAGTGTCATGGCGGGCATAATTTTAATTCGAATTTGTTGCCGCACCCGGTCTGCCTCGTGACTATCGACTGGTATAATTACTGAATCGGGGGTGAATGAACTGAGGACCTAGGTTTGGAGGTTAGGTTTGTGGAAGATGGCTGAACAGCGGCAGCGTATGCAATTTCCAAAATACAAATGGCTTACGTTTTAAGCTGTAGATTTTCGCTATGCATTGATTGACTACCATTGGGATTATCGACATAGAATTAACTACATTACAATCCAAGGGCGAAAAAGAGGGAATTCACAACGAGTAGCGATAAATTAAAACACGACCGTAGCAAGTGTTTTAAATCGACACGAGTTGCGAATTACCTCTTCGCACGTGTATCGTACGACGTTTTACAGTACATATTGCCCTTTGAATATTCGACGCAGGCACGTAAGTGCTCATTACTCATTATCGCATATATAGGGTATTAAACTATGACTGGTCAGCAAATATAGTCTCAAAATTAAACCTTATTCTTTAAAAAATTGGAGTAGGTAGTTCGTTATTTTTCTCAAATCCTCTAGAGTTTCATTATCTGAAAACGTTTTATATTTCAGCCGGAATAGTTTCGTTAATTATAACAAAGAGGATTTGGTGTTAGCATTTTGGTTAGTAATCTTTTATAATACACTAGAGGGTCGCCCCGAAACGTAGCAACCCCTATAACTCAGCAACCCCTTGACCGATTTGGCTAATATTTAAACTTATAAAATTATATTGATCTCATCTAACCAACTGCCCAATCTTACGACGATCCAATCAACGATACTCGAGTTATTGTCGAACAAACATTCCTACACACAAATGATGAGAGGGAGACAATGATGAGTAACAGATTACAATTTCAGTTTCGCTAATGAAAAAATAATAATGTCTTTTCGCAGAAAAAGTAGCTATTAACATTTGAAAACATAGTTCTGACTAATTTGCTGTGAGTCACAGTTTGTAGAATCGTGTCTGTTTATAAATTTAAATGAAACTAATCGAATGCGGTTATGATGACCGACTACAAAAGGAAAGGCTCGTGTTTCAGTCTTATATACATGCAGATACTCTCTATATAAGTATGTATATGTACCTACGCAATATACTTGTATCAGTTGATATCAAAATATTAAGTTCGCGTAATTATATTCAAAATTATTTGCCACAACCACATAAACAATTATTGTCCTTGATTACCTACTTTTGTTTCTGACTGTACTAAAATAATTACACAATAAATAAATTATCCGGAAAAAATATTGACTTGACGCTATAGTAATCATTGTCATTAAATTGATTGAGAAATTCGACAATTTTGATATCAATCACTCCTGTATAAATTGTACTTATCCACGAAAGCTAGCGTGGAATGTTTATGAAATTAATGAGAGTTTCATAGATTTTCCGCACCAGTTTTCGTGAATCGATCTGGGCCATAGATATAATTTTACCATGACGTCGTAACGCGATTCAGTTGACGACCTAAACTGAGTCGCTGAGGATAATTAAAAACTACATAGGATCCAAGGCATCACTGCTATGTGCCTAAATTGAAAAATAAAGATATTTAACGAAAAGGAAGGCTGTGACATAAATATACTACGAGGAATCGCATCTTTTTATCACCCAAATGTGTCAATTTCTGTAGAAAGTGTCACGTGATTTCCGAACTATCACGTGGCTCCTTCTATAGACATTGTGCATCGTTCCGTCCCGTTGTAGCGTGAGTTATCACTTTTTTTACGGATCATAAGGAAATTTAGCCGCAACTTTTATATTTAACGTCATTTTACGCTCAATGGGCTCAACCATGTGTTTCTTGAAATCACGGCGTAACTTAATTAATGCAATTATTCGGCAGCTTTAATTGCGACGGGTGTCGTATCAGCATGACGGGTGTTATTATTTCAGCCAAGGTTTTTCACCTTACATATCAAACCACTTATCAAATTATGAGATCACCAAAATCTTTAAAACCGGCCAAGAGCATGTCGGGTCATGCTCAGTGTAGGGTTCCGTAGTTTACCGTCCGTCACAATAGGTGACCTTAAAAAGTGTTTTAATAAATACACCCGATCCGACCCTATCAACTCCGGAAAAATGAAATTGGGTTACTAATTTATACAAACTAGACGGATTATGTGTGTTGGGTTTTCGGGGGTAACTTTTGATCGCGTGAATCGATTTGAATCATTATTTTTTATTAGAAGGAAGATTAGTGCGGGATGATAAATTAAGTACTCAAGATAATTTATTTTTTACCGTATACTTATTGCGGTTAAATTACAAACTTAATTTAGAAAAAAATTTGTATTAATTTAAAAAAACATTTTTTTTAACTTTAGTAACGATTATTTCCGAAAATATTAACTTTATGAAAAACTGTATTAAAAAACCCTCATTATTTTTCAAATACCTATCCAATGAGAGGTTTTTTTGCGAAGTAGGTATAAATCCCCACTCTCATAAAGTCGATGTGTCCCTCCAAAAATAGAAACAAACATATTCTTTTGTCCCGTACCTAACACGATACTTGTGAGTCACGGGTGATGTCATAGGACCCTCCCTGTCTCGCCCCGATATGACATGACATGATCGTATCATGTTATTGCTTTACAATATGTCATTTGTTTATTGCGCAAAAAGTTGCAGACATAGTTTTTGCACAATGGCGGCAATAATACTTAGCTTGTTCGATGTATACTTCGAACAGGCGCAAAGAAAATGCAGTAGGTAACAGCAGAGGTGCAACTGATAAGTTTTAGAAATAATTGTGCAAGGAATATAACACTTATTAAACTAGATCGCACTATACGGTGACATACATAATGTGTTAACTTTGTAGTCAAGAGTAATTAATCTGAATAATAAATTAATTCTTGATTAGCTGCACACATCTTCGTTAGTTTGCACGATAAGCTATAAATATTACACATCAAATAACTTTAAGCAGAAAAATAAATAATAACTATTCTAGAGACGCCATCGCCATCTTGTGTATCAGCCGGAAGTCCCTGTCAAATTTTAAAGTGTTATTTTAACGTCTAACTTCTATAAAATTATGACGCTTACTTAACACTGTCAGTCTGTCACAGTTTATGCTATCAAAATCAAAACTTAGCATTGACATAATCTACTCTTTTGATAGGCTATTTGACTGATCACCTTAATTCTTGTAAAGATAATTCTACTGAAATTTACGTATGAGGTGTAAAGTTCAAGTTAATTATTATCCCACCGAGTAATTCACCAACGCCTTAATTAAAATTAGTAAGCGTGTCGTGTCGTGCTAGCCGGCTATATGTCTTCACTTAATTTATTAATGCGAAAGTACCGTTGTCTGTCAGTCATCTTTTCATGGCTACTAAACTAATTTCGATGAATTTATATTAATAACACTTAATCTCTGACGTTCATCCTCAAGTTAAACATAAACAATGCCATAGATACTTACTTATTTTTAAATAAGTATCTACACGAAAGCTAAAACAACACGGGTCATGGATACCAATATGAGAAATTGAATTTTGATTCTATTAAAAATGTAAATTAAATCACTAAAAACCAGTTTAAGTATTTTCGCAAAAGGTTCCTGTATCAATTAATACAGTAGCTTTCTTTAAAGTAGGTATTATTATCCCAAACCGAAATGGATATCGGACACAATGCAACAATTAGCTTCACGATCATCTCCCAAAATTACTCAGACAAAAACATAATAGAGGCTCCACTTTTTGTAACCAACGGTATTCTTTTTTTGACTAGACAGCGTCATCGACACCTCTTGGAGAAACGTGCTATTGATTGTTTGATGATGATTGACTGACAGGAACATTTTAGCAGTAGCAATGGGTTTATCCCCTGCAGCGATCAACAAACGACAGGCATAGAGGATTCCAGATTGGGCACTTCAAATTAAACGTTAGTAGAAATTCAGGTACTTAGAGAAGTGAACTTAAACATGGAAGAGGAGCTTCAAACAAATCGTCAACATAAAACGGGGTAAACAAACACTCGAGGCGCATGCAAAAAAGAGATTGCCGTTTCATGTTTCACTATGGACCCTAAACGAAAATCGTTGTGTACTGATACAATCTTTTATAAATCATTAACATCAACACTGCACATCACATATCCTCCATCTTAAAGGTAGCAAACTAGCAACGCTTAAAGGTAGTCTGTATATTTTTCGAAAATATATTAGGTTTAAGATCGTTTATTCTCATTAAGAATTTACAATTCACTTATTATGAGAACTTAAAAATTATACTTAAATAAAATAATGAGCGTTTTAAAAATAACATGAGGGTAGATTTACATTGACATAATCGGACAACAGAAGTTACCGATAAACATTTACTTAGTACGATCCATGCGATGCGCTTACTTACATAAGATAACGATGTCACGGAGATACTCGGTCTGGAAGTGGCTTAGCGTAGTTGGTTTCGAGCGTAGTTGATGAAGTAATAAGAGTGTATTAAATAATTTTATGTTACTTAGCATGTGATGTTAATTTGTTTTTGCTAGTATTTTATATATTCTATTATTATATAAAACTTAGGGTCATGGTGTCAATAAACGCGATTTATCCGTTTTAAAGTGTTTAATTTCAATGAACAGCAATCGCGGAAACAAGAGACAATATTATAGAAAATGTGTTTTTTTTTATACTATATTTTAAATATATAATAAGTACTTTTTTAGTAATTTCTAGTCATGACTGTTTTTTGACTGCTCTCTCCGTTATTAAGCTGTGACGGCCGTGACTCTGACAATGGCTGCTGCGATTCTTTTTTAGTTCTATTTTATTATCTAGAGTTCCGCAATAAGCGACCAGCGGCTGTAGTCAATATTGTCTAATGTTTGTACATGCCAATGCTTTAATGTACTTTATACTTATTCGCTTGTAAAAGTGCCCTTGAGGCTACTTGCAGTATACATTTTTGAATTCATATTAGGCGAAGTAATCATGTAAAAAACATACAAAACAATACAGTCAAATAAGGATGATTGAGGGTTCCTTAGTCTCGTTTAAAAAAAAGTACGACCATGGTAGCGTAAAATCGTTCGGTTCTGCTTGCATTTAAAAAACGTGTAAGTAAATAGGTACTAAATCCTAAACAAATCTGTAGAATTCCAACTTATTCCTAAAAGTAGGAACTTATCTTATCGGTTTGACCCCATTTATAACCTCTTCCTTCTTCATCGATTCACCTGATGGGATGAAAATTCCGAGAAAAATCAAATGTTTTTTTAATGTATTAATGAAACATTCGTTTATTTCCGAATTCTTCGTATTTTTTAAGAAATAAATAATGTCACTGTCACTGTCACTCATTTCATCCGTTTCAATTGTTTTTATCTCAATGTCATCGATGTGGCCATTTTGTTGGTGTTGAATTAGGAATTAAGTAGACCCAATATAAATAGATTTAGAGTTGAAAATTAGTGCGGAATTATCACAGATTAGTAATTGTACAACGTAATTGTACATTGTATGTACGTACGGAACCTCTTTTCTCTTACTTCACCGGTTAGGCGTTTTTTGCCGTCTGTCGATCCGGTCAACGGCCCGCTACATGCAATCGTGTAATCAATGCCGTCGCTGGCGGCTAATTACCGGAGTTTTGGTGGTTTTAGACGAGATATAGGTATAGGAAAATGTGTTTTAGATATTCTTAAGATTTTTTAAAAATAATATCGACGCCGGAAAGCGAACATGTGGTAAGTGGTAACCCACAGTTCGTAGAAGTGGGTTATTAAGGACCACTTGCACCACCCACGGTTAGCCGCTAACCCGGAGTTAAGTTGCCAATTAAAAAAAAACCGCTTAACTCCGGGTTATGTGGCTAACCCCGAGTAGTGCAAGTGGCCCTAAGTGTTTTCTTTCCGGTGTCGATATTACGGGACAATCGTCCTAGTCCCACAAAAAGCTCAATGAGCGTCCGCAACCGGGGTTAGACGCTAACCCGTAGTTAACTGTCACATTCAATATAATATAACCGCTTAACTCCGGGTTAGTTGGCTACCCCGATTGGTGCAAATTCCTTTATTGAAAGTGTCTAACCAATAAGCTGTTAGACATCCTTAACTTCATAAAACTGAAACATATGTCCCACTATAATCCCCTTACCTGAATCTTTTGTATTAACATTGAATTATTTACGTACGTACAAAATTAAGTAGAATAGGTATTCCATGAACTATAAAGCCTGGCTAATTTATGTAACCCAGTAACCTAACACCTGAGCCCTCGGAACCGGAAATAGCCGTCAGATGGAAACACTAGGGCTTGCCGGAAAGCCTAGATTGATAAGGTGCTTTTAATTACTATAATACCGTCATTATGAGGATTACCGCGAGTCGATTTTCCGCTAGGGGCGCTAATGGAACGTGGGACCTGCGGGAACATTTCAATCGCCACTTTGACAATTTTCTCACTGGACCCACGCATGAGAGGCGCCGCCTGCTGAGCGATAATACGGTAGCTCCCATTGTAACGGGTATTTTCTGTTTCCCATTTTAGGAAGTTCTTTATCCGTTAACTTTCTGAATAAAACAGCCGGCTGCAGATAATAGCATTTGCTAAAAGCTTAATCGTCACGCCACAGTCATGGTTACCGCGCCATGTCGATACCATAGAGAATTTGGAAAGTCTATATTTGGAAAGTATGCATAGACTTTCCAAATTCTTGATTCCATTTTGCATTTTTTCTCATCGCTACTAATAGCTAACGTAGTTTTTGTGGTTTCGCGCGAGCATGTACATGACAAAAACTGTGTCAATAAGGGCTGACTCATACTTAGGACGGGACGGGACAATCTGTCAGTTTCTATAGAAAACGTCACGTGACATTCGAGAGCTCCGAGCTATCGCGTGATTTTTCTATAGAAATTGACAACCAGCGACCTCCTGCTGCTCCTGCAGCGAGGTCGCTGGTTCTCTCTCTCTCTCTTTCAATTTATAGTTTTCACTTGATTAATGGTGACATTTTAGGCTATTCTTAATATAGGTCTTAATTTTTTTTTTTTTCAAATAAAAACATTTATTTTCGAAATATATACAGTAAGTGTAACTTACCTAACTACCTACCTCTAACTACCTTAAATCTAAAGTAGGTCCTTGAGGCATTGTACCTAGGATGCTGGCGGCATTTCCTCGTTGTATCGCAATGCTGATACGTTGTGCGAGGAAGCCACCAGCTCTTCGGTCACCAGTAACATCAACCAGACGTTTCGCGATTTCTACGAAAAATTTGCGTGCGCTGGGACCCCATGGACCAAGAGTTTCGACCCCGAATGATACAAAAAGGTACTCTTTGCCGAGGCTCTTATATTTAATAGGTCTTAATTAAAGTCCACTCGAATTGAAAGACCGGACAATTTTGTATGTGACGTTACCGATCTGAATTAGGAACCAAACATATCCTTGTAAGCTAAGAAAAACGCCCATTACATCGTCAATCTATTTCAATTAACTAAGACAGGGGCAATAAAGAGATCGGTTTCCAATAAATTGGCCCAATAATGGTTGAATTGCACCATAAATGTTCCAGAAATGGACACAGTAAATGATTGTAGTTACGAGTAGCGTGGGTGCGATTGTCTGATTGGCCACTATCTATTGTTTACAACTAAGTTCAGTAATTGCAACAGTGCCGAAATATCGGGTGCTCATTAATACAAACATACTTAACGGCCTCCTAGCCGAGTCGGTAGTGACCAGGGTCACTACCGACTCGCCTAGGAAGCAAGAGGCTCCGGGTTCGAATCCTGGTCAGGGTATTTATTTGTGTGTTTTGTACGAATATTTGTTCCTGAGTTATGGATGTTGTGTAAAACTATCGACTACTATGCTGTGTTATGGCATGTGCTGTGAAGACTAACATTAAGTTTTGACATTTACTTTGGTGCAACTCTAAAGGACCTTTCAACAATAATATTTATTGATTTTGTATGAAAAACGAAAATATGTTACCGTACAAAGCAACGTCGAATTTAACGAAATTCAATAAAAACACGATGTACAGAAGAACTTTGTAACCATATTTATCTTAAAACACCCACGACTTAAAACATCAACTTACAATTACTGTCTCAATTGACAGATAACAAATGGCAGCCGTTTAACTTTCCAATACCAAAAAGTCGTAAGCCCAACAAATATCCTTTCAACTACGTCTTTTCTAAATTGGAATGGAACATTATGGTGAGCAGCTGCCGTTCCAGTCGAGGAGCCAGAGACAAAGCTGAGGTCGGATGGCCTAATGATGCGTTTCGGTTGCGATTTCATGATGGTCTGAACGGTGCATAAATCTGGCCGTTTTTGGTATCGACATGACCGTTACTTGGCAATTTAATTCTTTTGAAAGAGTTGTGCTTTTATAAAAAAAATAAGGATACTTAAATCTCCATCATACTTAATAAAATTTCGTTATATTTTACTGAAACCATTTTTTCCCTATGTTTGCTGCGGGGTCCTTTTGTGATTCAGTCTAATATTGACGATTGTTTAATTCTGTAGGCGCCACTTGCTCCGAAATCGAACACTTGCTCCGATGAATGAAAAGCGTTTTTTAGTAATATAATTTGACATGTTAACTCCAGGTTAGCGGCTAACCCTGGATGGTGCAAGTGGGTCTTAAATATTTTATTTAATACACAAGAGGTAGTCAAAAGTATAGGTTTGGTCGTTTTGTATGAGGTAGAGCTGCATTAAAAGCGCACTGCGTTGCGGTGCGCTGCGTCGCGCTTTGTCATAGAAAATACGACGCATGCTTTGTCGCTGCAGTAGCAGTGACCCGCTTATTATAAAAGCCACTTGCATCATTCGGGGTTAAGTCAACTCCGGGTAGCCTACGACGAACATCGAAAATTATCATTGACGACAAAACCTATCTGTCACTCTAATATGCAAGTGTGACAGAGATGGAGATACAAATCCGCATGATGATTCGTCTCATTTTCGTGGTACTCCCTGGTCTAGTTACATGTTCCATCTAATTGTTTTCCTCGCACCAAAGACTGAACGATTCGTTCAGCGTTCAGCACCACAATAAAGGCTACCAATATCAGTCATTATCAACCATAGATCACTGATTGTTCCTACCAGGTGATTGCTACCTATCACTACCGATGAATACAGACTTATAAATCTTATAATCCATCCATGAACACACACTAGCATACAAATTTCAACCTTAAAGACACATGTTAAGGTTTATTTTCCAAGGAATTAGGTATACATTCGTATTATACTCATCCCTTTTCATAATACACACATATGACATTGAATTTTAAGCTTTAAGAGCTATAGACAAGGTCGCTTTAGTGAGTTAGCAACATATGAATTACGACTGTAAAATAAAATTTACTCTTCAGAAATGCCATACAATTTTAAGCCTTATTCCTTCACATCTAAGGTTAGTTTACAAGTACCTACCTACACTGTTATACGACTTTGTAGCAGATAAGTAGGTACATTACATTGTAGGGTAGTAGATAAATGAAGGTTTAGAAAGCCGTGCCATGCCGTATCGCCCTCGGGTTTTTCATTTTCGTGCTCAATATCGTGAAGACTTAGTTGGCTATTAACGATTTTATCATAGCCTATAAATTTTACCTAATTTGTAAAAATATAAACCCCTTCAAATGTTCAGGTGGAGGGCCCGTACCACTCCCTCATAATACCCATAATTATATATTATATAAAAATCTAATAACACTTCAACAAACAAAATGTGTACGAAAGTGGTTCAGGATGGCTTAAAGGACTAGTATCCAGGCCACAACCTTAAAAAAAGTTATTTAGGACTAAGGAATACAACGGTTAACCGTTTTTGTATGAAAAAGTCGGTTTCGGTCAAAAACCGAGCTTTTACTGTACAAAAAATTACCGATTGCATTCCCTATTGAAGAAATGGACTCAAAATATTGTATATGTATAGGTAAGTAGATTTTATCGTTTTAAGGACTCACACTAGGACTTACGATCCGTCAATTTCTATGGAAAAATCACGCGATAGCTTGGAGCTCTCGAATGTCACGTGACGTTTTCTATAGAAACTGACAGATTCTCCCGTCCCGCCCCGTCCCGTCTCGTCCTAGTATGAGTCATCCCTTATATTAACATAGTTGTAGTCATAATATACATGCTCGCGCGAAACCATAAAAACTACGTTACCTGATTAGTAGCGATCAGGAAATAATGGAAACAAGAAATTTGAAAGTCTATGGTATCGACATGGCGCGGTAGCCATGACTGTGGCGTGACGGATAAGCTTTTAGCAAATGCTATTATCTGCAGTCAGCTGTTTTATTGAGAAAGTTAACGGATAAAGAACTTCCTAAAATGGGAAACAGAAAAGACACGCTACTATTGAAATTTATTTATTGATTAAATTCTCCCCGTCAATCAACGAGTGATATTAAGGGTTCGAAACGTAGGGTGTTAATAAACCCGATTAATCCGTTCTAAAGTGTTTAATTTCAATGAATAACAAGCGCGATAACAGAAGACAATATTACTATGTTATAAATTAAGGATAGGAAGTTACACTTATGTAATGTAGATAGGTACTCTCTGTGTAGTGAACCTACTGCTAATCCTCATCCATCCAAAGAGATTTGTATACCTACAATACATAATTATAACAACAGAAGTCGTTCATCTTACAACCCAGTCTAATTTATATTTGGAGGATACAGTCGGAGGCTTGAATTTTACACACTCCAGTAGGAAAGCGTGGCACGTCCTTACACGACTAACTACCGGCATCAACAACCAACCCAGTCTGCCGAAGGTTAGCGCTAACGCGATAGCTACGACAATTGTCAATAATTCTAAAGCACCGAGCCACAAACTACATACGAAGAAAATTCGCAAGGAGCTTAAAGAACTGAAGTCAACACTAACACCAAACAACGCCTTTTGTGGCCCAGTCACTGTAAACGAGATTGTAGCCACAAACAAGGCCTGTGGTGCTGACGGCATATTTCCGGAGTTCCTCAAACACTGCGGGAGCAAAACCCAAAAATGGCTTGCTAACTTCTACAGCCAGATCATTAACACCGGCAAAATACCAAGTATCCTGAAACGAGCCAAGGTTATAGCGGTACTCAAACCGGGAAAGCCGGGAGATAGTGCTGATAGCTACAGACCCATAGCTTTGCTAAGTGTAATTTACAAACTCCTAGAAAGGGTCATCTACAACCGCATAGCTGATACTATTGACAGGGCTATACCAAAAGAGCAAGCTGGTTTCCGGCCAAATCGCAATTGCTGTGATCAGGTTCTTGCACTCACCTCGTTCATAGAAAAAGGCTACGAAGGGAATCAGAAAACATCGGTGGCATTCATCGATCTATCAGCCGCGTATGACACTGTATGGCGACAAGGACTTCTATATAAGCTCATCAAGCTGATCCCGTGCCAAAAAATCATCAAACTTGTGGAAAACTCACTCATAAATAGAGTCTTTCAAGTCCACCTGGGCAATAGTGTCAGCAATACCAAAATCCTAAACAACGGCCTGCCCCAAGGATCGGTGCTTGCCCCGCTGTTATTTAATGTGTTCACCCATGACCTCCCTGCAACTGACTCAAGGAAATTCGCATACGCCGACGACATTGCCTTAGGTGTTTCGACATTGCCTTACAAAACCGGGATATCAAGAAAACCGAAGTAGTATTAGAAAAAGACCTACTGAATATGAATGACTACTTCTTCCGATGGCGACTATGCCCTAACGCAAATAAAACCGAGGTATGCTGCTTCCATCTAAACAACAAGCTAGCGAACACCGAACTGAACGTCGAGTTCATGGGAATGGCACTGAAACACAACCCAAACCCAACATATCTTGGTGTCACACTGGACCGAAGTTTAACCTTTTTTTTTTTTTTTTTTTTCGTGGAGGAATGCATTTAGGCATCCCGCCTAGCCGGGGAACTAGGACGGGTATGTGGGACTCGCAGGTCCGGACCCGCACTACCCACTAAACCATCCACGGTATGCCCATCTTGCAGCGTTGGTGACGGTGACACGGGATTGCCCTAGGCTCACAACCGCGAACACCGCCTGCTGCGACAGCCGAAGCTGTCCCCTCCTTGAGGCCGAAGCCCCTGGAGCCGAAGCTCCCCCGCCCGAAGGTAGCGTGCAGGGCGACACCACACGCTGGTCCCTCATGGCAACCTCCACGCCGGGAGCGAGATGGAAAAACCCCGGGTTCCACCCCCTCAGGTTGCCTTTGCGATTTTTTATAGAGGTGGTCATCCTCGCAGCCACCACGCCGGCGCCGGCCAGCAGTGGCAACCCCCGGTCCGTCATCATAGGCCCTCTGCCTAGACAGGGTACGGGACCGCAGTTTTATACAGGACAGCGGCATTCCTGTCGGCAGACCCGGAGGCCCCCTCACGCCAACACTCAGAAGTTCTCTCCCTCAATGAGAGTACTCCCTGTACGGAACCCCCCAACCCCCCCTGACAGGATATTTGCAGCACCAGTAAGAAATCCTCGGAATCTTCCAATAGATCGCTTACCGTTGCCCCCAGGAAGCACCGTCCAGGAACCCTTCCCTTTTTCCCGGATCAACCGGATCAAGGAGAATGGGAAGAGCCCTGGCACTCGAGGAGGTTTCCCGTTGTAGCCCCCCGACCGAAGTTTAACCTACAAGAGCCACCTGAAGAAAACCGCCGGCAAACTAAGGACCCGTAACAATATAGTTCAGAAACTGACCGGCACAACCTGGGGAGCCAACGCTGCATGCCTTCGAACAACTGCTCTTGCACTGGTCTACTCCTCGGCGGAGTACTGCTCACCTGTGTGGATTAACAGCACCCACGTGTCAGCTGTCGGTACGCAGCTGAACCAAACCATGCGCCTCATCACAGGCTGTATACGCCCTACACCTACCTACTGGCTACCTGCCCTCAGTAACATTGCCCCACCCCACCTACGCCGGGAACAATGCCTCTACCGCGAGCTCGATAAGATACGAGGAGACCCAACGCTACCCATCCACAGCGATGTGCTCGCCAAGACTGGCCGCAGGCTTAGGTCCCGTAGCCCACCACTAGCTACGCTAAACAAAATAAATCCCTTGTGGAAGATAGAGAAGGCCTGACTTAGCGAATGGCAATCCAACAAGGCGCCAATCGATACCTTCGAACTAAGCCCCCGTATAAGACCTCCAGGTTTCACCACTCAAAGACGTGTATGGTGCCTACTGAACCGTTTCAGAACCGACGTGGGCAACTCAGCATACCACAGGAACAAATGGGGATGGTGTGAGTCGGCAGCGTGTGGATGTGGAAACCCAGAACAAACAATCCGCCACATGGTACTAGAATGCCCCGACACCAAATTCGATGGCAACATCGAGGAGCTCAAGAACTTGACTGGGAAAGCCGTGGACTATTTTAAGAAATCTAACTTTAAATTTTAAGCACTTTTGTTAATTTTATTGAATTGCAGTGACATGTAAATATTTGCCATACGATAAATAAATAAAATTTATATTCATAGGTCGTAGTTCTGCTCAATCGTGCGCATCGAAAACATAAGATAAACTACAGACGTATGTACCTACTGGATTTAATCTCGGCTTAAGGATGACTCACAGTAGTCCGTTCCGTTCCGATCCGATACGGGGCGATCTGTCAGTTTCTATACAAAAAGTCACGTGACGTCCGAGGGCTCCGAGCTATCACGTGATACTTTCTATAGAAACTGACAGATCGTCCCGTATCGGATCGGAACGGAACGGACTACTGTGAGTCATCCTTTATTACCGTCATTCTCATTACTATACATTACATTACATTACATTAATCATAGTTACGAAACATATCCGAGTTAGTCATTGTGTATACTATTTGGATGTTATAAGATAGAACACGGAATGACTACGAAACTTTGTGGAAGTTTCTGATTTCATCAAAGTTAGGGCAAGTTTGAAGGCTAGGTTAATCAGTTATTTCGAGGCACACGATTTGCTAAGTCAGTTTAGATTGGCTTACTCGCTTGGATTAGTTGCTTCCATAAAACTGAGCTTAAACTGAACCTAAACTGGTAAGGCATGGTAAGGCCCCTGTACCTACTCTGGATAATGAAGGCTTATTAATATACATGATGTATCTTTTACAACCGGCAATATTTTCTGGGTATGATGGGCTGGTTATATAAATAAATATTATATAACATTAATGACATGACATCGGGCGACACATTTTCATTATTCATAACAAAAACACCGATTTAATATCTGAATCGAATTTTTCCTTCATACTTTTCGGCCTGAGGACTGACAGAAATACCGAAAAGTAGAAAATAAACTTTTTTTATCATGCCGTCCCGTCCCGTCCTAGTGAGAGTCATCCTTAATGGGTAGTCTTGTACCTTGCCTACGTAACATAAATAAAATGTATTCCTTAGTATTCCGTCTTATCATTTCGTCACAGGTTTTTGTATATCACATATTATATGCCTCTACTTCGATCTTCAGTTTGGTAGAATTTCTATACCACCAATATGTGGCAATGTATTACGGATAAAGGGAAAGAACACGCCTCATAATGACGTTCATTTGTCAAGTTAATTGTCTTTTAGACTGGCAATGAACGAGGTCACGGGGTGACTTTTGAGTTCATAGTTCGGCTTTTTTCACCCCAGTTTCTAAGGGCGGAAACAATAAACGGTGTAGGTCATTATAAGGTCGTGAAACTTACCAAATTTATTATTTAAACAGAAATACCTCTTGTCTCGAGTAAAATAAACCGGCCAAGAGCATGTCGGGCCATGCTCAGTGTAGGGTTCTGTACCTAGTTTACCGTCCGTCACAATAGGCGAACTTAAAAAGGGTTTTAATAGATACAAATTCAAATTCAAATACCATCAATAGATACCATGCTCATAACAATAAAAAAGCTTTAGCTGCGTCGTCCGATTTGAGTAATTAAATCAGACGACAGAGCTCGGAGTAATCGGTGAAAATACATTTAATAAAAAAGATTCCGATGAATTCAGAACCTGCTCCGTTTTTGGAAGTCAGTTAAAAACACCGAGCTTTCAACAAGTCAGTATTTAAAACCTTTTATTATGTAGGTAGTGTACAGCTATAACTCAAAGCAATTTCCGCGCTGTTCACAACTAATTAAGTTTTAGCACTCGATCGATGACTTGCTGGTTTAGTCTGTGAGCAAAGTTGCGAGTCACCCTGAAAGCATTACCTGCCCTTTCATACTTTTTGCCTTTTGCTGCTCATAGCGGTAAAATATGCTCAAATCGTGTAGATGATTAAGAACCGTTTATGTTTGAATGAAATTGAATTAATCTTTCAATTGAATTGATGACACCCTTAAATTGATGTTCCTTTTTTCCAAAGAATGGAAATGGTTGTACGTATTGTACCTATACCATAGACCATTTAACCAACCAGAATGGCAATTGTCGTGTCCATCATCATCATCTGAGGCATTACAGCCGTAGGTTGGCCTTAGCCTGGTCAAGCAAATCTCTCCAGTCCGATCTATTTTTGGCTTTTGTTCTCCAACTTTGCACCCCTAAAGTTTTTGTGTCCTGTTCGACACCGTCCAACCACCTGAGCTTGGGCCTGCCTCTACTTCTGCGGCCCTCCGGCCGGCCTTCTAGAAGGCGTTTGGGTACTCTGGTCTCATCCATTCGCACCACATGCCCCGCCCATCGCAGGCGTCCTATTTTAATGGTCTGAATGATGTTCGTCTCGTCGTACATTTGGTATAGCTCGTGGTTATAACGGGTTCGCCATCTCTCATGTTCCATCACAGCTCCGAAAATGCGTCTCAGTATTTTCCGCTCAAATACTAGCAAGGAGTTTTCGTCTTTTTTGCTCAACACCCGACATTCAGAGCCGTAGGTGAGTATGGGCCTTAGTAAGGTTTTGTACAGGAGAAGTTTTATGCTTCTTGAAAGTAGTTTGGAGCGAAAATATCTCAGAAGGCCGAAATAGCACTTGTTAGCGGTCATTATTCTCCTATTTATTTTCTGACGTGACGTTTTAATTGACGTGTTCCTATATACATTTAAGAAGAGACTGGGACTTCCGATTAAGGGGTTTGAGACGCCATTATTTAAAGAAGAAGAAAAAGGACGCGACTATTTGACAGATTATTTACCTTTTTGTTTCTTGAGTAATTGTGTGATGAATGTTCGCATTTAAACTGATTCTCCTTGGTCTTTAGTCCAGCGCAATATTTCTTTATCTATTGCTTGTCGCAGAGACGACATTTTTTTTAATTACCTAATCATTTCTAAGTAGCTTAAGCGGCAGTGGGCGGGGCACATTGCACGTAGAACCGATGGCCGTTGGGGCGGAATGGTTCTCGAGTGGCGACCGCGTACCGGAAGGCGCAGCGTGGGTAGGCCCCCCGCAAGGTGGACTGATGACCTGGTGAAGGTCGCAGGAGTCCGCTGGATGCGGGTGGCGCAGGACCGGTCATTGTGGAAATCTTTGGGGGAGGCCTATGTCCAGCAGTGGACGTCTTTCGGCTGAAATGATGATGATGATGAATCATTTCTTCAATCATCAGTGCCTTAGTAAAGTTCGTATATGCTAAGTTTTATTTTGATAGCAGAGACTGTGAAAGTGTTAAGTAAACGTCATAATTTCATAGAAGTTTGACGTTTAAAATAACACGTTAAGGTTTTGGAAGAGGTAACGTGGTTTGACTCTGACCCTAACCTTGGTTTATCTATTGCGGTTGTACGAGTAACTAGATTCTTTTTTGTTTCAGAGGGAATGCATCTCCGTCCACATTGGCCAAGCCGGCGTGCAAATCGGCAACGCCTGCTGGGAGCTGTACTGCCTGGAGCATGGCATCCAGCCCGACGGCCAGATGCCGTCCGACAAGACCCTGGGCGGTGGAGACGACTCCTTCAACACGTTCTTCAGTGAGACCGGCGCGGGCAAGCATGTGCCTAGAGCGGTGTTCGTGGATCTGGAGCCCACTGTTGTTGGTAAGTGTTTTGAGTGTATTCATGTGTCCTGCATCGTGGCAAAGTCATCATTATCATCATCATCATATCAGCCATAAGACGTCCACTGCTGAACATAGGCCTCCCCTTTGGTTTTCCATATGTATGTACCGGTTGGAAGCGACCTGCATCCAGCGTCTCCCGGCGACCTTCATAAGGTCATCTGTCCATGTCAAAGTCGTCGTGGCAAAGTCCTTTCCTATGTTTCTGCATCTTTCCCTTGAACAGGATATCGACGCTTGGAACGCAGTTAAATCCAGCTCTCTAGGTCTGTTTCTGCTTTTGCCACCCCGGGAATGTCAACTAGTTTCCTTGGCTTCTCTAGCATACATTTCTAGTAGTAGTGTGTTAGAAGCTGTACGTTCTGCTTGAGCATGGCCAGATACCGTCCGACAAGACCCTGGACGGTGGAGATGACTCCTTCATCACGTTTTTCTGTAAGACCGGCGCGGGCAAACAAGGCTTACTCGTAAAACCTCGTAAAACCTACTGTTGTTGGCAAAGATCTCTCGTCTCCTTTTTTACATCTATCCGCCTAATAGGATATTGAAAATCGCCTGGACCACATCTTTGTTAATGCCACTTCTCTCGTTCTGGGGATGTCACCTTAGTTACTTTAGCTTGTGGGTGAAGTAGAAGACGTTCTATATCTCCCTTATAAAATTGATATCAGCAATCATTTGGAATACATCACTACAAATATCACATAAATAAATTAGCCCAAAAAGTCGTCAGAAAATACCTTAAAGTCAAGGGATTATAATATTGCTTTTCCAACGCCTTCCATCACCTAACATGGATTTCAAAACACACTTAAACCTAGTGATAGGCGATTGTCTATGGACATCCCGAAATTTAAATAAAGGTAGAACATTCGGGACTATCCGTCGGCAATTGTTATTCTGACTAATTATTTACTCTTTGATTGGGGTTGTCACTAAATGTCGAAAAATTCTTGGGCTACGGGGACAGACATTTAAAGGATGACTCACATTAGAACGGGACGGGACGTGGCCGGGACGGGACGATCTGTCAGTTTCTATAGAAAACGTCACGTGACCCCCGAGGGCTCCGAACTATCACGTGATTCTATCTATATTAAAGAAAATTCTACTTTACTAATGTACAGACGCGGGCAAAAGTGCATGGGCAATTTATGAATGAATTCATTCAATTGCCCATGCATTTGCAATTTTGAACGTGATAGTACCTACCGCATGAACATCAGCTAGTTTAATATTTGTAACTTCCTCTTAACATTATTTTCCTGTCATTAAACTATAAATGGAGTCTACATTCCGGCTATACTTAGGCTGAAACTAGGTATCAACTGAAATTACCAGCGCGGACATTGAACCTGTTATTATGGATTGTTAAGTACAGTTAGGCTGAGTGGGGATTTATGGGTGTACCCATTTTATGGAAATTAAACTAAATTAATAAAGTAGGAACATGTTATTAAAATTAGCAATCTTAAACTTGAAATAATGAGAAAACTCTTGCTATTTCATAGTTTTTCCTACATTAAAGTTAACCTACATTATTCCCAAGATTATCTTATTAATGATCGAAACTTACAGATCAAACATCTTCATCACTTATTTTGGTTTGGAACGTTTTGTCAATATTTGAGGCCTAAATCGAATGTCATGTCATGTTGTTTGTTGAAACGATTGCAAGAGGTGTAGGGGGTATATCCCGGGCCAGGGGAGCGCCGAAATGGTAAAAACAAATTAGTTACGTCCCGGAAAGCGATGTAGGTATATACCTTTGTATGTAGGTACTTATATATTCTCTTTGTCACGACTGGGAGGAAAGTAACACACAAGAAAAGCCTGGTTGACGTGAGCATAAATGCACTTTTCCTAGTGCTTACGAGTAATTAAATAGTCGACTATTCTACCTACTTCTATCGACATCCATACGAACAATTTTTGAATCAGTATTGATCGGTATTTGTTTTCGATAAAATAGTCGATTTTTAGGGATCCGTACCTCAAAAGGAAAAAACGGAACCCTTATAGGAACACTTTGTTGTCCGTCCGTCTGTCAAGACCCTTTATCTCGGGAACGCGTAGAAGTTGCAAGTTGAAATTATTTATTACCACTAAAAAATTCATTTTTGATCCCGTCATCCGGGCTTTGCTCATAAGTCATAACAGAAGAAAAGAAAGTTAGCATCGAGTATCTCATCTATTGCATCTGATTGTTGCTTAACGCATGGCCACACGTTATACGTGAACGGAGATCGTCGCCTTTGGCCATAAACATGTCTCTTTCCTATTCAAAGTCGACTTTTTTGTGAAAACAAGGTGTCGATTTAACGGTTTGATCATTTTCTTCTTGCGGTTTTTATGTAAATATGGAGAAAAAGTTATGTTTTTATACCGCAAAGATAGAGACATATTGAACGCTCTCTCCCTTATACTTATGTATGAACTACTGTAGTGTATGTTGATGTGTTTAAGTAGCCTATTGACGGAGTAAGTAGACACATGGTATACACGGTATAAGACAAGTATAAGAGCTTATCAGACATAACAAAATCAGTGTATTTAGGTACACTGGTCCCCAATAACACTTCACGAGTAATAATAATTTTCGGCCAAAACACTAACTCATCTCATTACATAAGTACCTCTTTTTTTTTTCTTTTTTTTTCTTTATTAAGGAGCCAAGTGCGATGGCATCTGCGTACCGTCGCTTACACTGTTGACTTACCGGTTGTAGTTCATATTGCGATGGCGTAAGGTGTACCGATGGGCAAGTACTGTTGTACAGCACTCATCAGTTTATTGCAAAAACAAGCACGATAGTGTAATGTGTAGGCACTTTTATTACACGACTGTAATTGTAAATGTAAACTGTAACTGTAAATGTAAAGATTGTAAATGGTGTTTCCCGTTATAATTGGCTTGGCTACCGACATTCATTTTCTAAATTCATATTATATTATATCAGCACTTAAACTTAAACATTTTTTTATACGACGGTGACGAACAAGCTTATGGCCCGCCTGATGGTAAGCGGTCACCGTAGCCTATGGACGCCTGCAACTCCAGGGGTGTTAGATGCGCGTTGCCCTTTAAAAAAGGAGGATTCGATGTGACAGCTAAAGGGGAAAGCTTTGCTCCGTGGGTCCCCACTTCCCCAGCTGTCAACACAGTGAATCCTCTTAGAGCTTACATACTTACTTTTATGTACAAACGTCCACCTAATAATTAAATTTGAAATACCTACACCGTACACAATCAAAATCTGGTGAAGTGTGTAAATGCACTTCAGCTTAGATACCTACGTCTACAAAGACTTAGATCGTAAATACATTAGCCGGCCAACACACGTTCGGGGAGTCTGTCGGATCTGCGGGTATGGGCACCGGGCATTCGCCGACAAAGCTGATACGACTACAATATTTTGCAATTTGCACTGTCAATTCAAAAATGGCGTCTTAGTATTCCTTCACAAATAATTTCTAAAAAACTTAAACGGTCGCGTGGCAGAACCGTCCTTGCCTGATATGTACAACATAGAGGTATGTATAGGAATGAGACGACTACCTGTCAGTAGAAGTGGAGTCAGTGGAAGACACCACGGGACAGTCTCTCTCACCTCGATTTCTTCCCACCGTGCGTCATTGTTGTTGGTGAACGAACTAATAGCAATTAACTTATTTACGAGTATGCTGCCGAGCGAGTGCGCCACTTATGACTGAGTGCTCTCTCCAATAAAGATGCTAATCTTGGCCGAGCTAAACTTGGGATCGAGTGTCCGAGGATTGTTTAATTGAACTTAGTTTATGTTTATTAACGTTATTAAGTTTATGATAGAGACCGTCAGTAAGTACGCAGTCGCGGAGACTGTTTATTTTATATTTTAAACACCTATATCAAAACACACAAATCTGAACTTCTGCCCACAATATAAGATATTTAAAAGCTCAGCGGGGCTAAGATGCCAAGCTGATATTCTGATAATTGCTGGATAAGACGATAGTTTATCGGCAGGTTCTGACAATTTCTGATACCTAATTTTAAACAGTTCTTTCAAATGTCTTTGCATTGGCAGCTGTCACCGTCGCGCTATCCGTTTAACGTCCAACTTGTCAGTTTATCAACTTATAGCATTATCTTATGACATTCGTGGATAACCATCTTAAACCCGCAGATCCCTTTAAAGTCAGCAACAGAACAGATAGATCTGTCTACCGTTAACTGAATTTCTGTAATGCCAATTTATTACTAACAAGAACAAATATTCTTTCCCAGACGAGGTCCGCACGGGCACCTACCGTCAGTTGTTTCATCCAGAACAACTTATCACTGGCAAGGAAGACGCCGCCAACAACTACGCGAGAGGCCACTACACCATCGGCAAGGAAATAGTCGACGTTGTGCTTGATAGGCTGAGGAAGCTCGCAGACCAATGCACGGGTCTTCAGGTGAGAACTAACAGAACAACTACTCACTGGCTAGGAAGATGCCGCTAACAACTACGCAAGACCACTTCACCAGTGGCAAGGAAATAGTTGACGTTGTCCTTGACACGACTAGGAAGTTCGCTGATCAATGCACGGGTCTTGACCTGAAAACGACTATTGTTACCTAAAGTTGAAGCTAACATTGATTGCGCATGAACGCAGAATACACCATCGGAAAAAAATTGAAGCTAGCTAGCCAATACATGGAAGACCTGAGAATCTTCAGGTCAAAATAATATGGATGTTGATACAATCGATAAAAGTACGATAAAAGTCGGCGTTGATCAACTTAGGGCATAATTATAAGTAGTTTTAATAGATATTTTATCACACTTGCTCGTTAATGGTGATATTATATGCAAGCATACTAAGATCTAATGAACTGTATGCTATGGGCGTAATGGATTTTCATAGTAATTTTCCGCACTACAGTTTTTTGGAACTTTTCTTACTTTTTAGTTAGTCACCGTGAGGAAACCGGACTAATCCCATTGGGTGGGAAGGTCATATGGAAGTCGCTTTAAAACTAGCGCCTACGTCAAATTTTGGGATTAAGTATTTAATTTAGTTGCCAAAGCGGACCCCAGTAGGCTTTCCGAGCCGTGGCATAAGCCAAGAAAAATGCTAGGATGACGAAGATTCTATGTTTTTTTACCCGTTTAACGTAATATACTCTTGGTAACGAATGCGCGCATTGTCTGCAGGGCTTCCTCGTATTCCACTCGTTCGGCGGCGGCACCGGCTCCGGCTTCACGTCGCTGCTGATGGAGCGCCTGTCCGTCGACTACGGCAAGAAGTCCAAGCTGGAGTTCTCCATCTACCCCGCGCCCCAGGTAACCCAGGACAATGACAAGTAGGTAACTGCATGAGCATCACGTCTCTAAGTTACATAATTGAAGGCATGACACCATTTGGTACACATTGGTACTTCAGTTCAAGTAAAGATTTGCAAGGGTAATTAAAATACCCAATGCAAATATCATGAGAAGAACGACATTGCTCTGTAAGATCTCCATTTTTGTATACCATCACATCAGTGGCGATCAAGCATTCGGCTCGCCTTACGGAAACCGGTCACCAGTAGCCTATGGACACCGGCAAATACAGAGGTGTCACATGTGCGTTCTCGACCCATTAAAATCTTGTACACTCCTTGAGGAACCCCATACTGTAATCCTTCGTGAAAACCTCGGCAAGGAGCTCATTTCATAGCCGGTGCATACGCGGGAGTACATTCCTCTGAAACCGCACAGTACGGGACCATTGGTTACCATGTGTGCGTATGAGCGCCCTGTCAATGGATTGGTCCTTGGCAATTTGGCATATTATCTTCTAATCGAAAAATACAAAAATATTATTTTAACCCGCAGGTGTCAACAGCAGTGGTCGAGCCGTACAACTCCATTCTGACCACACACACCACCCTCGAGCACTCTGACTGTGCCTTCATGGTCGACAATGAGGCCATATACGATATCTGCCGCAGGAACCTGGATATCGAGCGTCCCACTTATACCAACCTCAACCGGCTGATCGGACAGGTAACCATCATCTTATCAGCTGATAACGCTTATTAAGTACGGAAGGAAGACCTCCCCTGAAAGCTTTCCACAATATTAGATGGTTTGCCACCCGCATCTAACGGTTCTCCGCAATATTGACATGATCAAACCTGCGTTGCGTCTCGCATACGTGTCGGTACGGTGCAGTTGCCACTAAAACCTTTAAAATAGTCCCAAACTCATGTTGCCAGTTCAACTTCCCGGTCCGTTGGCCAGGCAAATTGATTCCTTCTACCACAACCTTCGCACTAACGAGATTCTAAGAATTCCTAGTAAGTACTTAATCTACAGATCCGGTTCATGTACCTAGATGTAGATATAGTGTAGGGACGCTCGGACGGACACTGGCAGTTACTTCCGCTGATATCGGTAAAGCGGTTCCGGACCTGTATGCTCCTTCTCCGCCCCTTCTCTTGCCAGCTTCATATATTTCCAAGGTAGACAGCCTCTAAAGATATAACCTCCGGTTTCCAGATCGTGTCTTCCATCACAGCGTCACTCCGCTTCGACGGCGCGCTGAACGTAGACCTGACGGAGTTCCAGACCAACTTGGTGCCCTACCCGCGCATCCACTTCCCGTTGGCCACGTACGCTCCCGTCATCTCGGCTGAGAAGGCGTACCACGAACAGTTGACGGTCGCTGATATCACCAACGCCTGCTTCGAGCCAGCCAATCAGGTAATTTAACCCTTTGTGTCTAAGCATTAATCAGTGCCCCCTTCTAATGTACTTTAATTAATTTAATTTCTTTATTTAGGACCAACAAAGGATCATGTTGTTAGTATACATCTTAAATACTAGCCTATTCTACGTGTTAATGCTTATAACTAAGTAAGTAAGTAGGTGCCTATATAATACATGATTATTTGTTACTGCGCGCATGAATTATACAGCAGTTATTGAGGTACAGGTTGGCTTTAGAGTTTCAATTTCAAAGCGTTTGAGAGCAACATTCAAAGGGTTAAATCGATTAAAGCCTTTATTTTCATTGCCTTTAATAAGGTTCTCTAATTTATCGCCGAAAATTATTTAGCCGTATAAATACCACTTCCCAATCAAAATTTTCATTTCACCGAAAAATCTGTTGCTAACTGTTTAGCAAGTAACTTTCGCATATTATCATAATCTAATCTAACCTAGTGGCCAAATGAAAGTTGGCCAGTAATAATTTGGTAAATGTTGTGTTGGTATGCCAAGTGAATTATCGGCGAAAAGTTGGTAGGCAAGTGATATACGGCGAAATAAAATCCTGCGAAAAGACAGGAAACCCTTCATTGATGAGAGTCGACAATGTCATGAATTCATGATTCGTCTTCGTGATTTTCTTAAATTATATCATTCTACACCATTTATTTCCGTCTTTGGGTCATCATGAAATTCATGAAAGGCGAAGTGTTACTTGGTATTCAGGAGTATACGCATTCAGATCATTATGTTGGACTACGAACATTTAGAAGTGACAGATATAAAATAATCATTTATTATTTCAATAACAACAAAAACACAAAACTAAAATTTAAATAAACGCCCCTAGGCATGGTACCGTGGACGCTGGCAGCGTTTCCTCGCTGTAACTCGCTGTGTGCTGTGTTTAATGCGAAAAGACGGATTAAGTTGGTAGAGGGTATTTGAATCATCATTCCTTGTCTTCCAGATGGTGAAATGCGACCCTCGGCATGGCAAATACATGGCGTGCTGCATGCTGTACCGCGGCGACGTGGTGCCCAAGGACGTCAACGCGGCCATCGCCACCATCAAGACCAAGAGGAGCATTCAGTTCGTGGACTGGTGCCCAACAGGATTCAAGGTAAAATCTTCTTTCATCAGCTCTTAAGAACATATTAATATCTCCTAGAAAGAGCGGATATAAACAGTTTTGAACACTACACCAAAACAATTGACGCTCGCCCCCTCTCCTCCGCACAACGCTAGTGTTGCTTAGAAATCATAAATGGGAGAGTGTGTGTCTGTTTGTTTGTCCTTTGTCCGTCTTTCACGGCAAAACGGAGCGACGAATTGACGTGTATTTTTAAGTGGAGATAGTTGAAGGGATGGAGAGTGAGATAGGCTACTTTTGTCTCTTTCTAACGTGAGCGAAGCCGCGGGCGAAAGCTAGTATTATATAATACTGGCAGTGGCGTACACCGGCAAAATTCCACGTCAAGCCCATAGGCTATGGTGACCGCTTTCCATCAGACGGGCCATACGCCTGCTACTCCAGACATGCCACATGCGCGTTGCCGACCCATTAAAACTTATACACTCCTTTTTTGAAGAACCCCGTACTGTAGTCCCCCGTACCATCCTCAAACCTCGGCAGGGAGTTCATTCCACAGCCGGAGCGTCCGCGGGAGGAATTTCTCCTGAACTTCATTTTATTTCCTGTTTTCTCTCAAGACCACAACTCAGTTTAAATTTAGCATTTATATACGTAATTAGCTTTTGGTCAAATATTAAATATTTAAATTACCGTTGTTTGTATTGATGAATTTAACGGCGAAACAAAGATTTGTAGTGCAAATAAGATGGCATACAGCTACCAATTTGTCCATTGTAACGTGTTTGATTGAGTCTTGTATAGTGACTTTTTATAATGGCTTCACTATTTGACTTCTTTCTGCAGGTGGGCATCAACTACCAGCCACCAACAGTGGTGCCTGGCGGCGACTTGGCTAAAGTACAGCGCGCCGTCTGCATGTTGTCCAACACCACCGCCATCGCGGAAGCCTGGGCCAGGTACGTTGTTACATACTTACTTTTCATCTCCACACCTGTAGGCCGAGCTCAATTAAGTCGCGACAGGATGTTAAACGCGAAATAGTTTATCAATTAACTCCGATCCGATCGCTTTTCTACTTCGAGCAACGCGGGCTTTCAACATGTTGTAAGGGAGACGTCAAAGCAACATGTCACCGTACACATTTTTCTGTAACTTATTAAAAGAAATAGACAAAAAACAGAACAAAAACGTCAAAAAATGTGGGTCAGTCATTCTGTTGCAGTTCATTATCAATGCAAAAAATGGTTAAATGTTTCGTACGAAAAAGAGCTTACTGAAGTAAGCATTAATTTAAGTGTCAAATTCATGCACTTTAAAAGTTTATAGGCTGTTTTTCACTTTACGGAACGTTACGTTCCAAACAAAACTATATGAAAAAGATTCGCAATTGCTGCACTTTGACAGCGTCATTTTTTTCGGCTGATTGGGTATCCAGTTCTTTTATCCTATATATATATATATATATTCTTCTATAGGCCTAATAAGTTATAAATATATGTCGTATACTAAAGAAAAAGACCAACATTGACGAAGGCCAATCCGAGGACCGCGGATAGCCGCGTAAGCTGAAGACCCGAGTTCGTTCCTCGGATTGGCCTTCGTCCGTGTTGGTCTTGTTCTTTAGTATATGACTTCTATTTCTATTTATAATTTATATAGTGTAGTGTTACCTACTACTTTAATAACAAATCAAAAAATATTAAATAAAATAATTTGATTTGTGTCAACAAAAAGTCTAATAAGTTGTTTTGTTTCCCCTCCAGACTGGACCACAAGTTCGACCTGATGTACGCGAAGCGCGCGTTCGTGCACTGGTACGTGGGGGAGGGCATGGAGGAGGGGGAGTTCTCGGAGGCGCGCGAGGACCTCGCCGCGCTGGAGAAGGACTACGAGGAGGTCGGCGTCGACTCCACCGAGGGCGAGCTCGACGACGACAATGAGTACTAAACTGTTCGCTGAGTGAGCGTTGATTGGTTGAGGATTACTGCTATTTCCAGCCAGGGCCGTAGCCAAGGGGGGACGCTATGGGGCAATGCCCTACCTTGAAAAAAAATCGCCCTACCTTATCTTATCTGGCGCCAGGGGGCCCTAGCGAACACACTTCGACCCATGGGGATCTTTTGTGTAATTGCCCCCTGAAAAAATAATAAAATGCCCTACTTTCAATACCTATTATCAACTCTGGTGAGTACCTACTCGTAATGACATACCCCGAAATACTTGCGCCAGTTGCGCCCCACATGCAATGACCAATGCCCTATCTTAAATTCAACTGGCTACAGCCCTGTATCCCGCTAGGGGCGCTAGTGGAACGTGGGTCCTGCGTCCTCTGGGAACATTTCAAACGTCACTGACATTTCTCTCATACTGACACAGGAACCACTTAGTAGCGGACACATTGTAGTACTTACTGTCAAATTTAATCTAACGCATTATATACTCTAACAATAAAGATCGTTGAAAGCGTTGGAGATTGTTCCGTTGTTTTCAGATTTATACGAGCAACTTGGCCTTTCCGACATTTCTTGACGACCGTATGATGGTATCTCAACTAGCTTTCAAATCCAAGCAACAAATTCAACGCTCATGATTCATGGTCCTACAGTGAATAAACAACAAAGGAAATAATGTTATTAACAATCTGTAAAATAATTTTGTATCCATCTTTTTTCAAAGTAATAGTTTTTTTGTTAAGAATTGTCAATTATCCTTTGTTTTGGCAACAATTAATTAAGATAGTTTTAAGGCACGCTTGACTGAGTCTAACAGTACAAACTTTCGGAAAACATTTCCAAGTGAAAGTTTTGATTTCTGTGTTGTATTAACTGCATTTATTAATAATATATGATTATAATTTAACGCTAGTGCTAACTTATTGGGTTATATTTCGAGTGCTCGAGATTTTTTGTACTTAGGTTTACGAATGTTTTAATGCACAATGAAAATTTTACACATTTATACTTGTTTTATTTTACTTCTACTGTTATTTAGCCTTAAAACGGTTATATCAGCAACATAATCGATTTGTGTAAGATTATCCGGGTATAGGTAACATATGAACGCCAACGACAGATTACTCCGTCACAAACCACAAAACAATATAGAACTCAATCTTTTCGACGCCATGTTTCATACAAACGCTTTCACTCAGACGCCACGTCACCGAAGTGTCAAATGAATTTGAGCTTTATGAGTATTCATTAAAGTCTATATTGCTCTGTAGTATGTGACCGATTATTCGGTCTTGGGCGTTGAAGCTGCGGTGCCAATATACACGGTGCCCGTGAGCACTGCGAGAGATTTTAACAGCGTATTCCTGAGGCTAAAAGAAACAAAAAATGTCACGCTACGCGATACGCGTCTCCCTAAGGCGTATCCAAATGAAAGAATAGTGGAAACATTCGCCGGGGTCAAGCGTCGATAGCTCAATGAGGACTACCGCAAGTCGATTTTCCGCTAGGGGCGCTAGTGGAACGTGGGTCTTGCGGGAACATTTCAAACGTCGCTTTGACAATTCTTGCATATAGAGAGAGGACCCACGCATGAGTGGCGCCGCCTGGTGAGCGACAATACGGTAGCTCCCATTGGCAGAGCGATCTGACCGATGTACAGAAAGGTCGTGGGTTCGAATCCCGCTCGACGCGGTAAATATTTCCATTTTTTCTCTCAATTATAAAACTGAAATTTCGTTCGCAGACGTCTCTGCTTAATACAAAATTAAAACGAAAATATATTCACATAAGTTTATTTACATAAATAAATGTACAAAACTATGCCGTACACGCATACCTACATACAGTTCATACATTCAACGTAAATAATGCGTTATACATTAAAAAAAATACAAACCACTTCTAAAAAGTTTAACCTGTATTAAGAGATCTTGTTACATTCTTTATAAATCTGTATTTAAGTTTGAATACCTTAATCTAAATTAAGGTATATTCATATTCATTTAAGGATTACTAGGTTAAACCTAATATTGGAAGTAACTTTGTAAGTATACAAATAAAAAACATTTTATACAAGGTATATCTTGTAAAATATCGGATTAGCTCTCAAAAATAAAATATTAAAAAAATAGGTAACTACTTGCACTGAGTCATCATTTCATATTGTAAATTGAAAATGGAACGTCCCTTATTAAATATTTTGTGACATTTCGTAATTCATACTCTTATTTTTTTCACTGTAACACTACAATCATTCATAATAGGTATTTTAATATTTTTTTTTAATTTCTATAACATTATATATTTTTTAAAGTAAATACAATACCTAATTCAGGTTCAAAATAAGTTCAGTGAAAATATAAATGATTTTCTTAAATTAACATTACAAAGGATGGATTCGTGGGGTTTAATTAATGACCTGCATTTTTTTCAGCTCTGCAATTATATGATCCGTTTAAAGACGTAATCAAAATCGTGGTCTGATCCGGATAGGGTAGATTGTATGACAAGGGCATAAAGTAACCCATTTTAGCCGAGGCTATTATAGTAGACGAGGATAAAATGGGTATTTACGCCTTCAGCATATATCTCAATATACACTCTGCTTTTCACTTCAATTGTGAGGAAAACATTACGTTTTATTTCACTTTACAAATTTAAAATGAAACATTCATGCTTCCCATGTTTGGGCGCTTGGGTACTTCCTGCCGCTCTTTTATTTTATGCTCTACAAAAAAAAGCGATTTTATGTCGCCTAGCCACGACTTAAAGTCAAATTTTACGAGCAAGAGAACTGAAACAGTATTTATATGTATTGAGCAGAAATGTTTGTTGAATCAACAGACTTAGGGAAAGGAAGGAATTACCTGTTGGCAACGAATTCTTCCAGTACATCCTTCATATGCGCCTTAGGTCAATGCTCAGGTCAAGTCAGTCAGGGTAAAAGCGAGATACCATGCTTCGATCTTTCGCTCTCACCTGTAGCCACCCCGTAAGACGCATATAAAGACTTACAACATCTCACCATACCGGCGCGCTCAGTATATGCTAATCGTCGTGTGGCCTTGTGTTCGACTATGTATCAACTCTAGTTAATTTATCAAGAGTGGTGACTAGGTTTCGCTCCCCGATTTGGGGCTGGTTTTGTATGGCGAATTTTATGAACCGCCGTACTAAGAGCGTACCCTATCGGTGACGTAATTGGGTACAAAACCGTAGAGTTGTGTAGCTAGCTAGTCGTCGTGTGGCTTCAACATGTCGGTGGGGACGGCGGCGTCGCGCGGGAACCAGCCGCGGCTGCGCTCCACGCCGCCGGTCACCAGAGCACCGAACAGCCAATGTCTGGACACACGAATATATTGCATACAATAGGCTAGGCGACCAGGATGAAAAACTATAATTCTAATTAGTCCGTCAGTTAGATTATCGAAAATGATTAGACACGTATTTTTCCCTTTTTCAATTTAACTAAAATTGACGAAGATAAAGAGCATCAAAGTTCCGCGGTGGGGGCTGGTGACGTCACTCCTAGGTAAGAATTGTACCTAATAGTGACGTTACGCGAAACTTGAACGCACTGTATTTTCACCATTTTTGATCTGACAAACAAAAGAAAAAATACGTGTAAAATATTTTTTAATAATGTAAAAGACCGACTAAATACATTTTTTTAGGCGTCTAGCCTATTCAGTCTCGTAAAAACACTAACAAACAACCCCAGAGTCCGAAAAAAAATTGGCAACACATTCAATTTTAAAAACACCGATTGCAGATTCTATTTTACATCGAAATAATTCAGTGTTTAAAAATACCACTGAATATGAAGATTATACAATCACTTCCTCATGGGACCGTTGGAGGCCCAGCAGTAAAAACGTGCAACTTTTAATCCGAACGTCGCGGGTTGAAATCCTGGCGGCTCGTACCAATGAGTTTTTCGAAACTTATATACGAAATATCTTTTGACATATACCACTCGCTTCTCGGTGAAGAAAAACATCGTGCGGAAATCGACTAATGTTAAAAAGGCCTAGTTTACCCCCTGGCCTTTCAGGTCAGACGGAAATCACTTTCGTAAAACTAGTGCTAACTTCAAATCTTGGGATTAGTTGCCAAACCAGAGGCGTCTGCTGCCTCCTCTGCTGTGGCATGGGAAGTCTTTGTCCAGCAGCAGACGTCTTTCGGTTGATTTTATTGATTGATACTCACTTCCTCTGCCTAGTGGCTCTGATGACATCACCCGGCTGTAGACATAGCCGCGGCTCGTCTGTGCACGGGGCCGCCAGCGCAGCCCTGGGCCGGCTACACAGCGGCACCCAGCGGCCCGAGTAGCTGGCCACTGCTGTGTACAGGCGAGAGCGGACACGCTTGTCCGCTTTCTGAGCTAGCTGTTCTAACTGAAATAAGAAAAATAATACGGTTTAAGTCCATCTATCCAAAACCATTTTTTTTTGCCAAACGGAAAACTGGAATTGTTGGTAAATAATAATCGCTTACGTTGTGGTACATTCTCTGACCTGGTCTAGCGATATTAAAACTACGCGGTGCGATATGCCTTATATACATACTATGATAACACATTATGCGAATTTGTTTTCCAACGCCATTCGCCGTGTGAGTTACAATTTGGTGCCATGATCAAGATCTCACTCACTTACTCCTTGAAAATGTACATTGACGGATTGACGCTATGGAAGATTAACGAAACATTAAAGATACTTACAGTAAGATCATACTGTCCACAGTCTTCCTTCACTTACCACGTGAGCCCATCGTAGAGATGCCCTTTTAAATAGCATAAGTCAGTATCTCTCCATCTGCGGTTGTATGGAAACACGAACATGGGCAGGCTGCCGCGCTGACTGTCCCTTCTATCAGTTAATTTTCTACACCAGGGTTTTAGACACCATTACTCCCGCGCTCTCCGTAAAGGGTCGAAATAAATAGAGATATTCTAACTCTGTGTACCATTATTGTTACAGTGTGAGTTACATTTTGGTGCCGTGACCAGGATCTCACTCACACCTTGAAAATGTACACTGATGTTACCTCATATATAGCGAAACTTAGAAAAACATTCAAGATAGGTACTTACAGTGAGATCATATTGGCCACAGCCTTCCTTCACTGGCCAGGTCAGCCCATCGTAGAGATGGCCTTTAAACACCATATGCCAATTGTCCCTCCAGCCCCGGTCGTACGGAAATACAAATTCAGGTAGACCGGCCTCGTGGCGGCGGTGGACCGCCTTCTCCAGGATCCAGTCTTCGATGGTGGTGCGGTTGCGGAGGATGCTGCGGAGCTGGTTAAGAAATTCCAGTTTATTTTATTTTTAACCTTTTCCAAGCAAATACGCGTCAACGCCAAAGACGGATTAATCGGTCAAAGACCACAGAGCAACATAGGCCTTAATATACATTCATAAAGTTCAATTTCAGTTTTGACACTTCGGTGACTGAAATGATGACGTTAAGCAGAACATTTGTGAACGATACCAAATTTCTTAGAAAAAAAAGTGGAAAATGTTTTGGCCTCAGACGAGACTCGAACTTGCGACTCTGGGATACTCCCATGGCCAGTCAACTGAGCTACCGAGACGCACCCGGTGGACACACATTCCTCTACCATATCTCTCCTATACGCCTTAGAGGGGTGCTTAGCAACTTCTACCGTAAAAAGAGAGAAAAGAGTCTCGCCCGAGGCTAGTTTTTCCACTTTTCCTTACTCTCTAAGAAATTACAGTTTGTAATTAAAATCAAACATCAAAAAGTTCAATTTCCCTTAAATTTTAAACTGTCTTTTTTTATATATACTACGACGCACAGTGTGAAATATGACCTTATTTGCGGACATCCTGTTTTTATGTGTTTAAAAGAAGGATAATACGAATATTAAACACATTTAAAAACTCTCATGTTGATATCTGTAATAGTTTCGGAGTTATATGAGAAATCGAGAAAATTCTATGAAAACCATAGAAACGTCTTTACTCAAAGTCTTATTACTTCCACTAAAAAAGAACGATATCATATCATAACTATACACTAAAAGTACCCGTTCATCTATATAAATTAGCATAATTACGGTCAGTTTGCTGACTAAACTTAATTTTATATGTTTTCATCACATTTTTTTTTCTCGTTAATCTGGGCATGGTCGCATTTTTTTTCAATGTTAATTTGTTTATTACAGTTACAACTACTACCACAAAAAAAATCAAACGCAACAACATCAAGACTTCGGAGATATGAATTTTCAAAATGTTACATAGGGTTGTCACTATTTCCTAAGTCGATCATAATGTCTTCTTATTACGGTTCATATCTTAGGTACGATTTCATATTATTTATGTGTGATAGTTATTTATGTGTTGAAAGTATTAAAAAACTACATTCCAACACGTATGTCATACAAAATTTTATAACGCATTATAATGCACGCTGCATGTCCTTTACGCCTATAATTATTTGCGGTAGTCACTAAATCATGTACTTTCCGAGCGTATAATTTATAAAAGCGCATTATAAAATAAGTCTTCATCTCTCGGGTACACCTACTTAGAATATAGTAATATTTCTACCCATACTCCTTGAGTTTTCAATTATTTTTTTATTAATTTGTTTTTTTTTTTAATTAAAAAAATTAACACAGCTTTACAGTTTAATACCAATGCACTGTGAAAATCAGAAATTATACATAAAAAATATATAAAACACAAAAGAGAGACAATAACAAACAAAAATCAATTAGTACTAGGCGACGCAATAGCGTGGCTCCTTTGCTTCGTCTGAACCAGTGGCGTGGGATTCGTCAAGTTACCCCGGAACCGCCGAAACACGACGCCCTTCGGCCAGAAGTCTGCGCTCGCGATGGTGTCCTGCAGCGGCAGCAGTACGCGCGCCACAAACGAGCTGAAGTGTACGTAGTGGCGCGACTGCAGCTGCTGCACCCTCAGCGTATAGCCAGTCTTCCGGTGGACATACTCCACCACGTCGTTAGCCTTGGCGGAGTAGTGCAAGCGCGACACGTAGAGCGCTCTACTAGGCGTGGCGACCCGTAGACCTGAATTAACCGGCTCGGCCGTGCCTTGCAGAGTCTTACGAGGCGCCCTGCTCGTACTTGGACGAATGGCTGGTGGACGAACTCTATACTATTTTGGTAGCGCTTTCATGTGGGTTGTCGATTGATTGTGCAAAATTTGAAGAATTTTGTAAATCTGTTGCTATCAAATATTTACAGACGTATTCTTGGTTCTATGTATATGTCGGTAACATTACATAAAATTTTAATGCATGGTGGTCGAATTATAGAATCCAGCGAAATACCTATAGGAATGCTTTCTGAACAGGCAGGGGAATCGAGAAATAAGTATTGGCGTTATGATAGACAACACCATACCCAAAAATTTTATCGCAAAACCACAATGTTGGACTTATTACCGAGCTTTAGAATCTTCAGACCCGTATTTGTCTTTGTTAACACAACAAACCCGTCAAAAAGAAAAAAGCCTTTACCCAAGAGTGTCCTTATCTCATCAAAGTCACAGAACATAATTCAGAGCCCGATTACACTGAAGCTGATAAAATAATTTTGACTACAGACGAACAAGTTATCCAAGACTGATCATTTAAACTGACTTTCCACGTTGCTTATAAATTGATAGAATAATTCACACAAAAAAATATTACTGTCTTAATTCCATTTTGTGACAACCCTATTTCCATAGAAATCCAGAAAAAACATAGAAATGGGATATCTCCAAAGTCATAATTCATAATTCATTTATTTGCATAAAAGGAGTTACATAATGATGGTAAATTTTTAAGTTTAAAGTACATCCTATTAGCCGTTTATGTACAGCATGCAAATTTGATACTTGCTTAAACACTACGGATCCTAACCTAGGTTATTCTAGCATCTAAATTACACAAGATATGGATAAATATCTGGATAAAGTCTCGCAAGATATAGATTCAGGATTTTTACAGGTTAAAGGTAAAACTATGTAGCAAATTTTACAAGTGGAAATAAATGCGACCGTAAAATAGTTAATTTTTTATATATATTTTATTTAATTATACAAATTACGATTTTTTTTCAATTCCTACGCAATTACAGTCATGTGGGTTTAACTCGTAGTATATTATTGTATACCGTATCATATACACTAGGTTAATATGGATAATTTTGACTCGTTTGTAATTAATAGACAAAAACATTTTTCCAAGAGGTCAATGACCTTTCATAAAATAAATTATATCTCCGTTTTAAACTAAGTTATCGACATAGGTGTTTCATAACCCTCTTCGTTGACCTTAGGTGCACTAATTTAAAACATAAAAAGAGGATGTCCGCAAGTAAGGCCATATCTCACACTGTGCGACGGTGACAAACAAGCATACGGCCCGCCTGATGGTAAGCGGTCACCGTAGCCTATGGACGCCTGCAACTCCACGGGTGTTACATGCGGGTTACCGACCCTTTAAAAACTTTAACACTCCTTTTTTGAAGAACCCCATATTGTAGTCCTTTGGGAAAACAGTGGCAGGGAGCTCATTCCACAGCCGGAGCGTCCGCGGGTCACAGTGTCGTGAGCGGACGAATGGGGAATTTTGTTTAATATTTATTACACACTGCTAAAATTATTAAAAGAGCAAGTTTCAGGCTTAGGATTAAGGGTTTAGACCCAACGCAACTCCCAAAAAAACATCTTGATCCCACTAAGGCATAGTTTGCCCTCTGGACAACTAATTATAACAAATACAATTACAATTCCGTATAAACTCTATGCCAATTATTAGGGTAAATTGCCAAGCGAATCTCGGGCTTCATTAGGATGCAATTACGACAGCTAGGTAGAATGGGAGCTAAAAATTAATAAAACTTTGATATAGTCTTACTTGGAGAAACAGAAGAGTACCGACAGCAAGCACAACTCCGACGCACATGCCGATAGCCAGCAGCGTCAGCAGCAGCGTCGGCAGCGTCAGATACACTTGCGGGGCGCGGATACCGGTCTGGACGTACCACGAGCGGTTTAACGCGTGGTACATACAGATTGATAGGACCTGAAAAGGTACAGGTAATATTATAAATATTATAGGGCATTTTTACACAAATTAAAGTCCCGCAGTAAGCTAAAGAAAGCTTGTGTTACGGGTACTCAGACAACGATATATATAATATACAAATACATAGAAAACATCCATGACTCAGGAACAAATGTCTGTGTTCATCACACAAATAAATGCCGTTACCGGGACAGGTAATATGAGTATAATTGGACTTTTATCAATTTAAGCTAACATGGATAATTACCAATTATGTTTGTTTTATTGGGCACCCGATATTTCGAAACTGTTGCAAGCGTCATGTTCACCAAATATTAGTTATAAGACTTTAACCACTCAAAACTATCTGTAAACAACTTTTTATTAAAACAAATCAAATTATTTAATCAAATATTTTGATTTGTTATTAAAGTATTCGTCAGAATTCGTTGCGACCAGGCCTAGTGGTTGTAGCGTTAGCTGTGTAAGCTGAAGACCCGAGTTAGTTCCTCAGGATGGCCTCTGATAGTGTTGGTCTTTTACTTTAGTAGAGTCTGGCTAATGAAAGTTGACACTCAGATTTATTTAAAAGTTTTTATTGCCTAAATAAGCTGTCACTTTTAAAGCTGTCATTTATTTATATGTAAAATTGTTGACAGGCACAGTTCTTTATTTAATTTACAGCATTATTTGAGTCTCAACTTTCATTAGCCAGACTATAAATATACGGTATGAATTTTAATTTATTATCTGTAAAAAACTCTTATCGAGAAAGTAATGCTTGATGATTAACCCTTAAATGCATGATGATGCATTTATGACACAGAAACAAGACAAGTGACAATCAAGTTCTCTTGGAACGTAGACTTTGTCATATCGTCGTAAGTTCTTAATTTGAAATGAATTTGGCTCTCACTTAGGATGTTTTAGGATCAATAGTACTGATAATTCATGCATTTAAGGGTTAAATATTGTATTCTGGGTACACTACTTTTCTGTGGCGTAGCTACACCATCCTACACCTACTCTTACAGTGGCAAAAAATCGTGTCAGTCACTTACAATGGAAGCCTGGAGACAGCCGAACACAGCAAAGGTGAGGAAGTGTGTGAAGTACGCATGGTTGGCGTGTCCGACGCAGCAGTTGATCCAGGGACAGTGATGGTCCATTTTGAGTATACATCGCCCACCTGGTTGATATAAAAAAGAAACAATAAATAGTGGCCTAGTGTTGTGACATAAGGTAAATTAACTACATTCGCGATAGACCCGCTATGTTGTACGATTTTAAGCTAACATGGCCATTTGCATTAGAAGTAATATCTAAAACGGGATAATTACCATGTATGTATGTTTCAAACATACATGGTAATAGGCTAGACAACAAAAAAATCTATTTAGTCCGTCTTTTACATTATGAGAAAATATTGTAGACGTATTCTTTCTTTTGTTCGTCAAATCAAAAATAACGAAAGTACGGTGGGTTCAAGTTTCGCGTAACGTCACTATTAGGTACAATTTTTACCTAGTAGTGACGTCCCAAACCCCCACCCCGGAACTTAGATACTCTATATCTTCGTCAATTTTAGTTAAATTGAAAAAGGAAAAAATACGTGTCTAATCATTTTTGACAATCTAACTGACGAACTAATTAGAATGATAGTTTTTCAACCTAGTCGTCATCCCTATGTTCATAATAAAGAGTGACATAGGTTCCAAACTGGTACTGGGTGTGATTTCAATTTAAAAAAATTTACTAAAATTATATTGGATTTATTCATTTGGTGCCTGTTGAATGAGTCTGGGCACTCTTGGCAAGGTTTTTAAAACTAACTTTTACTTGTTGCGAAATTTCATATTTCAATTTCATTTCTATATGCTAGTGTCAAAAATACTGTCAATAATAAATACAGTGTGTTTCCTTGTGTAGTTGATCATTGGAAATAAAATAACTTTAAATTGAAAATTACTTTTGTATAATTCTGTTACAAATAAAAAATTTAGAGCATTACTAAGATGTAGCCATATGTGGGATTTCAGGGTTTGTCCAATGGCTACAGTCATTCTGTATTATATACATATGACATTTTGATGGGATATGAAATATCATTAGACATTTGTTTTGAAAGTTTCCCTGTTAGTGCTTAGATCATAGCATAGACCATATGAGTGGGATTTCAAAACAATTTCCGGAGTTTCCCCTCTGCCACAACCGTGCAAATTTTTGTATGGGCTAATGTCAATCTGACATGTCTATTACTATGTAATGTATGAATAGCCAATACAGCTTCCTCCCTGCAAAAATCGGTAGAAGCTTACTCCAATTGTCTATGCTCTTAGTCAAGTGTGATAGAAACTAATTTGATAGATAGCCATATTTACATTTGCTGCAATGATGTGACCGCGGGGCTTTGTATCCATTGCAAACTGTGCAGACTTGCAAATTATCTGCATCTTTTTCATTAGCCTGAAAAATACAAGCATCAGTTAGTTATTTATTCAAATGTAAACACTAACCATTGAAATAACTGATCAAAGTGCATAAGTGTTCATTAAATATGTGTATATTTTTTTAGTTTGGCACTTGGTATTCAAATCAAATATTGAAAAAAATAGCTTGCTACTATAAATAAATAAAATTCGTTTATTTCAAGCTTCTTAAGGCTATAAAAACGGATATTGTTTACAACGTAATTTATCATATTGTATTGCATATAGTGCAATACTGCATAACTAGCAAATGCAATAGGGTCCAATATCTTTCTTAATTGTTTGAATATTGAGCTCTAGTGACTTTTTTAGTTACATAATATTACACTATCCCTGAAAATATGTAAAGGAAAAATCTGTTAAGAAATTCATTTAAAGAATGCACTTATATTGTATTCCATTTTTATTAGTAAAATTTATTTACCGGCCTCCACCCCAGAGGCACATAACCTGGACCCTCAAGCAGTGACTGCAGGAAGTAGTACAATGTGCCTCCAGACAGAAACAGGAACAAGCAAGCATGGAGCGCACCCCCGAGAGAACCCTGAGGTGGCCACCACATCCCGATCAGGTGCACCATGGACCATGTTACTAACTTTATTATACCTAAGAAAATATAACTGTATAATTATATAATACTACTTAACAGGACCAGATTGGAATGAGACAGAAAAAGAGATCCAAGATTATAACAAATGGTAAAATACTCTATGCGCTATATGTCTCTAATGAAGAACAAAAAAAAGATATCTCTATGGAACATTAAACGACAATTACTTAAACAGTACATTAGATAGGCGTTTTGAGGTGATGAGAGGAACACCAAGCACATAGAACTTAAACAGAAAACTTTCGTTATCATAGCTCAAGATCTCATTATCGTTTTAGTCGATATTCAATTACAAGATCAATTTCCTGGCTAAAATCATGATTCTTTATACTGCTGTTAATTTCTGCTAGCAAGAATAAAAAGTGAGAAAGGCTTAGAATAAAATACGTACCCAAAACACAAATGGGACCCCAATGCAAAATTCTTCTTAGAGAAACCCACATTTTAGGTTATTTATGAATAAAACCGTTGGTATATTCAAGAAAATTTATCTCCCTGCATTATCTCCTCTTCATTCAAAGTAATGAAGATACTGTACGTAAATAATTACCTATCCGAAACCAGTAAAAAACAACACTCGGCGAGCAAAAGCTGTAACCCACCGGCTGACGTCTGTCACCGACCGGCGACCGCTTTGGGTTACCAATAACCAAATATGATTCACACATTTCTCCATTTTTATGTTTAAATAGAAAATATGAAACGAAAGAAAAGTTGCAATAACTTTATAATCATAAAATAAATACCACTTGGTTTAAGTATTAACAAGGTACTGTTTATAAATTACATCTCTTTTTAAAAATAAGTTTCAAGGGAATACATGAAGCTGGCAACAATATAATTACCATAGACAAGTCTGAGTCATAGAGAAATGAATGTCTTGTAAGTTTTCTGACTTGCTCATTTTATTTTCGTAATAATATTTACATTCTTTATATTTACACACAATTTCAGGTTTGATAGTTTCACATTTTTGATTTATCGTTTATTTTTTGGAAACCGGCAATTTATTTATAAATATAGCAACCTCAACTTTACTAGTTGACAGATATGACAACACCGGTTACCACGTCACGCAGTTGTCTTGTCTGTCACATCGCGATATTTTTGTGACTCTTTTACGTTTAGGGTGTGTGCATTCTTTATGTGTTGTGCTACTTATGTGGAAAATTAGGTGATATTCTTCCTTTTCCCGGGTAAGTACATTAATTTCGCAGTTCGATACCAATGTGAAGTGTTAGTTTACGGTTCCACTAAGTTACCCTAGATTCTAGTTGAAGTTTTTCTGAGCACATTACACGAGCGCCGGTGACTATAATTTTATTGTCATCGCATCAATATGAGTAGATTCTGAGAAAATGCATAGAATAGATCATGTTGCAGCGAGTATCGTGCACTGCGCGCGCTCGTAGGCGCTAAGTTATTCACAATTTAGCGAGTGTATGTCACGCGGCGAGGTACATGTTCCCTGCTTAGTTTGCACTATTTGTAGTCGGATGTAGACGGTATAGTTTCTCTAACGTGTGCTCTGTGTTTGCAGATAGTGATCCTAAACCGCCAAGATGCCGAAATCGGTGAGTTTCGCTTGTTTTTCGTGTTATTACGAGTAGGATAGGTTACGAGTGCTGTGGTGTCTAACATCAAGCGCTGGCTGCATGTAATCGTGATTTCACCATCGCTATGTGATCGAGCGACAGTACAACTACTAACACATAAATTCCTAATGTAAACAACTCGTACAGATGCATTGCCAGCCATAACCTGATGTTTTTAAAACTTTTAACACTATCATTCCTATAGCTGTGTTAAAAGTAAAAGTGTAGCTAATGGATGATAACAAATGTTATAACTAGGTTCTTAGTTATCTGTTTGAAGCAAGATAAGATCAAGATAATTCTATTATGATATGTCAAACATTTTACTTAAGATGGAAGGAAATATACCTAGTATTTTTTTTTATTAAACTTTAATAGTAACAACAGACCATAAATAAAGTTTTATCATGTGTACTTTTTTATCAGCATATCCTGTGTGGCAATGACATTGATGCTTATTCATACTTGATGCATGAAAAAGTTTAGTTATTAACTATTGATGACTAACTTTACCTGTTACTGTTGTTTATTTTAACTTGTTAATTAATAACATGTAGTAAATTAATTTCTAACAATTGGTACTTAATCATAAATATGACATCACTTAGTTGCAACAATTCAATTTGTGAGTCATCACGTAAAATTGTGAAACATTACAATGAAATGTACTTAATTACGTTTAGATACCAGTCAATTGATGATGTAATCTGTTATTTTATTTAAAAAATATTATCAATTTGTTATCATTTATAAGCATATCATATAATCGGATACCATTCTTGCATGTGAATTGTGAACACGACTAAATATTCAGTTATTACTAACATTCCTGCTTTTTATACTTTGTCATCAAGATAATGACAGTGTTTGAAAAAACGTTTGTCTTAAATAATTTAGTTACTTGTCTTTTATCCATAAAACATGAGCTAATTCCAGTCAGTAATCAGTTTAGGATAAAAACTGATAAGACAGCCGAAATGTATAAACATATACATCAAAGTTACAATCAATCGACTAAATTATGTGAGTGACCCGTTTTAAATATTATTTAATATGTTCGAGTCTCAAGAGTTTTATAGTTAAAATCAAAGTTACATTTAATTTTGTTATCCGACAATCACTTTGAATATGGTATGTGCTTGAAAACATAGACATTGTGTTACTTTTTTTATGGAAATTTTCTTGTAAAGTGATTTTAATATTTCTAGACCATTAAATGAATATTTACCACCAAATTCAATACACACATTTAGATTTTTATAAAGCATTCCTTAAATTATGGCTATTTGAAAACGTTATACACAAATACAGCCATATTCACACTAGCCTTATATTTTACAGATCCTTGGTTATTTAAGCAACGCGCTTGACATAGGCGGCAGTGACAATGTCTTGGTTAGTCACGGTTTTGATGTGTAGCGTTTGTTTTTGTTTTAATTCCAGTTTTGGGTAGCATGCCAATGAGAGTTGAGGAGTGTATTTTTAGTTTATTTTTGATTTGAAGTTTTTCTAAGTTTTTTAAATTTTGTATTGGATTGTCCTATATACTGGTGGCATCCTCAGTTTTTTTATTTTAAAACAGAATTAACAGTGACATATTGTAAGTACTGATAAGACATTTTGCAATAGACATTTGGCATAGTCTACAAAAGGCAATGGGACTTTTTCTGAGTAGGCCTTTAAGCACCATAAAGCATGCATTTAAGAATAAAATATGATTCTGCATTAATTTTGTTATTATTAATATGCAGAGTTTGCCACTGATATATCCATACAATAAGTAATATATAGTTTGTACGAAACAGTTTTTATATGTAGTTTTGGTTTTCGTCTGTTGAGTTGTTTTTAGCTTAGCTATGTTTCATTGATTTTAGTTTTCAGCATTGTTTTATCTCCTAACTTAGTTTTTATGAGAATTCTTGGAACATGGATATTTGTGAGTGAAGTCAAGTCTACAATTTAACATCATCACTATCAATACTATCATCACCATTCAGACCTCTTATCATTGTATGAGTTTGGGCTTCGTAAGCTACAGAGGTAGTCTCCTGCTATGGATAAAAACCATGGATTGTGTTTGTATTCACAATATTCACATCTCCACGCTGTATAATGCTATGTTGCCCACCCTACCTACCCATTATAATCATATAATAGCTATGAACCACATTAACTGACCTTACCTGAACTCTATCAATTAAACGTATTCTAAGTACAAACAGGTTGTAGTAACTTTTTTTATTTCTTTTCATCAGACTTGCTTTGTAAATGTGATATTGCAAGCATACTGAGACTTAATGAGCTGTATTATGCCCATGGCCGTAATGGATTTTCATACTATTTTACCGCCCTCACTCGCCGCGCGTAGCCGCCGCTCACCGCGGAGTACTGTGGACTGTGCTACTACACTACCGCTAATAATTATTGCTTACAATTGTAGAGCATGAATTAAATCATTCAATATTTATAAAAAATGTTTCGATTCATGTTTTTAAGCGCGAAAGCTGGAGATCGCAGGTTCGATCCCAGCCTTGGGCACGGGGGGCCTTGGTCACTTTTTCTGTAGTATATGACATCTTTTTCAATTTATAATTATTGATTATTGTAAATTTAAAAACGATTAAATTAACATCAGTAATGTGATGAAAAACATTGTATGTGGCGGTACAAGAATTACGAACTCGTGTTAATTAAGCTTAAATTCACACTCGTTCGTTGTTTCTTGTTTACCGCTCTTAATACACAATGTACTATTATGTGCATCTCTTTCTTTCCAAATGAAAAAGTAGGGAGATATATAATAAATAAATAAAAAGTACTGCAGCCAGCCTGTGGTTGTCATTTGTCAGCCTATAATTGACCTTACTCGGTTGCAATAAGGGTTACAATAATTTAACAGCGTTGGCGTTGGTACTGGCCAGTTGTAAAAGTCCATTACAGGGCGTGCTAACCAGATAACGCGCGGCCCACTTCCCTACTTCCTTCCTACGCTGCGTTGACACATGCATGTCGGCTTTACAATGTACCGCCAACACTGTTTATTGGCCGTTTTTAATCCTTATTCCTACGGCATAAGGTCGGCTTTTGGTCAGTTCGTTCAGTTACGAGTGTTGCTGTTTAAATATTAAAATATTTTTCGTTTTTGCAACATTTTTAAAGAAATGACACAGTTGACAGTTAAATGGTTTTATGGTAGTTTCATAAACTTAGGATCAGTTGCTCCATGGGACACTTTGATTAATATAGACCGACTTGAAAGACGCATACGGGCATATACGTTGGCGCTATGTATCTACCTACTACTCTATTTATGGCAGCTACTTCAAATCTCGAGAATATAATGCCAAATTGTTGGCCAACATCACTTTTTTAGCGTTTTCAGAAGAATTGCGTCCCGTAAGCGACATTCTGGTGAAATGCTCCTATAACGATATCGTCATTCGGGACCCTGCCAGTAGGTGTAGGTACCATCCTAGCAGTTTTAGGTACGGGTACGTAGGGGGGGCTCACGGAGCCTTTAGCTGTCAACACAGCGAATCCTCCTTTTTTTAAAGGGTCGGCAACGCACAGGTAACACCCCTGGAGTTGCAGGCGTCCATAGGCTACGGTGACCGCTTACCATCAGGCGGGTCGTATGCTTGTTTGTCACCGTCGTATTAAAAAAAAAAGTAGCATTTGGAATTTACGCTCAGTAGCTCTTTTAAGAGGACGCAGAGCATTCAGTGGCGCCCTCGTTAAATGGGGATTGTGTTTTATAACAAATCATTCCATTTCTCTGTAATCTCTACTAATTCCCCAACTTTTTGTCTATTTGATATAGTTATATCACCATTCACCTACTTATTATTGGATAAAGCAATGATTAAATAAAATTAAATTCGAGGTTTTCCCGAAAGATTACAGTATGGGGTTAGTGGGGTTCTTAAGAAAAGGAGTCTACACGAATTTAATGGAACCCCCCTAGAGTTGCAGACGTCCATAGGCTGCGGTTACCGCTTTCCATTTGGCGGGCCGTGTGCTTTTTTGCCACCATCGTGGTATAAGAATATTTGTCATGAACCCAAAGTTAAGGACTAAATGAAGATACGATGGAGTATAGACAAAAGGAATGGTTTATTATTTATTAGAAACTAAAATTGCAACGCGGCTCGGGTATCACCCGTGACGTGAGTGATGCCCGAGCCGCGAAGGTGACAACACCACTCTGTCTGTCCGACGATGTCAGCCCGATGCAGTCGAAACATGTCACGCATATTTTGATTAAAAATACGTGAGTGTTAACCGTTGCAATTTTAATGTCAGTATGACTCACGAAAATTTAAATTATATATTAGAACACTGTCCCCCAATGAGAGCGCGACTGGACGCTCTGCAGCGTCCTCTTGAAGCTGCTACTCTCCATCCCAAGGCGACCCTGGGCATATGCCAGCCAATCTGCCGCTCGGGCAATCAGGGCCTTTACCACGAAAATCGAACGATTGCGGAACGGTATCTCCATCTTTGTCACACTTGCATATTGGAGTGACAAAGAGGTTTCCCGTCAATACCAATTTTCGATGTTCGTGGTAGGCGTGCTGATATCCGTAGTAAGCGCGTCCGCCAGTCATCCGACAGACAAAATTCGCATACATTTATTGGCAGATCTGCGGATACGCCCGTATATGGGCCGCTATAGTTACCATCGGGCTACTAAGCTACCTATAGGTGCGCCTGCGTTTACGTCATACCTAACTGAACGTTTGTCATCATTATCGCAAATAGCTTGTCATCTATTTGCGTCTATGTCAATGCGACTTGCATTGCATTTCTGTAGTGGCAAGCCATAAATGTATATCAGCGGAGTGCAAATAGAACTCGATTTCTGCCGTCTTCCTTGAGTCAATCTAGCTCATTTTTCCTTAACACGTCAAAGAAAATGGAAGCCATAACTACTAGACCACCTGGTCTCAACGAACGCTAGCGAATTTCTCGAGCATATGCAATTTTTGTAACAGGCAAGACGCCTGGACCACGAAAATCTAACGATTGCGGATTTGTATCTCCATCTCTATCACACTTGCATATTGGAGTGACTAAGAAGCTTTCCCGTCAATTGCTATTTTAGAGGTTCGTGGTAGGCATGCTGCCTGTGGCCGTACTCTTAATACTGACTTCATCGTCTAGTACTTCCATCCAAACCAAACTAACAAGCATACTAAGAAAAAATATTTAGTTAAAATAATTTGATTTGTTTCATCAAAAAACTATATAGACGTAACTTTGTCAGTTTACATTTTTACTAGCTTCCCCGTTTCGACTAGCTAGATCAAAAATGCTTTCGTGTGACTCACTATCACTGAATTGAACTGAACTGTATTTTTTCAAATTAATGCATGTTAGAAGATATAAGATGTAATGTTTTGAAAAGTTGTCCCGCCGAGTTTCTTGCCGGTCCGAAGTGTTAAATCTTCTCGAGTCCGTCTGGTGTACGGTTATAGATAGATAGATAGACGGTGTAGCTTTATTTATTTTTCATTCGCCTTTAAAAATTGCACTGGAACAGGGCGTTTTCATTTTTTGTTGTAAAAAAATCGTTTTTGGATAAATTGGAATTTTTGTGTTTTCTACTCGGAATCGAGAGCTCTTACAATCCTAGTAGGAGAAAAAAGTGTCCTATAATTTCCTTACTTTTTTCAAACTTTCCATTGCGCTACCGCCATACTAAATCTGTGAATAACAAATCTTGGTACACTTTTTTTCTCCCACTAGGATTGAGCTTGCGATTCTGATTATAAAACCAATAAAAATTTTTTTTGCACAACAATAAAAAAACGCCCTACAATGTCTACTTGAAAAATACTAATACTAATACTTGAATAAATATTTTGAATTTGATATCCTGGTAGGTTGACCCTCTTTGGGGTTGAATATCTCCAAGCACATTTTTCAACCGATCGCGGATTGAGCCGCTTTCTCACAACATTTTCCTTCACCGAAAAAGCGATATACAGGGTGTCTCCGAGCATGGGACTTTAAGTACAGGGTTTGATTTTACTCCCCAAACTGACCTCTCATTACGGGACCAAACCCGAGATCGCGAAACAATGTCATATGATACTTATTTAGAACTTTCCAAAAACGAATTGCAACGAGCCGGAGTTCAAAGTGTTCAAACCTGCGGTCTCGAGATTGAAAGCTTGATGTCTTCAGCTTCAACCACTTCCACCAGTGGAGAGCACTGTCGCACTGGTGTTATTTTAGCAATGACGTAACGCGTAACGTAAAACATGAACGTTCATTTTCGCGAGAAGAACCCAATTTTTTTTCTAACATAAAATGATGTATTTAAATTTTCCTTCATGTTTTCCTACTCAGAATCACGAGCTCTTTCTATCTTTGAAATTAAACACTTTAGAACGGATTAATCGCGTTTATTAACACCATGATCCTACGTTTCGAGCCCTTTACAGCACTCGTTTTCACAGGGTTAAGATGATGACAAAGAGAATGCGAATTCTCCCCGTCAATCAAAAAAGTTACTTGTGCAAACTCTCTCTATCTTATCTTATTGTATCTCTCTTTCTATCTTGTAGAAAAAAAATACGAGAAAAAAAGGTCCCAAAATTTTCTGACATTTTACATGGTAACTACCTACTTTTATATTTTGTAATCGCCGTACAAAGTGTATTGGAAAAATGAAATTCGGGACGCTTTTTTTCTCCAAGTAGTATAGAAAGAGTTCGTGATTCCGAGTAGAAAAACATTTAAATTACTATTCGGGGCAGAGGCAGACCAAAGAAGAGATGGCGGGACGACCTGGATGCCTTTTCTAGCGACTGGCGAAGACATGCACTTAGCCGTGACGGGTGGAGGAAGAGAGGGGAGGCTTTTGCCCAGCAGTGGGACACAAAATAGGCTATAAAAAAAAATAGACTAATTATAATTTTTTTTGGCGAAAATGCCCGAACATGACTACCAACCTTGAAAATATACTCGAGTACTTAATAGTATTTTTATAGTAGGTACACGCCACGCGTTTGAAGTATGCAACTTATCAATTATCATTATCGTGTAATCGGCATGATCGTAACGTCTATCGACGACTAAAATCGATTTATCGATTATCAAGGTCGCTCTTATCATACTAACTTTTGTTTTTTATAATTTGAGAAAAACTGAACTAAATCCTTTTCTATAGCTATAAGAAACTATGAGAAAATAGGCTGAATGTTAAGATTCCTCGCACCCGAAAAATGGGCAACCTATTTAAAAAAAAAGTAAAGAAAAATGTCATAAACTGCAATAAAAAGTTAAAATGTATACTAGGATCGCCAATTTTCTCTATGGCTTGTCTATTGGAGATCAAAAAATGACAAACAAACATCCTGAAAACCTCCCTTTATAACAAAAAGTTAATGTGCTAATGTTTACTTTTTAAGTGAAGTGATACACCGGTGTGATATCATTGAAATTCATCATTAAACAACAATGTTGCTTGAGACCGTATGAAAAAAGTAAGCTCACTGGTTGGGTCGTGAATCAATTTGGACGAGACTTTGTGTTAAAAAAACGTGCAAAAGTTGTGTTGTCTAGGGTTGCCAAAAGGTTTTTTTTTTACTAATACAATTTTAGTATTTTTATATTACTAAACACTAGTTTTTTGCTACTTATGTAGTCCGCTTAAAGAGTTTTTATTTGGATTCCATTACATTTAACAATATATATATAAGAGTCCTACTAACTTACTGAGCACTTATGTATTTTAATTTTACCAACCATCTAAGTCAAGCTATATGGTTGTAGTACGAACTACAAATCGTCTTTAAAAAAGTTTTCTTTAAGGTATACATAGTGGTAGATAAAGTCTACCTGTTTCATCAAATTATAATAATAATTATAGTCAAACGATAGAAGGGCTTATTTACAACTAAGTAAATAGTCCGCAAAGCATTGTCAGGTATTGTCAAAGATGACCAGTTATGATAGATATCCGTGTGAGTGCGCCGGAGTGTGAAAGCTGTGAGCAAACGCAACCAGACCCTTCTGAGAACTGTACACGATAAAATGCCGTTTAATGACGAAAGAGAAAATTATTTAAAAAAAAAGCTATCGAAAGCCTCGTAACAGGAGTCCTAGCACAAGAGTACTGTGACAGTATCTCACGGTCGAGAATAGGCTTGTGTCGGTCAGGAACTAAGAACTAAAAGGACCACGAAACCCACCACGGACCGAAAGGAAATAGTTCCTCGCCAAAAAGTTAAATCGGTCCTCGGTCTTTAGTTCAGTTCAGTTCAGACGGAACAAAAACCACTAAAACTTTAGCTGCTTCATCTGTATTCAAACAAATCACCGCTTAACAACTAACTATACCCGGATAAATTTAAGTTCAACTTTCAATAATTAATTTGCCAAATTACTTAGTTAATTTGTTTCAATAATTCCCAAATTATGCAAGAAGTTGGAAACTCCATACAAAAAAGCTCTTGTTAAAGTTGTTAAGGTCCTCAGCTCTATATTTCCACTATTTAGTGTCGTATCGTGGTTGTATCTTATTCCGATTTGCACATTAATTTAATACCCCTATAGGTAAACCACTTGTTTCCACTTGATGTAGGTATTATCTACCTTTCTCGAACACATTTCCTCATTTGATGATACCGGTAATTATGTCATGTTGTCATGATCAGTCCAACTGACGTCAAACCGTTGTAGGTAACGACATTTACTGACGTAGAAATACAATTGTATTAAATTACGAGAAAAACCACAAAATACAAACAAGCTTCGTAAGTTCTATTTATGAGGATGCTTCTTGTTTCCGTGTCGCACCGCCTTGCTAATTGACGGAACACCACATTACGATACGAGCAAGTTGAAGTCATGAGACGTAATATTGATATATTTTGTTAGAAATTCTGTAAAACCTTCGACAGTGATCTACAAATGTCCGAAAACGTTGATTTTTCAGCGAATGTAGAGATAAAAATATGTAGTTTAACACCGGATGATAATATAGTACTTACCTGTTGAAACAGTTGCTTCGTGAATTTTTGTTTCCAAACCACAATTTGTCAGACACGCTTTAAGTTGAATACACAATATCTTTATTAGGAGGGAATACGAAAAATCTGTGAGTCAGTTTTCAGGGCGAATTTCAATTGACTCACTGCTCTCAATTAATTCAAAGCACAGAATACCTTCTACCATCGCCTTAAAAGAGTGAAATAACACGTCCTACAAGTCATCCTTCGTCTGCCAAAATTCAAATTAAAAAAGCACAGCAGGTCCTGTCGCCAACCCTGCGCAGGTGCGTGGCCTTGCAGGCTCAGGCGGCGCTCGCGCATCCCCGCGAGCAACAGCCGCTCAGTTCAAACTCAACCGCCGCGTCAGGCAGACGCGGCTATAGTGTCCTAGTGTTGTGTCTAATCTAACCCAGTGCGTGTGTACAACCGGCATCATGGTGGCAGGCGGAAAACAGGTACCTTGACAAAAACCAGGAATTTTTTGCTAGTCATAACTCTCACTACTACTACAAACTATATTTCGGTGGGTCAAACTTTTCCTTTTTGAGAATCAGAGCGTGCGTTTCTGCGTTTTTTACACACACCCTAATTTTAGCTTTTTAAACGTAACGAACAGCAATTTCTCGCTTCGTTTCAGTCATAAATTGCATTGTGTTTCAGTCAATCGACTTTGCCCTTGTAATCCGACATGGCAACAAGTGTCGTCAATAAACGTCATCATCGCTAAACACTCCGTCAACCGAATATATTAGTTGTACAGGTTTTCGATGATGTTGACTCAAATCATAAGCTACGGTGATGTCATCCTCGCGGATCCAAGATGGGGTCGGTTGGTTTTATTATTTACTTTGCATGGTGCAAACGGTCGTAACCGTCTTTTTTTGCGTCCCTGTCTAGCGAAGGGACGGAAGCAGGACGGGAAGAGTCCCGGCCCGAGCTTATAGTCCGGTTACAGGAAGAAGAGTAATCAAACTATATTAGTCCTTAATGCTTCGACTTTAAAGTTCTAAGTCGTCTTGGTGTGATCAGTTTATATTTGACCGCCAGTTAATTTCCGCAGCACTCCAGTTTATGTTCAAAGCTTAACAGTAACCAAGTTCTGCGATCAAATTCTAAGGTGGAGATTAATATCTTCCTCTATAATTTACTCTACCTAGAACTACTTGCAGTTCTGCAAAAGCGGGATGTAACTATTTGCCAAAGTGAGAAAGCTCGCGACTGCATAGCTAAGTCTCGTGATGTAATCCTTTTCCATCGAATCGTTTCTACACTGTTATCGCCGGGGCCCCTTTTATAGCCACAATTCTATTACACTCAAGGTGTAAAATCATGATTATATTCAATATTCTTTCACAATCTTATCATGTAATTATCGAATTTCGAACGTGCCGAATACGTGTACAATACAACATGAATACATTAGTATAACAACTGGTAACACACGACCTTCTGGAAATCCCTCGTATTGTAATCATAATTTACCTCGTCATTAACTTTGATCCGCCTCAAGGCTTTTGAGTCGTCGTTTGTGGTTAAAAACTAGGTATCATCTAACTAGAAACAGTTATTAAGAATACTACTGGAGCTAATTAATACGTGCTCCCTAGAACTATTGAAGGCACGTTTTATTTCTAATTCTAAAGACAATTACTGGACAATTAGTAGAACAATCACATGCTTACTTGTATGTAATGTATTAAAGTGAGCACTTAAATTCTATTGGAATATCTGAGACACATCGAGATGAAATAGACAATAAATTAATGAACAATAGCCAATTACTTTGATTTGTATTTATGGGAAACTTTTATCATTACGGTCATAGTAACTAGTCATTTAGATGTTAAAGTAAATACCTAAGCAGCATTTGAGTGGATTATTTCAAGTTGCTTGAGAATTCAAAAGGTAGACCCGTCGAGTTCACTTTAGCTACCTTTAAATAAGCTAATGAAAACAACACCATAAAAACGTTTCCATTCACCAATTCGGTATCCTAACTATTGCTTTCAAATTTCAGTTTCTAACTTGTTTAGAATCTATCAACTTTATGATTCACTCGCCATTCTACCGTTTTTAACATACATGAAGCTGATTGGTGGATCATGTTCACGAAATTCCTACTTGCAATCTCTCAAAACCTAGCACAGTCCCTTGGGGTACTCCACATCTAAACTGCATATTAAAACAAATGAAAACCCAACCCCGTTCTTATTTGTTGGCGAGCTTTATAAGAGAAGCTTGAACAATGTCCTTTTTCATTGATTTTGTTATTTCTCATCCCCAAAAACAGCAGAAAAAGGATAATGTTAATATCGTTTGCTTAACAATGGTAATTTTGCTTACGGTAACTTTCCTTCAGAAAGGCGCAACAGAGTTGTTATTGAATTGTGTCAATTGTGACATACCACTCAAGACAGTTGTATACATAAAAGTGCCATTAGCGAAATTGGTTTATCAATGGATCGCTAATCAACACAAGTATGCTATTTGTTACATCTATTTTGAATGACTTGAATATCGTTTATGAGAATTGTAAATCCTTGGTGCGAACAGCAATGATTTTTCACTTTCAGCCCATTTTATGGATTGCATTCTTCTTTGCAGTCTTTGCAGATTTGTTTCGGTATCGATATTATGGATCGCAGCGCAGCATTTACACCTATAGTTTAGTATGACATCATCTGCTGATGATTGTAATAACCTATCTTAACAAATAAAAATAAAGATAATACCACAATGCCGGCGAATTAAACTTCCACGAATGACCCAGGCAACAAGCTTATAAGATCTTATCATTAATACAATGGTATAAGGTTTAAAATAGCTTGCTTAACTTTATCTTTTTCTGTACTTTATCGTCCGGAATGATCTTTACAAACCTCTTATTATATAAATCCCATGCGCAGCAAAAAACGAAAACAGACCTTGCAAAAACCGGACAGTGTAATATTTTGTCAACGCTCTCCCCTTGGATTCAATCCCTATGAATATAATATCCATCTTTTACGCCCCTTACTTTTACGAAAGGCGAATTTCGAAGCCCTCTTGGTTATACAAATATACATAGTTCGTAAAGCTCTTGTCATTTCACTCAGCTATAGGTTTAAAAAAACTTATCTCCCAAAAAAGAGACCCCAATTAGGATCTCTTCAACAGCAGCGATTCGTAATAGAGAAAATTCTTTCAATTTTCATTCTAATCAAGCTCAATGCTATGCAACCCGCACCGCTAACGCTTGGCTACCACGTAACCTGATTTACATACCGATAATCGTTTCTGCTTGACTTGCAGCTTCGATAGAACTGGCCTTAACGCAAAACACTTCGTGTTTTCTTCGTGTTTCCAACAAGAGTGATAGTCAGCAGATAGAGAAATTTTGATTTTTGGTGTTTGCAGTGTCAGGTGATGGGCAGTCGTTGGATTTTTAAGAAAACATTCGGGACGCCTTCCCGTAGTTCGTCATGGTATTTTCGCCAAAGGCCCGATGATCTACTAAAGATGGCCAAGCCTCCACTGCCACACTGGACCATAGTCTAAACATGTCGCCTGGCGAACTGCCTATTTTTCTCAAAGTAAAACAAAAACCGGCCAATCCGGCCATTCCGGCCAAATACGTTCGGGGAATCCGTCAGATCTTCATAGTGGTGTGTCGGCCGCGCATCCTCTAGACAAATTTACTATACATTGATTAGTAGATCCGGCGGATGTGCTGGAACGTTTTGGCCGGCTAAAGGTTCTGCTAACTGGATCTGCTAACCGCCACTTGTGCCAACCAGTGCCTAACCCCCGTAAGGCAAGTGGTCCTAAATACCATTAGCCAAAACGTCTACTGACATGCTGCAACATACTCGTAGTCTAAACATGCCGTCCACTCATACGTCACTCACGTGCACTCACAATTTGACGGTCGACATGCTTACTGCCTATGTGGCTCCGTCGCACTCCGTTTACCGCTGCGATTTCTACGTTTCTCTGCCTTGGCCAAGGTTCCGTTGTTCTTTCTAAACTTCCACTTATTACCGCATATCTGTGTTATTGGATAAACAATCTTATGAAAGCAACAATATCTGATTTGGTTTTTCTTATCACAACGCACACAATTTTTTTTATTCGTATAACTTTGCTTAGTCTTAAATGTCCAACATTTTAAAGCTCTCCTAAGATTGGTTATAGCTTTAATTTGTGTGGACTATTTTCGTCATGGTTGCTTCAGTCCTTAAATTGTTCGTTTCGAATAAAATTCTTCTTCGAAAAGAGTTCTTATTCGACTATCAAGGGTAAGACCAAAAGCAAAGCAGTTGTCTTACTTCGTTTATTTATATTGAATTACTATTTTTTTATTTGCCTCTGTACATTGTCAATGAAAACCTTACTAGTTTTATTTTGTTCAAAAGCCTGTATGTACATAAATATTAATATATTCAAAAAGTTATATGTCACGACGTCGACCTTGGTTTTGTTTGAACTTCACCCGCGTCTATCGTTTCCTTGAAATAACAAAAATACGATAACTTCAAAGTTTCTCGGTATATCCGTATTGGAACCTGTTGCTAACTAAAGCGCCAACATATGTATTTATTTTAAGAATAAAAGAAATTCTTCGATTATTTTGAAGCCTATGTAGTGTAGAGCAGAGAATATGTAGAATTTGATTTTTAGGATCATCATCTTCGACACATTACGCTATAAATATTATAGGTGGCCATTTCCGCAAAACCCCTCCATCCCCTTGCCTCTTTCAGCTCTCTACGAGAAGGTTTTTAGCTCATCATATGAATCCTAATACGTAGAAACTTAAATCCTGTCTCACCAGAATAATCCCTTTCTCTCACTTTCTTTCTGATTATTTAAGTCTGCCGATTTTTGCGTAGCTATATCAGATAAGAAATAGCTATGTCAGATTAACTTAAGTCCATACAATGAGTATGATTGTTTGTCATGTGCATTCGGCGTAGGGGTAGGCCTCTGTCAATTGCTACTCTGTCGGGTTTAATACTCAAAGTTCCATAAATCACGCAGCGCTTGTTAGAGTCCGTATATGCTAAGTTTCCTAGATTTTGATAGCACAGAATGTGAAAGTGTTATGTAAACGTCATAATATCATAGAAGTTTGACGATTAAAATAACACTTTAAAGTTTGACAGTTCATTTGCTCGTCAGAGATAACGTGGTTTGACTCTGTCATTATTATTCATAGTTATCACTGCATTGTTTTCCCTTTTAATTTTTTTTAAAAAAGATGTCATTGTCGATGTGTCAGTGTGTCATGTTTTTATGACTTCTATAAACAGGTAGTTTAAAATGAATAAATGTTTATTTCATAGGTATGTCCCCTATGTTAGTAGTTGTTAAACTACAGCCAATATAATGCATTAGATCTATAAATCTACGTTTACGAGTACATAAAATGCTGTAGTAGATGTAGCAAACATGAACGTTAAGTGTTTTGTTTTGTGCATTAGGGCGTGCAGATTGTCACAAAAAATTTAATACCAATACTTCATACAGACACCTGTAACTAAGACATGTTATAGTCCATCTCCACATGTGACCATGAACATGAGGCACGTCAGGTGGCCACGTGGTAAAATCCGTTAACCCCCGCGCCACCTGTCGACGCACCTGTCCCACCCCATCCCTTAACACATCTAAAGAAAAACAGCCGTTATTGTAACGAAGTAAGATTCAGAATTGCTTTGGTCTCTGAATTGCTTTGTCTTAACTCACGCTTTAATGCCTTTGCCTATCCAAATTCGATGTGCGAATATAGAGATTCTTCTAGAAATCCTTAATGGTTTTATTGAGTAGCCACAAAATGGTCAGAGGTTCTGTAAGCTGGAAAAGATTGTGTTGAAATGTTGCCAAGTACACTAAAAAGGGGGAGCAATGTTCATTCCTTCCCACTTCCCCTGGCCGAATCCTTAGGCAGCCTTTGAATCTCTTCCAATATCAATATTACCTTTTAGCGGCTAAGAAAATGTATGTATGTATGTATGTATAAGCTTTATTGTACAATAACACAAGAAATACAAGAAACACAGTAACATAGACAATTTGATATAACAAAGGCGAACTTATCCCTATGAGGGATCTCTTCCAGTTAACCTTTGAGGAAATTAGATAAAAACAGTGATGTAATTTCTTCCTTGAATATTGCAACATCACGGATAAGGAAGACTTTAGCAATAAATTGTGCATTTTATTACCTTCGCTAACCTCAAATTGCATTTTCTGCAGCAAATCACAAAAACCGTGAACTTGAGAGCCAATTGCTCATTTAAACACAAGCTTAACATAATGGCATGTTGTGATGATATGGCATTGGATGATGTTCTGTAGTCTAGAGATTCAGATGTATTGCAGTTGATTACTAAGTCGAACCAATAAAACAGTTTACGTATAGTTGTTACAAAACGTCTCAAAACGATAAGACTACGCATTAAGTCCGAATTCGCACACCGCTCCGGTGTGCAAGCACCAAGAAAATCGAATGAACGAAAATTATACTACTTATTAGAGTGATAAAGAGGTTTTCCGTCGATGCCAATTTTCGATGTTTCTAGGCCTGCAGATATGCCTAAAGATGTGCATAGCGCTGTGCCGCTCACACACCGCAGCGGCATTAGGGATGCATCAGTTTAATAACACTGTTTAGACGTTTGACTCGCCTGCTGTAGGAATACAGGTCATTACAAGAATTGTGAAGTGATGTAATTAGTATAGGCCTTGAGCAGACCAATCTCCTAGTCACTTCCGAGCTGAGAGTTACACGTCATTTGCATGTGACTTCTGTAACTATCCTTTTATTACGACGCTAGATAACACGGAGAATCATTCAAGATGGCGCTTGCATTTTCAAGGAAAGATTAAGTCGAGATATGAAATAAAGAAACGTTACAGACAATGTAACGTTTTGAGAGTATTGTTGTCACAAAAAATTCAATATGAATAATTTGAAATTTCTGGATTTTATAAAATTGTGTTTGCCCATGTCAAGGCATTTCCGGTATAATATCTTAAAAGGAAAATGTAAATGTATTATACAATACAAGGCTAGCGGGAAATATATTTACAGCATTAACCCACTTCAACCATTGAAATATGAGGTTACAGTGACAATACCCTGACGATAGAGGTTGACACTTACATTACACTATAAAAGGCGAGATCGTGTGTTGCCATAAATGAATCACAAACAAAACCAATATTAACTACCCTCAGTCTTATTCCAGTTTTTCAATAGAGGTCTGTTACCTCATACCTGGTTCCACTAAATTGGTTTTGTTTGGGGGCGCCACTGGAGGGTCGGCTTCCTCTTAAGGAAATGGGAGAGGGGACAGGAAAAGAGCTACTAAGAAAGCGGCAATCCCTTATTGCAATTAAAGCTTACCAATGCTTAGTGAACGCTCAAGGGGAAGTAGATAAGTAAGAAAGAGGATCATGCTCAAACTTTTAAAAAGGTGGCCTTTGTTCAGTCATAGAGATAGCTGGTTCGTCCAGCTAGAGTATAGAGTGGTACAATACAATCCACACATACATTATAAGCATACGATGATACGATTTAGAAGATGGACGGTAGTGACTCAGTTGACTATGATGAATACGGTGATATGTAAACCAAAGAAAGGTTCCTTTTTGTTCTTAAAAAGGAAACCAGACCCTATTGGGCTTTGTGAACCCAGACAGCCGTATTGAGTAATTTCGTGTCGAATCGGTACAGTTCGCAAGGACGAGCATTGTATGTAACAATGAATGCCGGATTGACACAAAAACGCTTTTCAAAGCGATTGTTGTTCGTTATTCAATGTAGCTATACTAGCGTAGTAGTTTTACGCACTCGCGTGTCAGTACCCATTATCGATGTCCACTGTGTTTTAGATTGTTTACCTCTACTATCTGGTAGATGTAGATTGATAATGTTCCAACGTCATTTTAGGGTTACGGCGACGGTTTTTGCTCTGAAAGCTGTTATCAACAATTCTCTTAAAATAGCAGCTTAAAGTAGCTATATACACTAGTGCTTCATGTAAAAAAGTCTACGGTTACAATTAAGCGTGATGGTGGTTGCAATTACGTATAAAGATAAAGAAACTCCGCGTCAATTTAAATAAGCTTAAATCCTTAAAATTGATACAATAACTCTGTTATATAATATGACCAAGTAGAAGTAGAATGGTGTTTCACACATATTAATAGAAGTACTACACATGGTCGCTCCAGAGTGATGTCATGCGTTGTTTGCGCTCAAAATTATGAGATGCATCGCGCGCACGACCTTTTATGTTCAATGTTATCTATTTTACGACGTTCAGTTCGAATTAGGAATGCTTTTACGGTTTTTAACCTAAGCGGAGCGTGAAGCTTAATTTGAGAGATACATTTTAATAGAACTTTCGTCACTGAAAATATTGTGTCGTGTCGTATCTTGTCGTTATATCTGTCGCCCGTAGTTTCCTTTCTTTCTTCATTACCTACTGGTAACTCTTTCTAGCGCACGTGTAATATTTAGTGTTTTCGTCATGATATTAAAATGGTTAATGAACAGCTTAATTTTTTTTGAACATTTAATAGACCTTATACTCGTCATTTCCTCTCCGAAATCAAAATTGTTTTAGTAAGACTTAAGTACCAACCATATATAACCGTTTACTTGCCGGTATCTATAACAATGTCTAGCTAGATGTTTAAATATTTATCCTTCAAGTAGATTGTTTGCTCGTTCAGGTACTTCCCAAGTTATTATACCTATTCTCGAGGAAAAAACAAATTAGGCAAACATAAGGAAAAACAAAAACAATTTTCCTTCTCAATATAAAACCTCGCCCGCATGGCAGTGGCGTGGCACCTTGACACGGCACACTTTGGCCGCTATAATATCATTACCATGTGCCTTGACATGTACGTGACGATATCATTTCACGTACGTACTGACGATTGTGCTGACAACTTACTTGTTCACGGAGAGGAAAGCGAAAGTTTAGCAGAACAATTCTAAATTTTTACTCGTACGAGCTTGTGAAGGAGAACTTTACTTTTTCCCCGAATAGGCCAGGGGATTGTAGAATTAAGCACACGAACATAATATATCAGTAATGATTAGGTTATGAAATGAAAATAGGAACAATTTAGGCGGGTAAAATTTGAAATTTAGAGATAAAATATATAGAAAAGACATAATCAAATGAAATACAATTATTGTCGAGTAGAACTTCGTAGAGAGACCGCGTACCGGAAGGCGCAGCGTGGCCTCACAAGGTGGACTGATGACCTGGTGAAGGTCGCAGGAGTCCGCTGAATGCGGGAGGCGCAGGACCGGTCATCGTGGAAATCTTTGGGGGAGGCCTATGTCCAGCAGTGGACGTCTTTCGGCCGAAATGATGATGATGATGAGAGCTTCGTAGAGAGCATAAATAATCCATGAATTAGCAACCATTGCATAGTTCTAATGTTGCATATTTGGCAACTTAGAACTATGGAAATTAATTAAGTGCTTTCACTAAAACCAGCAAATTTTCGGTTATATAATTATCCGCTGTCTCTTCATTCAGTAAGCAAATGTACGCATCAACGTTGTGGTCTCATGGATATTTATAGAAAGGTTCGCATGTGTACCTCACGTGCTCCCATTATGTCAATCTGTATTCCAAGATCAAGTGTAAGTCTGATGTCAGCTCTAATCTTCAAATTAATTCAAATGTGCAGAATTAAGACAAAGATTCCTTCATATTTTCCACTTACTTTACCCAAGTCCAGATTTAGTTTTCGCATTCTCTTACATTTTTGAGTGCTAATCAAGAGGCAAATAACGAAGTTTCGATTTTCGATGTTCGCGACAGGACGAATGCTTTCAGCATAAATGCTCTAATGGATTTAAAAAAGCAGATGTGGAATGAATATGGAATGGATTTAAATGAACAGCCTGCACAAGCACTAGTGAAATTGGTTTGGGTCTTGTTTGGAATTGTTTGTTTAAAAAATTCCGTTCAACAATGTTGGAATGATTTTCTTTCCTCTTAAGTCGCCATAGAGAAAGGCTTTGGCTTGGCAACAATTCCACTATATCCCTTCACTACTTTCCCTCCGTTTAACAAATTCATTACATTTTAAATCCAAGCATGGTATGTGGACTCTGGGGCGGAAAACGGTCCATCTAATTTAGGGTTATCTCAAAATGATATTTTATGTAAGTATCACCTTAATGGTACTGTGTCCATTACGTATTGCTGGCGCAAAAAATTGCAAACTATTTTACTTACAATCCTCAAGAAAACTAACATGGAGCTTCGTGTATAAGCCATGTCACATATTAGTTAGTTTATTTGTTTGCTTTGACGATAAAAATACCTGTCTGGTTTAACCGGTCTTTCGTCGTTTGCCTATTTTACTAAAATTATGGTCTCTCCATTAAATCCTCACATTGGGATTTAACTCTCCATCCCGCCGTAACTCCGTTAATGTTTCTCTATTTCTATTTATACAACCGTCATTTATAGCAGCGTTAAGAGCAAAGATTATCACTTTCCAACTCGTTCTTTTCAATTCTCGGCGTGTTTCTACTAGTACAAACATCCGTCGAGGCTGCGATAAGTCTTATCACTTATAATGGTACCAACTGACTCACTGGCGGCAGATTAAAGCCAACCTAACAGCTACGATGTTACGATAAGCTAATTAATAAAGGTTACCTAATTAACATGCGTCTGTGTTCATGAAGTTTATTGAAATATAGAAACCTAGCTTTGAGATCGGTTAGAGGAAAAGTTGTCCCAGCTTTTTGGGGTGTATCTACAAATTTTAATATAGTACTGTTTTGTCGCGATACTTATAATATATTCTATGGACCTTAAAGAAAATCATGCAATGAGCCGAGAGCAGCCCCCGTCAGAACATTAATTAGTACTTAATGTTAAAATTCGATTTAAGTCTTAAACGCACTTTACAAGCAATTCAATGCATATTGCTCGTGCGTTGCGAGTAAAATGCGTTAAGTGATGCCACAATGAGATTCACATTTAATATCGAGTAGGCCTCCTACATAGTTTGATGTAAAAATAGCACTCAAGGGCACAGTTTCCGGGGTTCGATGTGCTCGTTGCCCTGACTCACTAAGGACTCAATAGTTTTATGATCCTCCAAAAGTTAATTTGCACGCACTCGGATAACAGTAATGATAGTTAAATATCTATAATACTCAACTTTGTTGCGGGCTATAAGTGGATAAATGCTAAACAATAGGGGAGGAAGCAAGGCTGAATTGCGACCTCGAAATTGGTATGAATGAACGCATCGCTGCAATCCGCAATTGACCACAATCTAAACCTTAAAACTATCAACTCAAGCTTCATAATCGGTTAAGCTATCATCTTGTTAAATTATGATTCGTCGTACACCATTGTTCGGCGTCTTACTACTGATAAAATCACAGTAACTAGCGACTGTTATTCATAATTGTTGTTATTTGCTGTAATTGTAGTTTATGGCACTTTTAGTTGCAAAATGCCTTGGAAATATGCTGTGAAGTGTTACAGCATTTAAGCCTGCTTGCAAATACGCAAGCTAATCTACGGAAACTTAGTAAATACTGCAAAGTTACTTTGTAAAGATTCAAATTAGAAGTGCATCAACAAAAACATGTTTGTCCTTAGCAATGACTATCACTTCAGCAAACAACAATGACATAATCTCCGGAAGATCGTATCCGCTTGGCACAGCTTCAACGATAAAATTAACTGGACAGAGATTCGGATTTACGCGTTTATTTTTACCACATTTCTCCATTTCTTGTGGCCGTAACTCACTTTCTATTAACAGCTGTGTCGTATTTGTTCCTATCTATAGCTTCTTAATGACTGTTCTCCTATTAACTACCCTTGTTAGCTGGTGCATTCAAAATTTATATTTTGGTACTCTTGTTCTATCAATGATTACTGATTAAGTACGTAAAGTTTTATAGCATTCGGTTTCAACATCAAAGCCTTCTCAATCTCTGCGGTCGTTCGAATCAATTCCGCTGTTTATGTTCTAAGGTTTAATAGGTTTAATGTGCCTGGCCTTACAGCCTTATGTGATGACACTGAGGTCAGTACTTGCTGTAAATTATTACTTATATTACTGTGTCTGAAGCCCCATTAGCAGCAGTCAGTGGACAAGGTGCTCGCTGCTCGATTATGTTTTATATCTGATTACTAATGTCAAGGATTTAGACTTTCATATTATTTGTTGAAAACAAAATCTCTCGTTTAATTTATCATACTTTTCATAATTCATTAGTATACTAAATTTAAAAATAGTGAGGATTTGTAGTGTTTTAGGTGCAAGCGTATACATTTATGCAGCATATATTTGCTCGTACCGCGTAACCAAATCAATATCGTATGCATGTAATGTGCGCCAACACAGTACCTAGTCACTAGGTAGTGTGAATACACTAGATCCTAGTGCATTCACACTTAGATATAGGAGCAGAAATAACCAGTCTTTATTTTACGTTAGCTGCTTCTTGACATACATCAACTATGTAAATGTTTCCTAGACTTTTTATAGCTGTTCTTAGAAGACTGTCTTGTTTAGTCTGGTATTAACTTGTTTTATACCCTGAACTTTCTCTTTAGTGAGCTGTAAATTTGTAAAGGACTCTATGCGCTTGTACACTTACATAATGTAAAACAATATCCATCAATAGGTAAGGTACTGATAATAGAAATCTTGCCAATATCACTTGACCTTCAGATTTTGGCAACATTTCCTTTCAATTTCGTCCACGTTGTTGTCTGTTCCTTCGTAAATGTATGTTATGGAAATGGAATAGGGCGTGGGATATTACTAAAATATGTTAAAACGACTATTAACTCGACTAAAATAGTCATGTCGTATCTGTTAGTTTATTCTTAGCATATCTTAAAAAGGTCAAAGATCTCATGAGTCCAGTCACGTAGTTTACACTTTCCATGGACCTACTAATTTTATCGTCGTTTTCTAATCAGTCTCCACTGCATGTATGTCGGCACTCTCTATATCTTCTAAGACGGACGGAGTAATCATCTTCAATAGTTTCCGAGAAGTAATCTATTTAGACCAGTTCTAAATTTATATGAATGTTTTGGAGACAGCTGCTTTTCTGTCCGTCAAATACTTAGCTAAAACTGTCGATTAAAAAACTGAACTCAAATCTAACCTGGGATAGGCACACAATACACACGTTAATACTTAATATTACACCCCTGTTTTTTCAGTTGGTGGTTGAAATACCTTTTCTGGACTAAACAGTGAGCCTTAGCCCCAATTGTACCACTCAGGGTTAACCGCTAACCCGGAGTTAATCCGTCGAATTCCATATAAAAATTTAATGTTCGTTGGCCGCAAGCTTTCGATTATGGAAGAAAAGCTACCACCACTTAAGAGAAAAAATAAAAACACTGATGATTTTGACAATGCTAATGATAATATGGTTATTCCAGATGAACGTCCGCGTGACGACGATGGACGCGGAGCTGGAGTTCGCGATCCAGCAGACGACGACCGGCAAGCAGCTGTTCGACCAGGTGGTCAAGACCATCGGCCTCCGCGAGGTCTGGTTCTTCGGCCTCCAGTACACCGACTCCAAAGGAGACCTCACGTGGATTAAACTGTATAAGAAGGTTAGTTCCCAAATCTGTTCTTCCTTAGTTTTGAAAAAGCCGCTGGGTTTCTTACCGGTATCTAATGGATACCGAACTGGTGGTGGGAGAACTGGTGGCAGTTCTCCTTTCTCGATAGATTTACCTACATAAGTGCATGCAGTGTTTAAATTAAATTAAACTGTCGTCATCATTAATTAAGAACAATTTATGACACTCGGGTGGAAGACATCGATTCCACTTCCCTTTATTACTTTCTCTTTAATTTGTTTTTACTGCATTATACATAGTTGTTCTTGTTGCATTGGCGTTTCAATCGTATTTTTTTTGCTACACCTAAGATTAATGGTATGCTGCAGATTTTTACTTGATTTTTTTTCTTGGTTTCCTCAACTTATTCCGTAGCCAGCAGCGTAAGACGAACTATATACGTCGATAATGGATGTATTTTCTTTAGAAATTAATTACTTTCTTGTACATTTATATTTTAATGTTTATTTATAAGATTATAAGAATGAGTGTTCTTCAAGGTAAGGTAATCTGCGTAGAATCACGATTTTGTTTATGGAGAAAAGATATATTGTAACTTTATCATAAATATGTCACTATTATATATTTCCGTAAAATGTAATCTTAATCGAAACATGTGGTTTATGTGCGAAAATACATCATGTCATGTGTAAACGATCAGGTTACAGTCAAGTGTAAAAATATGGTGGTGCACATCTTACTCAAAAATATGTCCCATAGCACCTTATGCCGGTGTAATAAGAGCGTAGTACCATATTTATGAGTCGATTATGTCGAACCATATTTTTGCACTTGACTGTACGTAAACATTATATTATTCTGTTTTAATCCTTAGAAATAAATATAATTTCAAAATGTAGTTTCCGGTAGTTTATTAATTACGCATCATTTGTTTTCTGTATGGTTGGTCGCTTTGATTGAGGTATTTCATAAACACAGAGAACTCAAAAGTAACATACAACATACCCATTTTGGTACGTTCATGTAGCTGTTACCCTTATTATACTTGACAATAGAGGTCAATGAAAAATTGCAATCGTGTGAGTGGATAAGGTCAGGTTGGGTACAAGGAACAGTGAGGCAAGAGGAACACTTGAATACAACCATAGTTCTATTCCAGTGTTTGACCTTTGCAAAATAAACAATCTTTCTCTTAAACCACATGATATGACCCCATTTAAAATGAGCAGGTATTGTATCGCAGAAATCCAGCTATGTAACGTAGGTACTATTAACTTTTACGAGAACGTATAACACGACACGTCCCACTACTATATGTGATATGTACTAGCGACTCAGCACCAGGGAAAAACAGCAACACATTAGCGCGAGTAGCCAACCGTGCAGTATATTTTAAGCGGACCTCGGCGAAGTTCAAGTTTGTTTTGCACCAATTTGCTCGTTTATGAGCGGAGTATGCTCGCTTGATTTACGAGCAGACCTTCCTTTTATACCAACACTCCATCAAGCCATATTACGTCTTATTACATCAACTAAAGGCTTATTCTTTGATTGACTGCATCGTCTTTCAGTACCAAATGTATACGTTCCACTCTCACTTTGATCTGCACGCTATAAATTTGCCAATTTGTGAAAGTAACTGTTATTAATGGGTGTAAGACCTCGGGGTGATGAACATCCTATAACTTTAATCTTTTATATTATTCACTCAAAACTCCCGATAGTTGTAATGTTAAATTTGTTTCACAAGTGTTTATTTCATTTCATTTTGCTTGTTTTCATTCCAGTTGAAGCCCAAGAATTCCTAAAATATCGATGCTATTTTTCTGCCAATAATGGTTGTGCACGACGTTACTGAGTTGAAATTAAGGTCTTCGACTTATACACATATAATTTTGTATGATAATTCGCATCGGCATTTAGCACCTTGACTGCCCATAAAATCAGCATTATTAACCTTTAAATTAAACGTCTTATTATTAATGAAATCTACATATTAAAACTCTACAATTTTGGTTCAATGCTGATTATTTAGAAAGTAACGACAGTAGAGGCGTATTTAAATTGCTTCGCCCACTTTGAAATTATTCAAGTGTATGCGAAATGTGAAGTACTACCCGCAGTAGGTGTAAAAGGTACTTACGGTGCTTCTGTTTTAAATATCCAATAACAAACTGTTTGATTCGACTCTTGGATTTCATTGCACTAATTGAAATATGTACTATGTTTGCAATGCTATTGCCGATGAGACATGTTAATTTTATATGCAATTCATGAGCAATAATGATAGGTAAGTAAACTTTGAACGGAATAATCAAATAAGTCTAATTTTGGAAGTCATTAATCCGCTTTGGAGTACGTCATACTAATGACGAACGCAGGTTAGGTATAAACAATACTGATCCTGACTCACAGAGTATCGGAGAATCGAATGTTCAAGATGATGTGGTTTTCCTTTCAAGTTATAGTTAATCAAATATATTATTTCTAATATGACATTTAACCATCGCAATCGTGATTGCCACGAAGCAGGATTTTCCTTATTTAAATAAAAATATATCTACAGAAAGTGCATTTCAAAGAATCCAAGTTGAGGTCAAACCTTGTTAAGCAACTGACTCCAAATTATGAAACTACTTACATTTGCTTATAGGTACATTCCGATTTAGTTTGCTGGAATTTTTGGAACATTACTGTTCCATAATGTTCGCGTAAAATTATCACTTTTGTTATTTAAACTTTAAGACGTGTATCTATTATTTCTCTGTGATAAAACTTGCCAATATAAAATGTCCTCCCATACCACTTCCGATATTGATAGCAGCCTCAAGTTTTTGTAACTTTGCTGTTTCACATTTTTTAAGTTGTAAGTAAGTAATTGAAACGTCTCATGCTTAACTTATTTCTGCGACAAAATAAATTGGCCAACACAATATGTCCTCCAACACCAAAAGGTGAAATGGTTTTCCTCCGACATTGACCCATTGCTGCAATGCCGACGTGTCTCCGCATGTTATTATGCCAGTACTTATCAATGGGGATTGAGGGCATTCAGTTTTGTGCAGGTGCTGACGAATTTCTTTTTCGGCAAACCTGTTTGTTCCGGTATGTCACTGATCTCCATAGAGTAAAAAGTTTTACTTGAGATGGTAAATTTTGGGTCACGAATATTAGTAGTAAGGTTCAATTTATTTGGGAGTCTTATGTATGTTGTCTTGTTTTCATTCAGGTCTTCCATATTGGATGGTATGGACCATACCATCCAATATCCCTTAATAGGGCATGGGAATAACAAAATTTAGTCGATTTTGAAACCTGTCAAACAAAGTCAAAGCCAGTAATAGGTGAAACTAAAGAAATTCAGACAGCAAACTGGTGCTAGATATATAAACTTACAACAAAAACGAAAATCTTTAGCCTCCCTTAGTCATTCAAATAAAAAGACATTGAAAGACCTGAATCCTTGAAGCTCATAATGATACACAACCCTTTAAACAAGTCTAATTTAATACCGGTTGGATGTTTCTTACCTTCAAGAACACGATAATTCCAGTTTACGTTTATTCAAGGCACTCTAGACTTATGGCCCGAACCGAAAGTCTACATGATTTCGAAACCGGATTTGGGAGCGTTACTTTATCAGACATTAGTTTACACGCGTAAGATAAGATTCCTCGCACGTAATTTCATTGAATTGTTTGACTGATATCGCTTTTTGTTTTAAAATACTTGTTGAAAGGGAAACTGATTTAATGTATAATTTTTAAATAGAGGCTGGGTACATATTTTGTTTTATTGTGACATGAAAATTGTCGCTGATGATGTACTGTTATTACTTCTAAGATGTTTTGTTTGATCGCCAATTAATTTTAAATTAACAGTCTTTGCCGCCAGAAAAGTAATAGACTATCTAATTCACTCATTGTTTACTACATTAGCAATCTTGGTGATAAACCTAAGATGGTCGTGTTTTTGCTCGAGGCCGTAAGTAAACTGCTCACTGCTCATATTAGAGAAAGTAAACATGCGACCAATAACTATGATACACTTGACTACAGATAATAGTATGATTTAAAAATAAGCTACAAATAAAATTTGTAAATGAAACAAGATAAAAGTGTTGTCTTTGAAATTAGAACAAACGTCGCCAGTATAGAACACTCTTTCTTTGATTTATCGGGATGAAATCCACCATTTAGTATCAATTACTAACCGCTAATTACGGCTAATTCTCATGTAGCAGCAATTGAAAGGGATCACAAATGCGTTTATTTACTAACACCGGTTGTGAAACGCCGCCGAGCGTGTTTACGCTCAGCACGTGGACATTTCCTCCGTTGTTTGAAAGCTAGCATTGCATTGCGTAGAAATAAACAATGAAATTCAGTTTTTTTATCATTTCTTCGATTAACGCCCCAGGAATAATTACTTTCACGTGATATTTGATGTGTTTTGCACGAGCAGTCCGACTTGACAAGAGCGATACGTTAAGCTATTATAATTTAAATACTAATCTATTACTTATTTTTGTTGTTAATAACAGCTTGTAAGCGGCATTTTTCTTATTTCCTTTTTCTATTATCGTAGCTCCTTTGTCAATTTTTAACCGTTTAAATCGTCCTCAATGTCAAGGCTTTAATAATCCACATTCACGGTGACAGAAATGAACAATTTCTCACAGATAACTTATAATTTTTAAGTCACGCGACATCTACATCCTTTGACGTCAGTCAATCGTCAATAACATCTAACAATATACCGTCTACGTCTATTGAGTATTCGAGGAGCCTCCGTCTGCAGAAACTTTTCTCGGAACAGGTTTTTCCATTGTAAATGCAAATTACATTGATGCCATTCGCTAGCTCAGTAGTCTCACACTACGGAATGTGATTACAAAGCGATTAGCGTGATCGATACCACACCGATAACGTGATTTACTACTGTTCTCTATATAAGTAGTTCTCTAGTATTTTCTGTTATAAAGTAAAGTATTACTTTAACTTTCTTATCATTTGGTCATAAAGTCATAATAAATTATGCTACTGAAGAATGATAGTCATCCGGAATTTTAATCCTTTTAACGATTTAATTACTGAAATCAAGTGCTTGTCTTGTTTGTAATATTGCCTATGTTAGGAGTCTCATTCTTGTCGTGTCTATTTTCTGACAGGTCAAATGCTATTAATGTAATTAGTTTTTGCACATGCCCGCTTCCCTTATCAAGGATTGGCACGTATTTTGTTTTTCTTTAACTGTCAAATAATTATCTCATTAATAATTCTTAGAGCTACTCAAAACTGGAACTTGATGTTTATTCATATCTCCTTTAGTATTTGTCGCAACCACTTATCAGTCATATCTCGGGACATCAGTTTCTCTTTTATCGTCCGACTTGCACAGGTGACAGCACTGACAAGCACACCAGTTGCATAATACCTTGTCCAGTGCATGTACAACTTTATTAATATAATGATAATATATACGTTCCTCAACTGCATTCAATGGAAGATTGCCTCTCCAAACTGTACTAAAACATGCTTTTTATCTCAAAATACTTGCACTTAAAATATCTCTGCGAATCTTATCGTCTCTTGAATCAGGTAACCAAGTACACCTATTGCATAATCCTCTACATGATAATTGTGAGTATGTAACGTTTCCATGCTGACATTTAATAGCAGCGTCATACGGCCTCGCGTGAGGATTCTCGACAGTAACTTTAACACGACGTACATACTGAGTTTATCGCAATAATATTCGATTTCTATCTCTGGCTAGACCATCAATAGCCTCTTACTTACGACGTTGCTTAATTATTCCATTAATTATAAACCTTAATTGTTGTACAGCATCAGCAAATTATGCCTATAAAACATTCAACATATCTGAAATCACAAGATTCTAAGCATTAAACAACAAAATAAGCAAAATTTACTTTCGTTGATGACATATTACGGAAGAATTTCAGCTAGTGTTCTAAATCATTATAAAGTAATATATCATTGGCTAACACTTTATCTAAAGTATTCCTTATAAAATTAAGGTGGATCGTCACTCTATTACGCATAGAGCAAAAATGCAGTATGAAACGATTTCAGTGACGTCATATTTCGTTATCAGAGCCTAGGTCTTACTCATAAGTCTCATAACCCGTATGTAATATAACTTACTTGCATTCGCTATACAGTAGCGTTTACAAATTTGAAGGCATTTGAAGGATGCCAACAATACTATTTTAAATCGTCGGTGAAGAATTTATTTTACCTATATCGAAGTTTAAGCATATATATGCTTCTCCAAATGTCTATCAAGTAATACCATAGGCAACTAAGTGAAAGTAAATACTTGTAGTACGGCATAGTGCTGACTCACAGCATCCGGCGTGACTAAATTGCTGTTTATGGCATTGGCGGGAATTATGGCATCTTAATTGCCGGGCTCGGCAGTATAGCGGCGATCAAGTTCTTTATTAACACAACTACTACTTTGCCGAGAGTGAGGGAGACCGGAATAACTGATGGTATTGTTATGATTCTTTCAATTGACGGTTGTCAATTTTTTTAATACACTTTATTCCTGTTAGCTTTTGATTTCAAATGTCAATTACTTCATCAAGAGTCAAGAAGCAATATTTGCATTTATTTCTTTAGTATAGGTATAGCCATATTTAATATTTTTGTCAAACTAACAAATCAATTCACAAAAGCTACGTGAATGGAATGAAATATACTATACATCTATAAATAAGTGACATTCTGTTTTCGTCACATCATCCTGTGCGTTTAACGTATGCGATGCGTATAAATTAATTCCTTGAATAAATTAATTTACTTACGTAAGTTTTCACAAATTAAATTTACAAATAATATTATTACAAGAGGTGGTAGCCTACGATTTCTGTTCCTTATCTTAAGAGCTAAAAATATAGTAATTATTCAAATTTGTTTATGGCTTACATAAGTTTTATAATCAGAAGTATAGCAAATAGATGTTTCACCTTCATGCTCACTCAGCTTTGTCACTTTGAACCTAGCAAGGTGATCTTAACGCGTAAGACGAATTTGAATAAATTATCATCCAGTTTCTTGCTTGTCGGTGACCTTGGAATAAAAATCTTAAAACACGCTTGAAATTACAGTCAATTAAATAAAAATTCTGTTCCTAACATTTAAAATATCTTCCGTATTTGTACTTTTTTTAGTATTAAAAGGCTGATTAAACGTGAGAAGATGAGCGATTTTAACCTCGAAGTTTACGTCATCAAAATGTCTGTCATGTTCAGAGTCTAGGAGTTCTTAAAAGGTCCTAGGCATGTCTTTACAAGTACAGGTTGGACCAAGTGAAGCGCATCGCAGCGCTGTGAAATGAATAGTTGCAGGTTTACGATCAAAATGAACCATAAACGAGTTTCGCGGCCTCTTTCATTTTTATATTCTTGTTGCGGTCAGAAAATGTGTAGAAAAAGAACTAAATAGTATTAGACCGCTCTAAATCGTAAAACAAAAAGCCACGCGTAGGTACCTCCTTTAAATAATTTATAAGACCCAAAACGATAGCTTGAAATAGTTTTCAGATTTCAATTTGAAAGTGTGAATCTGTATACGTGTAAACATGTCTGAAGCAAGTTATTAACAGATGCTAGCATTTTAATCGTTTTGCAAACAGATTGTGCGCTTTTCTTTCATCAACTGTATCTTGTACGGAATGCCAATAGTATTTCGCAATGGATGTACAAGCATGATTCGCATTTTTGATTGTGATGTATCTCTGTTTATCCAGTCCAATGGCTCCCATCTTCTCAGTGGATGTAAAATGTCACGGTCGAATGCCTTAAAGTCGCGAGGCGGCTATTTAACTTTTAAAATCTGATACTAACTTGATACCAATCATAGACTTATTCTACCTGCTGGTCACGCCAGTACAAGCTGGATGGACAGATATCGATATTAAATAATCGGTATCGTATTAACTACATCTGAATATGTATGGCCATATCAGTACGTGTTTTACATTTACATGATCTTTAATACGGTCATCATACTTTATTTAAATAAATTGTATTGTTGCTTTTATGTCGTATAGCGGAGAGCCATGTATAAATAAAACAGAAAAGTTTTATAAATGTATTTGTCTGTAAGATCCTCTAAATACTCTACGAGTATGAATTAATTCCTGTACTCCTTTTATTAATAATCTTCCCTTCTTTATTTACGTACATGCTCAATTACAATCGTAATTATTGTAATCTATTGGATTCCTCTGAGTCATCTCATATTATCGTATTATTCATTAATTATTTGTGCATTTGTTGCATTTAATCTGTGATTATATTGAACGTGCACTCATAATTTACAAAGCTCGCATCTAATTGTAAGTATGAAGAACAAGTATCTTAAATACCTACCTATTTCTTCATAAGCAAAATGATGTTTCACCAGCCACCAATGCCATATTCATTAATAAACGAATTATTCAATCATTAATTCTGAAAATGAATATGGTAATTGTATTCCTGCGTCTGGTTAAATGATGATCACGTCCGTCTATGAATTTAATGTCTTACTAGTAATGTCTGTTTTTAATAGCTTCTCTAACATCCACTATATAATTTTCTTGAAATAAATATTGCATGTTATTTCCTCCATTAACTGACTCACAACTTTGTCGCATTGTTGTTACCAAGTAGAGTTTTTCAAATTCCAAGTACTGAGTACGGAGTGTTGATTTTAACAAATTCGTACGCGATGTCATGTCTAATAGCCCACATGTTGGTGAGATCATCTTGGCGGTTTTTGCTCGACTTTGTAACTATGGTGTTGCTAATTCCAATGGCTTCATATTCTTTATCTCAATCATCATTTAAATTCATTATTCTAAAGTAATACTTTTTACTCATATTTATTAGATTATTTCTTCTTTATCTAAATCTAAACTGATCGAAATCATATTCACTTCTTCTAATTCTTAGTCTGGATACAGACCGTCAAATACAGTAAACCCCAAATCAGTGTCATTTACATCTAATTTACTCTCTCCAAAATGTAAATTACCTTATAATTTACTATTAATAACTTACGTCTTAATCTTAAATAGCTTGTATATTGCGTAACTGCACTATTCTAGTCCATTAACGGTCTCAAGTGGTGTCGTTTTGCCCATTTGCGGTATAGTCCGCAACTTAACGACTTTCTTCGTTTCCATCCAGGATATAGGTAGGTGCTACCGGTTAGGAGAAAATCTAGGAAATGATTTACCTTCCGGAAATTCTTTATATCTGACCATTAATCGACGTCATCCAACATCATAAGTTTGAGTCATGTTTTGTAAAGCTGAGTTTTTTTAGTCATTTTATCTTTACTATACCTTGAATTACCAGCCTAAAAGAACGCGTATACATTTTGACGCATCCGGTTTCACAATGTTCCACATTTTAACATTAAGTTGAATATCAAAATTAGTCTTTGTTTAGATACATTGTAGCATTTGTATCAATTGAACAGTCATTTCAGAACGAAATTCATTCAACAGAACATTCAATATATTACAGCAGGCAGGCTTAAACCTTACACAACAATATAACTAGCTTTTCTACCTTTATCTACAGCTAAAGCAATGAAACTCGACTATTACTTAGTTATGTAGAAAAATTCAATACAAAGCGACCTGTTTCTATTGATCATGAGTGTATAATATGTTGCTACTGTCTGATTGAACTGAACATGTCTTTGTTATTTTATCAATCGTACAGCAATCAGTTCACCTGTTAAGATTTCACACACCAGTGTCATAAGTCGGCCGCGCGGTTTTTGCGCGCGCGATCTCATTCGCGGCAGGAATGTAGGTTTTTGTCGCGATAATTACGCCTATCGCTGCACGGTTGTTGTATAAACAGTATTTAGAATCTGGTCTGCGAATGATTTCTTAGCCATTGAACATTTACAAAGCTAAACTAGAAGAAGATTGAAGACGTCGATTCTTCTTGGTGTTCCGTCATTCCAAAAGATATATTGATATAATTTGTCGCGGTAGTGTTCCCTGGCAACCAAACGTTGAGGATGAATTATTATTCTGCATTGCAGTTCGATGCTGTTTTCCACGGTTCAGTTCAAGTCCTATATTTCAAGCCATAGTGCAGAAACTTCCAATTCGTTCTGAACTAAATCATCAAAATCAACTTTTTTTCTGTTTCCGAACTTATAAGCCAATGTTGCTTTTATTTAAAGTTTATTTCGCCACTGCTTCACATTTCGTAAACTAATAATAGGTACTGAAGTTAAAGAACTGATAGCTATAATCTGCTCGAGCCTAGCCGCGATACCTGGTGACGCAGTTGCGTCACATATACGTGTTATCTCTAATGCTTTATGGAATGCGACTGGTAGATTAGGTGTGAAGTTCTAGACACGATCCTGGAGCGAAACATCACATGCACAATTTAACCCGACCACTGGCTTTTAGAAAAAAAAAACAAGATTTGCGAATTTTTGCAGCACTATTTAAGCATCAGCTGAATAAACAAACATAAACGCATGTTCGTGCATAATTTGAATTTTCTGCAATGCAAGAATTACTCATAGAGTTCTCGTTATTATTAGGTACTTAAAAAATTATGAGAACTTCTGTATAAATGCTCTAAATCTTTTACTCGATGTAGCTTAAACAATTTGTTGGTTTCAATTACTTAATTTCTATTTATCGTTTCAAATACTGTTTCAGCGATTATCTTTTCTGTTGAATATTGACATATGTGGCATCTTCAATGTTCGTCTTTCTCGTTGAAATTCTAACTACAGTCGCATGCAACTCACAGATCATTAACCCAAAAAATAATGACACTAGGTGATCTAGTTTTTCCTTATTTTTGGATCCACTCGGGCAAAGACATCATTATCCACTCGCAAGCTAATCACCGACCTAGTTTAAAGCATTCAATGGCTTCAACACATGTTTACCTATGTTTACAATCAACAATTTAAAAAACGGCTCAAGTAACTTTCTTTTCTATATCTCTTTTGCTGTTATCGCATGTCGGTTTCAACTTTTCTTTTTAATAAGCAATTTCAAATGTGCCGAAATCAGCATTCGTTTCATAGTTCTGATTTCACTTGAGTTCACATCTCGCCAAAAACAAAAGGTACATGCGAGAAAGTCATTACTATTACCATAACGCGATGGCGTGGTGACCATAGAACCACTCTTGTCTAGTTTAGATATTTAAAGGACTGGTTTGCTTTGGAAAAAGTAAATATATATTCTGGCGGACTCGCGCATTTAACACCACGCCACTGTAATAGAAGTATTTCACGTTAAGTCAGAAATCAGAACGGATTTGTTGAAAGCCGATGTCAAACGGCAATCCAGTTGCTTTTTTGTTTGTTCCCTGGCATGTCGTAGAATATTAGATAATTCAAAGTAGAGCACGGTAACGTATGTACTATTGCGTTCAAAATTGCATAGGCAGTTTATGAATGAATTCATTCATAAATTGCCCATGCACTTGAACGTATGTATACTTGCGTACCACCAAGTGCCGTCTCCAACTTCTTTTAACTGGTTTTTATTTTTTCTCCTATATAAATAAACAGTAGAGTGTAGACTTAGTCTATCCTAGACCACCCTAGCGTTGTTACGGTGCTGCGTACACGTCACATTCTTCTTCTCGCAGCTTTCTGACGTCCAATTCCAATGTCTACTTAAAGGCATGGTTAGATATCTATCGTTCGTGATTCCGTCAACACCTGTTCAGTTGTCAGGTTTCGGTAGAAGCGCGGGCACCGAGCCGCGAAGCCGCGCCCGCTGACCCCGTTCCCACATCGCCGACCTCTGCCGTCCTTGACTGGAGTTTTGATTGGACTGCGTGAAACATCACCATTTCTCGTTATGATATCACCAATATCACCATCACTCCTCAGGTCATCACCAAGTCCACATGGTGTTATTCTAGCGGCAATGCTTTCGGCCGTTTTTGGCTTTGTAATTTCGATCGTACATGTAATAAAGGGATAAAATGTAATAGAGGTTAAGTTTTTATGAATAACAAGTAGGTAGTTTCTGGCTAAACCTCAACGGAAGAGGCGAACAACTGCTTGATAGACTCAGAGACATCGGCTGTCTTCGCGTGGCGATGTACGGAAAGGAATTTGATTTATGTACCACTATGTGGTACCTGCGACTTCGTCTGCGCAATATCTTTATAAATTGTAGCCTATATATTATTGTAAACTTTCATTAAAATCCATTCAGTAGTTTTTACGTGACAAAGTAACAAACATCCATACATACTTTCGCGTTTATAATATTTAGTACGAGTAGGATTTGTTATCTTGTCGTTGAAAATAACAGCAAATCCCTAGCGACGTTTGTCTTGAGATACCTACCATGTAGACGTCAAATGTTAAAGCCAGATGGCCCTCTGACTTCACAACAATCGTCCCTGTATAGCCAGTTTTGGCCAATTGGCAACATCTTTTGAAGTCCAACGAAAAGCATCGGCTCACAATGCTCGCTCGCTGCCAAATCGCGATCATAAACTGCCCATGACGTCAGTCTGCGTCATCCTTTAACAATGGGACGTAGCTCCAAAACATCCAACATGGACGTCAGGCCGAAATGCCGTAACCGTCTAGGTATTGCCATTGCATCAGATTAGGTGAACGCTTAGACCAGCCAACATAACTGACGCTATGACCTCAAGATTCATAATAACTATGCTGAACACTTAAGCCGGTTACCTCGTCTACTCCTGGCAGTTGGAATACCCGAGGAGTGCGGTGAAAGTGCGTCGCCTGGACGCGACCTTGCTGACCCCCTTTCAAGCACAGATATCCCCCACGAAACCCATCGGCCTTGCTGAACCAGTTCTTACTAAATTCCTAACGCGATCGTATCTCGTTTATCGCCCGGTTAACGCTTGATTAGCTCCCAGATAAACGTTACTGGGAAATAAGGACAACAGATTTTCCAACGTTGCCGCGCGTGCAGATGTTAATGATTAATTATCTTTAATGATGGCTTAAAGAGAAGGGCGCAAAGTACGAACTGGGACGAGAGAGAAGGCTGTGTCTCTGTCGCGCAGGTCGAGAGAAATGTCTCAGACTCCGCAGGTTTCTCCCATGTTTGATGTAATCACGTACGCAATGGAATTCGCGTATCAGCACATGCCTGCACATCTTCGGAGTGCTAATGGATCGCAATATACGTTATCGTCCTAATTTGGTTAGTGCAGCTATTTCCAGACGCAAATAGATGCTCTATTTGATGAAAACAAAGCAAATTTAGATTCGATAAGGTAAATTGTTCTCTCCGACTTGCTAATTTGGTTTGTAGAGATTTTCTTATCCGGGCGGATAGACCAAGTTGAACTTAGACCTCATTCTAACTGTAAAGTAAAAGTATATATAGTGCTGCATATTACAAAAGAAGACCCTGAATTAACTTTAGGAATATCCCACGAATAAACATTTGGCTCTGCAATAAAGCAAGCCTCAAGTAAAGAAGCTAATGAAGCATTTTGCCGGAAATCGCAAAGGAAATCCGTAAAGTTCCTCACAATCCTCAACTATCCATACGAATCGCTACATTCCTCAGCAATAACAAACCACGCAATGGGAGTTTTCGTAACCCAACCGCTTTCTTACATTCCTTGGGTATCTGAATCTAGACTCGTAATGGGAATCTTATACATCCAGATACTCGCGAGGTCACAACACACTTATATCCCACATCCCACCATATATTACCATATCCCACAATCCTCTTCTCGACACCCACAGGGGCTGGTGAAATTCTTTGAGATTCGGTGGTGAGATTTTAAGCTAACATGGTCATTTACAACTTCGTTGACACAAATCAATTTTTTTTTTGATTTGTTATTATTAAAGTAGTAACACTACTATATATACCTAAACTATTAGCCGCGTAAGCTGAAGACCCGAGTTCGATCCTCGGATTGGCCTTCGTCGGTGTTGGTCCTTTTCTTTAGTATATGACATCTATTTCAATTTATGGTCATTGATGAATTACTATTAAAAAACCAAATATTTCCCATGCATATTTGTTCTTATGAGCTCCCGATATTCCCGGTGTAACAGCACTGCGTGAACATGGCGCTTGTAACAGTGCCGAATTATCGGGAGCTCATAACAACAAATATACATGGTGAATATCTCGTTTTAAATAGTAATTCTTCTTAACACACGGGGCAATCTTGTGACGTCGTCAATCATCATCGGATCTTGCAGCAGCGATATTTGAGCATTGGAACAGCTGACGATCGCGGCCGGGTCATCGACCGCACTTTCGCCGCTCCCACGGCTGCGTTGCTCAATCTTAGTCACGGGGGCTCTAAGACCGCGCTAATTGTCAGACGACGGAATAACCTCTTTACGGCTCGAATATGCAAGTGTGACATAAGATACAAATTTTCGATCGTTCGATTTTCGTGGTGGGCCAGGCACGAACGTGCAAGGTGCGTGCGACTTGTGGGGTATATATCACTGTAAAGATTGGGGTTTGTTGACCAAAATAAGTAATCAGATGAAGATGTGACGAGCGGACATACGAGTACCTATTTGGTCTCAGTTCCTATGTTTCTTCTTATCTATTTGGGAATTTTCAGAAAAAAATTGCACCATTTTAAAAGAAATGTATCCTCGATTTTCCATACAAAAGTGTATGAAAAAATGCGTTACAAAACTGACCAAAAAAAGGGACACTATTTTTCTTTTTTTTAAATCAATAGTACTCGTGATTCTGGTTATAAAAAACCCAAAACTTCCTATATTTTCAAAAAAAGCAAATGGTACATTTGTCGTGAAAATTCCCATTTATGCCTTTAATCTTTGAATGAACTTATAATTAGATGAGTTCATGTGAAACCTTTCTTTCATTTCTGCTTGCATTTAATTTCCGTCTAAAATATCGTTTCAATTAATATCTTGCAGCTCGATATGGAGTTATTTTAATTTACCAGGATCGTTCTAGTCAAGTTGATTTATAATGTAACGTTAAAGCTAAGAAAAACTGTAAGTGAATTCTTGGCCGTCAAATTCAAACGGGTATTTAATTGGCCATGGCCCATGAGTCGTTAGAAAAAACATTACGCCCCGTTTGCGTTTACAAATTCATCTTTTCCATCCCAATAATAAATTCAAATCGGCGATTACACACAAGATGTAGAGTCTTATGCTAAGTTTCCCAGATTTTGTTAGCACAGAATGTGAAAGTGTCATAATTTTCATAGAAGTTTGACGTTTAAAATAACACTTAAAAGTTTGACAGTTCATTTGCAGAGATAACGTGGTTTGACCCTAACTTGCTTGCACTCATGAGACATTTTAGCGCTCCTCCACCTGTTTAGCACCTACGGTCCGCAATGCCACCTGCATCGATAGAGCCAATAGACCTGTGCTTTCAGATTTATCTCAACAATTTACTCTTCCCAGCACATTTATTATACAAATACATGAGCTTTAGACATAAATTACGAGTTTAACATCTGGTACCTCCGTTAGATGGAATCGAAATGCACTCCCACGCATACATTTATCAAAGAGGCTATACTCATTTGCGCAACGAGAGCAAAGTTTGTTTTTTCTGCTAATGCTAATTATGACTCGCGGCGCGGGCAAACAGATATATTTAATTTAGAATTCAGCTCCAGTAAAAGTCTTATTATTAACCAAATTATCCAGGTTTTCAGCTGAAATCACATAACCTTTAGATATTCGCTGACATATTTATCCGAATTACTGTAGCATACCAAGAAGGCTTAACAAAAAAAACTTTTAATTAATACATACCGCAATTTTATTAAATCATTTGAAATGGTCCATAACCACACTTATGTTAACTAGTGAACGTATGTCGGTTTCGGGGACATAAAAACCATTCTATATTTTTAACCGTTGTTACACTGCTTTTTGAATAAATTGTAATACATATATGTAATACTTATAAGTAATCTAGTATAACGTACAAGTATGTTGCAAGCCGGAATCCATATCCGAGAAAGCGTCCCGCTACATCTCAACTGGGGTGAAGAAACTGGTGTCTCCTGAGGAAGAGGACCCTGAAGAGGCAGCTTACGATAGGGCTGATGACCTGGTAAGGCCAGGAAAGAGTGTGCCGGTGCATTACACTTGGTCCATAGAACCTGTACTTGACTGTTGCGACGCAAAAAATTGTTTACGTTTTTGGATCTTACCTTTGTAATAGCGAAAAGTGTAAACATATCTTTGCCGTCGACTGTACATGCCCGAGAGAGTAGTGTAGTAAGCTAAACTGTGATGTAATACTGTTCTGATTGTTAAAAGATAATAGTACAAATAGGCGATATCGAATATCTAGATGTGTGATATTTAGTTTAGGTATAGATTATATGTGGCAATAGTGTGTATCTTTTACACCCAAGACTCCATTTGGCAGCTGAAAATTTATAGCATTTTCATTGAAACATTTTTGGGTTTAAACAAAAGAAATTGTATATTGATGTGATCAATATAATTTTTATTCAATTTTGTCAAATAAATGACATTTCTATTAAATTTTGATATGATAAAATTTATCTATATTGCTCATTTCTTTGCATTGCTTGCCTCCGTTTGTGAAAATGCCGTATCATGAATGAACTTATCCTAAGATAACAATGTTTATCTTACTACGTCAGTGTAGTGCTAATCGTTTTCGCTAGTTCTAGTAAATTAAATAACAATTATGCTACGTTATTGTTATATGTAAGCTAGAAATACTTAGTTTAAGATTTATCTCTTACTACATTGCAAATAAAGTAACACAAAACGAAATGCGCTACCAACACGGGATAGAGTTGGCAAATTTTGATAAAGTGTGGAGAGTGATCAAGAGTAAAGTTCCTTTTTTTTGTTAGTGCTGTTGTCAGTATTTTGAGAAATAATACTTTTAGGTTTCCGTACCTTAAAAGGAAAAAACGGAACCCTTATCACTTGGTTGTCCGTCCATCGGGCTGTCTGTCAAGACATTTTATCTCCGGAACGCGTAAAGGTAGCGAGTTGAAATTAATACCACATACACAGGACTGCGGTGCCTTGAAGCTGTGAATCAAACCTCTACGTAAACGCAATCAAAAGATACGGCCGTTTATGTCGCATTTCCTATATATTTGCAATGGGAATCAAAATGTATAGGGTACTTCCCGTTGACCTAGAATCACGAAATTTGGCAAAAAGCAAGAGCTTGTAGCACAAGTACAGGAGAAAATCCGAAAACTATAATTACCGCACACTGAGAGTTCCGTGCCGCCAGTATTTTTAAGTACCGTTGGTCATAAATGGGGGGAGCATCTTTTGTGCGGAACCCTGATTGGGAGAGTCCGACTCGCACTTGACCGTTTTTTATATTATCGAGAGTCGAGCGAGACACTTCGTAATTACTTTGTACAGTCAACCATTTGGAACCCTAGGCCACTCTAGAACCATGTCAAAATGACAAGCAGTAAGAGATTTCTTACAATCTGACTTATAGCGTCACTATGTATGACATAGTCCTACAGTGGCCTAGGGTTCTAATTGGTTGACTATACCTATTTTGTTTCATTCACCTCATTCTTTCTGTCGCAATATGTACACTCAAATTGCAGATAATTTGGACGTAATCCAGTTGCTATAGTTGCCAAAATACGAAATTTTACATTACTCCGATGTGGTCACGCTCTTATCAGAGACATCTTTCTACGTCACTAGATTGTTATACTGTTATCAGTTGTAGGCGAAATTTACACAGAGCTTAGCTCGTTACTAAAACACTTTTTTCTTGTTAATTTAATTAGGAAAACTATAACAATACCAAATCCTAAATAACTTATAGTAAACTTGCTCCCCAATTTATCGTTGCGTGTAATCGTGCCCAGAAGGCTGGCAGCGTTGACTTTGTGGATTGGCTAGGCTTAGCCGCTGGCCAAAGTAGCTGCCAGTGTTCTGGTTGCTAGAAACATCGACAAGGCGCTTCGAAAGGGCCTTGGCGCTAGGATCCCATGGACCCAGGGTTTCGACACCACAGCACAGTACGCAGCGCTGCCGATAAGCAGCTGGCTATCCTAAGTCTATCGACGGTTATATTCAAAGCAATCGAGCATTGGATGGATTCCTTCACGCTTATCACGAACATCAAAAATTGGCATTGACGGGAAAACCTCTTTGTCACTCCAACATGCAAGTGTGACAGAGATGGAGACACCGCAATCGTTCGATTTTCTTGGTATAGGCTCTGAGATCGACTGAGTCGTACTGCGTGCTGTGCCTATATTGCCTTATTATAATCCCTAAGATGACTGAATAAGCCACATTGACCTTAGGGCAGCTCTACACTTCAGGTATTTGTGTTTTAGCCTCTCGCTCGCACCAGTTAAATTTTGCTTCGGTGCAAGCGAGAGGCAAAACGCTAACACCCGATGTGTGGGCATTACACGTCGCTCCACATTGTGTAGAAATGTGTATTAATTTAAACGTTTGATTGTTTCCGTGACTCATGCATATCGGTTTCATGTTATACGCAGTTAATGTTACTACTGTACCTAACAATAGTTTATTAATATAGGACTCATTAGTAAAATTTCTACAAACTGAAACTATAATTGGTTTTAGTAAAAAGGTACCACTGTCGGTTGCCGAGGTGCTAATGCTAGATTCATTTAGGGCCACTTGCACCACCTGGGGTTAACCATCTGAGGTTAGAATAAGACAGCTTAACTCCGGGTTTGCTTCTAACCCTGGGTGGTGTAAGTGGGCCTTAGAAATTAACCGTACCAACAAGCACATTTTGGTATTACGTTCGTCTTATAAAATTACTTATATTTTTGAGATCATTTGGAAACCACATCTTATACTCGTATATTGGATAGGAAAGACTGTTTTCGTTGCAAACTTATAGGTTGTCCCTTGCATGTCCACCCTGTGTTCTCAATAATCATAATCCTCTTACAGATGCACTTAATCTCCTACTGCATTTTACTTGACTCAAGACACTGCATCATAGTATCACTTTCATTTTAGCCCTTATGAACATCTATTTAGGGATGATATTAGCATCAACTTCTCAGTTTCTTAATGTGTTAACTCTAAGCTGGCTAATATTAATTGTTAACCACAATTTCTACACTTACAAACAATCTTATCTCTCATTTTAAATGGAAACGCTTACTTCGTTATTACAATAGGATAGAGCACACAATCGCATATTTATGATAAAGGAGACCTTCTCAGAGGGATTGGATGAGTCAGAGGTTGTTCACATGTGACATCATTTGTCCGTTACCGACACGCTTTGGGGACAATTAATCTAATGAGTTACAGCTAAGATGTCGCTGCTGAATGATCTTTCAACGGTCAGTTTAAACGGAGCAAAATTTGATGGCATGTTATGTTATGAATTTATTGGGCATAAAACGCCTCTAATTAACACTTGGATCATGCAAAACAGTATTTGCCTACGGCGTCTTCCGTTACCTTTAAGGACAAAATATTTTACATATTTACCTAGTGCATTGGTAAACTTGTCAAAGCATGGATCAGGTGATTTTGATTGCCAATACTTTAATCTTCCACTTTTTATGAATGGATTTCGTGAATAACGCGCATAAGCTTCATATTTAACCGACTTACTTTAGGCCAAACTTTTTAACCAAGAGTAACGCTTATTCTTGGATACTAATGTCAAAATCCCATAGTAATTTGACGTTACTATCTGAGAGTAAGCGATATTCTCGAAATAAAAATTTGGTAAAACGCAGCCTTAGTCGGATTAAATATGAAGCTATAAGCCATTCATTTCCGAACGCCTCAGATTTTTACTCATCACGCAGTGCCGCCGTCTTCCTACGTTAACATTTCAAGGACGCGCATTCGCGTCTTCGGTATTGAATTGGTACAGATCGATTCACTAAAGTTGGCACGAAATGCCTATGAAAATAATGACCGTTTCATACATTTTCCGCGGCAGCTTTCGTTAATCGATCTGTACTTGCCACTGTCATAGAACTCGTTTCCTGCCGGATTCCCATGCGTGAGCCAATCTACCACATTTTTCCTTAACGACTCAAAGAAAAAGCTAACGAAATCAGCTTCGGCACCCCTAAACAACATTTTGACTCTCCGCCGCTACATGCTATACACACACGATAATGCGCTGAAAGTAAATGCAACAAGGAAAACCGATCTTTACCAAAATTGTCCAACGCATGTTGCACCACACGATTGGGCATTCCACCCGCGGGTCAGACGCGATGGCACCGGCAAATATAAGTGTTGACGTAACCGCTTTCACTTAACCTTGTTGCGTCGCGGACGGTGCGGTGATTGACAATTACGAGTAAATCTGGGAAATGGTGAGGAAAACCGCGAGACCCTGGTGTACTGACGCCCTGGTAACTTGACCCTTTCGTAAAGAAATTCAACTGTTTGACTAGGTATCTTGTTGGAGGCTTAGAAGTGGTGACCGTGTTATCGATTCGCTTCGAATCGCTGTTAGAAATAAATAAATATTATTGAACAATCTTACACAAATCGACCTAGTCCCAATGTAAGCACAATAAGGCTTGTGATTTGGGTGATGAAAATTGGGCGAGATGAAAATCGTTCTTAGAAAAGTAGGTTGAAACGCTGTTTTGGAAAACAATATTAGCTTAGGACAAATGCTCATTATGACAAACAGTATTAGGGAATGCAAAAATAGGATACAAAATTTTAGTTATTCCGATATCGAAGTGACTATTTATGCTGACTGTATTTCGAAGGGTTTAGAATATCTCGCGGTGGCGTATCGCGTGACTTGTGATTACCTGTCATGGGAAACGGATGCCTTAGTAAGGTATCGTGAGGCCCAGCGGCCTAATAGTGGTGTTATAACACTTGTAAGTTCACGTATTTTAGTTTTTTTCAGTATTTTAGTATTTTAGTTTATTTTAGTTTATTGTAGGCTTGTATGGTAAATTTCGATAGCATGCTAGCGTATTTTATTATGTGTACATTTAAGCTGAATCTGATAAATAAATTAAAAAAGTGTCCAGCAACTAGAGGGGCGGCAATATCTCCTGGTCACAGTGGCTGATAGTACATTAAGATACAAGAGCGAAAAGGAAGAAATTCGCAATGAATCGACACGAGTTGCAAATTACCTGCTCGCACATGTATTGTACGACCTTTTCAGTACAGTCAACCAATTGGAACCCTAGGCCACTCTAGAACCATGTCAAAATAATAAGCAGTAAGAGATCTCTTACAATCTGCATTAGCGTCACCAGTGGCCTAGGGTTCCAATTGGTTGACTGTACAATATGGCCCTTTGAATTTTGACGCAGGCAAATGCATCGCACTATCATACTAGTGCGGTAATGTTGCAGCGTGTGTACTGTAAATGATATTATACGTGGGGCGCCAACTAGTTGCTTGCCCCAGGCGCCAATCCCTCTAGCGACGCCTCTGTTTAGATTTGTATTATACCACACGGGTAACATATGTAGTGTAATATTCCGTCTGGTGCTGAATTGTAATTAACTGTTGCCTTGTTAACGCTCTCGCTGGACCCCGGCACGCCGCGAAGTCAGGGTCGCTTCCGTTCTCCAGATGGGTAAGGATGCCGAATTGTGCTGTGAGCACTGCTGTATTGTTTGTGCACATGTAGATTTTTATTGTTATTGAGTTTAGAGCTAGCTATTTTTGTAGTATAAAAGTTGTATATTTTAAATAGTATTTAAAACGGATCGCTCAATTTGTCATTGGAAATAATTTGATTCATTCACAGTAATTGGCAGCACGACACAAAAATTATAGATTATTAAAAAATATTCGACACGTATTTTTTTGAAATACAGTGCATTAAAGTTTCGCGTGACGTCACAATTAGGTAGGATTCATACATTCATAGCTCTAAGTGACGTCACTATTCCGGAACTTTGATGCTCGGTATCGTCGTCAATTTTAGTTAACTTGAAACAGGAAAAAACAAGTGTATCTAACTGACGGACTAAATAGAATAATAGTTGTTCAACCTAGTCGTCATCCCTATTGACGCTATTGTCAGTACTAGTGACTCCTTAACTCTTGACGCAAAGAGCTTAGGACACTACGGGCTAGCGCACGTAGCTTCATTTTACCCTGTTACGTAGTTCAACCAAAATAACGCGTGTGGTCCGTTTCAAATGCTAGTAAAATCATTCCAATACAACAAAGCAATGAAAATGAGCCCATTTAGATGGAAATTTCCGGAGAAAGAAACCTGTTTTCATCTTAACAGTTAATTAGTATTCAAAGTTATATTGATTTTATGCGGTCCTTGATGGTTTTGTAGGTAGGGCTATATATTTTGTAGTAGCAGCTAAGTAAGTAGATAATAAATCCTCACATTTTCGCTTTGTACAAATTTAAGTTGCAGTTTACATTATAATTACTATTTAAAACGAGATATTTACCATGTATATTTATTTTAGTGAGCTCCCGATATTTCATGTTCATGGTGTAACTCAACACATGACGCTTATGCTTATAACAGTGCCGGAATATCGGGAGCTCAAAAAACAAATATACATGGTAAATATCTCGTTTTAAATAGTAATTATGAGTTGTAGTTATTTAATACATAATCGCTATCGCTATTTAATTAGATAAAATAACGGTACTCGCTAGTACTTGTAATTAATTAATAATACCAACGAGATTACCAGTTTATACTGTATCGCTAATTATTGGACAAGTTAGCGCTATCACCAAACGGTACACATTTACATCATCAAAATTACCGTCAAGGTTTTTGCAATTACGTCATGGTTCTGTTTCGTCTTCTTTTATGTAATTTCCTCACAAATCAAATCGTTTTCGTAAGTTGGATGTGGAAAAGTTTGCAGAGTTGCAATATTTTCCAATTTTCTGGACCAAGAATTCCAGTTTAATGCGAAACTTTCCAGACATTTTCAAGACTCCCCAACTTTTTAAGTATCTTCAACTTGAATGGTAAATTTATAAACATCTATCCATGTAGAGTTGACCAATTGGACTCCTTAGCCACTTTAAAACCATGTCAAAATGACAAGCAGTAAGAGATTTCTTACAATCTGATTTATAGCGTCACTGACATAGTCCTACAGTGGCGTAGGGTTCCAATTGGTTAACTGTACTATAAAAATGTAGTCAAGTGCGAAACCCCTGTTATGTATGTAACTGTCTAACTTGGTAATAAATAATATTTTATCTTATCTTTATCTAATCTTATCTTATTTTGTTCCAGGTTATGCAGCAGGACGTGAAGAAGGAGAACCCGTTGCAGTTCAAATTCCGCGCCAAATTCTACCCCGAAGACGTTGCCGACGAGCTTATTCAGGAGATCACTCTCAAGCTCTTCTACCTACAGGTACGTTATAACAGCTGACTATATATGGACCTTATGTCTGTGGAAAAAGGTTTACAAAACTGGTCAGTGTCAAGTCTTGAGAGTAAACTTACTTCGTGTTGCGCGACAACTATTTGTGGGTATTAGGTCCACTACCAACCACGCGTTAGCAACATAATCCAGAGTTAAGCGATTTTGTGTATCGAATTTGACAGCTTAACTCCGGGTTATCAGCTAACCCTGGTCCAAGTGGCCCTTGGCCTCAAGCTTTTAAACCATATCCATCGTTTGAGTTTTGGTATTTTTTCATGCCGCTTCTACTTAGTTATTATATTAGAGTGAGCAGTTGAGCACTGCTAATGAGGATTACCGCGAGTCAATTCGCCGCTAGGGGCGCTAGTGGAACGTGGGTCCTGCGGGAACATTTCAAACGTCACTTTGACAATTCATATTGACACAGGACTCACGCATTAGTGGCGCCGCCTGGTGAGCGACAATACGGTAGCTCCCATTCCCAGAGTGACTTAAGAGCTACTTTACAAACAACATAGTCCACATAACTAGTTTAACTGACGTGTGGAGACATTTTATTTTCAAATGGTTTAATACTTTTTATCCACTCAAAGGTTGAAAGATATCCCTCATAAGGGACAAGTCCTCCTTTGTACCTCATTTTCTTTCAATTGTGCCTATAACTTGTTTTGTGTACAAAAAAGTGCTTACTACTACTGTTAGTCATCTCACACATCTCTTTTCCAAGTTCCATACATAAATGTCTATATCTCCTATCTTCCAGGTGAAAAATGCGATCCTGTCAGACGAAATCTACTGCCCGCCCGAGACTTCCGTCCTGCTCGCGTCGTACGCGGTGCAAGCGAGACACGGCGACCACAACCCCGGCCTGCACGGGCCCGGGTTCCTCGCCAACGACCGCCTGTTGCCGCAGCGTGTCACCGACCAGCACAAGGTGAGAGAGGAATCCATAGAATATTCTAGATCCATCGTAATATCAGCCGCCAGTTTTACCACGCTGACATACTAAAGTTCGTGGTGAAACTTGCTGCTGGCGAATCGATAGTCTTTTGTCTTGTGTCGGGCTGCCTAAACATCCCGCGCCCGCCGGTGTTATACAATGTTTTTCTACTCCAGCACTTCTATCTGTGAATTAGATGACTGTCTATGTCTATAACGTTGTCTATGGTATTCCATAAGAATGCTCATATGGATTTTCATACAATATATGAAAAAAAATATACTATTGTTTTTTGGCCACAACATCTTCCTTATTCTGCCACGATTCTAGATTTTGCTATATCATTATTATACGACATCTTCCACATTCGGCCACCTTTTGAGATTTTGCTTTTTCCGCTTCGTCTCGTTTTGATGTTATAAGCTGCTCTTTTCTTAGATCTCGTCCTTAAAAACTCAGACTTCGATTATCTAGCCTAGGTCCCAATTAGTTCCGATAATCGAGGTTCCACTATAATATTCTTTCCTCCCACTTTAAAATTTGTCTATTCCCTCCACCAGATGTCCCGCGACGAATGGGAGCAGAGCATAACCAACTGGTGGCAGGAGCACCGCGGCATGCTCCGCGAAGACGCCATGATGGAATATCTGAAGATCGCGCAGGACCTCGAGATGTACGGCGTCAACTACTTCGAGATCCGGAACAAGAAGACCACGGAGCTGTGGCTGGGCGTGGACGCGTTGGGGCTCAACATTTACGAGAAGGACGACAAGTGAGTACACAAACAAGTGAAGAGAGGAAAGGAGGAAATTCCTCATTTAATAATGAAGAAAATAAGCATGAAATAAAAGCTATCGCACGATACCGAAACTACCGATCAATAGGCTGCGAAAGTACTATGTGATTATATACATTTATTTTAAACCCTTAAATGCATGAATTGTCAATATTGATCCTAAAACATCCTAAGTGACAGCCAAATTAATTTCAAATACTTACGACGATATGACAAAGTCTACATTCCAAGAGAACTTGATAGTCACTTGTCTCGTTTCTGTGTCATAAATCGATCATCATGAATTTAAGGGTTAAATAAAAACAATCAAAAACAAAATCATTGACAAAAATGGGTTCAATGGCGTTAACACTAAAATAAAACGATTTCCTAGAATTGGAATTGCAATCATTTCCATTTAGTTTCAGACGTTATTACTTTGTATTTAAGAACCTTGATATTTAAGAAACATAATATTTTTTTACAACCAGGTTGGCCCTATGTTGGCATAATATTGATATTCATTTATACACGTTGTACTCATACGACATTCTCCAATTCCAGACTGACCCCCAAAATCGGGTTCCCCTGGTCCGAGATCCGCAACATCTCGTTCAACGACCGCAAGTTCATCATCAAACCCATCGACAAGAAGGCGCCCGACTTCGTGTTCTTCGCGCCGCGCGTCCGCGTCAACAAGAGGATCCTCGCGCTGTGCATGGGCAACCACGAGCTGTACATGCGCAGGCGCAAGCCCGACACCATCGATGTGCAGCAGATGAAGGCGCAGGCTAGGGAAGAGAAGCTCGCGAAACAGGCACAGAGGTTAGTTGAACATTTTCCTTTTCAATACTAGCAATAGCGTTGGTCCTAGGACCGTCCCCTGCGGGACTCCAAAATCGTTTTGTAAAGTAATGTCCCGTGTGAAGTAAATTTAATTTCTGTGAATTGTTATTACATATAAATGATTTTAAATAGTTACCGGAAAACGCACTACATACGCGAAAACATAATATTTTCAAGAATAAGGAAAGTGATGGTGTCAAAAGCTTTTGTGAGGTCCAAATATTTTGGCATACTTATGAAATCCGCATAGAGGAAGATGATATTGATATCAGTCTTCGGATATTTACTATACTTTAAATGTTGAGTTTTCAGAAAGATCGAAAGAATAATTGTGTCGCTGTTTCGTTTTGTTTTCTCTAATAAATATTTTTTTTCTTTTTAGAGAGAAACTCCAACTGGAGATCGCAGCTCGCGAACGCGCGGAAAAGAAACAACAGGAATACGAGGACCGTCTTAAACATATGCAAGAGGAGATGGAACGCTCACAGGTATACTTCTTATTTGTTGAATCAGTGAATAAACTTTCTTTTTATATGTTTTATAGGTTTCCAAAGATAAGCAGCTTGTTGTTGGTTTTCACCTGTTTGAAATCTGTTATTAGTATGTATAGCTGTAAGTTTATATCGCGTAACAATGCAATAGTTTGACGACATGGAGCTGCATGCCTACCACGAACACCGAAAATTGGCATTGACGGCAAAACCTCTTTGTCACTCCGATATGCAAGTGTGACAGAGATGGAGATATAAATCCGCAATCGTTCGATTTTCGTGGTATAGGCGCTGGTCTGATGATGGAGCTTGAAAACCACGCAACTTAATGTAGGTTGTTAAAATAGTTTCTATGAGTCGAAAGAAAAATACAGTCGGCGATAAAACTTGTATCAAAAATGCTGTTGATCCGTTCAAGAGTGTAATCAGTGATTTTTGACAAGAAACTTATCTTAAAATATGTGACAATATGCGGATATTTTTGTATTCTTTCAGGCAAACCTGATCGAAGCTCAGGACATGATCCGACGGCTAGAGGAACAGCTGCGTCAGCTCCAAGCCGCCAAAGAGGAGCTGGAAGAGCGACAAAACGAACTGCAGGCCATGATGACCCGCCTCGAAGAGACCAAGGTAAAATCGAGTCGAGTTTAACCTTTTCCACGCCAAAGACGTGTGATGCGTATTATATTGGTACCGCAGATTCAACGTCAAAGACCGATTAATCGGTCAACCACAGCAACGTAGACCTTAAAGAATACTCAAGTTCAACTTCAGTTTTGACACTTCGGTGATGTGGCGTCTGAGTGAAAGCGTTTGTATTTAACATAACGTCGAAATTTTTCGATACTGAGTTGCGATTCTGAGAAAACACAAAAATACCCATGTTAAAAAAAGTGGGGACACAAAGACTACTTAGAAAATGCGACTCAAGCTCAATAAATATTGTTTTTAAAGATAACCTACTACATGTGTTACATAGTTAATAAAATTAATAGAAGAAATAAATATTAAAAAACGCCACTATTATACTACTTAAGTAGTTACTGCTTCAAAATTCGGAGTAGCGTTTGTGGCATCAATAATACTCTTTTTAAAAAACATAATTTTGTAATTTACCTATGTGCAACTTTTCTGTATACATATGTTAATATTTTTAATATTATGTAAATTCATTCGTTAATCAATTCAACATTAAATTAAGTTCAGAAATGACCAAAATTATATAATTTCTTACAAAAACAAAATGTAATTCCAGAACATGGAAGCCGCGGAGCGCGCCAAGTTGGAAGAGGAGATCCGCACGAAACAGGAAGAAGTGTCCCGCATCCAGCAGGAGGTCGAAGAGAAGGATACGGAGACTCGCCGGCTGCAGGAAGAGGTCGAGGAGGCACGCAGGCAACAGGTGAGACTTGTGGTATTGTTATACGGCGTTTGGGATCCTGGTCAGGGGGACCAATTGTAACGAGCATTTTTTTGTCGATAATTAAGTTGTATGGTTTGAGATTAAGAATACTACTGGTCATCATTTATTAGTACGTTTAAAACATTTTATTAACAAGACTTTAATTATCAGTTTTTAAATAGTTTACTAGTATTTATAAATTATGATTTAATTTCAAGTTAAGATTGATAGCAGTCAAGCTATACTTATTAGTCATTCGGGAGACAAGAAATACATTTAGGCGGAATGTAAAGAATGGTAACAACGTTAGAGAAATTTTACAAAAATGTGGCTAAAAAAAGGTGGGTGTGGTTGTTCTTGTATGATGAAAATTTGTATTGTTATAAATTATTACAATTTGTAAAATAAAATTATACGAAAGTTTGTAACATTAAAAGTATGGGTTGTTCAGGATCCTGGTCACGGCGCCAAAATGTAATGCTGTATTTTTGTCGGTAATGATATTACACGTTTATTTAGGCTGGACTGGATTTGACCAAACTTTTTAACCAAGAGTAACGCTTACTCTTGGATACTAATGTCAAAATCCCATAGCAATTTGACGTTATTATCTGAGAGTAAGCGTTAGTCTCGGAATAAAGCCAGCCTTAGGGTTATTAGCTATTCGAGCTTAACTCTGTTTTTCGACTCGGTCTTGCGCTGATGTGTTGACAGTTGTACACCTGTATTATATCATCTACTTACATACATAGTGATTTCGAAATATTCGAATCCACGGAGGAGATTTACAATACGATAGAAATTGTAATTATATGAACGTCCTGTCGAGAAAGGTGTTAGTTTTGGAGAGTTAACATTTCTCCTAGCTATGTTTAGTAGCACTGCTGGTTACAGGCTTCTTCTTTGACCCCAGTATGAAGTGTAGATGGTATCTCATGAGGGTATGTGTGCAGGACTCCGCGGCGGCGCTGCTGGCGGCGGCGGTGACGCCGGTGCACCACCACGTGGCGGAGGGCAAGGACGACGCGGGCTCGGACGGCGGCTCGGACGCCGGCGCGCAGGAGCTGGCCGGCGCGCCCGACGACCTGGTCGACCCCGTGGCCGACCGACGCACGCTCGCCGAGCGGAACGAGCGCCTGCACAGCCAGCTCAAGGTGACACACATCTTCTACCTAGTGTTATCCCGATTATTGCCCATTCCTACTTCCTCTTCTGCACTTTGCGCGATCATGGGCGTCTTCCCTGTGAGCTGTGAACCCGTTTATGCTAATGTCGGCCTTCACGACATTTAGCCATCGCTTTTTCATTCTGCCGCGAGGACAAGGGTTGCTGAATAATACATAACGTTCACTTGTCCTACTTCCTCTCCTCCACTTTGCGCGATCTTGGGCGTCTTCCCTTGTGGGCTCACAAGGGAAGACGCTCAGGTCGGCTTTCACGACATTTAGCCATCGTTTTTTTAATCTGCCGCGAAGACAAGGGTTGCTGAATAATGCATAACGTTCACTTGTCCTACTTCCTCTCCTCCACTTTGCGCGATCTTGGGCGTCTTCCCTTGTGGGCTCACAAGGGAAGACGCTCAGGTCGGCTTTCACGACATTTAGCCATCGTTTTTTTAATCTGCCGCGAAGACAAGGGTTGCTGAATAATACATAACTTCTAAAAATACAACGGTATTTTGGAACTATTGCCGAATTTTACATCACCATAAAATAATGAAAATAACTGATGCAATTATTACGAGTTCGCTAGTTTAAGTTGACACTATTAATTGACGGAACTAAGTACCCAAACATAAAATTTTTGGTTTTTTTTTTTCGCTGTAGCGTGTATTTTGAAAGTATTTTAAACCTGGTTTAAAACTTTTTTTTACTTATATAATAATTCAGCAAGCAATGTATCGCTATTCTTTCTAGCGTGACGTCACAAGTGATAACTTAACTGTTATGAAATAAAATGTATGCAATACATTACTCATTAATTTTCAACAATTCATTACGCTTTAGTGGTTAAGACTAACTTAACACAATATCAGTTCACAGTACTAAGACCTATACGTTTGGTTCCAATTTGAAATAACAAAAATAAAGGCGGTATTTAAATCCGTATTAACACTTTCTACCTAAATTTGATCTTATAATTTAATCTAAATTTGATCTATTGTAATATACAATATAGAAGAATTTATTTTTTTCTGGAATTTCTAGAAAATATAATAAACTATAATTTCTCCGCCAGGCCCTGAAGCAGGACCTCGCACAGTCCCGCGACGAGACCAAGGAGACGGCCATGGACAAGATCCACCGCGAGAACGTGCGCCAGGGCCGCGACAAGTACAAGACGCTGCGCGAGATCCGCAAGGGCAACACCAAGCGCCGCGTCGACCAGTTCGAGAACATGTAACGCGCCATCTAGCGACCGGGGGACAATATTTTGCCGTCAACCATCAAGTAAAACTAACCTTTCATACACGCGAATTAAACTTAGGCCTCATTCAAAAATCATGGGGGGGTCAAAGAAATATCACGACGGGGGAGGGGGGAGTCCAAACCACATCACGTGTACAATATTTTATAAACGGGCAGTCCAACCGTTCTGCACAACACCTTAGCATGCACTCCCCCAGCATGCATGTGCTGCCCCGCACTCGTTTTAGCAGTGAACCTATCCTCTTACGCCTAATGGCAAAAAAGTCATCAGTTCTTGCTTCGGCGAACATACCAGAGGCACTACAGTGCTTCGCAGCCTCAGCAGCATCCTAAAGATGTTATTATACTGCACCCGTATTGTGTTATAGGCCCTCTGCGTGAATGTCACCCACAGGCTGCACGTATAAAATGTTTGACAATAGGCTTTGAAAAGCGTTAGTTTCACCTATTCGTTACAACGTGCAAACCTGCGGGCGAGCATATTGCCTCTTACAGCCATTACTCTCCTTTCTCGTAATATAATAACACAGAACAGCGAAATTTCATAACATTCTATTTACCCATAAAAATCTCGCATCGGCACACATGAAAATGTTGACTCAAAAATCACTAAAACTCCACGTGATCTTGATGAGGGGGGGATAGCGTTAAGATCGCCAAATATCACCAAGGGGGAGGGGGGTCAAAATAAGGCCAAAAACGATCACATGATTTTTGAATGAGCCCTTAACGGTTAACTCGCGTATTTATCTAAGCGTGACATGTTTCGGGCATCGTCATCGTCTGACAGAGTGGTTGTCAGGCGGAAACATGTCACCTATTGTGATGATACGTAAGTTTTTTACTTTTTGAAGCGAATTGTTAAATTTTGTTTGTAACAATGTCAGAACAGATATCACCTTGTAAATTGTGACATTTAACATTTTTCATGATTGATAAAAAACTGTAACAATTTGAATAGGTTACTTTCAATCAATAGTTCTTGCGTTTTACGAACTCTAGAGCTGCCTTATATAAAAGACTAATTTTTGTACATGTGTGCTCGTGACATGCAAGAACTATTCTGAACAAAGCTATCACTTGTAAGTTAGCTGAACTAATAACGAATTGCGGTCAATTTTATATAAATCTAGAATAAATATACCATTTTTACTACTAAAACCATACTTTAGCAGCTAGTTAAACGGTAAAATATTGATAAACCCAACCTACGGTTTGGACCAAGTTTTGTAAGCGTTTAAACATATCTTAGTTAGAACGGCCTAAAGGAGTCCGTTGACAAGCAGCGGCAGTTCGCTCTCCTAATGCTGCCACCTTCGAGTAAAATATACACAAATTATTAAAATGTCAGACAATAATCTGCCAAAAGTATAGACAAAAGTATTTCCGACTAGCCCATATTAAATCATATTAAATTCAATTTTATTTGCAATTTATTCATCAAATAAATATATTTACAATCTGTCTATAATTTTAGCAGATGCTATTGTATAGAACTGTTTGTATGTATGGTCCGTCGAATGTATTTTTAGAGAATTTTATTCTCGATTTATAATCTGTAATCGACTTTAAGTGTACGCAATAATAGTCTATTGTATGGTAAAGGTCATATTTGGTGTAAGAGGGCGCGGTCCATCCGAAACTTACAAGTTTCCAAGTACATGGATCTAAATCCAATTTAATTATGAAAAAGTGCTGAGAGACCGTCGCTAGACGTAAGCAAACCGTCCTAAGGCCCTTAGAGTTTTGAACTTTAACCTTATAGCAAGAAAGGCGAGAATTCCGTGCGCTTTAGCACGATATCGCGCTCAGTCGGGACTATATGTAAATATTGATTATTACTTAATAGTAATTTTATTTTAGACCATAATGTGCTATAACCGAATATGTATACAAGAGGAATCACGTTTTAACCATATTTTAAAAGTAACATTTACAAACGACCACGACGGCACCGGCTTGTTTTATTATTAATAATTATTTTTTAAATAATTCGGATTTTATTTCTAACTGATAGTTGTATGTTGGGAATGTGAGTCATGAACGTGCGTCGAGTTATTCAGTAATGTTTATTGTGTTAGGTATGTTATATTTGCCTGTTGACTACTGTAGGGATAGCGTAGAAGGCTGACGCGGCGTCCGAGGCGTCGATCGCTCCGTCCTCGTCTCTCCGCGCGAGCGAGCGAGGCCGAGCGACGAGCGGGACGAGCGCGCTCGGCAGCGGCCGGCTCCGCGGGTGCGAGAGGGACGGATGCTCAACAAGCGCAGGAGCGGGCCGCGGGCGCATCTTATTTATTTTTATAATCATTTATAATTAGCCGTAGGAGTTGATATCGGTTCAAGTGTAATTATCGTATCTATTTCCTTCTGTCGATCGCGTCGCGGTCTCTTGAACAAAATTCGAAAATCTTCAGTTTAGTATGCTTATAGGAAGCGTATATTTAATTGTTAAGTGTATAAAAGGCATTCCATAAGTTACATACGGTTGGCGAGAGTTGTTTCGAAATTATATTAGCGAGCGTTCTGTGTTTTGTTTGAAGTGCCATCCGTTGCATGTTCCGAGTCTAGATGCGGCCGGTCGCTGCGACTGTCGTGCGGTTGTCGCGCGACTGTCGTGCGATTGTCGCGCGACTGGCGACACGGTTACGCTGAACTTATTATATCTTGTCATTATTTTCTAAAATTATACAATACCATGTTGCCTTTCAACTACTGTGAATTTTTTTCCAATAAAACGATTAAGTAATTGTTGTATTTTATTTAATTTCTTAGCGTTATCACATATGCACTTAATTTTATTAAGTGAGGCTTATATATACACTTATTACTAATATAGGATAGTTATTTCATTCAAGGCAAGCACTGATTAATTTAAAAAAGCTGCCAAGATAGTCAGTGCTCTTCGAAGAACGACCTTCTCACTATAATACATCGAGTGTGATAAAGATGGAGATGACATATAAAAAATTTACACAATCTCGTAATTTTGCATTGTTTCTTGTTAATAAAATTGCGTAATATTGCGAAACATAAACTAGAGTACGATTTACCTCTCCATCCATAGAAGTCCCATTGATGACATTATTTTTGAATGGTACCAAAAACGGAACAAAAATGTCGTATGATTGTCACATATATTCACATATTTCAAACAATCCCCAAGGGTACGCCACAAAAGTACAGTCAACCAATTTGGAACCCTAGGCCAATCTGTCAAAATGACAAGCAGTAAGAGATTTCTTACAATCTGATTTATAGCGTCACTATGACATAGTCCTACAGTAGGCTAGGGTTCCAATTGGTTGACTGTACGGTCATTAGTGACCCTCAAACCACATAGGGTAAGCAAGTGGTAATCATTGGCCTGTTGAACTCAAAATATATTTATTAAGAGATACGTTTGAGTAGAAAAATAAATATTTTTCTTTGTTGACGACACAAGAGTAATTGAAGTTTGCGTGGAACATAAATAAAAAAGATTCGATCGATCGATTCGAGTCGATATTTTTACATGGTATAATAATTGGCTGTGCTAATGCACACAAAGTAAAATTATTGTTATGCCAATCATTGTACTTTTGATATGCCAATATACATACCCGACCCAATATACTTTCGTCCCCTTTTTGTGTTGCACAAATTGGTTATAAATAAAATTTAGGTAGTGATTTATTCGAATTTCCAAGATTTGTAGGAATAACTTCGACTACAAAAGTTTTACTATTCAGCAACTTATTTTGGAAGGTAAAATGTTGAAAGTCAAGGTTCACCTTAAATGGCTAATCATTGTACTGCTTACCCTATATTGTTCCATTTAAAATAAGGGTGCATATGCATATAATTCACATAATAGTTAATTTAGATAAAACTTATATAAATAAGAATGACTAGATTACCTACCCGACCCAGTTAAAAATTACAAATTTAATCAATTTATAATTAGGTACTAATATACATTATTATTGTGAATATTAATCACTTATTATCGAAAGAGAATGAGTTTTAATATTCACAAGAACATCGTTAACCCTTAAATGCATGATGATACATTTATGTCACAGAAACGAGACAAGTGACAATCAAGTTCTCTTGGAATATACACTTTGTCATAGCGTCGTAAGTTCTTAATTTGAAATTAATTTGGTTGTCACTTAGGATGTTTAGGATCAATACTGTTAATTCATGCATGTAAGGGTTAAAATGCAATTGTGTGTACTTTCAGTAACAAAGTCCAGCCATTTTCCTGCCAATCTGAACTGTTAAGTATAGTTAGTCTATTTTCAATAGAGCCCTTACGGATTAACGTACAACAAAGCAAATTGTATTCAACAAAGACTTTATCTGTCTATGAGGCGCCGGCGCCGAATATGCAAAAAAGGAACAATTTTAACTGTTTTGCCATTATCAACTCTATTCCTTAACTGTTCGTTTTATAGGTTAAGAAACTGTTTGCGTATTGTTTATCACACTGATGCGAATCCGCCCGCTTGAGCGAGACATCGCTATTCACGTATGTAGCGGCGTCTCACTCGCACACACGGTGAGCGGATCCGTATACAACGTAAAGCCGTATCTGGTCTATATATAAAGTGGAATCTATAACAACAACTATATAACGAATTGGACCAAAGTTGGATTGTATTGCTATGTGCGGTGATTAATTCATTATAATTTACATAATTATAATAGGTGCTCTAATAAACACAACAATAAACAAATATATCAGTCTTATCTTACATATCAACTTACATATACATGAAATTCATTAATTTTGACACAATTCCAATAATTCTAATGCGTATAATGCTTTATACTATAATGTAGGATTCGCTGTACATTTTTTTTTTGCCAGTATTTTTTTTTTACAATAGTAAACTGACATGATTTATTTTGCCAAGTTTTTTGTCAGACGACTCAAATCAGGCATAAACGTCTTTAATTAATTATCACAACATGAAGTGTCATTAAATATATACAATTCCATTAGTCCTTTCCATCGTTAAGCTTTTTCATAATCGAAAATAAATAATTAATAAATAAATATTGTGGGACTATCTTACAAAAATCGACCTAGTCCCACAGAAACAACAATAAGGCTTGTGTTATGGGTAAAGTGTCTTCCAACAGCTTATATTCTTTAGCTTTTTTTTACTAATTTAATGTAATTCATAATGAAAACAAGCTACAGGTATAGAAGAACAAGTTCCTCTTAGTTTCTAACGACTCATTTAATTATCTTCGACAATATTTTTAAAACGCTTATGACATGAGGAATTTTGCAAATATTGTTTCTGACTCATTATTTTCAATTCTAGCGTTCTCAACAACAAAACCCGAGTTTTTTCAAGCACTGATTACATAAATCTCAGCACTCGGTCAACGATTGCCGTCTATCCAGACGAGTATACCTTGTTTTCAGACGCTGCTGTCTCGAATAGGGATGATGACTAGGTTGAAAAACTATTATTCTAATTAGTCCGTCAGAAAGATTATTAATAGTACATTGTGCATCTAGGGCGGTAAGAAGGGCATTACTTACGAGGGTCTATTGAAGCCCGACGCCGTAGGCGGAGGGCTTTAAATGACCCGAGTTAGTAATCCCTTTACTGCCCGTGGTACACACAATGTTTTTCATCACATTTGCGAGGAAATAAATAAACTCTATACAGGTAAAGAAACAATAATGATAAGCGGTAGTGTAGTTGCACAGTCCACAGTACTCCGGAGTGACTACGTGCTGCGAGCGCGTGCGGGGCGGGTCCTCCGCGAGCTCCGGGCGGGCGGTAAAGTAGTATGAGAATCCTTTAAAACCATGGGAATAATACAGCTCTTTAAGTGTAAGTATGCTTGCATATAATATCACCATTTACGAGCAGGTGTGATGAAAAAAATATTAGACACGTATTTTTTCCTTTTTCAATATAACTGAAATTGACGAATATGAAGAGCGTCAAAGTTCCGTGGTGGGGGCTGGTGACGTCATCTTAGAGTAAGAATCGTACTCGATTGTGACGTCGCGCGAATCTTTAAAGCGCTGTATTTCCGTCGTTTTTCATTTGACGAAGAAAAGAAAAAATACGTGTCGAATATTTTTTAATAATCTCACAGACGGACTAATTAGTTAGTTTTCGTCATTTAGCCTATTGTATGGTCTCGGGCCACAAACCTGTCACTGCGGGCGCTCCTTGTCCCCGGACGGGTCGGGCCCCGCCTCGGGCGGCGGGCGCCGGTGCCTGGCGCGGTGGTGGCGCAGCACGGAGCTCTTGTCCGCGAACTGGCGCCGGCACGCGCCGCACACGTACACGCGCCCCGAGTGCGTCATCATGTGGCGGGACAGACCTACAATGTGAGACCAACAATGAGAGACCTACAACGAGAGACCTACAACGAGAGACCTACAACGAGAGACCTACAATGAGAGACCAACAATGAGACCTACAACGAGAGACCTACAATGAGAGACCAACAATGAGACCTACAACGAGAGACCTACAATGAGAGACCAACAATGAGAGACCTACAATGAGAGACTTACAATGTGAGACCTACAATGAGAGACCTACAATGAGAGACCTACAATGAGAGACCTACAATGAGAGACCTACAATGAGAGACCTACAATGAGAGACCTACAATGTGAGACCTACAATGAGAGACCTACAATGTGAGACCTACAATGTTAGACCTACAATGAGAGACCTACAATGAGATACCTACAATGTGAGACCTACAATTGTTTCTATGCAGTTCTGTCTGCTACGGTACCAATTCAATTTACCCTGCCCCGCCTGCATTCTAACTCGGAAAAAAGAATACATTACATATAAGAAGCATTAGAAATTCATACACAGAAGTACCAACACTGTTATATATGCTGTCGCCACTTAACGACTTCACGTTCCATATAACACTATATGAAAAAGTGCTGCAATTGCAGCACTTTAGTGCGTAATTTTTTTCGGCTCATAGGTACCAGTCCTTTTGTTCTATATTAGCATAATATAGTCGATCATTCAGAACTTTCCAAGCAAAATATCGTGAACATGACATACCTGAAGAGTACAGGAACAGCTTGGGGCAGTGCGGGCAGCTGTGCAGCGCGAGCGCACGCTCATGTGGCGGCAGGTGCGAGCGAGAGTGCAATAGTAGTGCGTTGCGTTGCGTGAAGCTCTTCTCGCACGACGTGCACGCGTGTGGACGCACCGCTGTCGACAACAAAATAAATAATAGTTATTTATTATACAAGGGGGCAAAGTCGTTGTTTAACTCTCGGGCTTATATTGAGACCCGAGCAAGCGAAAGATTCCAAAATTGAGCCAAGAGCGTAGCGAGTGGTTCAATAACTGGAATCTTGAGCTTTACGAGGGCCTCAAGGCACGAGAGTTGAACATACTTTGCCGCCGAGTGTAATACAACATTTTTCCCCTCACTATTGCGAGGAAAATAAAGACTACATACGATTATAAATCTTATCCACATGTACTTAAGTTATCTTGAAGAAACCATCAAAATTTGTCATAGAGTAGGTACTTAACTTACGCTCCTGGTACTTAGATATTGCCAACAGCTTACCATGTGCGGGATAAGACGACCAATTTAAGGTTGGCGCATATTTACTATGAGCATATAGGACTCACTTATACTGGACTGGTGGTAAGTGATAGGAATTAGATTACTTTGCCCCACATGTGGATAAAATGCGTTTTTCCACGCTAGTTTTAAAGGACAAAACAGCGCTTTCCGAGCTAGTGAGGGGAAAATAAATATTGTTGGACAATTTTACACAAATCGACCTAGTCCCACGGTAAGCTCAATAAGGCTTGTGTTTTGGGTACTAGACGACGATATATATAATAGATAGATACATTTAAATACTTAAATACATAGAAAACATCCATAACTCAGGAACAAATATTCGTGATAAACACACAAATAAATGCCCTGACCAGGATTCGAAACCGGGACCTCCTGCTTCGTAGGCAGCGTCACTACCGACTAGGCTAGGAGGCCGTTGAACCAAAACCAAGTTATAATTAGAAAACTCCCGTGAGTATCAGACATTAAAATACTTATATCGGGTTACTCACGTCAATAAAGTCGAAAATAGCTCAACATGTTTCGGAACAGTCCGTGTCCCTTATTCATGAGTAATGCGTCTAGCCGCGGCGGCTGCTCTACGCACACTGCGAGCCCCGGCGCGGTCTGATCTCGACGAGAGTCGTCGTATTTTAACAAAACCAAGTATTTATTATTCACTAGCTTTTGCCCGCTCGCGTTAGAAAGAGACAAAAAGTAGCATATGTCACTCTCCATCTCTTGATCTATATCCGCTTAAAAAAATACGTCAATTCGTCGCTCCGTTTTGCCGTGAAAGACGGACAAACAAACAGACGCACACTTTCCCATTTATAATATTAAGTATGGATATTATTTTGTTACTTCTTCCTTGCTGGGAGGGATCAAAGTGGCAGTTTTCTGTTCAAGGAATACATTTTACGTTTTCGAGTATTAACTAGTAGCATCGTAGTCTAGGTACGATGCTGTTTTCGGTTTTGGTTATTTCCTCTTAGTTGTTGTGAAAAGCAGTGTGTCACACGGTATCAAAAATATTTTCGTATTGGGCGTTAACGCTTGAAGGATTTTACTATAGAATCCCGAACATAGTGAGTGACTTCCGTCTGTCTTCGTCTTACCCTCATGAACCAGCATGTGGCGGTGCATGACCTCCTTCTGAGCGAACGAGCGGTCGCAGCGCGGGCAAGCGAACGGCCGCTCGCCCGAGTGAGTCCGCTCGTGGCGGAGCAACGCCGAGCGGGAGGCCAACACGCGGCCGCATATCGAACAGCCCATTGCGCCGATGTTTGTGTGACTGAAAAAAATAAACGAGGTATGGGCACAGCGGATGCATATCGTTTAGTGTGGTAGGGCACAGCACAACGAATGTCGTCTCGCTCAGATCTGGAGCAGAGCCCATCTGGGGAAGCACCTCCACCTTACAGAAAACCGCAGTTTAATAACACTAGACCCTACTCATAGTGTTGTTTCTGTTGGTGAGTAAGGTCGCCAGAGCTCCAAGAGGATTCACTGTGTTGACAGCTGAGGACCCACGGAGCAAAGCCCTTGGCCCGCTTAGCTGTCAACACAGCGAATCCTCCTGTTTTTTAAGGGTCGGCAACGCGCATGTAACACCCCTGGTGTTGCAGACGTCCATAGGCTACAGTCACCGCTTACCATAAGGCGGGCCGTATGCTTGTTTGTCACCGTCGTAGTATAAAAAAAAACTATTGAACATATTGATGACTGTAAATAATTAAAAAAAAGTGGAAAAACTCGAACTCGCGACCCTGGGATAGGAGTGTATCCCAGAGTCGCGAGTTTTGTTTGAAATAAATAAAATAAAAAAAATGTAGGAAAAATAAACACCAAGTAACAAATTGTTTTAAAAAATGCAAATTTAGCAAGAGCAAGTTCGAAAAAAATCTTACACTTTGCCAGTTTTCTTCTTGGCCTCAACAAAGCTAGACTTGGGTTCAATTAGCTTGGCCTGCCGGTGGTAGCCTGCCTTCGTTCTCTTTGGGGCCTTCACGGGTTCCACTGCCTCTGCCTCTATTAACTCCTGCTTTGGGAACTCGGCTTCCAATTCGTCATCCTGTGAGATAAATTACTAAATAAGTGATCCAGCCTATAGTAGACCATAGTAGACCTAGGTGCATATAAGATAAGACTCGCAGTCACCAATATGCAGTCCTGTACCTATTTAGTATGGTCTCTAACTCGTGTCATTCAAAAATATTAAATAATATTTAAAACCGGCCACTCACGTTAGTCGATTTTCGCTCGACATGTTTCGTTCTTTACAAAGAACGGCATCAGGAGCGACCACCCGCGACAGAGGCAAGTCGTACACTGATGACGTTCTTCGTAAAGAACGAAACATGCCGAGCGAGAATCGACTAAATTACGTGAGTGACCCGTTTTAAATATTATTTAATAAGTTCGAGAGAGTCATTTAAAACATTCACAATTAATGTGTTTTAGGGGTGAACCTAGAATTTTATACTACAAAATGGAGTAGGGTGGTATACTAACTTGAGCTGATGGAGTCGTAGATTTTTACTAGTAAAGTAGTAAGTAGTAAAGGACTCGCCCACCGAGGGTTCCGCACAAAGGATGCTCCCCCTTTTAGACCTTCGGTACTTAAAAATACTGGTGGCATGGGACTCTCAGTGTGCAGCAATTATACGGTTTTAGGATTTTCTCCTGTATTTGTGCTCCAAGCTCTTGCTTATTGCCAAATTTCGTGATTCTAGGTCACCGGATATATCCTATACATGTGGGTAACATTGCAAATGTATGGGAGAAGCGACATAAACGGCCGTATCGTTTCATTGCGTTCACGTAGAGGTTTGGTTTTTTCACAACTTCAAGGAACTGCAGACCTGTATGTGCTATTAATTTCAACTTACCTACTACCTCTATTGGTTTTTGAGATAAATGGTTTTGGCAGACAGACGGACGGACGGACGGACGGACAAAAAAGTGATCCTATAGGGGATCCGTTTTTTCCTTTCGGTGTACGGAACCCTAAAAACGGACGATGAACTTACTTTCGAGTAGGCATTATGCGGAGGCGAGACCATTTCGAGGTAAACTGTGGTTATTTTGTTTTTGTTTGTATTGTTATAGAAATACAAAATAATTTTAAATGATTTTGTATTTCTATTTGTATAAAAACGTAAAAAAGGTGACCTTCTGTTTATTAACACTTCATAATAACGTAACGGCCTCCTAGCCTAGTTGGTAGTGGCCCTGCCTACGAAGCAAGAGGTCCCGGGTTCGAATCCTGGTCAGGGCATTTATTTGTGTGTTTATCACGAATATTTGTTCCTGAGTTATGGATGTTTTCTATGTATTTAAGTACTTATATGTATCTGTCTATTATATATATCGTCGCCTAGTACCCACAACACAAGCCTTATTGAGCTTACTAGGTCGATTTGTGTAAGAGTGTCCCATAATATTTTTTTCTTATTTATATTTATAATGCACTGTCTGCGCCCTAGGTACACCAAAAAATATAGGCATTTCGGGTGAGTAGAGAGCGAGCTCCTCAGCTCAAAGGTTAAGCCTACCTCTTCCACCAGCTCCATCCTCAGAACAGAGCCATCCCCGGCCTCGAGCTGCATGCGCGCCACATCCCCCCGGAGCACGGACAGGTGGTCTCCTCGCTGGGACAGTATGCCTAGCTTCACCAGCACTGAAGTTATCAGCGTGTCTAGCGAAGAGGGTTCCATGGTACGGCAGTTCTGGTATTCCTCCTGGATAGACCAACAATCATTTCAGATGGTGCGCAGTTCATTTTAATACAAAAGTTTTGCACATCACTTATTCATAAAAGGGTTTTATCTGTTCAAGCTAGGAAGGATCAAATTGGCACTTTTCTGTTCAAAGACTACACATTTTTACGTTTTCGGGCATTAACTATAGGCATCGTATGATGCTGCTCTTGGTTTTGTTTATTTCCTTTTAGTTGGTGTGAAAAGCAGTGTGTCACACGTTATCAAAATTATTTTCGTGGGTGTTAACGCTTGAATCTCTCATTATGCTCAGGATTCTACTTTAGAACTCCTCACTACGTTGGGGTTCTATTGTAGAATCCGTCGCTTCATTCGGAATTCTATGTACGCCCTCGCCGGAAATATATCAGTTTGATCCCTTGCAACTTACTATTGCTATTGGTTTATGACGAATTGGCTAAATACTTTTGTGTTATTATTATTTCATTTAGTGGATCATTGAGCATTTGCGCGAAGTTGATAAAATTAATAGAATAACGTGATAATTGCCCTATTCTCGTGTCATTAGAGACGAAAAATATGAAAATATATTTTAGAACGCATTTTTGTATCCGCGCAAATGAATGATCACAATTGGTTATATGGTATCTTTATTGTGATTATATTGTGGCAATAATTCAACGGCCTCCTAGCCTAGTTGGTAGTGACTCTGCCTACGAAGCAGGAGGTCCCGGGTTTGAATCCTGGTCAGGGCATTTATTTGTGTGTTTATCACGAATCTATTTTTTTTTTTTAATATTATGGGACGATCTTACACAAATCGACCTAGTCCCACGGTAAGCTCAATAAGGCTTGTGTCGTGGGTACTAGGCGTCGATATATATAATAGACAGATACATATAAATACTTAAATACATAGAAAACATCCATAACTCAGGAACAAATATTCGTGATAAACACACAAATAAATGCCCTGACCAGGACTCGAACCCGGGACCTCCTGCTTCGTAGGCAGGGTCACTACCAACTAGGCTAGGAGGCCATTCCTGAGTTATTTGTTCCTGAGTTTTGGTGTTTTCTATGTATTTAAGTATTTATATGTATCTATCTATTATATATATTGTCGTCTAGTACCCACAACACAAGCCTTATTGAGCTTACCGTGGGAATTAGGTCGATCTGTGTAAGACTGTCCCACAATATTTATTTATTATTTATTATTAATAAATTATTTATTACTTTTTTTCATATAGAATAGAACAGCTCATCATATACTTATTATACCATACCATATATTATACCATAAAATATTAAAAGACAACACCCAAAGTCTACTATCATTTCAACAAATTGAATACGAACCTGAGGAACTTCTTTATTTTCTTCAACAGGATCTGCTGAATGTAGCTGAAAATATTAGAAAGAAATTATTATTTAAAACTTAGAACCCATAAAGATGATCAAAATTGTCCATGTCAAATATTCACCGGCTTGTAATAACAGTGTTAATTGAAATAACTCTAAACCAAGCGTGGCAGGCGTGTCGCCTCACTTTGGCGATTAATATTTTATTATTATTTTAAAATATGTCTCACAATAGTTTAAATTTGATCCCTATTTTCTTTTAAATGTATACTCACATCACTTATCACTGACTCAGGTTCCATGTTGCTCTCTGCCCCACCCTCACCTGTCTCCCCCAACTCCTCCGCCTCCCCTATTTCCAATCCAAACTCATTAATATTCATATTCTCATCCTGATTTATACCGATATCCTTCAACATCTCACTCTCTGTGATGGTTTCAATGGTTTGCCGGCTACGAGAAGCTTGCAGGTGTGACTTCAACTTTTGGTACGACAGTTCACATTTTTTGCGGAAGGAGTAGTAGTGCTCTAGGTCTTTGTAGCATGTTACACAGACCTGGTTTGGGAGGTTGTCATCTCGCTTCACCTGAAAAATACATACTAATATTATAAATGCAAAAGTAAGTCTGTCACTTCTTCACGCTAAAACCACGGAACTGATTGATGAAATTTAGTATGAGAATAGTTTAACTCTTGGAAAAGGACATAAAATAGCTTTTATTTTAATTTTTACCCAAACAAAGGCAGGGGCAAAAGCGAGTTGTAATATAAATCTCACTTATATCCGTTATGTGTTACCTAATTAGAATAGGATCAGCACTAGTTTTCAACTTGAATTCAAAAATATTCACAATAAAATTCTGGGCCAATTTTTTTGTATACTGTATTCCTATTGAGAAATAAGGCTGTACAAGCTGTATATCATTAAGGTTATTTTTTTTATCTAAATAGAAAAATACAATTATTTTGGACACAGTATTTTGTTTTTCATTTAAACCTAAATAATGACCTACAGAAAATATATCACAACTTCAACAAAAGAGGAAGAAGAAGAACAAGAGAAGAAGAAGAAGAAGATAATTGTTATATTGACCACATATTCACGAAAACTTCATGTGATCTTAGCTCTCATACAGTTTATATTTATAAAAATTATAAGTAACATTCTGCTAACTGGAAAAGTTTATAGACTTTATTAAGTTAAGGTCAAGGTATTATCCAATATATAAATTCGTCATTATTTTACTAACATCCAAACCGACACAAATCATAATCCTCATCGCGAGTGTAGAGCAGATATTATCGGGGTCTTCGGTAAATATGGGCACGGCCGCTTCCGCGGTCCCCAGGCATAAACGGCACAGCCCCATAACGCCCTCGATGTACCGGCACTCCTGCGGCTTCCGTCTGTATGTACGGATCATCTCCACTATCAAAAAGCACTCAAATTAATAAACAATGCGATAGTTCTGCGCGCGTTCATCACGATGATGAAAACGCCACCGATACGCCTAGACTTGGTTCAAATTTTGTATGTTTAATACAGGAGGATGTTAGCTAAGATTACAGGGTTTCAGACATATTAAGTTCAATTTTTCACTTAAAATGATTTAAACGCAAAATTAAATATCTACGATCCCGATGTTTTGTTTGACAACTTTGACATTTTGTTTTTGGCCAGCATGCCTACCACGAACATAGAAAATTAGCATTGACGGGTAAACCTCTTTGTCACTCTAATAAGGAAGTGTGACAGGGATGGAGACATAAATCCGCAATCGTTCGATTTTCGTAGTATAGATTTCGTGGAATACGATTCGTGACCGTTCAGATATTATGTTAAGTAAACGAATTTCGCTTGCGCAATCGTTAAAATAAAATCGAAGAAATAATAAAATCATCTTTAAAGTAGTCAAACTCAAAAATACAGTTTAATTTTAAACTTAATTTTAAATAAGACGTATTTGTTCTTATTGTTAGGGTTAATGTCCTCATTTACATAGTTCTCTAAACTAAGAATCCGATCGCTCCTAGAAAATATTTTTTTTACAATTTTATTACGGGACCATGGAAGTCTATCATGATTGACAAGACTTTTTATGACTATGAATAAAGGATAAAATGTTTTTATTGTACCTAAATATTTATATTAAACTACTTTACATTACTTTACTTAAATTTTTACTTACACTTACTTTTAGAAGCTACTTTTGCCAACTACACCGATAGATGTCGCTATAAACCTCATAATAATGTTGCCAGGCTTGTACATCTGCACCTCCCCGCCGGCGGTCCGCTCCTTAGCAAACAGGCTCCTTAAACTTGTTTAAATCTGTCATGGTGTCAATTTTAACTATAAAACTCTCGTGAGACTCGAACATATTAAATAATATTTAAAACGGGTCACTCACGTCATTTAGTCGATTTTCGCTCGACATGTTTCGTTCTTTATGAAGAACGTCATCAGGAGCGACCACCCGCGACAGAGGCAAGTCGTAGTAGTCGTACACTGCGGGTTAATGCCCTATCAGCCCTGCTACTTGCAGCTGGCGGTGGTAGCGGCGCGGATGGACTAAATGACGTGAGTGACCCGTTTGAAATATTATTTAACATGGTATCAATGTCACTTGTTTTCACAAAAACAACGGTTGAAACAGTTGGACTGCACGAATCGAATTACACAATGAACAGGTGTACACTGGGTGCTTACCACAAGTTGCTGCAGTAAGCAATGTCTCGTTTACGTCTCGTTATCTCGCTCCCACCAGCAAGTACAAGCAAGATACACTGACAGCGAGTTGACCTTAACTTTTTCCTTGCATTAACCGGAACTCTTGTATCAACATTCATTTACGACTTCTCGCACGATTATTGGCTATACGAAGTTAAAAGTTCTCTTCTCATCCCATTCAAGTCATTAGCGACAGCGCCACAGCCATGTGCTTGAGTCGTGTCGAAAGTTCATAACCGTTACCAAGATTTAACCAGCGTAGTATAAAGAAAACAAACATTTGTATTTTTTGACCAGGATCTCTTCTATTCTAATACGCATTAGAATAGAAGAGATCCAGCGTGCAGTGTTCATACAGAATGAATCAAATTCCTTGTCAGACTATATTATTATCTATTTCTTTTATCTATTTTGCTACATCCGCCCTGAAAGGTTTTCTCCCCCAATTATGGGAAATATTAAAAAGTAGCAACACTTTTCCAGACGCGTGGAGGGAGAGCGTTGTGGAATTTTCGTTTCGTGTGTCAAAAGGTCGAGAACATTTGTATTCGTTTAGTGATGTGAATGATATGTTATCGAGTCGAAAACCTATTATACAATAATAATTTTGTTCAGATTGAATGCAAAATTTTAAGGGAAACTTATGTGGGTCAATCCATGGCAAGAGTAACATGAATCTCCATTTTATTGCATGTTCCCTTTATTCATGATGCAAATTCAAGTGATAATTTATCTCTAAATAAGTGTTACCTGCTTTCCCTAGAATTTTTCCAAGAATTAAACCATACATTTATATCTGAGATTCAAATAAACACGCAATGACATCGTGACTCACGTTTTACTTTACGTGGATTGACCCAGGTGATGATTCAGTAATCGAGAACTTAATAAATATCGCAAATTAAGAATTTAGATAATCAAAATAATTGTGAATATTCGTATATCACATGTATTTATTCATTCATTTTGTAACCAAAAGAATTCTAATATTTGCTGAAATATCATTGCAAATTATTGGGTTTTTTTACATGATGTTTTATTATTTTATATCACTGAAGGCCTAGTATAAAATTATCGGACATTTACTTCTCGATCGCGTTAGCGTATCGAGAGTTCAAATTATGTTTGCCGTTTATTTAAATCATCCGGCAACTTTCATATTTTGAGTATTTTGACCCCTCGATACGGTAACGCGGTCGAGAAGTTAATGTCAAATATGACAAGTAAAAATTATTTTACGCAAACCTAACAACAAAGTAAAGTTAAGTAAAGTAGAATTTTATATGTGAAACACAGGTGTAAGACTATACAGTCAAGGTCTTAAAACTTATATCACAGGGCTCTGTTTTGCCTGTTGGCGTACAAATGTTTATAACATTTATTACTTAAGTAAGCTAGACTTTAAATAAAATTTAATTATACAGGAAGCAATAACGAAACAAGGATATCATATAGGTTATTAGGAAATCATACATTCAAATCTTGTGCTTAAAATTATTAAAAAATTAAGTAACAGTTTAAACTTGTGAATATTGGGTTATTTCTAATAAGAAACAATTCACAACATTATGAAATTGTTAAGGGGATTTACTGTTCTTCTAGAAAATCATTTAGTGAGTAATAGCACTTGGTAATTAAATATGATTTTAGCTTTACTTTAAACTGGTCGACTTTACGAAGTAAATTTTTTGCATTATTATGTTTTGATTTCGAATTTTTATAAAATATTATACGTTTTACTTGTTCTGCATGCTATACTATATATTTTTTCAAGATTGATATAAATAGTAAATGAGAAATGTCGATAATCAACAATTTTTGGACGATACATCACTACTTTTGATGCCGCCATGCGGCAAATTCTCTGCGGACGTAAAATTTTAGCCAATCAGAAAGCAGCGCGTCAAGAGGGAGTTAATCCTATTGGTTCTCGGAACGGAACATTCCAGAACATCCCAGTGACGTCGGTTGGAGTGGCGCACGCATATAAATGTATTGAGCGTGATCACCGCCATTTTATCATTTCAAGAAAAGAAACCGTCAATCGCGCACGTTTGCTAAGCTGTTCATCTAGTTAAGTCTACGACTGAAGTATTAGTTAAATTTATACAAAGTGAGTATTCTTTTTTACTTTTCCGTGCTTATTTTATTTTCAATGTCTATAAATTGTTATATTTCTATGGTTTTTCACGGTATATTTAATTTGCCACTTAATCTTTACCGGCCTTAGCATTTTCGGTGTCATTAAGATTATGTGAACAATTTAGTGCAATTTTCATCGATTTAAATTGTTTTATGCCGAAATTTTTAAAGTTCTGATAAATATTCCGTTTTCTTTTGTCATCCGGCTCGCCATCTGCACGTTACCATTGCACGTGGTCACTGACCTCTCGTTAACTGGAAAAGTCCTTCAATTCCTAATTATACTTCTGTTAAAACAACGAGGTCTTTGAATTAAGGAATTAAACAAAGGTGAAGTTTTCACGCGAGACATTCGAGAACATTCGAATCGATTTTCCGGTTGGCTTATGGCGTCGCGCGTGGGGTTTTTTTTATAATTAAATTCTGCAGATTAGTTGTTACTCATTGTACTTACTAGAACTAAATTGAATTCCTTCTTTTCTAGATGGCCAAGGCACCAGCAGTAGGAATCGACTTGGGCACCACCTACTCTTGCGTGGGTGTGTTCCAACATGGAAAGGTGGAAATCATCGCCAACGACCAGGGTAACAGGACTACGCCCTCGTACGTCGCCTTCACCGACACCGAGCGTCTCATCGGAGATGCCGCCAAGAACCAGGTGGCGATGAACCCCAACAACACTATTTTCGGTAAGTTGAACTTTTTAAGGTTAGAATAAGTGATTTTCCTTCACGCTAAGACATAAGTTCTCGAAAAAACTGGTAAAAGCGTAGCGATTCGTGGTAATTACCCTAACCTTGTTATCTTGTGTCATTATCATAAAACTGCTATAACAGAACTAAGCTGATAAAAACTGGTTTCTATGGAAATATGCCCCTAAGAAAGATCAATATCTAGCCTAGAACCCTGTAGAACTAGGTCATGTCTTAAAATCTAGGACAAAGGGCTCACGTTTCCGAAGCGTGTTTGTCCGCCATCTTGGTAAAGTTATTGCTGTGTGATAATGCTATCGGTTAACCTCACCGCATACCACATGCTGACAGTGTGACGTAAGACATTTGGGTTTTACACATGTTTAAAGTTCATAGTATATATTTTCTTACATATAGTCCTCTAGTCTTTGACAATATTTCAATAAGTTTACCTATTTCAGCACTACAAGAATAAAATTGACGACTTAAAATCTAGTAAACGTGTTTGTAGATTAATGATCTTTGAATTAAATGAATGTACAATTTACAGGTCAACCAACCCACACGAGTATAATGGTTAATGCTTTGTTCCAAAATTCTCAGTAGTTTGTATGTACTATGTAGGTGGATCTCATTTGAGTATTGAATAATTACGTATTGAAAGAAATTTCCAGCATAGATTGCTATGAGTCATAGTCATAGCTCAACCCAATCTTTAGTTTTGTTTGTGATGACTAAGTGTGGGTGATGCAATTATTTGAATTTTTATCAATACAATGAATTCAGGAATTTCCTTGTTTGTTTCCTGTTTTGTATCAATACTGGTTATAGAAGTTTCTATGAAATTGATAGTCTGAATTAAATTTTATTTTCATGATGATACCCAATATACTAGACTAGAGTCTCTGAACATATTGAATGATAAAAGTATTCTGAGGATTTGAAACTAAATCTTTTTCATTCATCAAAATTGAACATGTACTTAATATAGCTATTTGCTTGTTACAGATGCCAAACGACTCATCGGCCGCAAGTTTGAAGATGCCACTGTACAGTCCGACATGAAGCACTGGCCCTTCGACGTTGTCAGTGATGGTGGCAAGCCAAAGATTCAAGTTGCCTACAAGGGTGAAAACAAGACCTTCTTCCCTGAGGAGGTGAGTTCAATGGTTCTCACCAAGATGAAGGAAACAGCTGAGGCATACCTTGGCAAAACTGTGCAGAATGCAGTAATCACGGTTCCGGCGTACTTCAACGACTCACAAAGACAGGCCACAAAAGATGCGGGTACCATCTCTGGCCTGAATGTACTCCGAATCATCAACGAACCGACTGCTGCTGCGATTGCGTACGGATTAGACAAGAAGGGCGGTGGCGAACGCAACGTCCTTATCTTCGACTTGGGCGGCGGCACCTTCGACGTCTCCATCCTGACCATCGAGGATGGTATCTTTGAAGTGAAGTCCACCGCTGGAGACACTCACTTGGGTGGAGAGGACTTTGACAACCGTATGGTCACCCACTTCGTACAGGAGTTCAAGAGGAAGTACAAGAAGGACCTCACCACCAACAAAAGGGCGCTCCGTCGTCTGCGCACCGCCTGCGAGCGCGCGAAGCGAACCCTCTCTTCCTCCACCCAGGCTAGCATTGAAATCGATTCGCTCTTCGAGGGTATCGACTTCTACACCTCAATCACCCGAGCTCGCTTCGAGGAGCTGAACGCGGACCTATTCCGTTCCACCATGGAGCCCGTAGAGAAGTCTCTGCGTGACGCCAAGATGGACAAGGCCCAGATCCACGACATCGTTCTGGTCGGTGGCTCCACTCGTATCCCTAAGGTCCAGAAGCTGCTTCAGGACTTCTTCAACGGCAAGGAGCTCAACAAGTCCATCAACCCCGACGAGGCCGTGGCCTACGGCGCCGCCGTCCAGGCCGCCATCCTGCACGGAGACAAGTCCGAGGAGGTCCAGGACCTGCTCCTGCTCGACGTCACACCCCTGTCTCTTGGTATCGAGACTGCCGGAGGCGTCATGACCACCCTCATCAAGCGTAACACCACCATCCCCACCAAGCAGACCCAGACTTTCACCACATACTCTGACAACCAACCTGGTGTGCTTATCCAAGTATTCGAGGGTGAGCGTGCCATGACCAAGGACAACAACCTTCTTGGAAAGTTCGAGCTGACCGGCATCCCTCCCGCGCCCCGCGGCGTTCCTCAGATCGAGGTCACCTTCGACATCGACGCCAACGGCATCCTCAACGTTTCCGCCGTCGAGAAGTCCACCAACAAGGAGAACAAGATCACCATCACAAACGACAAGGGCCGTCTCTCCAAGGAGGAGATCGAGCGCATGGTTAACGAGGCTGAGCGGTACCGCAGCGAAGACGACAAGCAGAAGGAGACCATCCAGGCCAAGAACGCTCTGGAGTCTTACTGCTTCAACATGAAGTCTACCATGGAAGACGAGAAGCTCAAGGACAAGCTTGCCGACACCGAAAAGACGACCATCCTTGACAAGTGCAATGACACCATCAAATGGCTCGACTCCAACCAACTTGCCGATAAGGAGGAGTACGAACACAAGCAGAAGGAGCTTGAGGGTGTTTGCAACCCAATCATCACCAAGCTGTACCAGGGTGCTGGAGGCGCCCCTGGCGGTATGCCCGGCGGCATGCCCGGCTTCCCCGGCGGAGCCCCCGGTGCCGGCGGAGCCGCGCCCGGAGGCGCCGGCCCTACCATCGAGGAGGTCGACTAAACATTCCATACGCATTACCATCCGTGCTAATTGAAGTCAAATAAACGATTGAAACTTACTGCATTTCTCTTACTATAAACCCTAAGACCGTTCTATACATAATAGGAATGACTACCAGGTTGAAAAACTATTATTCTATTTAGTCTGTCAGTTAGATCATCCAAAATTATTACACATATTGGTGACGTCACTATTAGGTAAGAATCCTACTACTATTATAAATGCGAAAGTATGTGTGGATGTTTGTTACTCTTTCACTTAAAAACTACCGAATGGATTTTAATGAAACTACCATAATATCGCTTATACATCAGAATAACATAGGCTACAATTTATAAAGATCTTGCGTAGACGAAGTCGCGGGCACCACCTAGTTGTACCTAAATCTAACAGACGGACTTAGATTTTTATTGTCGTCTAGCCTCCTACCCAGAATGCCCAGTCCACCCAGCCGTTACCATCTCTAATTAATTACTTAAGTACGAGTTTGTTTGCAATTCAGTTCGTAGTAACTACGAATTCCGTTAACATGGTTTATAATACATACTTGAACGACCGGTTTGCCAATATTACAAAGAACGTTTCGCAGGTTGGAAGGACTTTAACCTGGCTCAGTCATGCATGACGATATGTGTGAAATTACCTATCTAATCTTATCGCGTCTACTTAGAACGTAGTTGTGGTCGTTACGGGTTATGGACTGAGTAAACAATTGAAAATTATAATTTTGCATTATTTTCAAGTTTACAAATACATACCTATGTTAATAAGTTTACATAGGTACTACCTATTTCGAAGTACCTATGTAAAAAAATACCATTCCCTTTTTATCTCCGAAGTTTACGATGGAAACATCTGAATTTTCTACAGATTGTTAACATTACTATAAATAAATATTACATTACAGGAAAAATATAATATTGCACCTACCTATATACTCTTTTATTTTAATGAAAAATCTAATTTGTCGAAATGGGACAGACGTCAAGTTTCTACTTCTAGGTTCAGTTCCAATGCAACTAGACCTCAAAGTTTGCACAACTGATGTCAGTTAGGGTCTTGTGCCCAAACCACATGAGGTTTTATTGGCATTTTTTTACCCCCTTATTGGCGCGTTTTCTGCTGAACTACCCATACCACCAAAATCCACCGCACCACACACACCACACACCACATTTTCGTGGTATACCACGAAAATCAAACGACTGCGAATTTGTATCTCTGTCACACTTGCATATTGGAGTGACAAAGAGGTTTTCCCGTTGCTGCGTTTTCTATTTATTTTCTGTGACGGAACGCGAAGCAGCGCAACGCACCGCAGCAGTGGAACCGGATACTAAGATTACTAAGAGTATGTAATAAATAAGAAAATGCATAGGGCACCTTCCGTACCTTGTACCTATTATTTAACTTCTACGAGTCCCTTTCATATATCCCTTGCCATTAGAGGTGAGCGGAGGTCAGCCGCTGTTAGTGACCATTCATAGAATCATGGGTGATTTTTTTCCTTTTTTTTTACAAAGGTAGTTATAAAACAGTTTCCTGCAAAACTTAATACAAAATTTGACTGCAGGGGTCATATTACATAAGCTTATAGTAAACTATTAATTAGTGGTCTGCAAGGTGCAGAGGTATGTGGTACGTACGAGTCATTCCATATGAAAACCTCTGAAGGGGTGTGCTGACGAATTTTAGAATTTCTTTTAGAAAATTAGGTAGGTATGTAGACAGGACTCTGGTAAATATATCTGACCTCGAAAAATTGCTTCAATTATAAATTTGCTTGATACGGTGCCTAAGTATATAGATACTTTAAAATGTGTATTTTTTAGTTTTTTTTTGTAAACTCGACATATTTTACGGTTTTTAGGCGCGTTGCCAGGGAATATACCGATCAGTAATAAATATTTCATTTTTCTTTTTGGAAGTCTCTGTTAAATTGTACCATAAAAACTCATGCTACTTGTATTATCAAATGAATTACTTACAACACTATTTATGCGGGTTTGGTGGGACACTCGTCGCAAGAAAATGTACATAGGAACATAATTACATATAGAGCTAAAAATCACCTTTCAACACCATCGTAGTCAGTATAAAATCTTGATTTAAAAGCCTACCTAGTTTAGCGATGACCTTTGTACCTCCTACCATAATCTGCAGACCTAGGTCATGCCTGAATAAGGACTAGACGGTACGCCATATGCCGTCAAGGTCAAGGTGCCTCGAACAATGGCCTATTTAGTAAGTCTGAAGGTTGAGAATAGGTACTTTGCCCCCATAGATATGTATATATGGATGTATTGTCCAGTTTTGTTCTCGGAAGTAAATTTGCTTTGCTGTTTTCGTATGAGGAAGTTGTTAACTGGGTAAAGTTGTACTGTTAAATGAGTTAAAAATTGAAAGTCCTACTCTTATTTTAAATATATAAAGTGTTTCATGTCAGATACCTTTATCGGTTACAAAATAGTGGCCAAATAAAAACGCATCTTTTTTTGCACCGTTGATGGGAGTTGCCGGTGAAAACTAGTCCAATATCACTAAATATAAACTATTCTGCAGTAACAACTGATTGCAGGTTGACCTTAATTCATGTGAACGAACCAAAGGAACAAAAAATTATGACGGTATTTTGATATCGGTCCAACCTCCTTCGTTCCACCTCCATTTCGAACCAACAAGACCGTAATTACTGGTGTCAATGTTAAAATGGTTCCAAAAAGTATAAACGGTAAATGTGGATTTTTTTCATATACTTACCTACTTAGCGTCTCATTATCCATAGGTCCATTATTATCGGTGCGTTTACTACCTAGTTGTTTACAATTCTGAAACAAAAGCAACGCGAGTTGACACTTCTAGAATGATCTCCAGGAGTAGAGGTAGACACATTAAACAGGATGTACTGGGTAGCCAAGCCACCATCTTGTGTGCCGAACCGTACGCTTATTTGCCACCATCGTGGACCAAATAAACGTAGGTATGTATTAATATCCTTGCATCTACAGCCAAGTAAACTCAAGATGTTGTAATATTAGTTTATCGTGGAATCAAACGAAAACAGCTGGAAAAAACTAAATTAAATCGGAACGGTCCGATCTATTTGCAGGTTGGTTTAAATACGAGTAGAAACGGGATATAAATAGTCATTGAGGAATATTTTAGCTAACACTGTCCACAGTTTTCAAGAAATTTCGCTGTAGGTATAACATCGACTCCTCCCGTCCGTCTTTTCGATAACCAATTGGTCGCTTTTGTGCAATAATTACTAAACACAGTTTTAGCCGTATCGTATCATATATATTCTTGTCTGTCCTTGTGAAAGGTTATGCGATTGTATGACACCGATTGGATTACCAACGATAACTCAATTACCTACATAGGTACCTTATTTGTGATTGTTTTATGTCAAAGGTACCTTTGTCGCAAGCTGATAAGGCGCTAATGTCATAAAGATTCATTTAGAAATTAATCTTATTAACGATCTACAAAGTGGTACCTTTTCCTAAAATACCGGCAAAGAGCATGTCGGGTCATGCTTAGTGTAGGGTTCTGTAGTTTACCGTCCGTCACAATAACCGAACTTAAAAAATGGGTTTCGTAGTACCATGCCCATAACAATAATAAAGGTATCCTCGCAGCTCTTACGACTTATACGCCCTTTTAACAGAGAAGATAATTTTTTTGCAAAAAAACTTAAACGGCTTAACTGACCAAGTTCATAATAATGTTCCTTTAAAGTCCTCATAAAGCTCTATTTTCATGATATTTTTCATGTATTTGGGGAACATTTTTTTAACCCACTTGTTACTGAACACACTAAACACCTTTGATTTTGATAAATTTCTTTGTAAGTACAGTAAAAAATATACATTACATGGGAAAAATATAAAAAAAAATCGTACTCTCATGGAAATCCAGGAAAATGGTGTTCTTTTAAAAGGACGATAGTAACATATACTACCTTGAATGTACGATACTTATACATTCACTTAAATTGAAATAAAATAATGAAGGAGGTGCACTTATACCATTTATTCAGCAATATGATATTGTTCAAAACAATTCTTGGGATGTAAGGTTACATTACATTTTGTACATATGAAATTAGCTTTTTTGTGGCACTTCATACATCTGCTTTGCGTATCTTTGTATTTTGTCATATGATTTTTCCCATCCAAACGTGCACAATCTCGATACTTTTGGGAGGTACGTGTATCTTTCCATTCCACATTTTTTTTTATATCTCTCAAGAAGAGATGTCGCAACATAGGTATCGGCGAAAATGAAGAAGATCATAGTCGCCCCCATTATTTTTAAACTTGTCATCTGATCGTATGTTTGAATTGTCGCAGCAATGCAAATTTGACATAATATACGTAAATCGATCCCTAAACATGGCGTTGTATACTATAGGCATACCGCAATGTGAAATATTTTGCCAGTACATATACCTTCTAGGTACTATCACATACCCACTGTAAAGTAATATACCAATGAAACAACGCATTTCGTCTGTGGTAAGGACAAGATTTGGTTTGCGTTTTTCAGAGCTGCATACAAATTGGTGTAGTGTACAAGCATGTTGATTATTTTATCTCCAAAGATCAGTTCAAAATAGTATTGTTGTTTGCATGTTTTTCCATGAAGCAAACTCGGGCTGAATATCTTGTTCAATCCATTTATGTCTTACTTTTCGATATTGTAATGGTCCTTGCATCTGTCTCAAATGTCTGGCCTAACTGATTCTGGTGTCACACATCTCCGTTTAGACAACTGGATAAGGGGTACGTTATCGTCATCATCACTAAAATCGTCCTCCGATCTAAAACAAACTTCCCCCTGAGCCCGTAGCTATGATTTTCATCCCCTGAAACCTCATCGGTGACGTCAGCGTTACAGTTTTCGGGAGGCAAAATAACGATAGAATCTGGTATTTAGTGGTCATCCTCCTCAAGCATCAATTATTTAATTTAATGACAAAGGCCGAGACCAAGTCTTTTTTCGCCTCCTAGAATGGAACATTGCTATAGTAGTACATTTCCCTATTGGCCTTTTAAAAGGACGCCAACAATAATCAATAAAAAATATGATTTGTAAATATATTCTAAGAATAATATCACTTGTACTCAAAAGCTAAGGTACATCTTAGAAATATACTTATTTTTAAAAATAAAGTATTTATATATTTTTCAAATACTACGTGCCTTGAAGTTTCCATGAATAATTTGTCCAAATATAACAATATTTAAAAATAAAACACTGTTTTGAGCACGTAAAATTAATTAGATGTCCACTTCCAACACTCGAAAGGTATCGAATGCGTATCAACAAACATGTTATAAGTACCCTCATTGTTCGTGAGAATTTTAAATGTATGGTGTCCTTTTAAACGACCGATAGTAACAAGTGGGTTAACTTCCAGAGGGAATATTTCCAAAAATGTACACTTCCTATAATGATCCTATAAGGGTTCCGTTTTTTCCTTTTGAGTTACGGGACCCTAAAAATACAATAAAACTGCAATATTAATTTAAACATTTTATTTATACATAATTTTGTGCTATAACAAACCAACGGGACATTCGAACGTTCCTACAAAATATCACGATTACATGTAAATCGATTCTTTTAGTCAATTAACTAGAATAAATAAACCGTTCAGCAAGCGTTGGCAGGATATGAGATTCGGTGGAGACTTTTACTTTACATTTTGGAAAAAAGAAAGAATAAAACAATTAGTCGCTACTGAGTGAACTTGCTTGCTTGTGGATTCTAAGTAGATACTAAACAAATAAAAAAATTAAAATAATGTGTCATATAGGTACATAAAATGTTTACAAAAAAAAAACACAAAAAATGTACACCTGTACCTAAACGAAGTAAATAGTCGATATTATACAGACACTACCTTAAAGTACAAAATACGTATTTTCTGTCCTTTCCAATTTACTTCTTTTACCACTTCTCCATCACATTTATTAGTACTGTACTTTACTATTGCATCATTTTAAAATTGTAATACACTCTAAAAAACTAAAAGTGTAGGTATATTTTTACCATGAATAAATTAAAACAGGGAATTGATAATTTAGAGCATAAATAACAAAGAAGTCGGCGCAATAAAATAATAAAATTCTCTCAATACGATCCGATCCGGGACGATCTGTCAGTTTCTATAGAAAGATCGGATTGATGCGAGTTAAGAATATATATTTTTTTATTTTAGTTTTTCGTAGGAATCGCGAAACGTCTAGTTGATGTTAAACGTGACCGAAGAGCTGGTGGCTTCCTCGCACAACGTATCAGCATAGCGATACAACGAGGAAGTGCCACCAACATCCTAGGTAATACAATGCCTCAAGGACCTCTTTTAGATTTAAGGTAGGTAGAGGTAGCTAGTTACTCTTACTGTATATATTTTGAAAATAAATGTTATGAAGTTATTTAATAATTATTTGAAAGAAACTAAACTAAAGTTACAATAAAAAAAAAAATGTTATGTTAATATCAATTTGCATAAAATCTTCATCGAATCTCAACACCAGTAAAATTTCCTATTGTATAATACAATTCCTAATCTTAACATAATAACTATATACATTACAGTTAACGAGTACAAAATGAGTCCATGATACTATCTATCTCCCTCGCACGTCCAGGGTACCTGAACTATAAGGCCTGGCCTAAGCCACATTTCATGCAAACCGTCTTATATTTAACTTACTTATATTATACGCAGAAGATTTGCAACATCGTAAAAATAACGTTTATCGATATTTTATCAGTAGGATATATGTAAATGTTAGTGTGAATTCATTCCGCCATGAATACAGGTGTAAACAAAATGCCTGAGCCTCCGCTTTAGCAACTAATCCCAAGATTTGGCTTATATTCATTTTACTAAAGGGACTGCCACCTGACCTTCCAAGGCAGAGGGTTAAACAAGGCCTTATCGGGATAAATCCAGTTCCCTCGCGATGTTTTCCTTTACCGATGAGTGTAATTAGTTCCGAATCATTGGTACAAATCGGGATTTGAACCCGCGTCCTTCGGATTGAAAGTTGCTCTTACCACTGCGCCACGCTCCAATATTTTTCCACTACTTACATTGACAAGTAATTTTCTCAAACTACAAAAGTTCTCAATTACAAGTAATAGAGTAGTAAGACTCAATTTACAAGTTATTTTAATACGAAAATAAATGCGGAAGAATTAGCAGGCGACAAGCTTATTAATATTATAAAAAACGCGCGGAGAGATTATTTTAAGAGATTTTGTATAAGGACGTCAGTAGGGTAAATCACTCAGTGAGCGAATCTGATAGTATCGATCTAAAAGTATGCACTTGAGAAGTAATATCTATAGATGTGATCGAGTCGCACATACAGTCAACCAATTGGAACGCTAGGCCACTGTAGGACTATGTCATAATGACGCTATAAATCAGATTGTAAGAAATCTCTTACTGCTTGTAATTTTGACATGATTCTACTCGTAGAGTGGCCTAGAGTTCTACTCGTAATTGGTTGACTGTACTTGAGAGTAATATCTATAGATGTGATCGAGTCGCACATACAGTCCAACCAATTGGAACCCTAGGCCACTCGGGAGCCATGTCCAAATGGCAAGCAGTGAGATACTCGTATTTTTTACAAAGAAGAAAATAGCGTGAGGAGACCAGACTAATCCCAATAAGGCTTAGTTTGCCCCCTGGGCTGCAATCCCAAGAGGGGGCAGTCGCTTTCGTAAAACTAGCGCCTACGCCAAATCTTGGGATTAGTTCACAAAGCGGACTCCAGGCTTTCTGAGCTGTGGCAGAAGCCGGGATAGCAGTAGGAAGAAGTGGATCATCATCATCATATTGGCGTTTTGTTCAGCAATTTTTTGCCATGGATTTGAAAGCCTGGGGTCCGTATGGCTTAGCTTGACACTGGGATCCCAAGAAAGAGTTTGCCATATATTTTATCTTTTAACCCGGAGGGTAAAAGTATAGAAGACCATCTTCAGGTAATTTTACCCTAATGCTGAAATAAATAACAAGGTTAAAGAACTGTCTTGATTAATTAAAAAATACCTATGTACTTTAAAATACGTATCATTCAAAGTTATTTTGGTATAATTTTGGCGCCGTCGTTGTAAATATGTGTTGTATTGTATATTATTAATTCATTCTATTATCATTCATATCAACACTGATTTTCGTAAGCAGATAAATGCTATATTTAATTATGTTGCACATCTTCTACCGTAATACTAATAATATCAACGTATGTAGATTTTATTTCATGAAAGTCCATTATATTTACAAATATCCTTATCTTCAGACATCCTTTTTTAAACTTAAAGTATGTATTTAAATTACTAACATTATTTCTTTACAGACAACCAATTTGTCCCGCTTTACCTTATTAAATAATATGATCACAATAAACATAATTTTGATTACAATAAATATGACGCAAGACCCAAAAAAGTAGAGGAGAGGTGAATATTAAAAAAAAAACATGCAGCAATGCAGCACGACTCCGGCTTTCATTTTATACAGTTTATGTTGTGAAGATACAGTTGAAGATAAAGATAGTTTGACACTTTTCCACTTAATTACAAAAGTGTAAGAATAATGTGCAAAAGTGTCTGCAATAATGCTGGTGATAAATATCTTCATTTATCAATTTAGGTATATTAAAATGCACTTATGAACGTCAAAAAAAAGCTACTACCGGTTCTAACTCTACTTAGCCCAGGAAGATTATAGCCGGCAAGAAACTCGGCGGGACTTTTTTTTTCAAAACATATTACAAAAATATTAAAAATATTTACAATCCGTGGTTTTACAAGAAACCATATCAAAAGAAAATAGTAAAGACCACAAAAAAAAACAACGGTTTAACAAGATATACACAAACATTTGATAAGATTTATTTCGTGAACTATGTCCTTCATATGAGCATGGTGATACATATGAGCCAGAGATCTGCTGCATTAGCATCCTGCATATTTGGCCACCTTTCATGCTTTCGTCATATCGTCATAACTACATCGTACCGACAAATATTATCATTCCAATGTATAATGGACAATCATGATGTTTACAAATACCTCATACCATTCCAATCCCCAAAGTGAGAACTGAAGGCCGACCGCGAACATCGAATCTTAATAATTTTATGTCTGCATCTCTTTCACTCGAATATGCAAGTGTAATAGAGAGCGAGATACAAATTGTCGTTCGTTCGACTTTCGCGGGACCTATAGGCCTCAGTCTGACCGGGTGTTTTATTCAGAAATAGATTGAATTGAGGCACTTTATAGGAAATGATTTCATAGACCATACAATACAACGCTCTTCTTTAAGTGTTTTCGGGTATTATACAAAATTCCCAGAAAATTCTCGTCAATCAGTTACATCAGTGTTTTCCAACCTTTAAAAAAGTAAATAATTAACCCCCCTCCAAGGTAGGGATAAAAACGGGTGATGGCTCGAGACTTCCAGAACCCGCATAAAGAGGTTCCGAGCTGGATGGCCCTCAAGTGCTCCGAGGCTGAGAAGGCTGCTGGAAAAGCCCGCACAGGAGGGCTTATAAAGGCAACGCTGGCGGAGTATCGGAGATTGTGCAATCGCGTTCTCGAGACCCCACACCAAAGCGAAGCGGTGGAACACCTCAGGGTTTTTAGTCCGTGCGAGTCGGACATACCCACTCAGTTTCTTCCGGGCCGAGTGGGATCCATAACGGATTTTCCCTGAGTAAGAAAAGGGGATAACTAACAGGTTGGTCAACACTGAGTCATCTTCTGGAAAAAAATCGTTAGAGAAAAGTCTAAATTTTATTTTATGGTAATGACATCATCCCCTCTTCAGGCATTTTGACTACACCACGCGTCAGCTCCATGACATTTTATAAATTAAATGAACCGAAAATCATGTGAATTCACATATTACATACACTTTATAATAATTATAATATCCAGAGCTCACGCGCGATCCTTAACCGGGCTTATAACGAACCAATCAGAAGAATCCTTCCAGCTTTTGCTGAGTTGGTAGCAGTAAGCCTCTACACCACATTATCTCTTATAAATATTTAAAAGTGACGTACTTCAAAGTAAGTATAAAGTATAGGACAACAGGTCAACGCCAGATCTAAAGGAATTTTCAGTAGGTGTGGCAGAGAAAATGCTACTATCGTTTTTCAATGACAATCAATCTTTATTGCTCTTTACGAAATATTTCTAAGTTACCATCTCAAAACGGTAGGCGTCTTGTTCTTGATCTCCAAGGCTGGCGGGGAACAATGGTATAACCCGACCAAATTTACAAGGTCTCTCGAAGCATATATGTGTCGTCTCTAGACTTTTACTTGCTTAAAGGTAAATTAGATAAAATATCCTATCAAGGAGGTCAGTTCCACAGATTTTTAGCAAGCTTTTTTAAGAAATAGGGCGGTTAGAGGCGTTTTCAGCATCTATTATAATTATTGGTACTTTATAGCCTCATATTCAGTCTTTTAAGCTCATTGGTTAGCGTTCGGAATCTTCTAATTGCAAAAGAGCTTACTTTGAATGGTTCACATTTTCATACCTTGTTGCTCTGGTTTTAATGATCCCATTCTTTGGTGATATACATTCAGTCACTTCCTTATGTATCAATACCACGGATCCTAGAAGTCCATTCTAATTTTAATTCAATTTTGTGTGTAATTTGTCATTCTGATACATTTTAAAATTTTAATTGCCGTTTTTGCTAAATTCTCATCTAGGTTATAAGCTCCAAATTCCAAAAGACAGAAATCGTAATTTTTAACTGCCTGCTTGTTACTGATGATGGCATAAACAGAATTGACAGAATGCACAAATACGTGAATGATATTAAAACTCTCAGAGCAATATCAAGAAATCAATGTCAAATCATTCCAAATAAGCCCTTAAATTTACTTACAATTATCGTATATAGTTAGGCAAAGCTATAAATTGAGATTTGACTTAAGCCATGACATTGAATTCGTGAAGCCAATGGTTGTCGAAATTCGTGGGGTCTAGGCTAGATTTAGTTCTAGTTCACTTATTTATAGGCATAGTAAGAATAAGGGAAGGGGGGAGTCTTTAAAAATAACACTTTATACCTATCATGAGCCTCGTTAACTTTAACCACGACCGTAATTGTAATTTCGCTTGCTGTACATCTCTTGCTGATACTGGGCAACTCTCCTAGAGTCCATCTATGCTAAGTTTTCTGGATTTTGATAGCACAGAATGTAAAAGTGTTAAGTAAACGTCATAATTTCATAGAAGTTTGACGTTTAAAATAACACTTTCAAGTTAATTAGCTCGGCAGAGATAACGAATAACGTTCTGGCTAAGAGCGTCGCTGGTGAGCTCTCAGGTTACTGACAGCCAATTTGTGCAAAGAATGTGGAGACACTCGCTGCAACTCAGCACTCCTCTGATATAATTGTAATGGCCACACGTGGTCTGGTATGCGTCGACATCTGAGTGCACAGTATGCCTCCACCGTAGACGGTCCCCGGCCAAAGTTTTAGCTCACCGCGCTTAGCGTCGATACCTAAGCATCTAGGCGATGCTTAAAATTCGCGCCTGTATGTGCACAGTATGCCTCCACCGTGGACGGTCCCCGACCAGTCGGAGTCTCCCGTACCGTTGGCTCTATTGCTGCTCTCTTCATATGCCGCTTCAGCACATCCTTCTACCGCAAATTGGCCGCCTTGCTTACGCTTGCCATTTTGCAGTTCAGAGTAAAAGCGCTTTGTAACTCTGATACAGGTACTGATATGTGGGAGCGAGACACTGACAGGGAGTTTATGCCTATGTTAGCGAATATGATCGTGTCGAACCCATGATAAATAAGGGTAATTTTGGTGTGGGTTCATGTAAGGTTCACTGCATAGGATTATTATCTCGACTAGCTGATCTTTTAAGTAGGGTTTATTTCAAAAGATAACCGATATAATTCCCAGATTACAATATGCAAGAGCGGGCGGAGGTAAGGCATTTGGATTATCTATCATCGTGCTGTGGATTCTGGCTATTTAATACTAGAAAAAGTTCTATTAATATGCTGAGTTAGAATGGACAAAAGTTAGTGCGATGGGGTACTGAATATTGAGAGTTAGTTGTTAATAAACTGTTAGTTCAGCCAGGGTAAAAATAAACCATTTGGGGTGGTGCCAATGTAGTTTGATCTGTTTGAAACTATTATCAAGTTGGCATGACCTACGGTCAAGATCTAAAACATCGTTGCTATCACTACTTAGTATAAAACAAAGTCGCTTCCCGCTGTCTGTATGTAAATAAATAAAATAAAAAACAAAAATAAAATACTAACCCATTCCCGTAATAATATATTCTGACAAGCCAAAGATCTCAGTAACAGTAGGACAAAAAAACTACATCCATGCCTTTTTACGAGGCTATAATACTACCGTAAGAAAAAGACAGTATGATGCTCTCTAACCTACTGTTACTGCTTGTCAGAATATAACTGTATTTGAAAAAAAACCTTAGTTTCTCCATCGCACTTAGAAGAGAACTATCAGATTTGTTATTTATCTAGTTTCGATTTTAATTAATTATTATATCAACTATTGATAAAGATGTTACATTTCGAAAATTTTGATTACTAATGTTTAGTAACTGAACACATTGAGTCAATTAGCAATGAATTCATTTAAATAAGAGGTGTTTAGTTTTTTAACTTTCTACCTGTATAATGTTACCAATTATTTGGATTTTCGAAATGAAACATCTATAACACAATTCATGTCTTATATTTAATCCGGTTTTAAATAGTGGGTCTCTTTAATCAGCTTACAAATAAACGCGGTATATTTCGGTTCAAATTGCTATTAACATACAGTCGTTTTATTATGTTAAATTATTATAACCTTTAAACATTGGAAGATCCTACCGGTTGCGCCAATGTTATTTTTTTATTCGTTTGCTTTTTGACTTCTGGTGTGATATGTTTTAATTAAATTTGAAAGGTTTCCGCTTGAGTAGTAAAGCGTAGGATTATATTTAATCACCTTGCCATCTTACCCAATTCTCCCCGTCAAAATAATTACAAAATAAAGGTATAATGACGCCTAGTTATAGTAATAGCAATTTGAAAGTGTGATATTGATTACATTGTAGATATTTGTCGACGTACATTTTACACACAATACACATCCTTTTAGCATCACATACAGCAACACTAACCTAGCCTAGCTCAAAAGCCAAGCATTCGAATGTCAAATCCCTTAAAAAACAATAGTCTTTGTAATTTTCACTTTTTCATTCCACAGACACTAGCAGTCTTTTCAGCCAGTATAAAGCAATTCCTATTTCTGGTGCGTTCCAAATACAAAAATCGAAACAGCTTTCGCGGTCGCGTTCTTAATTTAAATTTTCGTTTGAGTGTGTTCACTGTGTTCTAAATCCACTTTCTACCAGCCAGTGGGAAGCAGTTTCGATTTTGTTTTTCTGGAGCTGGTGTTACATCCAGGCGAACGCTGGTGTCCCGTCGGACGACAGTGAGTCGAGGGATCGACGCACTGCTTTGGAACGCTGTTGTCAGTAAAGCGACGAGCTCGAGCAAGGGTTCTCGACGCCCTGCATTTGTTGATCGGGGTTTGTTGATAACTGGAATTATTGAAAATTAATGTTGAATAATAGAAAAAGTTAATGGTGAATTTAAACTTGTGGCATAAAATGTAGTTAAACTATAATAGAAAATGGTACCTATTCATACAATAAAAAAAAACTGACGAGTTCAGCATTTAATTTTATAAGTTTCAGATTGGTGGTCAGTTGTAGGAGGTGTTAGTTGGTTGGTTGTAAGTCAAAGCATATGCGATCAACGAGTAAATTCTTATCGATTTATACATTCTAAGTGATGAACTCTTAGTCAATCGCATCAGTTTGACTAGGGGCAACGTGGTCACAATGACAACACAAACATACAATTTATGTACAAACAATAGGCAAAATGATACCAGCTTTATCTGTCCTAACGATGTAACTTTGGCAAGAATAAGTTTGGTTTTCTGTGATACTCGAAAATGGTTTGCAAGAGTTATATCATTAGACAAATAGATGGCATCACTTGGAAGGACCAGGAACAACATTCATACTTCTCTAATTTCACATACAGATGGCAGCAGTCCATCCGTAGAATTGTTAGGAGAGCGCGGCGACGGAGTGGGCGCATGTTTAGGTATCTCTCTCCCCGCGTTCATTTTGTCGTGCAACTGAGCGAGACGCATGCTCATCTGTCGCCTCTCTTTCTGCTCTCGCTCCTTTTCCCAACGTCTAGCGCTGTAGCTCCTTATAGAGGATGAACTGCTTTGTACGGAACTTATACTTGGACGTCGGGAACCTGTATCATAAAATAACCGTTACATTTTGATTTTTTTTCATGAAATTGTGCGTGCTATGCGATGCTGTGGTTGATGCATAGCTTGAATGTGTTGATAAAAGTGTAAAAGCCAAGTTTATATTCTTGAGCTGATTTTTTAGATAGTATGAACAGCTTCTGAACTTTTTGGTGGGATAAATGAGAAATGCTGATTGAAATTGATATAAGTAGCAAAGTAGTGTATGGCGTGTGCTTTAATATTAAATTAAGTTGTAAATAATTTGTGTATGAATAAATTTCTTCAAATTTCACTTTTATATAAACTTGCTGACCCAAAATTGAAGTGTGTGCTTAAATATGAGATTAAGTGAGTAAATATTTTGTTTACTTCATATATTTCTTTAAATATCACTTTTTCCAAAAGAGGTTTTATTTAAAAAATATTTTTTCTTGGCGATCAAAATGGGAATACTTAATGTATTTAACAAAATAAAATGCCCAGTTACGTGACAGTTGTAAAATTGCTTCCCATTTTCATCGAGGACAATTATATAGCATTTTCTTCCAATATTCAAAACATTGAGTAGGTATAACCTAAATATCCTTATTGTAGATGCTTCAGTAGCGATGCCTCAAATACTACACGTATATATCTTATACCTAAGTATTATATTATAGCTTAGTTTCTCATTTCATATAAACCATGATGGTTTATATAATTATGAAGACGGCATGCCACTGAAACCTCTTCAAGTCTGATAATCCTGTTTGTTAAGTTTGAACAGCACAGTTCTAAATACAAATGAGGTGTGGAGCACAACATGAAGTCAACTGTGACATGGACATCGCAACCAAACGCCAGCATGCAACAGTGTATATGTATAGCCGCGTAACTATAACCCATTGCTAATAAGTATGATTATCTATGAGAGATCTGCCCTATACCGTCTCTTTGGATTTTATTTGACTTTGCGCTATATATTTGTAGTGAACATGTGTTTATAAAAACGACTGATCATCGTTTGGATCCCATTAGTTTTAAGTCCCAACAAGGTCTGAGGTGTATGAAAATCAAATCGGACTTGAGCAACTGTGATGGGTGATATCGTTAACTTCGTTTGAAAAGATTCTCTCAGCATCTCTGTCATTTATTCAGTGACAGATGAAGATGGAGCATAACAGGACGATAGTCCTTGTGTAACTTATAACTTGCCATGCCTTATAATTACGTCGCTATAAAGCATGAAGCGAGGTGCGTGTGAAACTGAGGCTTAGCTCACCTTAGCCCTTCCTACTGAAATTGCCTGAGACTATAAATACCGAATGTTCTCAAATGATTTATTATCATATGAATGGGTATGGATTTACAAAGCAGGAACTTTGGATACAGACAATTTCAACAGGGCCCTTTGCATCAAGTGTTGTTGGTGTGGATTTAGCCTTTTTGTGTTCAACTAAGCCACTGCGAGTTCCAATGTGTCAGTGTAAGGTAAACTTTACCTCGTTTCTTTATGACACTGCAAATGTATCAGTAGCTCATAACAAGATTGGTAGTAAAAACCTGCATCTAACAAATGCCTCTATCCGAAAAGAGGTTGAGAATAGAAGCATTTGTTCTGTGCTTGCAGTTTCCCTATCAGACCTTGCTGGACTACAATTAATTTGGGTTGGAGATACATCCGCAGAGGCATAACTATAATAGTGTGGTAGAAAGAGATAGAAGGAAGGACCATGGCCATCTTGCTCGCGCCACGGGAAGGCGCGACAGGGCGCGACTGACTCCACGATTTTCCGAAGACATGCCTTCGCCCTCATTACGTCTAACGAAGAAAGCGTCAAAATGGCGTCACACTTACAAACAAAGCTCACATGTACGATTCTTCGTTTTGTTCGTCACTGATGAGTCCAAATATGCCATTGAGGAGTTCAAGGATAATTTAACTCATTATAGACACAGAGGACTGAAGAGCGTATAAAGCTGAGAAATTGAAAGGGGTTATAATATATTCTGGCAAGTATAGGATCAAGGGAAGCTACCATACCCAAACGTATTTGGGGGATCAAAAAAAAGTTCACTCAGAATATATTTGTCTATCGCAGAGTTACAACAATCATTACACGATCAACAGTACTCACTTTTGATGTTGACGAAGATAGTTCTTGATTCCTAGACCAACCTGCTCCAAATCTCATACCTTAAGGAACTTTTTAAATCAGAATCGGATATACTAAATGGACACTTGCTGAGCTCTCTGTATTATTGAGAAACGATTTTCGTTGTTCAAGGAGGAAAATTACTCTTAACAAATTGAAGGAGGATCAGTCTACGATACTGAATACGCTCTTAAAAGGATCATCAGCATTTTTGTTACAGGCCGTATTATATTACAGGAAGGCCATATATCTTGAGCTTCTGCCTTAAGTTCTCAAATAGGCTCAGTGATTAATAAAAATGGATTTCAGTGTTTGGCTTTTGAGCTTGGATTAGATGTCAAGGCTCTTCAGGTGGATGCATCGTGTATCGTATCTTTGATCTGTATAGAACAGAACACAGATATAAGATAAACCTTAAGTTTGATAAGGGAGTTGATGGTAGAAGACAATGGAAGGTTAAAATAATATTGGTCGAAATATTGCCTTGAATAGGATATAGCCAACTAAAGAGACTAAAGAAGACAAGGGAAGAAGAAGAGAGGAAATGGATAAAGGGATGGCGTTAAGTGTTTCTTGAGTAAACAGCATATTCGGCTCTGGGGAAAGGACCGACATATTTGGAGCATCGTGTGGTCGAGACTCGCGCCGCTAACACCAACGCAACATCTAACGGGACGTCCATGCGACACTGGCGGCGGGACGAATGCCGGACTCTCGAATTTCTATCTCCGAATTTCTATAATCGTAACAACGATTGTCACAATCAAACCATATACTCAATGTAAAATTATGCCCTGATAGAACCGGAAAAACGATGGATATAGCCTTTGTTTTTGCTTATTGTGGAGGTGATTCTGCCTCCGGATTTCCAATATTTATGTGTATTTAAATATCAGTATATTAAAAATGATTCGTTGTCTCGACCTGAACTTCGGAGTGACTCTCATATTTATGAATTCTGAAGTATCTATCTAATAGGTACCTAACTACAATGTTTAGTGTAATCAGATTTTATTATTATTATTTATTATTTATGTAAGGAGAACCAACAGCTATAAACTTAACATAGACACAAAAATATACACAGAAAGCCAATTACAGGATCTCACAGGTAACCACAAAATATTCAAAATTAAAACTAATGCTAACACAATCGCAGACACACATACAAGAAAAAAAAAGAATTATAGAAAGAGTGGACATAATAATAAAACAGGTTGGACCATTGGCGCATGAAATTATGTAAATAAGAAAAAAAAAATGTTATTCAGAAGAAGAAAAAAAAACAAATTACAAAAATAAAACAAGAGGACGCTCACGTAAACCACCGCTCAACCAAACTATTTTATTCAATTTCCTTTCAATCTTCAGCAATAGTTTCTAGATACTCTTTGTCAGAATTTCAGAAACTATAACAATTATACATCTTGGCTTCTTTGTTTTGTTAGTTTGCTGCTGTAAAATATACACTATTTTTTTAAATAGAATATTCTACATCAATTGTATCAACAATGAAGTTTGTATTTTTAATTCCGCCTTTTATATGTCTGTCGGTCTAATCCCCTGTAGCGTGAGATAATGATCACAGAAATAATTTGAACGATATAAATAATCACGTGCTGAGATATGGCGAGCGGGTTTCTCCAATCTGGTGTCAAATATAATGATTGTATCAGTTTTGTTACGCTTACACAATCAATGGCAAAATGATTAGGAATTTAAAATTTATGCTGAAAATGAATGGTACGATTACCAAAGATTTGTACTAGAAGAATATGGATAGAATTTAATGTTTGGTTAAAGAACCGAGATATAATGTGGGTAGTTTTATGTCTATTTGGTTTACAACATCATGCTCCACGACTAGGGCATCCTCAACAGTGCGATGACTTGAGAATAGAAATTCGAAAGTCAATTATTTAACCATTTAAAATTGGCAACAGTTTGCCCTAATTATATTTTCAAAAAATTGGCAATCAATGGGATGCTCATCCATTTAAATGCTACATAAAAAATAACAACGGACGATCTAGGCATATCAATTGCTAGGGAACGGAATATCGACAGCTCAACAGCAGTTCCTACAAAAAGTAAAGTGAGGTGCAGTACGCTGGTTTTAGAAACTAATATTGGCCTAGAACTTTACTATATGCCTGATTCCTCAAACCAAAAACAAATTTGTTCTGTTGTGTATGGTTTTTGGCACACATTAGTGACTAGACTTTTGTTTAAGACCTATATAGAACGACTGCTATTATTGTCTCCATTAAAACTCCTCTAGTAATTTCCGTGATTTCCAAACTTTGGTATTTCGCCTTCTTCCATGGCGACCGTGACAGGTAGGACTCCACTATTGATTGCCAATTCTTCAAAAATACGTGTCATTAATGGACCCTTCGCAGAACCCGGTCCGCACTCGCCCGCCGCCACACCGAACGTGCATGATGGGAAGGCGCGCTGCATACATCGTTATCACCTTTGGCGGCGCACTTGGGCGCGTGCGCGCCGCCGTCCCGCCTTACGGCCTTCAGGTGGCGCGAGATTAGCAAGATGGCCGCCGTGCGCGCCGCACCTGCGCGGGAGGCGGACACCGGCACGCCGCGCCGCGACGCGCGCCGCGACGAGCCCGAGTCCAGCGTGGCGCCCGTGCCGCCCGAGCGAGACGACGCGCGCGACGAGGCGCGGGTTGCGCTTAGTGTGCCGCCTGGAAATAGACAAAGTTTCTTTAACCGAACTCCTTTACCAGAGGTTTCCAAACTATTGATCATACCGTAACTGTCACCGTGTCTAGGGTATCCAGCTATCTTAATTTCTCGACGACGACGAAAACTCTCCTCTTAGGAACTTCCTCTGAAGTTTTCCCCAATAATCACTATATCTGTGGCGAAACTTGGAAAAATAATCATTTTTTACCTACAGTCATTCGACGGTGGCAAACAAGCATACGGCCCGCCTGATGGCAAGCGGTCACCTTAGCCTATGGATACCTGCAACTCCAGGGGTGTTACATGCGCGTTGCCGGCCCTTTTAAAACTCAAACACTCCTTTTTTGAAGGACCCCATACTGTAGTCCTTTGGGAGTCATCTTAAACTTTTTGTGAAAGTAAGGGTTTGATTGATCAGCTTAAGTCCGTGAAGCCAAAGGACCAAATAAGCCTTTCTTCTCTTTCTCGGAACCTTAGAATCCCCTTGCCCCTTTTATTCCATAACCAGCTGAAGGCCAACTTATGTTTTCAAACCAAAAAACCTCCAGTTTTCAGGCTGAACTGAACTTGGAAGACCATGAGTGTGATTAATAGGCGCTAAACTTAAACATGAGGTGTTTTCTGTCACATGAATAGGTACTTCAGCATACGTATGTCAGTACCGGTACCAGTGTCGTTGAGCGAGTAGAGGCACGGCGGCGTGAGGCGCGCGTCAGCCAGGTGCGCAGGGTGGTAGCGCGCGCGCGTATACAGATGGAGCACCATGCACAGCAGGCCGGCCAGCACGAAGATGCCCGACGCCACGCCGAGAAGCGTCGGCATGTCCGCTGTCAGCAGCACCAGGTCTGGAAGGAGTATAGGTTGACTTTAAATGTTTATTATAGTCATCAGTTGTATTAAAAAAAACGGACCTAAGACAGAGCCTTGAGGCACACCTCTAAAGGCAAAACATAAGCCGCGTGAGCCAACTGTGGCTTGTACTGTAGTACCCGGGAGCGCAGTGACAAGACGCGAGCGAGTTGTATTTAGTATAAAAAGAAGTGGACCCAAGATAAAGCCCAGAGGCATACCTCTAATGACCACACAAAAGCTTTTACTGTAGTACCTTCAGTGCAGAACACTCTCCGCGTCGACCGACTGTGGCTTGTACTGCGGAACCCGAGAGCGCAATGACAAGGCGCGAGCCAGATGTATTTAGTATAAAAATAAGTGGACCCAAAATAAAGGCCTGAGACACACCTGTAATGACCACACAAAAGCTTTTGCTGTAGTACCTTCAGTGCAGAATACTCTCTGCGTCGGCCGACTGTGGCTTGTACTGTGGTAGCCGGCGTCACACTGACAGAAAGCGTTGTGGTTGACCTGCACGCATGACGCGTGAGGGTCGAAGGCGCGACACGTCTGCCGGTAGAAGCATTGCTCGCCGAGCTTCTTCGCTGGAATAGAAAATTAGTCATGAGTAGATATCATTTTGTAAAGGCTTCCTGCTTAGATGGTTGGTAGTGGTAGTCAGACAACCTTTAGGCAGAACTAATGGAAATAACACATGTCACCAAAATCTCAAATTAATGAGTTTACTTTATGGGAGTAGGTTGATTTGTGGAAGATTTTATTGCAGTTAGTTTTATAAAGACTTTTTGATCCCAATAAAAAATAGAATTGTCTCGTGTTGCAATCGGACACGTATATATCTCCGACAGGCATAATCAAACGTCATTACTAGCTATCATACGTGTCTGATTACCGCGATGCATTGAGGGCTTTCTCAACGGCACTTATCCGATAGATCTGAGACTGTATTATTATTTATTACTAGTTTATTACGTAATGCTAAGGTTGATGTTTATGTGTTAGTGTATTCTATTTTGAAATTTGTCAGCTAATTTAATGGAATAATCCATTCGATCTAGCTTTGAAGTTATATCTTCTTAAGAATTAATCAACTTTAAATAGCGAAAGTTGCCGTAGTAACGCTTAACTAAGCCAACTGAGACGAGCTCTCTGCTAACGACACCAATCATAATCAAACTTCAATCGGGGTCTTCAATAGTTACAAAATATTAAAATATTAGCTGACTAGCTTGGCAAAAATTGAAATAAGATGGATCCTTCTGCTCAGGGTGCGTAGCCAAGATGCCAATCGCTCACGCTACTTATCGTATCGTAGTTGTCTCTATCTATTACTCTTCCTTATAAGTGCGACAGTTGCGTTTCGTTCGCGACTTTCAATTCCTGTTTACAATTGGTTGCGGTGGACGTCCAGGAGAGTCCTCTTTAAGGATGGCTCACTCTAAAACGGGCCGGGACGTGATTGGGCCGGGCCGATCTATCGGTTACTATAGAAAAGTCAGGTGACCGCCGAGGGCTCCGAGCTATCACGTGATTATTTCTGTAGAAATTGACAGACGCCCAGTCCCGTCCTAGTGTGAGTCATCCTTTATTCAGTGGCGGATTTCTGTCGGTTTATTTACTTAGTGACACTGACATATATGTGTTTGATTTTAGTACAAGGTGCCACTTTGCCGGGTTCATTGTTAAATGAATCTTTATGGTATTAACGCTTTATAAGCAACCGACAAGGTAGTACCTTTTCCTAAAAACAATCACATATCATCGACCGTAAATTCAATAATGGACATGGAAATCCCTCTCCGTCTGGAATGTGAAGTTTTTTGTTTATATTCCCCAAAATCTCCCATCGAATCACTATTAGGCGACGTTCTCTACAGGCAGATATAGGTCAGCCATTTAATAAAGGTAGCAAAGTCGGATTAATCTGGGTATTAAGTGTTTATTGCGAACATCAAGCTGTCCACTCATAATAAACTACCAAGTACCAAGTCTGGCAGTGAAACGTGATATATTAAATTTAATATTAAAGACACTGAAGCTTATACTGCCTTTGAATGGGAAAATGCCTTTAATCTAAGAGGAAGACTGTATTAGAAATCACCCCAATATAAATGTATGAGCGTATTGCTTAATGCTTCCTGCGTGTTTAGCCAAGATGCCAATCGCTCACGTTTAATAACGTATCGCAGCTACCTCTCTCTATCAGTCTTCCTTATTAGTGTGACAATGACAGTTGCGTTTCGTTAGCGACTAAGCGTGAGCGATTGGCATCTTGGCTACGCAGCCTGCACTGTTCGAGCGGATATGATCGGGATTGGCGAAGCGATATTGCCCTTCGGACCTTTCGGTGTGCCTTGGAAATATTAGAGGCCTTCTCATTTACTGTCTGTCTGCCGTCAGTTCATCATTTTAGTACTGTCTGTCTGTCTGCCTGTCTGTCTGTCTGTCTGTCTGTCTGTCTGTCTGTCCGTCTGTCTTACTGTCTGTCTGTCTGTCTGTCTGTCTATCTGTATGTCTGTCTGCATGTCTGTCTGTCTGTCGGTCCATACCTTTAGCGCACCCGTGCGCGACTCCAAGATTGACAGGGTGCTAGGGATCGCCGTGTTTGTTTCTGTCTGTCTGTTTGTCTGTATATCTGTCTGTCTATCTGTCTATTTGTCTGTTGGTCAATACCTTTAGCGCACCCGTGCGCGACTCCAAGATTGACAGGGTGCTTGGGATCGCACTGGCAGGAGCTGGACGCAGGGTCGCAGTACACGTGGAGGAGCGCCGGGTTGCAGGTAAACTCGCACGGCGATCCCAGGTACTTGCCCTTTTCTGAAACGGAAAAAAAATCATTTATACCAAAAAACGTACGAGGAACAAAGATGTCAATACTAGAGACGTCATACTTCGATGGCGTGGAAATATGTCAATCCTGATATGAGCGACTTTTTCCTCAATCTAGAACTAATTGTACACTAGAAGGTACGTTCTGTCAAGCTCAGTGAAGCCATTTCAATTGAGGTTGTTTTTCTCAATTTCCATACATTGTCATATAGATATTTCATTCGATTATTATAGTAGGGAAAGAGATGAAGAAAGTCTATTTTTGGCTTTACTTTTTAACGCGTTGACTTTATGTAACTAGGCTTCTGGTAATTCTGTGTTTACGGTGTCCAAACTTCCAAAGGCGTCCGTACGGTCACCATGGTAACGGAACACAAACAAACATTACAGAATCTCTGTCTACTTCTATCTGATGGTTAAATGCCCTTCATTAGCAACATTGTTCCTAGGGTTCTCGCTAGCGAGACATTGGGCACAGGCACAGGCTTAGCGTATTGCTAATGATTAAACAAAATTAAGTACCTACGTATAATACCATGGCACGTTCCGTCGGGGCCAATCATTCGTATCAGCCTGTGTAATAGCCGTAAGGGTACCTAGGGAGTCGAAGAAGTAGGGAGGGGTTAGGTACCCGATGATCGGACTATCGATGGCGTCGTGTAAGCTGTATTACAATATATAGGGCCGTAGCTACACAAGATTAAAAATCGATTGACCATTTAACTTATTTTACCGGCTTCATAGTTTTGTAGCTACCGTCAAACAAACAGATTAAAGTAACGTGCGTAGTCAAGATGCCAATCGCTGGCGCTCAAAAGCGTATCGTAATTATCTCTCTCTATCACTCTACCTTATTAGTGCGACAATGACAGTTGCGTTTCGTTCGCGACTGAACGTTAGCGATATGGCTTCTTGGCTACGCACGCAGGTTAGTTGGAAGAAATTTCATAAGGGGATAAATTCACCTTTGAACATACATATTTAATAAAGCTTTTCTATGAACATTTCCACTTGTTTGTGCATTAGTGTTTAATTACGTCACTAAGAAAATATTTTTGCAAAGCGGTTAAAACAGGGATGACAACTTGACAGTTTTAATTACTTCTATGCAAATGAAGTCTCCGGCGTAGCCTAGATTAGCGTTAGCGCGATTAGCCGCTAACCCGGAGTTAAGCTGTCAAATTCCATTCAAGAAACGCTTAACTCCGGGTTATATGGCTAACTCCGGGCGGTGCAAGTGGCCGTTAGCAACGTAGATTGTTCTTTCAAGTAAAACACTCTACTTTTCATATCGAATATGTATTTATAGAATGTATCTCAACATACTCTTGTCTTGTAGTAGGTACGAGTCTCGAAGCAACGATTGATTGAAAATTCATTTTAATATCGGTATGTATTCGGAAAGTAAATATAATAATTGAAATCGTACAATGCAATATTTTAAACCGATTTTATAATGCAATTAGTAAAACTTAAGAGAAAAAAATAATTTAGAATATAAAACGCCCTAAGGCTGAAACGCATTATAGGTTAATAGGTTAACAATGACGCGCTTTCAGAGCATGAAAATAATTTATTACAATACACGAGGTGTACAGTGGCAATATAATAATATGTTTAGCCACAAAATTACATAAATGATTTACAAGTAGGTATAGAATATCACTAAAACGTATTACTCAATGTAACGTTCCACTTAATTATTTATTTACGCCGATGGAGTCCCAAAACGGAAAACTTTGTTCGTTAACCGTTATCGAACGATTTAAAATCAATTCTCCAACGGCTTTTGTGAAAAGCTCTCTGAATCTGTCGTCGACTTCCGGTTCCGGCCGATAAGGTTCGGAAATTAAAATGAAATCAAATAACCGTTAACAATTTTGTAGACGATTAATTTTTATTTATGTCTTCAATTTGAAGGATGTCTTTGTGATAATTTCGTTTGAGGTAAGTTCTCTGTTTAAAGACATTCCGGATGAATTAATTGGTTCTAATTTATCTTATCTTTAACTACGACCACTACTACGGCCTATACAGTAGAACCTCGGCTATCCGAACAAATTGGGACCGACGCTAGTTCGGATAATCATATCATATCATTTATTTCATGTCTACCATGGTATTAAGGATGTTAACATTATTTAATGGAGTACAACATGGACCCTGCTAGGGCGAGACATATTCTTATAGCTAAACTTAGCATAGACTTAGCCTACGAATTTATAAGAATATCTAATATTTATGACATTCAGATATTCTTCTAGATTGTAAAATACTTGATTTAACAATTTATTTTTTATTTTTATACAAAAGTTGCGTGATTTGACTCATCTGATACATACTCTCGCTAGTTATTTATAGATTGTCATCGTGGAGTAAGGTTCGGTTGATTTCATTTTTGGATTATCTATTGACGCTTGCATTAATTTGTTTCTTGGTCTCAAATGATCGGGTTCTTTGTACATATCTTTAAAATGTGTGTAAAGTTTACCGTACGAACTTGCTCCGTAAGACGTTCGGATAATGGAAATCTAAGTTTTTTAGGACAACATCTAAGAAAAACAACACCTTTTCGTATAAAAACAGTACCCACAGTCTTCTTCTTCCGTGAATTAATATTGGACACACGTATTTACATTGAATTAAGCATTGAACATTTTTCGACTATTTTGTTTAACATTTCTCCAGTTCGAAATTCGGATCGATGAAAATAGTATCGGATGTGTTCGGATAATTGAGGGTTCGGATGATCGAGGTTCTACTGTTTATATGACCCACTGCTGGGCGCAGGCCTCTTCCCAGGCACGTGGGGGTTTGGACATTCATCCTCACTTCAATTCAAAAAGGAATGGAGACTTCACGGACACTTTTACACTAGATACCTAACCTACTTAGGTTTATGTACAAAATAGGTACGACGACTAGGTTGAAAAACTATCATTCTATTTAGTCCGTCAGTTAGACTATCCAAAATGTTTAGACACGTATTTTTTCCTTTTGAGGTAAACTAAAATTGACGAAGATAAAGAGCATCAAAGTTGGGGTGGGGGCTTGTGAAGTTGTGACGTTACTATTAGGTAAGAATTGTAAATAATTGTAACGTCAGGCGAAACTTAAATGCACTGTATTTTCGCCATTTTTTTATTTCACAAACAAAATAAAAAATACGTGTACCTACCTACAATATTTTTAATCTAACAGACGGACTAAATTGATTCTTTTTAGTCGTCTAGCCTAAAACCTGTCTGTATTTTTTTTTAGGTTAATAGAATTTATATTTTTGCAGACAATAAATCATATAGTTTGCCAAGCCCTAAATTAAGAAACAATCGTCTAATGTCACTGGCCGTTAAGAATCTTAAACGGCATAGTTGAAATAGAATAAGGGGATAACCGAATGACACTGGCCGTTAAGAATAAGCTAAGGTGAAAAAAAAAACCGTTTCATATGCACTACAAAAGGCATTCTTCAATTTCCTGCAGCTGCAACGAGGGGCGAGGACTAAGGGACGGGAGGGGCTTGGAACTTTCTAATGGCAGTCTTTGTTTCCAGTTGTTGCGATGTGGGACGGCCATTGTTGGTAAAACTTACCTAGAATACTATTGAAATACTGTATTGCCTTGAATAAAAAAATGTTTAGTGACGGTTTGGGTGTTATTTGACTTAGTATAATGACGGGTCGGGATATGGTCAACAAATAGTCCTTATTGTGTTCTTCAAGGATAAGTTGGGCGCATCTGACATAAGCTTGCATGCATAACTGGCTATTCCAGAATTTGCAGACTTTTGAGCATTTTGGGAAAATGTTTATAGTATGATAGGTACCTACTATCAAACACATACAGACCATACAGTCATTCAAGGTAATTAATGTGCGCAAATAATATATTACATGTATATTTATGCACTTTTCGTATTGTATAGAAATCTTAAAAGAAAACATTTTTTTTTATTACTCCAAAATATTTAGCAAAAAAGAATAAAACTGCAAAAAAAATAATTAAAAAATTACCCCTGAAGAATATCGGCAGGCATTCATTTCTTATTTCCTGCCTTTATTATTAGGGGTTTTTTTTATTTTTAATGGGGAAAATTATATTATAATTTATTTTTTAAAGTTTTTAAATTTAGATTTGCATCGCATGGATCGTACTAAGTAATGTTTATCGGTAACTTCTGTTGTCCGATTATGTCAATGTAAATCTACCCTCATGTTATTTTTAAAACGCTCATTATTTTATTTAAGTATAATTTTTAAGTTCTTATAATAAGTGAATTGTAAATTCTTAATGAGAATAAACGATCTTATCTTAAACCTAAAAAAAAAAAGATTTATATTTACTTTATTTTAGAATAATTTTAATTTCGCTTACACTTAATTAAGAACTCGCTTTCTTTCTTTAATCTGAATCGAAAAATTAATTAAATATTGAATATTCTCCAGCTGCCTCGAAGGATTACGGTTTTTATTTAATAAGACGATTGCATTGACGCTTAAGCTCTGATACCGGAAGGTGAGAAGGCTCCATTATAAATGTAAGATGATACTGGTGAGTCAAATCCCACCAAACCTCTTTTCTTGTCTCTGAAGAGAGAAAAAAACTAGGGGATGCATAACATCGCCAAAATGGGGATCTTAAATCGAGAGGTCCTGGCTTTAAGCTCCGGCTTTTACCAATAAACTATCCAATACTCATCTAGACGTTCAGACCCCAGTACCTACCTAGACACTGAATTAAAAGTAAGGAATTCATGTCAAAATAAAATGAGAAATTCCGAGCATACGTCTTGGAAGGTATAAAATTGTCATCTTAACACTTACAGAACTTAAAAGTCCTAAAAGCGCCTTCACCATTTCACTCTTACAACCTTTTGGCAGAAGATACACCAGTTTATCACAAGATCTCAGCTAGAAAATTAATTACCCTGTACCTTTGTGTTTGTACAAAGAATTTTGTGCCTTAAGAGTGAGGGCTTAGGTACGAAATTCCTTTGATGGAGGCGTAGGTTTTCATTTGAACGAGTGACAAGACTTCTTTGTTTACGAACTGAAAAAGGCTTGACGACGTGTGCATTAGGCATGAGTAGGGTTGGCACAAGTGGACAATTTAATCCTGAAACAGTAAACTGTTTTTCTTATGTAACCCAATATTAGGCAACGTTTCTCGATTACATTGCAAATGTATTTTTCACTTGAGCATGGCAAGCATGGATGTTTCTATTTCAACGATTTAAACTGAAATAAAACTTAATATTTCCCTTACAATCGAAGTGAAAAGCAGAGTGTATACCTCAGGCATGGCATAAATACCCATTTTATCTTCGACTACTATGTTATTAAATTGCAACGGTTAACACTCACGTATTTTTATCACAATAGGCGTGACATGTTGCCCGACGCAGACGAAACATGTCACGCCTATTGTGATAAAAATACATGAGTGTTAACCGTTGCAATTTAATATCAGTATGTCTCACGAAAGTTTAAATTATATGACTACTATGTTATATAAAAAGCCTCGGCTAAATGTTTTACTTTATGCTCTTGATATAGAATCTGCTATTTGGTAAAATAACATTTATGGTTGCATGAGTTGCATCATATCGGATTATGATGTGTTTGCTAATCGGCTCGGATGATTAAAACAATTGAGTATCAGGCAAGGAAGAAAATTGAGATCAGATTTAAGTTAAGTTAAGACTAAGAGTTAAGTTTCGAAAAACTCTTATTCCGAGATGATAATCGCTCGTCTTACCTACTGTATAATTTTGATGATTTCATTTAATACGTAAAGACAAATATTATTAAAAGACATATGACATTTTGTGATACTATTAGACAACATGACTTGCACAACACATGTCCAATACGCGATTCAGTTGACGACCTAAAGGCTATTCTATAAAACTAGGTCCTTACCATGACGTCTTAACGCGATTCAGATTAGGTTCAGTTTAGGCTCAGTTGTATGAAAGCGACTCAGTTCATGTCGTCAACTGAATCGCGTTAAGACGTCATGGTAAGGCCCCTGACACTAAACAGAACCTAAATTGAATCGCGTTAAGACGAGGGACATGTAAATAGGGTCGAGTAACAACCCTAGCTTTATGTAACTGTTATGGGTGTTAGGGACGTATTTCCAGCCGTTTAGGTAATTATTAGGCTCACTGAGGCGGTGGTGTGTAGACAGAAGGTTCATGTAGCGAAAAGGTTTGCTGTTTGCGCCATTTTCAATTGTATAGGTACCTCATTTACTTTACTTCTTCTTCTTCTTTTATAATATGGCCTCTGTCCGAGAATTGGACAATTTTGCCAGTGTCCCGTATTAATATAATCAGTGTATCTTATATAAATAGTATATTGCCTCTTGGGCGACGTTGTTCGGTAATTGGCCTTGCTATTTATTCCGTTTACAGCTACGTAATAAATATGTCGGGAGGCCAAGATCCCGGGACAACCGAGTAATGATTCAATAACACGATTACACGCGTTTCAGGATTAATTCTTCATTAGCTGCACACTTCTTCGTTAGTTTACTGCACAATAAGCTATAAATATTACACATTAAACAACATTTAGCACACAAAAAAAATGGTTGCCTGTAAAGTCGGTTTTACGGGCGAAGATTTTACGTGACAACGTCTTTTTCTCGGTAGAATATTTATTGATATGAATATAATTAAATTGCACAATAGGAACTTACTTAACACTATCAACGTTCGAGAAAGACAAAGACAGAGACACAAGCATGCGCCGATTCAATGCGCCTAATTCTCTAGTGCTGCGCGCGCGGCAGACCGATCATAGTTGAGTGGGAGAGAGACGCAAGGCATTCGGCGGGCCTCTCTCTCGTTCGGTGACTCATCGTAACGTTACCGAGCGTTACACTTTTTCATAAGTGACTCCCAGCCGCAACCTAATTTAAGACGTTGTCACGTCAACAAATAACTATTCAAGAAACGCAACCGCCATTTTGAATATCAAACGGAAGACCTCATTTACTTTACTTAAATAGTCATACAAAGCAAGCAGAACGTAAACGTCAAAAGATGCGGGTCAATATGACATAAGCGAACAATTTTGCATTGATGACGATACCGTAGCTGAATGAATTGAGTAGGTATCACAAAAGGAAGAAAATTGAGATCAGATTTAAGTTAAGACTGATTTAAGATAAGCTATAAGTTTCGAAATAGGTACCTACTCTTATTCCGACCCGAAAGTCGCAAGTATATATAAAGACAAATATTATTTAAAGACATTAGACATTTTGTGGTACTGTTAGACAACATGACTTGCACAACACTGATTCACAGATCCAACATCCCGGCGGGGTTAAATAAATAAACGTATTTTTTCTTTTCTTACTCCCCTTCATGACCTAAATCCATAAGTAGATAGATAGCTCAAAAGCTCCCTACATTCTTTGTACTCACTGTACCTTTATACTACTTACATACCTTTATACCACAGAAGAGACACCACAGTAATATGCCACAGGAAGATAAAGCGAGAACGTGTTTTACATACCGGGAGAACGGAAACCATCTGGCTTGTATACAATAATGAGTTTCTCGATGTTTGTCGGCATTTCTGAAGTAACAAGACGAGAAGATGAATGAGTTCGATGTAGAGGCCTTACACGTTTGAACAATGCCTCAACTCAAATTGTGACTCAAGTATAGGTAATATTACATGTTAAATAGATATATACATATATGATACTTTGGTCTTAATTTTGGGTATAGTAAAAGAGCCAAAACCTAAATTGATTTCGTGTAGTAATATAAGTTTTTTTATCATACCTAATTTAAAAGGTAACATTAAATTTTAATTGAAATTTATTGTCACCCTACCAGCGGTGTAGTTTAAAGAGTTGAAAACCTCTTTGGCAAGTAAGCCATGGGTAAAAAACTAATTGCGGGAATAATTTATTGACGTCTGGTCTGTCAATTTCCCCGCCATCGCGATGGCACTTGACGTACACTAATTCCTTTTAATAAAAGTAGGGTGTCCATGTGCCCAGTGGTTTTTAAGTATAACGATATAATTTACTGTTATTAATTAGACGGTGAAGTAAATTCCATGAGATCTCACGTACTGAATGCTATTTAGGTTAACAATTAATATTTTTCAACTCCTGATTACCGATTAAATTTCATCGTGTATACACGGAAACAACCGATTTTACGCTATAATTTGGTAATTTCGGAGTCATTTTTGAAGCGTGTCTTAATACAAAAATTACTGTAATACAAATAAATTGTATGTATAAAAAATTCGCCTGAACGAAGGGAAACGATATAAGCCATAAGGTGACCCATTTTTATGAAACGGAGTGTGACAACGAGTGTTATCATATTATTCATGGAATCAGGGGAAACAGGTCAGAGTAACGATACATCTAACAAGAAAAGGTCAGAGTAACAACAACTATCCTGAATAGTGTTATGTTGCGCGGGTGTCGTGAGTCCAGGCTGAGTACTCTGGTTGATAAATGGAGTCTGAAATCACGTTGTTTGTGCGTTTTGATAAAATAACATTTTCATACAGATTTTTGTTTTTAGTTCAGATTTTTGTGTAAAAATAATTCTGCATAATATATCTAATTATGTGTGTTTGTATATGAATGTATGTCCGCTTAGTTATTTGAAGTTTGTTGCCGAATTCAATATTTTTTGCGGTTTTTCTGGAAGGAGGCTATGGATTTAGTTTCTGATCGGTGGCGGTAAGTTGTGCCAATATTTCGTTCGTTCGTTTCGTTTCGTAACTCGCAGCATTACATGAAACCCATTCGAAAAGTTAAAAACCCGTCCTTTATAATACAACATAAAAAATAAGTGCCACGTATGTAAGTTAAATCCAAGCGGCGATATGGGAACCTATCTTTGAAGTCACGTCCAAAGTTGAGACGTGACTGTTGTGGGGTTGACGTCGCGGTCACGTAACGGGGCTCTTATGCACGTGTGGACTTCGATTAACTATTACATTTTGAGCTATTTTCCCCTCTTTCCTATTAGCAGTATCCCATGGTACACGCTGGTATGCATGCCATGGTTAGTGACTTTCGTCCAAAAGAGAATCATATTCTTAAAAATTTCACCTTTGCGATAGTTGATAACACCACCATTTAGGAATAAAATGTCCTTGATTTTAATTGTTTTTATTTTAACAGGGTTGAGTTTATATAGAAAAATGAAAATGTGCATCGTGCACAATTTCTGGGAAAAAGCCCAATACTGTTTTCCGTCACCCATCACGGCTCTATGTAGGTATGGTGTGGTAAGTACGAGTAATTACATAAATACAAATGTATAATTTTGCATATTATAATTTCGTTTGTATAAAAAAACGCTTTAATTCGTCAATTTGCGAAATATCCTTTTGATGTAGAATTAGCGCCTGCTCAAAATGCAAGAGCAATCTCGGTGTAAGTAATCGAAACAAAGTATATAAACAGGGGCTTCGTTAACCGCAAAAATGTTGAAATTGTCCTTGGCCCGTCTAAGGTAATTAATTAAAAATATAAATTAAACCTTAATTATGTTTTTCCGACGTCGACAAAGATATTTTCTTAATAAAAGAACGGAGTTATGAAAGCTTAATATTCGCATGCAGCGAGCTTGGAAGAATAATAAGAATAATGAGTGTGGAAACGTAATCACCGCTCAAAACGTATACCCATAAAGAAATGGCACTGCACCGGCGGTTCTTAACGCTGCGTTTACATAGGTAAACATAGGTTCCTGAGTAGGTACGATAGCGTGAGCGTACCTACTCAGGAAATCCTCGTGGGAAGAACGCATCTACATTGAGTTAGGACTCATTAGAAAGGACTCAATTTCCTTTTGTGCTTAAGTATATGTAAAAATCTCAAATGTACCTCATATAGTTTCTGGCACTCAATTAAATGAAACACTTAAAAAAAACATGTCACGCCGTTGTGATCAAAATACGCGAGAATTTAAATTGCACAATTCCTTTAATTTATGTAGTAAACGCACCGATAATGGATGGCTTATGGGTAATGACAATGAGAGAGGCGTTATATGAAAAAAATCCACATTAAGTCGTTTATACTTTTTGGAACCATTTTAGCATTGATACCGGTCATTTAGCGGTCATTAGGTCATTTTTGGTAATTTCTGTGTTGTCGGTTCAAAATGGTGGTGGTGAGCAGGATATTTCTGGACCTTAATTTTTATCATAAATTATTTTATAGTGTAGATAAGTATTTTTGTAGGACATGGATAGTACTATTATTATATTAATTGTAATTAGTTTTATTATTTTATGTTAAATTGTTATTTTTTTTTTTCATTTTGACATGTTAGTTGTATACAGTGTGTAAATCTAATACGGGCGAACCTCTTAACGGTGGTTAGACGTAAGACAACGGACATAAGAAATGTAATTAGGTAACTTTTAAATGGAATTGCAATTAAAATTTTATCCATACAAAATAATTCGGCCCGCAATGTAATGCAAACACACTCGCCTTAAACATCCGTTGACAACTGTCAGCGTCAAATAGTTTATTGCTGCTGAAAATTTTATAAAAAAATTAATTATGGGGTCATAAAAATATGTTTTAATTATTGATAACAATAATGAATTCTATGTATAATAATGAAGCAATAAGATCTTGGTAATTATATTTAAGTTTCCTATAAATTTGAACCAGATACATTTAAATCATATTATATTAAATGAAATAAACGCTGGTAAAATCCATTCGCGAAATAACCGCAACCCTCGTAACCCTACTAAAAATATAATTATGTTAGCTTAAAACTCTGCCATGCTCATATAAAGCGGCGAACAATACACGGTCCATTTTAAATCAACATTTTCACAATAAAACTGGGTATTAGTGAGCGGTGTGACATCTGCAACTCTTGGCCGCTTGCCAGCCGCCAAGCCTTGGCACACTACCGCTATTGCGTTCAAACTTCATGTTTCTACTTTACTATTTTTAAGCGAACGCCTACTTAATTATGCGAGCAACGGCTGTTGGGTGCTATGATATTTTACGTAGGCGCTATGTAAGTTTGTATTACAAATGGACTGCATAATGTTTCACACAAACTATTTTTCATGTGGTATATAAATATTCTGTTATTTATTACACAGCAGCAGATGTACTCGTGTGGCAGCAAAACAAATTGCCTGTTTCCAACATTTCGGCAAGTTGGGTGACAGGGGATTTAGTGTCCATTTCGAACTTGTGAATATTATGTAACAGTGTAGCTAAAAATAAACCCGAATTTAATTGCTGAATGTTCAAATACGAATGATCCCAAATGAAATCCCTGGGGTGTTTCAATCTTCACTTAATTTGAGATCCTATCTTATGGCTGGCTATATACTTTCGGGTATATCTGCCTGATCTGCCGATAAATGTATGGGAAATTTGTCTGGAGGATGCCTGGCAGATATACCCAGGATGGAGAACTAACAAATTGCCCGAACGAATATGGCCGGCATTAGACACAAAGATAACTTATTGTTGTTGTTGTTGTCTTATGACACCCTAGAGGAGCTGATGACCTTCAAAAGCCAGCGTTTTCCCTTCCTATCTTCAAAGACTACTAGCTCTGTTTCAGTTCAGTCCAACTGCATGAAGCTCGTCCTAGACGGACCGTCGTCATTACTTTATAGGCCGTCCGGAACCTCTCCCAAATTCCTTGTAGAAGTGAAATAAATATATGGTCCGCTATATACGTTCGGACAATCTATTGGACCTGCATAGTTCATAGCTACTTATACCAAAAACGTACGCATGAACGTACATATATGGCCGGTTTTTGTTTCAGATGAGAATTCAAGTAAATTCCCTTACTGGGATTCGAACCAGGAAGCAGGGACCTTCGGCCGCGCAGACAGAGTTAGCTTATTACTGAATGACTACTATGTACTCGTAAATGTTTTACTTTTTGAGTGGTTATCAAGCTAATGTATTTATATGTCACCGACTCACCGTTAAATTGTGAACTCCCGACAAATTATAATTTGACTAGGGATATTATAAACTAATCTAACCTAACCTATCCGTTTGTTTACGATCTCGCGTGTTAGTTCATAAACTACCGGTACTCACAATTCTACGGTGACATATACACTCAATGGCGTGACACTCTTTTATCTACAACACGGATCAGAATTATGTCGTTCTGTCAACAGGATCCCATTTAAACAAGTCATTTGTCTATTCAGCGACACGCGAAACTTTACGTTGTATTTGACTAGCACGCGAATTCGTGATTTTACTGACGAAGATAGCTGCCACTTTCTCTGAACTGGGGCAGACTAACATTTGACTGAATTGGCATTGAAATTGTTTGGAAATAGGTAAGTGGGACATTTGGTCATGTATTTTAGCGACGATATCGGATAAATGGCGTTTTTTTGCAACAACTTCTAAGCCTAAATAACTAGATCGTAACTGTCAACAATATTGTCATAAATAAGCAGTGTACCTATTCGATAACTGGGCTTACAAAAACGCAGAAAAAAAGAAAATCACAATCTCTCGAGGACATAACTATATTGAGAGAACCAAAATTGCGACATGAACATGAAAATCAAACACATTTGGGTATTTTCGCGAGAAGAGATAAAAAAAGGTAAGTTTTAATGTTTTTCCTACTCAGAATAAAAGCTCTATATTTTTCATATAGTAATATTAAATTGTCCATAAAGTTCCCTTTTTTTAATACTTTAGCTCTATTCGTTTCCGAGCTACTTTTTCAAAAAAATGTTAGTGACCCTTTACTCTCGAGTGTAGTTCAGTGCTCTCGAGCTTTCCCATAGAATACGTTCGCAGCCAAATACGTTAATTACCGCAACTCTGAATAGAAAATGGGTAGGTACCTATAAAAAGTTTGGCAATTAAACAGAATTGCAGTCATAATTTTCCCAGAATGCTCGCGCAGTGCAGTTGGTATATTGTAGGTACATTTACACTAAGGCAATTTGCAGTTCACAAAACATAAAATCCTAGGAATTAGAGTATTTGAAATGGGTAAATAACGTGAACAACATTTGTTTATAGTTAAAACGATGAATAAGTTCAGATTATCGAATAAAATGTTGGAATCCGCAATTATTTTCTTACATTTGTTTGAAACATAACCAGCAGTTCAAAAACGTATTTGTTCAAAAATATATTACCCAAATGTATTTAAAATACCCTAGTAACACGACAGTACCGGTGGTCATGGCGATATTTGGGGCGGCCTCTGTCCAGTAGTGGACGTCTTTTTGCTGAAATGATGAATGAGACAAAGACGATTTAAAAAATTTAAGACTCTCCACCTCCACTCAGGTTGCGGAAGGAGCCATTATACGGAACAACGGGACGTAGCCTCGAAGCCATGCAGAAAAACGTGACGGCAATATTGCGTTTTCCTTCAAACACACAACTGCGTCCCACCTGCTTCCCTTATCATCATCGCTCATCATGGGCCATTCTGTAGAGCCATAAATAGTCAACTACAAGCATAAAACCCTACACAAAACACGATTGCAGTTAAATACCAGCTTAAAAAGCGTTCAACAAAGTTTGCACACATGAAACACGTAGATAAAGGGCATATACACTGCCGCTTGTCGCTTTGCACTGCGGTTTGCAAAAAGTTTGTAACTCTTGAATGCCGTCAGCAATTGCTGCACAAGCTCGTAATTTGTGTGGTTTGCTAGCTTTGGCATTGTGATGTGGTGTTGAGTGTGTATTCGCTTTGTTAGTGACATGCTTATCTGTATAACTCGTATGCAATTCTGAACGCGTGTGTACCTACTCGTAAATAATACACGTAGGAATGACTTCAGCACGCCTACCACGAACAACGAAAATTAGCATTGACGGGAAAACCTCTTTGTTACACCAATATGCAAGTGCGACAGAGATGGAGATACAAATCCGCAATCGTTCGATTTTCGTGGTATAGGCCCTGGTCAATCCACGTAAAAGTAACGTGGGTCACGATTTCATTGCGTGTTTATTTGAATAAGATATGCAAATGTATTATTGAATGTATATCTAAGGAAAGTAACATTTATTTGGAGACAAATAATCACTTGAATTTGCATCTTGAATAAAAGGAACACGTAATAAAATGGTGACTTACATGGTGTGGTGTGGAGTGACTCGCCAATGATTTAGGTATTTAACGAGGTTGCTATAAAGAAAGATTAATTGAACCAGATACGACGTCGTACATAGCCCCGGAACGTCTGTCTACGTTCGAGCGCCAAGATACTTCGACTAGCTGAACTAGGTGCCTTTTAAATTTCCAGCAAGCGGGATATCGCTCTAAAACCTTTATCAGGTCCTAAATACATGTCATCCGAGTTTGCCCAATTCCAAGAGTAGAGCTTGACTTTTCAGAGCCTAGTAAGGTGAGGGGGCGAAGTGCGCCAGCCGTCTAAGTGAATAATTACCGAAAATGTGGCAGTTACTAGGTCCTGAAAAGTCAAGCTGAATTCCTGGGATTGTGCAAACTTGGTTGACATGTCGTTAGGACCTAATCAAGGTAATAAAATAATATCCAGCTTGCTGGGAATTAGTTCCTTGAAATTATTTAATATTTTGGCTTAATATTCAATCCACGTATTCTAACAACAATAAACAATATATACTTGGCCGGAAAGTATTAGATGAGGGTAGAAGTACCGTCGGTAATATGTTTGTCTTAGGCTAACAGAGGAGCGACAGTGATTGATCTCAAAAGTGTAAGACAGACCGGCAAAACCGGCATTTCTGATACTGACATATTAGACATTTGTTGGTGTTACACGCGTAGAACCGTGTTACACGTGTAGATAATGGGTGCTGCCTATTGTAAATTAATATAGACATGTGTCGAACTGTATGGAGGCACGTAATCCAGCATGAATTATTTTTAAGGTCATATCAAATGTCAGAGTGAGTACTTTGTATGGGCCTGTTCTGGCCAGGTCCGCCGCCACAATATCCACATTGACACAGAATATGTAATAGTAATAGTACAGAAGCTTCTCTTTTATATTTGACGTTTAGCTTTTCAAGCATGCAAATGTCAAGATGACATTTACATTAGGGTTGTCACTATGCTTCTTCTTCTTCTTTTATAATATGGCCTCTGTCCGAGAATTGGACAATTTTGCCAGTGTCCCGTATTAATATAATCAGTGTATCTTATATAAATATAATAGTATATTGCCTCTTGGGCGACGTTGTTCGGTAATTGGCCTTGCTATTTATTCCGTTTACAGCTATACGTAATAAATATGTCGGGAGGCCAAGATCCCGGGATAACCGAGTAATGACACAATAACGCGATTACACGCGATTCAGGATTAATTCTTCATTAGCTGCACACTTCTTCGTTAGTTTACTGCACAATAAGCTATAAATATTACACATTAACCAACATTAGCACACAAAAACAAATAACTATTCAAGAAACGCAACCGCCATTTTGAATATCAAACGGAAGACCTTGTCATTATGCTGTCAGGTGCGTATGGTGGTTACAGCAATTTGTATAAACGTAAAAATAGGAACAAAAAATGTATCGGAACATTATGTTGTATTATAAGAACACGTTTTTATTGATTATTTATTAGTAATAAATTGACAGAGATGTCATATACTACAGAAAAAGTGACCAAGGCCCCCGGTGAGCAGGGCTGGGATCGAACCAGCGACCTCCTGCTTTAGCGGCAGACGCCCTAACCACCGGGCTATCCGATCACGGCAGCCAGACTCTGACATCTCCTAAGTACCTATATGCAATCCTTTCTTATTTTAAACGTTTAAGGTACAAAACGATGTTAGTGAAAACAATATTAATACATGAGTTTAGAAAGAATGATCATTAGGTATGTCAAACAATATTAGTGAACGCAAAAATAGGATAAAAAACTTTAGGGGTTCCGATATAAGTAGATCCGAAATGAAACAGATATAATTCAGATCCAAGATAGTTTCCAAAAAGCACTACCCTTATCAACCAACAAATCAAATACATATTCCTCTTCGATGTAAAACCGAGTTCAACTAAAATTGGCCTAGGCTTGTCTCGCGTTAGCTCGGAAATGCTGGCATGACCTAGCTTTCAATTAGGCACTGTCATTACTCGCTATTGGAGTCAGCTGTGTGGCAGCTTGCCAGCTATAACTGTTTCACCAAAAATTACAAACCAATTTCGGTCTACATCGCCCGCAGATAATAGTGCATTGTGCATCTAGGGAGGTAAGTACAGGATTACTAACGAGAGTCTGTTAGAAGCCCGACGCAGTAGGCGGAGGGCTTTTAATGACTCGAGTTTGTAATCCTCTTACCGACCGTGATGCATACAATGTTTTTCATCACACTTGTAAGGGAAAAAACAAATATACAAATGAATCAATTTATTAAACTTGAATGTAACAGTACAATTACACAGTAAAGTTGGTTTAAAGCCAAGTTTGAAGATATGAAATAAGCCTTAGCTGATGCAAAACCTCCTTAGTCTCAAGTGAAATGACGTACGATATTTTAAAACTAAACTCATAACTCCCTCGGGAGTTATATTGTACTAAAATCCATAACTCCCGAGGGGACTAAATCGGCTCTAACCGCTCTATACGCCTGCGCGTTATAACACCATTACCGAGCAAGTGTGATGAAAAATAAGTTCTTATCAGAAACCAATTGAAGGTGAATAATATTAAAAGAGTGCGCTCCTATCTTAATGCCTTGTTTATACTTTAATTAGTGATTAGTGCGAGTTTATATATTCCCCACTTGCATTATACCACCGGGCCGAACCGGTCCGGGCCGGGACATGGGAGCGATCACGTGACGCTTCCTATAGAAATGAAAGCATCATATCTTCCCTCCCGGTATTAACCTTTCGTCATCCGTCCTGTCCGATTGTAATCCAGAGTCACCCTTCCCTAAGATATGCCAGGAAAAGACCAAGGAAACCTCAGTTCATAGAAATTCAATCTCAAGACTTCTTGAACCTATCATTGAAAATGTTTGCGGCTGGTCAGTGATAACCCACAAAGCATAATGCAGCATGACGCCAGGCAGGGCCAAACCCGATCAATAGGCCTTAGCTGGCTGCCAGCAGCTGGCGATGGGTAATGAAAGTTCTGATTGAAACCTAGGACAGCGTTATGGAGTTAGGGCGAAGAAAGCGCAAATCTATTTGTAAGTAGCTTTTTCCCGCCGCTTCGCTCGAGAAAGAGACAAAAAGTAGCCTATATCACGCTCCATCCCTTCAACTATCTCCAATTACAAAATTACGTCAATTCGTCGCTCCGTTTTACCATGAAAGACGGACAAACAGACACACTTTCCCATTTATAATATTAGTATGGATACTAGGCACTACTTGTGCCAACCAGGATTACCCAACTAAACCGGAGTTAGCTATCAAATGCCATGGGTACTGAAAATGCTTAACTTGCACCACCCAAATTTAGCCGCTAACCTGGAGTTAAGCTGTCAAATTTCATACAAATAAACGCTTAACTCCGGGTTATAATCTAACTTAACCCCAGGTAGTGCAAGTGATTCTAAGTTGCGCTAAGCCTGGAAAAGAAAGAATGGGAATCCTTTAGATAGAGCAGAGCAGTTCTATTCAACTAGCAAAGTTGATAGAAGCATACCCCTTTTTTACGACAGATGCAGAAAGTAAAGTGTTAAGGCCGCTAAAGAGATTATGCTGGACACGTTTAACGTTTGCCCGATGTACCCAGAACGATGGGTCTAATAAGCCATACATTGGACCCCACAAGTATGACAGATTCAGACCAAAAAAGAGATAGCGGTTTGATTTGAGCTCTGACAAACTCTTGAGTGCGGCAGCGAGCCATTACACAAAATATCCCCATGGGTCGAAGTGTATCCGCTAGGGCCCCCCGGCATTAGTTAAGATACTAGAAGACTGGATGGATTTTGTGGTTACCAGCGGTGACAGAGAGTGGCGACAGAGAAGAGAGTCGTTTTGCTAGTATTGGAACAATATTAAAAAAGAGGCTCAGAATCCAGTAGGTTCCATCGCGTTAAAAAATTCATGGGCATGAGAAATAATCACGTGATAGTTCGTACCCCTCGGAGGTCACGTGACGTTTTCTGTAGAAACTGACAGATCGTCCCGGATCGGATCGGATCGGATCGGATCGGACTGGTGTGGATCCCTTATGCCGTCACTGTAGTCGCCTACGTTACTTATAATAAAAGTAATATCAGAGTAGATTCATCTGAGACGCAAGTTTAATAAGGTACCCGATTACCTTTCAGATGCACTTTATATTTTATTATGCACTTTGATAAAGGTGTAATATTGCCGTGAATAAAGTTTCTCATTGAAGAGAAGTTTCTCAATTTAGCTTGGAAAACTTGTTTTACTTATATCACTATATAATGATGTGAACACATCTGTCTGCAGTAGCTACTAACGAGCGTACTCAATAACATGGCGAAAAGCGTATGTCGGGAAAAGGGGTCCAGGAGGAGAATAACAGGAGCTTACACGTAGTAATGTGGCGTAATACTTAACTAATGGTTAGTAACAGCAGAGGGCTTAGTATAAAAGCTGTACGACATTAACTCCTCGACCGCGTTAGCGTATCGAGGGGTCAAAATATGAAAGTTGCAGGATGATTTAAATAAACGGCAAACATAATTTGAACTCCCGATACGCTAACGCGGTCGAGGAGTTGATGTCGTACAATTTTTATACTAGGCCTTCTGTAGTACATGAGTATGCACTATCGTAAGCATATACTTACATAAAAAGAAAATACAATTCAAGTTTTTAACTGAAGCTAACCCATACACTTAAGTGATAATTATATAATAGATTACAATATTAAAATAAACCTCACTCACAGTGAAACTCATAGTATTGTGTTTCTGTTGGTGAGTAAGGTCGCCAGAGCTCTAAGAGGATTCGCTGTGTTGACAGCTGAGGACCCACGAAGCAAAGCCCTTGGCCCCTTTAGATGTCAACACAGCGAATCCTCCTTTTTTTAAAGGGACGGCAACGCGCATCTAACACCCCTGGTGTTGCAGGCGTCCATAGGCTACGCTTACCATCAGGCGGGCCGTATGCTTGTTTGTCACCGTCGTAGTATAAAAAAAAAAAACCGGCCAAGTGCGAGTTTGCCTCGCCCACCGAGGGTTCCGCACAAAGGATGCTCCCCCATTCCCACCTTATACGTACTTAAAAATACTGGTGGCACAGAACTCTCAGTGTGCAACATTTTTGCAGTGCTACAAGGTCTTACTTTTTGCCAAATTTCGTGTTTCTAGGTCAACGGGAAGTGATGTATTAAAAAAAAAAGTTGATTTATTAGTGATGTATTAAATATTCAACAACAACTTAAAAAAAACCCTATATATTTTGATTCCTATTGCAAATGTATGGGAAATGCGACATAAGCTTCAGGCGACCGCAGACCTGTATTTGCAGTATTAATTTCAACTTGCTACTTCTATGCATTTCCGAGATAAAGGGTCTTGACAGACAGATAGACAGACTTACGGACAGACAGACAACAAAGAGAGAACATAGAATAATAATATGCAGTTGGCATTCAAGAGAATGACGACACGACACGCTCCGTTAATAATGAACATGATCGTTATGGTCGTTATGCTTTCGGCAAAGGGCACCTGTCAATTGCCAGTCCGGTGGGATAAATGGTCTAAGCGTCTACAGATGTATTGCATAATTATCTTCCTTCGTATTTTCTCAGAAACACTAGTATTCCTCATGCTACTATAATAGCATGGCACGTTCGGGCGTTTTCATGAACATACGAAGGAAAATTCACACCTTTTTCCACTGACGGAAGTTGCCAGGACAATCTAGAACCATGTCAAAATGAAAAGTGGCAAGAGATTTCTTACAATATGATTTATAGCGTCACTATGACAGTCCTACAGTGGCCTAGGGTTCCAATTATTTGACTGTACATTACAAACTAAGTCAAATTTACGAGTAAAACTACGGCTTTTGTTTTTCCAATATTCAACGGCCAGTGTTGATGCTTTTACTTCCGAATGAAAAGTCACGGCCATTTTAGTCAAAATGTCCGCAAACATTTCACGCTGCCAACTTCGGGTACCCGCAAACCGCTGAACTGCTCGTAACCCCATTAAAACCCAACCAAACTTCAGTCTGTTATAAATTATCGAATGGTTTTAAAGAGCGCCTCCTCGTAGTTTTATCTCTGTCGCACTTATAAATTCGTTCGTAATAGCGACAGAGACGCAATTTCGTCCGTGGCAGGAGCTCAGCAGTGACCCACTATTGATAAGATAGGCGCCGTAATGTAAGGCTTATCTGGAATCGTGTAAAATTGGACGCGGCAATACCAGGCCCAAGGACGTCCTATAATAGAAATAGGCTAACGTAATATTTTCAAAGAGAGACGTGATTTTGTTCTTGCCTTAGAAAAGCTTTTTATTCTAAACGATTTACAGCCTTATTCATAAAAAGATAAAACACTGATGATCAACTAATGATTGATGGATGCTATAAATCGTTATTCATTTCATCATCTACGTGTTAACTGCGGCAAAAGTTACGAGGCCGCGCAAAGTGGTTTAACGGCGAATTATCTCTTAAAATACAAAATGGCCACCAAAACTATCAACAGTTGATTTCAACAATGATTTAAGGGTTTTTTTAATGAATAAGGCTGTTAAAGTTTACACGGTAATTTTGGTAACTAAAAGGGTCTATCGCGAATTTAGTTAATTTACCTTATTATACCGACGTTTCGACACGGGGGACCTAGAGCCCGTCTATGCTTCCTGCAAGTTTCTTAGATTTTGATAGCATAGAATGTGAAAGTGATAAGTCAACGTCATAATTTTATCGAAGTTTGACGTTTAAAATAACACTTTGACAGTCCATTTGCTCGGCAGAGATAAAGTCGTTTGAATCTATTCGAACGTGCTAAACTGTCATTTGACATATCCCCTTAATATTCTCTACATCATCATCATGTCATATTGATCATTTACACGGAAGTTTCACTTAAATACGTTTTTTTTTTTTTATGCTATAGGGGGCAAACGAGCAAACGAATCACCTGATGGTAAGCGATTAACGTCGTCCATGGACACCCGCAACACCAGAGGTGTCGCAAGTGCGTTGCCGGCCTTTAAGGTGGGAGTACGCTCTTTCGATACGTTCGAATAGGTATCCTGTTATGTGTCATGGCTTGACCCGTTCTATGTGTAATAAGTAATAATATAATAATGTACAAAACGCGAAAATTTTAAATGCTATAACTAACAGGGTATCGCTTAACTTCAAACTCACGTAAATCAATGCTTACCAGGGCCCGTAATTTTCATGCCGATTACAGACAAATAACGTCAAGTCATACATCATGTGTTAGGTTTTACGTTTGAAAGAATAATGCTGTCATTGAATAGTGTCAAAACTATTACGTTCACCGTTAGAATCGAACGTTGACAGACTTTATCTGTCATTAACTCATTTCGTATTAAAACATCCTGTGTGTTTATATACGTCATTATGACGAAACCGGCATGAAAATTATGAGCCCAGAGCGCCTACCACGAACCGCGAACGAAAGTATACCTCCCTTTCGCACTTGTGATTTCTCACTCAAGTGCGACAGAGAGGTGAAACTTCGTTCGTGGTTCGTGGTAGGCCTTCTGCTTATTACAGTTTGTTAAAGTATAGGCTGGTATAGGTTGCTCTACCTATCTGTTTATTATTTGATGTAAATCAACCGTCAATCATCTGGTTTTCCTATCTGAATAAAATATCACTAAACTCCACTGCGACTCTTGTGTTTCTTTAGAAAGGAATTACCTTTTCTTAATACCAAAATGGCATAATCTGACTGATGGATTTACCCCAGTTTTATTATGGACAACTCACACTAGAACGGAACTTTCAGTTTCTATAGAAAACGTCACGTAACCTCCGAGCGCTCCAATCTCGGACGTGATTCTTTCTATAGAAATTGACAGATCGTCCCGTCCCGTCTCGTCGCGTCCCGTTCTAGTGTGAGTCATCCTTTAAGCGACTCATCAGGGGTGTTTGATAATTTGATATATATAATTTCTTAGAAGATTCTTTTTCAACTGCTTTTTCTTGGAAACCAAATAACAATTGTGAGTTTTCACACTGCGTAAAGGTACTACAAAGTTCGTTTGGAGTTTTTACCCAAGGAATGTTGATGTATGATGTCCAAGATGCAGCTTTTTCTATGGACGTTTAGAATTTTCATAGATGTCGGGTCGGGTTTGTTCGGGTCGGCGTGCTCACCTGATATATTAATCCTCTCCTCATCGTAATAGTCGAGGTGGTGCTCATCATCCTCCGGTTCTATGTCGGGTCGGGTCGGGTCCGGTCGGGTCGGGTCGGGGCGGCGGCGCGTCGCGGTGGGGGCGCCGCTCACGGCCAGCACGCACACCACCGCCAGCGGGAGGACCACCTCCATGCCGACATCACACCCTTCACGCCCACAGCGCTGTTGACAAAAAAAACTATTTGAGAAAAAATTATCTTCTTTTTTTTTTATCAGAAGCCATCACAAAACAGAGAGACTAGTAGAAGTGACTTGCGACCGGTTTACTAACCATCGAGTTAAAATAGTCTGTGCCTTTCAAAATTGATAAGTTCCCTTTTTTCCTCGATGATCGAGGATCCTGATTATCTTAGAAAAGAGGTAGATAGAATACACTTTATTAGACACCTCAATAAACCAAATATATATTGGTCTCACCAAATGGCCCCGACGGAAGATCAGCGCTAGCTAAAAGGCCGGCACCATGCTGAGGCGGGACCATTTCGTGGCTCAAGTTTTTTCATTTCTTTTTGCTACTCTGTGTTGTGTATTAAGCCACGAATAAATACATTTTCTTTCTTTCTTTCTTTCTTTCAATACCAGAAAACAATATAAATAAAAGTAAAAGAGGCAAACAATAGGCGGTCTTATCGCTAGAAGCGATCCTTCCAGGCAACCTTACCCTTTACCATTTAACTCATTGCTAGGCAGCGAACTTAGGTATGAGGCCGTGTTCACACCCGCGACCTCCTTCGTTTAAAGTTTAACATTTTAGCGCTAACCTTTGCGATTAAGCTCGTTACAGCTTGTGCAAATTAAACCAAGCAAAATCCGCCACTTTTCCTTGGCACCTGATATTACTTTACAAGCTCTACTATTTCACAAGAATCCGCCCTAGAAAAGCGTAGATATAATTGCACTACGTCTATTTGCTTCTCTATCGCTCAAATAAAGAGCGAGAAAGACGAAACAACGACATTTCCATTTTCGATTTTCGCTAGACGCGGTGTCTGGGTCACCGCATAATAATGCTGTGAGATTTCCAACCCTATTTCCTTCCACATAAGGTCTATTAAGTAAACTAGTCAAGAAAGGCGATTTCTCTGTATTAAACTCCCCTATTTGTTACCGACACACTGTCTGAGCTCTGATCCTTGATAGCGCCTTTCTGGTCAGCCGCGTTCGATATTTTCTAGCGGCTGGAACTACCTTAGAACAATAGTGACCTGAATCCAGATGATAGTACAAGCGAATCTAGGGTTTAAGATCCTGGAAATATAGTACTTATATAATAATATATAATATAATCGTGTGAAGTTTAAAATAGGGTTGCAAAAGTCTGTTTTGAAAAATGAGCAGGTATTTTGAAATGCCACTGTATTTTTAGCTCAAGCTGGGAAAATATCGAATTTCCCGACGAATTATTGTAATAGGAAGTTGTTAGTTAAGTTAGTTTGTTAAAACGTGCGCTAAATTGTATTGTGTGAGAAATTTTATAGTTCTTTGCCAAGTTATGTTGATAATTTCGTTGATTGTGGTTGGTGCAAGTAATAAGTAATAAAATAAGTAGAAGTAAGTACGTTGTTATTATACCTTATATTGTAATAGTATATTTGTGTATTAAGGGCGGTAAACAAGAAATTACGAACGACTAAGTGTGAATACTGTGAATTTAATTAGCACGAGTTTGTAATGATTGTACCGTGATACATACAATTTTTTTCATCACATTTGCGAGGAAATAAACAAACTTACTAGGCAGATAAATATTAAATATACAATAATTATTAGTGGTTAGAGTGTAGTAGCCGGAGTTCTCTGGACTCCGCGGTGAGCGACGGCTACGTGCGGCGTTGGGCGCGACGGTCGAGGCCCTCCGGGAGCTCTGGGCGAGCGGTAAAATGTATGAAAATCCATTACGACCATGGGCGTAATACAGCTCATTGAGTCTAAGAAGGCTTGCATACTTTATCACCATTTATGAACAAGTATAAACAAGTATGATGGAAATTATACTGCCTTATTAACTACAATCTAAACCGGGATATTTAATATTTCCATTCCACCGCCTAACCATTTAAATTTAAAACCTCTTGAATCCACTTTCCTTGCAAATCAGCTTTTACAAATGGCTCAAAATAAGACAGGCATTATTTTGTTTCGTGCTCAGACTTGACTGTTAATTCTGTCTTATCTTGATTAAGACTAGGTCAAACCACTCCAATGTACTTCCCAATGTCTTCTTTACGAATTGCTTAATTGGTTAAAATAAGACACAGGCATTATATCATTGAAATTAAACACTTTAGAAAGGATTAATCGCGTTTATCAACACCATGACCCTTTTTTTTTTTTTTTTTTTTGACGGAGTGGAGAATGCATTTACGCACCGTCCCCCGACCTCGGGTAGGTCATTTGGGGGGTGTGTGGGACTCGCCGCTCCGTGCTCCTTCTCCTAGCGAGAAAGAAGCAGAGCGGCCCTACCCACTAAACTCCGCTCCGGCGTTTCCCTCCTGGCCGTTAATGAGGGCACCATGGGATCAATATTACTGCACCATGGTGCCCTCTGGCGGGGCACCCGCACAAGGAGGGGGAGTTCAGAAACGCTTTGACCTCCCCCCCGACGACGTGGGGCCGTGCAATGCGGGACCCGATCCCGCTGGCCCCATTAAGGGTCTTGGCGAATGAAGGCCATACGCCTTCGACCCCGCCGCCTGCGACGGAGCGGGAGAGCGTCTGCCGCGTCTTCCCGCTCCCTTTCCGCTGCCTCCTTCTGCGACATAACCTCTTCGCAGAAGGAGGCCACCGCATCCCAATTTCTCTCGCTGCTCAGCATCGAAGCGATGACGCTGTGCAGCGAGGGATCTGCCATCCCCGTGATGCCCATTAGGCCCGCCCTTTCCACGACCCAGCGGGCACACTCTGACAGAGTATGCTGGGCCGTGTCGTCTGCTCCCCCGCACTCCCAACACCGTGGCGTCGGCTCCCTCCCTATTCTATGCAGGTAGTGCCCGAAACAGCCGTGTCCGGACACCACCTGCGTCAACCGGAAGGTCAGGGCCCCTTCCCTCCGGTCCACCCACTCATTTAGTTTTGGGAGGATAGCCCCTATGGTCCACACTCCATACGGGCTGTCCTCCAGCGACTCCCTCCAGAGGCGCCTCAGCCTCTCTTGCGCCGCGCGAGCCGCCCTTTCCGTCTCCTCCGGGTCCGGCGGCTCTCCTCCTCTCCTTGCCTCGGCCCTCCGGTGGTGCCTTTCGGCCAGCACCCCTGCGTCTAGCTCCCAGGGCGGGGTGCTGGAGAGGAGGCACGCCGCCGCATGTGAAGTGGTCCGGTATGCCCTCGCCATTCGTTGGGCCACCACCCTCTGCGGTCGCCGGAGGAGCGCAGTGGTGCGGTTGCCCAGCCTCTCGGCCCAGATTGGCGCTCCGTAGAGCGCCATACTCCGCACCACGCCCGCATATAGCCTCCTACAAGAGGCATTTGGCCCTCCCAAGTTGGGCAACAACCGGCCCAGCGCAGAGGCAGCACCCACGAGACGGGGAGCCAGTCTCGTGAAGTGCTCCTCGAAGGTCCACCTCCTGTCCAGGACAAGGCCCAGATACTTAATGTGGGCCTTGACCTGGACCCGCTCCCCAGCCACTCTGAGGGCGGTGTTCCCCCCCATTCTCCACCCCCTCCCTCCCCCGAGGACCATGGCCTCCGTTTTCTGGAGGGCGACCCGTAGGCCCAGGAGACCTATGCGGTGGACCGTTAGTTCGGTCGCCACCTCAGCCCTCCTGAGCACCTCCTCCAGCTCCCGCCCTCGTACGGCCACCAGTGTGTCGTCCGCATAACACACGGTGACCATTCGCGGGAGCTGTACTCCTCGGATCACCCAATCGTATCCGAGGTTCCACAGGAGGGGACCCAAAACGGATCCCTGTGGAACCCCGCACTCCATGGCCCTCTCTTTCCGAACACCGCCCTGTTCGTAGAGCACTACCCGCCCCGTCAGGTAGTGCTCCACAACCCTCCTTAAATATGGAGGCACTCCATGGAACCGGAGTGCCTCCCCTATCACCGTGTAGGGGAGGGAGCCAAAAGCATTGGCGATGTCCAGGGACACCGCCACCACTCCCTCACCCCTGCCCTCCGCATGCACCCCGAAGTCTCTCAAGGCGCCCACCGCGTCGATTGTTGACCTCCCTCTACGGAACCCAAACTGGCTGTTGTGGAGGTTCGGGCCCGTCCCCGTTAGATGCTGCTGGATGCGAGCTGCCAGTATTCGCTCGAAAAGCTTACTGACTTCATCCAGCAGCACAATAGGGCGGTAACCAGAGGGAGAATCTGGTGGGCGCCCCTCCTTCCTCAAAAGGCACAGCCGCCCCGCCTTCCAGCAGGCCGGGAATTGCCCCTCTATGAGGCACTCTTCCATCAGGGCCCTGAGACGGTTCCCGAGCCGCTTCAACGCCAAAAAGAGGACTCTTCCTGGTACTCCGTCCGGGCCCGGCGCTTTCTTGGCCCCCCTCAGCCGATCTATTGCCCCCGTCAATTCGTCGTCTGTGACTGGGGGAACGACAAGGGCCCCCTCCGGTTCAACAATCGGGGGCGCCATCCTGGGTGGGACGAAGTCCGGGGCATCCGGGAAGAGGCCCTCCACCACTCTCCGGAGGAGTTCCGGCTCCATTGACTCCATGGGGGTTGCGCATTTGAGCTTATCGCGCACCATCTTATATGGACGCCCCCATGGGTCTCTGTCGAGGGTCACCAGGAACTCCTCCCATCCCTCTTCCTTGGCCTCCCGTATGGCCTCCTGGAGGGCTGCCCTTTTCCCCACCCACTGGGCGTGCAGGAGCTCCTCCTCCTCCGCCGTGTGCCTCCTCCGGCGACACCGGGTGTATGCCCGCCGGGCGGCATTGCTCTCTGTGCGGAGGGCGGCGATCTCCTGGTTCCACCAGAAGACCTGATTCCTGCCCCGAGGGGGGCTCGCTCGGGGCATAACACCATGACCCTACGTTTCGAGCCCTTTACAGCACTCGTTTTCACAGGGTTAAGATGATAAAAAAAAAAAATGATAAATATCTTTATTTTTCAATTTAGGCACATTACAATGCACTTATGAACGTCAAAAAAAAAAAAGCTACTACCGGTTCTATCCCTACACCACAGCCCGAGAAGATTATTACCGGCAAGAAACTCGGCGGGACTTATTTTTTCAAAAGAAATTACAAAAGTAGTAAAACTATTTACAATATGTGGTTCTACAAGAAACCATATCAAAAGAAAATAGTGAAACAAAGACAAAAAAAAGAATAAACAAAATAAAACAAAATTAAACGGTTTTACACGATATACACAACATTTGATATGATTTCTTTCGTGAACTGTGTCCTTCACTCTATAAGCAGTACATTCAATTTAATTTTTTGTTGATTTCCTTAGTTTCTGGTATGGGCCATGCATGTTTGTCTGTTAAATAGTCCTCTACTGTGTAATAAGCCTTCGACATCAAAGATTTTTTCAAATAATTCTTAAGAGCGGGAAGGGGCAATTGCAATGCTTCATCCGGTAACTTGTTATAGAAATGAATACATTGTCCAAAAAATGACTTATATACTTTACGGACACGACACTTTCTGATAGCTAGCTTATTTTTGTCCGAGCCGTTTTTTTTGTTTAGCCGAGAGAATGCGAATTCTCCCCGTCAATAAAAAAAAACACACACACAAACAGTAAATTTTTGCACAAGTAACTTTTTATTTTTATTTTATTTGAATCTTGTGAAAACAAATGCTGTAAAGGGCTCGAAACGTAGGGTCATGGTGTTAATGAACGCGATTAATCCGTTCTAAAGTGTTTAATTTCAATGAATAACAATCGCGGTAACAGAAGAGAAGACAATATTAGGCATTATATCGTTTCGTGCCCAGATTCTATTAATAGTCTGTCTTATCGTCTAAAGTAGATTACTTGGTCTGTCTTGAGGAGACTAGGTCAAACAATCTTGATTATGCAGATCGCGGACTGAATAACTAACCAGTAACTATTGAACGACCCAACGAGATTTCGGCTGTCTTGTCTTGTGCTATAGTGAATAAGTAAGTAGATATGGTTGCGAAGATTTGCCAATCGCTCACACTCCATAGCGTAGTTATATCTCTCTATCACTCTTCTTGACTGAGTGTTAACGATTGGCATCATACCCATGCACCTGGGTATCACCTTAATAGCAATTTGTGTTCGCTTTTCGCCGTTTACGTATACATTTCAATATTCCCGATCATACTGGGGACACCATTACGTCTTACCTCTTTTTAGGGTTCCGTAGTCAACTAGGAACCCTTATAGTTTCGCCAAGTCTGTCCGTCCGCCCGCGGATAATCTCAGTGACTGTAAGTACTAGAAAGCTGTAATTTTGTTCGAATATGTATAGGTATATCGGTCACGCCAACAAAGTGGTAAAATAAAAAGTGGTTATAATTTTTTTAGGGTACCTCCCGTGCACGTAAAGTGTGGGGTGTTTTTTTTTCGTTTCAACCTTAGAGTGTGATATATCATTGGATAGGTATTTAAAAAATAATGAATGGTTTTCTTAAACAGTTTTTGATAAAGTTAATATTTTCGGAAATAATCGGTCCAGAAGCTTAAAAAAAGGTGTTCCCCCCCCTCTAACTTTTGAACTATGAGTTAAAAAAATATGAAAAATATTACAAAAGTAGAACATAATAAAAACTTAATTGGAAAATTATTTTAAACTTGATTAGTTGAACGGTTTTTGAAAAAAATTCCTTCTAATAAAAAAATAATGATTCAAATCTATTCACGCGATCAAATTTACCCCCGAAAACCCAACATACATAACCCGTCTAGTTTGTATAAATTAGTAACCCACTTTCCCGAGAGATGGCGCTGTACCGTGATCTACTTCGCGCTGTTAAGATTTTACCGGAGTTGATGGGATCGGGACGGGATCGAAAGTATTATCGGATTGTTAATTATTATAAGCATATTGAGCATGGTATCTATTAAAACACTTTCTAAGGCTGCCTATTGTGACGGACGGTAAACTACGGAATCCTACACTGAGCATGGCCCGACATGCTCTTGTTTTCAATATTTGTGAAGTTCTTTCATATTCAAGGTGTCAGAGTCAAACCACGTTATCTCTTTCAAGTAAATAGAAGAAAAGTTTATTATTCATAATAAATTACAAAATATCATAAAATAAAATTAAAACTACCTAGATAAATTTAAAAATAAACTAATCTTAAATAAATCTAAAACTAACTATAAAATACACTGATTAAAACTAAATTAAAAATAAAATATTTAATTAAAAAACTACAGTTTTTTATTTATTCAAGTAAATGAACTGTCAAACTTTAAAGCCAATAAGGCTTTAAACGTCAAACTTTTATAAAATTAAGACATTTATTCAACTTTCACAATGTGTGCTATCAAAATCTATGAAACTTAGCTTAGACGAACCCTAGAGCTCCTGGGACTTGATTCCATATTCAATTTACCTTCGATATTAGCGTACAAAAATAAACCGTCTATTGGCTATCTCAATCTTCAAGCCATAAATCTTGAGGGCGGGTATGCGGCAACCTTGACCTTCGGAAAACACTTCTTGTCGACGATTGTTACTTAATATCCTACTGCAAACTTCGAAAGTTAGGTTCTCGTCTTTTTCGCTTATTCAACCTGTCTGTTATCGCGGCTTTTCGTGGAAAATGAATTTGATCCACTAGTTCGGAAAGTAATTTGATCTTGAGTTTTGAATTGTTTCTTCAAGTTGGTAGCATTGACTTTTAAACGATAATTTGAGTAATAAATATTACATTTGGATGAGATTTGTACTCGTATGTAGTTTTTATTTTCCTCGTGAGGTGAAAAAAGTTGTATTAAACTCGATGGCAAACTTTATTTCATTATTAATTTTCGTGCTTTGAGACCCTCGTAATCAATTCTCGTGCCTTGAGTTGAGACCCTCGTAAAGCTCAAGATTCCAGTTTTTTATTCAATCGCTACGCTCGTGGCTCAATTTTATAATTTTCTCGCTTACTCAGGTTGTTAATAAACAACTATTGTTTTTATTACACCCTAAGATTCAGAAATGTGTAATTTGTATAGTCTGTCAGTTACCTTAACTTTATACGAGAACTGGCCTACTACAGTGAAATCGAACATACGAACATACGGTAATGTGTATTTCCCTCTATCGCACTTACATATTCGAGTGAAAGAAATGTGACATGCAACCCGAAAATTATGTATTTCCGATGTTCTGGCCCTCTGAAATCTAACATATCAGATCGCTATCCTATCAAGGTAGGTACAGCAGGCTAGGTCTCGAATGATCGAAAATTTGTATCTCCCTCTCTGTCACGCTTGCTAATTAGAGTGATAAAGAGGATTTTTTTCTTTATTTAGGTAAACAAACAGCCAGTACAAGTGATTCTTAATTAACTTATTACTATTATATGTTGTTTACAGTTTTTTTTAATAATACGACGGTGACAAGCTTACGGCCCGCCTGATGGTAAGCGGTGACCGTAGCCTATGGACGCCTGCAACTCCAGGGGTGTTACATACGCGTTGCCGACCCTTTAAAAAAAGGAGGATTCGCTGTGTTGACAGCTAAATGGGCCAGCTTTGCTCCGTGGGTCCCCAGCTGTCAACACAGTGAATCGTCTTGGAGCTCTGGCGACCTTACGCACCAACAGAAACACAACACTATGAGTAGGGTCTAGTGTTATTAAACTCCGGTTTTCTGTAAGGTGGAGGGCTCTGCTCCAGATTTGAGCGAGACGAAATTCGTTGTGCTGTGCCCTACCACACTAAACGATATGCATCCGCTGTGCCCATACCTCTCAGTATGTGTGGCCCACGACGCTTACCACTAATTAAAGTAAATAATAAACATTCAGAGCCTATCTAGTCACCGGCACTATGAAGGAGGTTTCTCCGTCAATGCCAATTTTCGAGGCCTGCGGGATATCTACTCACGGAACGGATATTTGCTGAAGACATTTTTGAGATATCAATCATCTATTCAAGCTTCCTTTAGGATATTTTTATGCCTAAAAATATCAGCGTGTTTTGGCTGACGACACAAATTAAATGTAACACTAACCTACATAGGAAAATAAAATTATGTCTTGGAAAAAGTAGGGGAAAAGATTTGAGAGGAAAAATATTGTTATAAAATATGTTGTATATGCCGCTGGCGTATTACTGGGATCCAACAAAAACTTAGTTAGGGATAACGTCCTCTTTTTCTGCACTTATATTACATATTTTTTCTGAGTGTACGTAAATAAAAATGGACGGACGTTTTTCGAATATTGGCGAAAGTGCTTTATTTAAACACGTAATTAGAAAAACATTAATAATAATAAAAACTTAACATAACTAGATTAAAAACATAGTAATTCAATTAGGCTAAAAACTAAATAAAAGAAGAACTTACAAAAAGAAAATACTTATTACCTACCTAGTAAAAAAAAAAACTTAGCTATAAAAAGAAAACCCCTTCCAAAAGCACGGCCTGCGGCATCGACCCCATAACGCTGGCAGCGTTACCCCTCTGTATTGCTTTTCGAATATCATATTTGTCATTTTCACTATGGAACATAATTGTTTTTCAAGATTATTCTGAATTTACAATTTTCCTAGTTAATGTATTTCAAATTGCCATTTTTCTTAATATAGGTACTTATATCGGGTTACTCACGTCTATAAAGTCGAAAATAGCTCGAAATGTTTCGGAACGGTCCGCGGTCCGCGCCCCATAATCATGAGTGTGCGCAGAACAATCGCCGCAAGCGCTTCTCACTCATGATTATCGGACGCGGCCGTTCCAAAACATGTCGAACTATTTTCGACTTTATAGACGTGAGTAGCCCGATATAAGTATATTAATGTGTCTAATACTCACGGGAGTTTTCTATTTAAATTGCCATTTTTACCTAATGACTGTAAATCATAGCTCTCGGAGGTTACGTGACGTTTCTTTAGAAACTAACAGATCGGCCGGGCCCGTTCACCTCCTGAAGGCCTACCACGAACCACGAACGAAGTTTCACCTCTCTGTCGCACTTGAGTGAGAAATCTCAAGTGCGAAAGGGAAGCATACTTTCGTTCGCGGTTCGTGGTAGGCGCTCTGAAGGCCTAGTATAAAAGTTGTACGACATTAACTCCTCTACCGCGTTAGCGTATCGAGGGGTCAAAATATGAAAGTTGCCGGATGATTTAAATAAACGGCAAACATAATTTGAACTCCCGATACGCTAACGCGGTCGAGGAGTTAATGTCGTACAATTTTTATACTAGGCCTTCTGGCCCGTTCTAGTGTGAGTCATCCTTACTTCGTCATTTCAAACCGATCCGAGCCGACCAAGTCGATTCAAGGGTGTCCTGGGCGATGGGTTAGCTACCTGTCCCTGCAATATCAAAATGTTAAAACACCTCTTAATTACTAAAACTGCCACTGCAACTTAAGCAGTTTTTGGAATACAGGCGTGAATTTACGTATGTATGTACGGTTCTTTAAAATATCGCCGAAAATAATGCCGAATATCACTTCCCAACCGACTTATCGCAGAATTTCATTTCGCCGAATTTTCATTTGCCAACTGCAACGCTTGCGGACGTATCTTTCGCATAACCAACCTAGCCTAACCTAGGCAAATGAAAATTCAGCCAAATTAAAGTTGGAAAATTCGATAAACTTTGGTATGCCGACCGACTGGATTAAGATGATGATATCATCATCATCATGGATGGTGTTATCTTAACCCTGTGAAAACGAGTGCTGTAAAGGGCTCGGACTGTAGGGTCATAGTGTTAATAAATGCGATTAATCCTTTCTAAAGCGTTTAATTTCTATAAACTACAATTGCGGAAGCAGAAGACAATATTTTGGTATGCCAAGTGAATTATTAGCGAAAAGTCGGTTGGCGAGTGATATTCGGCGAAATAAAATTCGGAGAAAAGGCTGGATACTATAAAATAAATAAATATTACAGGACATTTTTACACAAGTTGACTAAGTCCCGCAGTAAGCTCAAGAAGGCTTGTGTTACGGGTACTCAGACAACGATAATATACAAATACATAGAAGACATCCATGACTCAGTAACAAATATCTGTGTTCATCACACAGATAAATGCCCTCACCGGGATTAAAACCCAGGACCATCGGCATAGCAGGCAGGGTCACTACCAACTGGCGTAGTTGGGAGTGACCGGTCGTGTAAATATGTATACATAGTCACAAAATATATAATAGTAGTCATATACCTAAACTCGGCCTAAATCGCGCACAACGGAATGGATTCTCCCTATAATAAGGTTTAACTTGACAAAGACATGAAAGGCCGTGAACATATGTAGCTACGACATTCGTGCAATCCGCACACGAATCTCACCCATATTGCAACGCCACTTAGATCTATTATGAATTGCCATGATAAGAAGATACGACTTTTCGGTTCGTAAAAGAAGTGACCTCAAGCTATTATTCTGTCCTGTCCGCACAAAAAAGCGTATATTATTTGTCAGCGGTGTCACTTATATCGTTATACAAATAGTGTTTCGTTTGATAAATCACTTTTACTTTAATCTGATACAGGGATGGTTTGGAGCCACCTCAATTTGCTAGAGACTGAACATCTAAATTTGTAGATCGTCTATTTTAAACTGACTTCAAAAAATAAAAGGAGGTTCTCAATTAATTGGATATTTTTTTGTACTTGTCACTTTTTCTTTTATTTGTGCAGAAGTTGAACAGTCGTTTGAAAACTTATTAAGTACTTAAGTGTATTTTTGATTCCGTCGAAAAACGTGGGGTGTTATAAAAATAACGTGTGTATCTGTGTGTGTGTGTGGAATTGTGCACGTAAACGTGTGCACTGATTAGAGTCTGTGTTTTTTTAATGAAATGGATACTTTTGAAACTAGCATCACCTTCATAGGCCCTACAAATTAGAGATACCTACGCGCGCACACGCGTTTTTACGCGCGCACTCGTTGATTATATCGATTTTAACCGACTCCCAAAAAGTATTCATATTCATATTCATATTCCTTTATTAATAATATTTGTAATATTACATGTCATTCATTACATTACACAAAAAAAAAAAAATATTATTATTATAATAATAATTTCATGCTTTTAAACAAAATATAAAATTTAACTACAAGTTAATTCTATAAGTAGGAACATAAGATTATTTAAATTATATTAGAAATTCATTAATACTATAAAGTGTGTGCTCGAGAAGCCAAATTTTTAATTTTCTTTTGAAACAGGCTAGAGAAGGAGCCGAAGTAATTGCTATGGGCAATTTGTTATAGACAGTTGGGCACATTACGTGAGTTATTTTTCCGGATCTGGCGAGTCGTCGCTTCACCGGCAGGAGTTTATTCGGGAAACGGAGCGGGCGGGATGAGTCCGCACGTTTTTTATAAGTGCGCAGATTCATATACGCAAAAGTGGCAATCTGCTGAATTATGACTGAAGGCAGAGTTGGTATACCGAGCTCCTTGAAGTAGGGGTACGCGGAGGTGTCTTGTGACACCTGCATTACCGCGCGCACGGCTCTTTTTTGGAGTCGGAAAGCTCGTTGCCAATCCGCTGCGCGTCCCCACAACTCTGAGCCGTACTGCAGAAGTGAGTGGACGGTTGCAAAATAGGAAGTTCGGACTACATGCCTTGGTACGACTCGAGCCAGGCGACGCAGCGCGTAGCAAGCAGCACCTAGCTTCTTACAGAGTTTGTCGATATGAGGAGCCCAAGTCAGTTTTCTATCGATTTCGAAACCTAAAAACGTCGTGGTGTCCACCTGCTCAATACATATGCCACCAGTTTGTACATTTATTGGCCTCGGAGTACGACCTCCGACGTAAAAATGGAGAAAGTGCGTTTTAGCCAAGTTTAGTGCCAGGCCGTTCAGACTAAACGTGAAACGTGAAACGTGAAACAGAAAGTAGGAGGCTCTCAATTCGTCGGATTCTTTTATTTTTATTATGATTTTTTTTGTGTATGTTCACCGATCACTCCGAGCTTCGTCGTCCTATTTGAGAAATTATTTTTAATAAGAAGGAGGTACTTTTAATTGGCCCCATATGAATTAGGTCCTCATCTGATGATGACAATAATGGGATTAATGAGGAATCAACGGAACTCCACAATTTTTCAAGTAACTTAACAATACGTATCAAAACTATATATTTAGTTAAAGTAATAAAAAACCAAAAAAAAATTTTTTTACTGAAAAAAAAACGACTTCAGAAAATGTAATTTTTTTTATCTTACCAGACTAAATTAAAAAACATTTATTTTCGAAATATATACAGTAAGTGTAACTTACCTAACTACCTACCTCTACCTACCTTAAATCTAAAGTAGGTCCTCGAGGCATTGTACCTAGGATGCTGGCGGCATTTCCTCGTTGTATCGCAATGCTGATACGTTGTGCGAGGAAGCCACCAGCTCTTCGGTCACCAGTAAATGTTAAATAAAATGTTTCTTTTTATATGGGCTACCAACTGATATGCTCGAAGTCTGTGCCTGTGCATTTCGATACGATAATGCATTGAATATTGGCTTGGCACCGACTTCAAACGTAGTAGTTGGTAAGAACATATAAAAATGGAGCATTTCATTTCGTTTCTTGCAGCAAATCCAGACATAGTTCCGACAAAATATTGTTGATGTTTTCAACGGGCCAGTACGCTTCAAGGTTTCCTCAAGGACGATAACAACAGAATTAAATTATGAAAATCATATTACTCTAAAGTTTTTACGGAACAGCTGGGTCGCTCATCCGAGTTGACTTCAAAGGATTAGAATTTAAGGCTAATGATAAACGTTTATAAATTATGGAAGAAATACATATATTTTCAAAATATATACAGTAAATGTAACTTACCTACCTACCTTAAATCTAAAAAAAGAACCTTGAGGCATTGTACCTAGGATGCTGGCGGCATTTCCTCGTTGTATCGATTGCGATACGTTGTGCGAGGAAGCCACCAGCTCTTCGGTCACCAGTAACATCAACCAGACGTTTTGCGATTTCTACGAAAAACTTGCTTGCGCCAGGACCCCATGGACCAAGAGTTTCGACCCCTGGACCAAGAGTTTTGACCCCATACATTATTAATATAAGTTCAAGTACACAGTAGACTAAACATATAGATATAGATAGGTATACAACTTTTTCTATCTCGGAACAATGGTGTTCTGGACCAGTGAAAGACGTAACTGGAGTTAAAGCCAATAAATACGCTGCACAGACGTAGATATGACCGATTTAGGCGGCCAAAAGTAGATTTTGCAAAAATCAACATATTAATAAAAAAATACCACGTGGAGGTAGTCTATAGACCCAGGCATATAGGACGTCCTTCCACAAGATGGACCGATGACCTTATGAAGGTCGCCGGGAGACGCTGGATGCAGGTCGCTTCCAACCGGTACATATGGAGGTCCAAAGGGGAGGCCTATGTTCAGCAGTGGACGTCTTATGGCTGATATGATGATGATGATAACGAGATGAGACGATCGAAAATATGTATCTTCCTCCCTGTCCCACTTGCATATTCGGGAGAAAAAGAGGTTATTCCGTCAATACCAATTTTCGTTATTCGTGGTATTGATTTCGATACTCACAGTTCTCCGCGCCGATTCGTATTGGTATTTTGATAAATAAGGAAAGCATCTTATTTGAACCGTCTAAATATATACAATAATTAAATAAAGTAAAACTAAAAGCTTGTTTAATGTTAACCAATGTAAACCAATTCAATTTGCCAAAGCTTTTGATCTGTCAAGGCTTACGAAACTTTATTGGAATTCTGATAAAATTCCAGTGCTAACATTGAAATACGTATTTATTTAGCATTAACTCAACAAACAGCGATTTGTATCAGTTTGTGGAACAATTATAATGTACGATTTATAACAAACCCAGAGATAAATAAATAATAACGATTGGTAATCTGCTTCATACTTTTCCCAAACTTGTAACTATCAATAAATCAATTTGAAACCAGTTTTGGGTTTCTGTTTAACAGATCACATGTTATTTCACGTAACGCCTCGGCCTCGCTTAAATACTTTCTTTTGCCCAATGAACTTTATATGACGTCACAATCACAATTTTGAACCACTCTAGGTATTCCCCGGTGTGTCTCAGTTTCAGAGTATATGCAACTTGCTCATTCTTAATTGGTGAAAACGAGTTGCAAATACTTTCGAATCACTATCGACTCTTGATTAAGTAGAACTCATGGTAAGGACACTGTTTGACTGTCCTATGGTTCTGTGTTCAAGTTGCAATCTCAACAGATTTCCGTGAACTTGGGTAAACAGGTTGGTAAATTAAGTACTTAAGTTAGATTTTGTTGTCGATTCAACTATGTAGCTATGTAGCAGTGGCAGTGGGCCGGCCACGTCTGTCGCAGAACCGATGAGCGTTGGAGCAAAAGGGTTCTCAAATGGGCACGCCTCGGCAAACGTAGTGTGGGACGCCCTCCTGCCAGGTGGACCGTTGACTTGAGAAACGTAGCTGGTAGTGGTTGGATGAGGGTCACGAATGACCGTACTTTGTGGCGCACCCTTCGGGAGACCTAAGTCCAGCAGTGGACTGCTGGATTGATTGATTGATTAACTAAGTATGTATGGAGTTACCAGTCTTTGATCTTTATTAGTCGCCAAACCTACTCAACAGGTTGGCGTGACAAAGATTTCGTAAAATAAAATTGTGTGTAAACGGTTTAAGTTAGATTGGCACACTACGAAACTTACGAAGGCTTTGGAAAAAGCGTGAAAATAGACAACTGTTTATTGGTAGTTGTCACGCTAAGGCTCGAGATTATAAAAAAGTATTACTTATTAAAAAAAGAGTATTTTCGTAGAGTAATAAGAAATGGCCACTTTATAATGTGACGGAGTAACCAAATGAACTAAATATTCATTGAAATTAAACACTTTAGAACGGATTAATCGCGTCTATTAGCATCATGACCCTACGTTTCGAGTCCTATACAGCACTCGTTTTCACAGGGTTAGTGATTTTCTCAGTCATCATCTTAACCCTGTGAAAACGAGTGCTGTAAATGGCTCGAAACGTAGGGTCATGGTGTTAATAAACGCGATTAATCCGTTCTAAAGTGTTTAATTTCAATGAATATTTAGTTCATCCGATCCGAAAGCTCCTAGCTATCACGTGATTCTTTCTATAGAAATTTACAGATCGTCCCGCCCCGTCCCGTCCCGTCTCGTCCGATCCTAGTGTGATTCATCTTTAACTCCGGGTTATGTGGCTCACCCCTGGTGGTACTTACCTATTCCAAGTGTTTTGTTTTAAATGCGGAGCTTAATCTGATAATAATTTGGGATCGGAGTCCCAGACGCATCGATCGAGGTTCTGTGTCGAGTTTCAAGGGGAAAGCGACCGGACGAAATGGTATTGGGTGTTATAGTTTTATTCATGAATGGCTAATTAAGTAATTACGTATCGATTGTAAGAAACAATGGTCGTAGGGTGCCGTTTCGAGGGAGTATTAAAAGTAACCAAGTTTGAGCGTTGGTGGCCCAGTGGTAAAGCGTGCGACTTTCAATCCGAAGGACGCGGGTTCAAACCCGGCTCGTTCCAATAATTTTGTACGAACTTATGTACGAAAACATCATGACGAAACCGGGCTAATCTTAATAAGGTCTAGTTTACCCTTTGGGTTGGAAGGTTTGGCAGTCGTTTTCGTACTAGCGCCTACGCTAAATCTTGGGATTAGTTTCTAAAGCAGACCCCAGGCACTTTGAGCCGTGGCTAAGCCGAGAAAACCGCCGTGGCATCCTGGAACACTGACTTAAAAGAAAGACACACAAAGCAGAATAAAAACGTTAAAAATGTCGGAGAGAATGACATTAGCGAACAATTTTGTATTGGTGATATTGGTGATACAAACGATTAATGTTTCGTGCGAAAAAGAGCTTACTGTCGCCAGCATTAAGTGTCAAATTCATACACAGAACTACCGACACAGTTAAAACTTTATGGGCTGTTGGCACTTAACGAAACGTCACGTTCCAATCAAGACTGTATGAAAAAGAGCTGCTACTGCAGCACTTTTGGACGGCGTGCGTGGAGCCGAAGCCAACAGCGCAGAGGCCCCTTGTAAAAGACAATTTACTCTAAATGTTATGTGACACTAACCGACGATTATCCCTGTATGGCCTGTATGCACTATAGTAGTGCACCCAAGGACAATCCCCGGGTAGTGTAGGACTATTGCAGAAAACAGACACAAAAGAAACCGGGCTATTGGGTTGAGGTGATAGTGGAATGGGGAACCGGGACTATGGAAAGGACTATGGCACCTGCCTTGGTCAATCTTGAAAAAGTCGAAAAAAGTGGCAGGTGGTGACTCGCCAACTCACTAAAATGGGCCCCCGAAAACGGTCGCTCGCACGGAGCAACACGGAGGCAACATTGCGTGAGCGGCTCAGGGTGTCGAGAGGTGTGCGCCGCTTTCTACCCAGTGGCTGTAAACATCAGCCACTGTGCCAACTCGCGTCTTATGCATCTTTCACTTCCACCCTGCGAGCATATAGCTCTGACATCCCACTCTGACCGGCCGGTTAAGGCAAGCCAGAGGGTGAGAGTCCTGTGGCCCCTACTGGGGTCCACTCCAGCCGGCCAATTAAGGCAAGCCGGAGAGAGGGGCCTGACCAACTCTCGGGGACATGGGACCCAAGGGACGTCACTTCCCATTCAGCTCGCCACAAGCTGCCCTGGGGTTTTATTATTATTATTTGTTTCTCCTTTGCGGATCACGGGACTGTACATCCCGGTCTTTTGGTAGGCTTGCGTGGGGATACAGATCCAACACGTAGAGGCCTTTTGGAGAATTTTGCTGTGTAGTGCACCTGCTAGAACCCATTCATGGGTGCATCAATAGATACCCGTGAACCGGTCCCAGCAGGCGTTGGAGCTATTGTAAAGAAAGTGGATTCCTCCTTAGGTGGATTAAATCATACTTGTCCAACCGTAGCCAGGCTGTGGCCTTAAAGGGATACACGTCATGTTTCCTCCCCATCCCATCTGGAGTACCGCAAGGGTCACACCTTGGTCCGTTACTTTTTATTTTGTATGTGAATGACATGGCGGCTTGTTTCCGTGGTGCTGAACATCTCGTTTACGCGGATGACACAAAAATTTATAAGGCCGTATCCTCGGAAGCTGACTGCCTTTCATTACAAGCTGATTTGGATAACTTTTTCTTATATTGCTCTGATAACCACCTGTTCTTAAATACTGATAAGTGTTTTGTTATAAGTTTCAATCGAAAAAACAACCCAATAATTTATAACTATAATTTCTCTGGTAAGAACATTACTAGGGTGTTCTCTATTCGAGACTTAGGTGTAACCTTGGATTCGCAATTAAACTTTAATGAGCACATTGATATGTTATGTAAGCGTGCTTACAAAAAGTTAGGTATGCTTCTTCGTGTTGGGCAGCCGTTCAAACGGCCTAATACCTACAAACTATTATTCTTTTCTTTCGTTAGGAGTATACTTGAATTTGGTTGCGTAATCTGGACACCTCAGTACCAAGTTCATATTGACCGTTTGGAAAGGATTCAAAACATTTTCCTAAAATCATTAAGTTACAGAACAGGTACTTACTTCGAACATTCTGCATTGGCGGCAAAACATTTTTGTATCCCTTCTTTACTTAATCGTAGGCAATACTTAGATGTCATGTTTTTGTTTAAAATTCTTAAAGGCGTCATCAATTGTCCAGATCTTTTAAAATTAGTTTCTTTTAGCTGTCCACATAGCTCCTTACGTCCTAGATCTTTGTTTCATATTAGTTTTTCTCGTAAGAATTATTCCAGACATACCTTTTTCAGACGAGTACCAAGTTACTATAATAAGCATCTTTTTGATATTGATCCCTTTCATAATTCGATGTTTAGTCTTAAAACGTTAGTTAAGCGTAAATTATTCTAGTATAACTTTTTGCTTTGTTTGATACTGTTTTGTTACTTACAACTACCTATACTTTCTTTGGTTAACAACATTTGATATTCTTTTATGAACCTCCAGGTCTTTTTTATTGTTGTGTTTCTATCTGTACACTATATGTACGTTATCTCATGTTTTTTTTATGACTGTTTGTGTTCTAAATAAATAAATAAATAAATAAATAAATGAAAGTGGAAAGAATACCAGGCTATGGCGTTGACGTTTGGGTGGATCAGAAATGGACTATTGCAAAGGGAACTCTTTGGACACCTGCCATAACAATGTTTAAAACAAGTTATCGAGGCAGGCGGTGACTCGCCGCCGACTAGATGGGCCCCTGAAACTGCCGTCGCAAGTACGGCCAGGAGCAACATCGGTGTGAACGGCTCAGGGGTGTCGAGAGGTGTGCGCCGCTTTCAACCCAGTGGCTGTTGCCAGCCAATGTGCCCACTCGCGTCTTACGCATATTTCACTTCCACCCCTGGAGCATATCGCTCTAACGACTCCTCTCTGGACGGCCAATGAAGGCAAGCCAGAGCTGAGAGTCCTACGGGTCCCCTTGGGGTCCACTCCAACCGACGAAGACACGCCGGAGACGGAGACCCTGACCGACTCTCTGGAGCACTCGGGTCCGTGGGGTCGTTACTCCCCAACCAGGGACCGGAACCGGTTACCATAACCCGGGTTTTTCATAAGGTTATTTTAAAGGTTGTTTTCAAAACACCTCTAATTTGGTTAACTCATGATACGGAAACCTTAATCATTCGGAAACCTTATCGGTCCAGTTAACCCCAATTAACCACTAACCGGCAACTAACCGCAATGAATTCTGTTAGTGTTTTCTTTCTGTTTTGAACAGTTCAAACGAAAGTAATCTTTATACGCCCTGGAATTAGACTTAATATTGAATGACCATGGCTAGGAGTTAGGACGTTGTCGCTCGCTGTGGAACCAGATTTGTTTTGCTCGTAGTGTGGCATCGCTTCTTTATTTCCTTACTATATTTAGGCTAGCCTAACATTTTTATTATCATACATAGAAATAAAAGCGGCGTGAGCGTTTGTGTCTACTATGCTCAAGTTTATTTATTTTTCTTGTAGTTAATCAGTCAAATATAGGTAGAGTCGTAAATAATCATCATACATGGGTAACTTAGCGCTATTATTCTGATATTATTTAAAAACAAAACATAACTATTAGTCTCAGATTACGAAGCGATAAACTTCAGCAAATAGTGCTATTTTGTGAGTAGGTACATCTTGTGACGACTGTCGGTAAAGTTAAAACTTTTTAAAATCTCGACATTGTTATCCTTTGTAAAACCAACAGCTAATTACCTGCACGAAATAAGTACCATAAAGAACAAGAGATATTTTATTAATAACAACAGTATTCCTTTGGCAATAAAGTTCAAATTGTCATAGCATGCACTCAACGTATAACCTTTTGAAATTAAGAACCGAGGCGTGGTCAACCAGGTGTCTGTTTATTTTTCATAATTAAAAGTTGATTTGATTATTGTACCTTGTGTTAAATTTTGCAACTTACGTAGGTAGATATTAAAAAAAGTGGGGAGAGATTTCTTATCGATTTGAGGATATTGTGCAAGCTTCAGTCGCTACCAAGTACCGGCAACGTTAGCTACACTGTATTATATTCCCGATATTTCTTACAATCGACAACTGGCCTACTTTTTGGATTTTTAATGCATTTGGATTCTTGAATTTTTAATCCATGCTTAGTTCATACACTACTCAACTAGAGCAAAAATAATATAATAAATACCACCCTCTAACTAACACTTGCAAAACACGCTACCGGAGGCCTATTGCATAATCAGTTGTAGCTTGTAATATTAGCGGAAGTCTCTTTTCAATCCCTTTTATTAGAAAGAGAGTTCCGCTAATATTATAAGTTACAAAATAAATTATACAATTGTATCCAGGTGGTCAGATCATATTTCATTTCTAAAAGGTTTTATGTGAAATGCGTCCTATTCCAATTTGACCCTTATTCTTAAGACAATAAATTTGTAATTTATATTACAGGTTTTACTGCATTTCATTTTCTGCAGGTAATTAGCGATTGGGTTTAACAAAAGACACTACAATGCTATTCATAGCAGATAAGTTTCAAGTGGAAATCGTGATTTTAAAATGTTTACACTATAAAACGGTGAATAATTTTTATCTTTCCTTAATTTCTCACATATGCGTCAAGAGTGATAATGCGACAATAAAAGTCTTGTTTATTACCAATCTTAATACGATTTTGCCGGCAATTACTTTCTTTTCTTACCTGGGTGCGTAGCCAAGATGCCAACCGCTCACGCTCACTCGCTAATGAAATACAACTGTCATTGTCACGCTAATAAGAAAGAGAGATAGAGAGAGGTAGCTACGATACATTATTAAGCGTGAGCGGTCTGACGTGTTTTCACTTGAGACCGCTATTTGCTACCATTGGCAAAACAAAAGTATGTATTTGAGTTAATTGTAAGCAAGTGCAGCAAGCGGTGCTCCAAATGATTATGACATACTTTGATATTGGACACTTATTATTATATTATTTTTTCGTATCTCGTATTATCGTAGTAATGAGCAAAATTTGTATAATCTTACGAGTTTGAGATTAGGGCTCCCGATTACAAGAGTACACGCTGACACGTGGCTCCGTGTACACGAGTCGTGTCTTAATTACACGTGGCCTAATGGCATGTTCCAAACAGAGCAGAAAACCGGTATCGTGTGTGACAACGACATTTACAAGACGCTTCTGTAATGTGTTTCAATTAATTTGAAAATGTACCGACAATAAATGTGTAATTAAACATCTATAATTTATTTTATTACATTACAATATCGCATCTCGAGATACTCTGGGTATAACTTTTTTAAGTAGGTTTATATTCACGGAAATACTACTAAAATTACAGTCTTTCTCCGGGACCACGGGGGCAATTTCGCCCTTGAAACGTCGGAGGTTTGTTTTCAAAGTTTATACACGATTAAGCCCCGTTTTCGTAAATTTATAATACTAAAATTATAATAACAATATCTGGTGCACCAAAAACGACAATGCTCAAACTGGAAAGAGCACAAAGGGCAGTACTCAAAGTTATGACCTTTAAAAAATTTCGGTATCCGACGTCAAACTTGTACAGTGAAACTTCTATTCTAACAGTAAGACAACTATTCGTAAAGCATCTAATTCTAGTACAACATAAATATTCACCAGACTTCTTAGCTACGAAAAGGAGAAATGACATTATTTACTCCACTCCAAAACACAATACAAATTTTGCAAAACGGTTTGCCACGGTACTTGGACCAGTTATTTATAACAAACTTAGTAAAGAAATTAATCTGAGAACCCTTACCTCTTATTCCTGTAAATTAATATTAGAGGAATACCTGAGACTGTTTGACTATACAATGACTGAACACCTACTAACACAATAAATAATGGCTTACACACACGCACACACACATACACAACAAACATACCACATACACACGCTCATACATATACACACATACACATTAGAACATGTTCCTATCATTAGCTTTAAGAAATATGATAAACGTAAGATAAAAAAAATATATATATACATATATATATATATATATATATATATATAATTGTTAATCTTATAACTAAACTTGTTAATATTACATACATAGGACATTACGTACTGAAAGAAATAAAAACAAACTATTAGCTTACTTAACTAAAGATTCATCTGTTTACTTTGCACATACTACATGTTTACACTTTAACTGGAATAGTAACAAAGGAATGCACTTTTTTCTCAGCCGACCCACACGATCGGTGACATTTGTATATTAACTTTCAACCAATTATCGTAAATATCTATACGAATTTGTACCTTGTTCCTTATCAATAAGTAAGCAACTGTATACATATTAACAATTTCAACTGTATCATTACGTATTGTAATCTGATTGTGTGGATTAGTAAATAAATATAAAATAGGAGGATGGTGAAACCTGTTTCCACCGTGATACAGTTTTATACTAGTACGGGGAGCAGAAATCGCTTACTCACGCACGCTAATTTAATTTTAATTTAATTTAATAGAATAAGTATCTATATTACGATGACAACAGAACCAGCCGTAACTCGTGGACCTTATATCATGTACATAGGGTCCACGAGCGTCGGTTGGTGTTTTTCCTATTGTGTGTAGGTAAGTTATACTTACACATTATTAACTCAAAAATGTAATCATTACGTATACCTAAGTAGCCACATTAACAAAATGTAAGCAACGTTACAACTTTAATTTACTCAATAAATATTTTTTTATTTATTTATTTATCTAATTATATACAAAATCTAACAATGAACAAGAGTTTTCTACTGATTTTATTTCCTTTAAGAACTCTCATATGTACAGGAAAAATAATTATAATATAATTTGATGGCCATAGAGTTACAATTTTTTTGAAATAGTTTTAATGTCTGATGTGTCGGTATTTAGATCGTGTTTATATCGTTTTTCCCTTCCTTTCATTTTAAACAATTCTATATTATGTTTTACGAATATACACATAACAAATACATATAAGGATGGCAAGGGTAGTATACTTTTTTAAATAATGGCTTGCAACTATCTAGGTAATATGCTCCACACAAAGATCTTAAACACTTTCTTTGGGCTAAGAAAACCTTAACAGCATCTGATGAGTTGCCCCATATTATTATTCCGTAACAGATTTGCGACGATACATAACCGTTATAGGCTGCCGTTGCTGCCGCCTCAGAGACGGTTGCTCGCAGACGATACAAAATATAATTAAATCGATGTAGCTTATTACAAAGGGTATTAATATGGGCCGTAATTCTTAGAAAAACTGCACTTTCCGTTTCATTAAGTTGTACTTACGCCATTAAAATCAGCAGATAATTTAATTGATTTGCTATTATAAGTTTGAAATTAAACCAGTTGTGTTTTGGTTAAGTTAACTTTGAGATTATTATTTTCTAACCAATTTGTTACATTTGTTAATGTACATGTAATATTATTTCTTAGAGAACCATCTGTATTTTCTTTAATTACTATGGTTGTGTCATCTGCAAATAGTATAGTGTCATTTTGTGTGGCGCCAGGTAAATCGGTGATGTAAAGTAAAAACAAATACGGCCCTAGTATACTACCCGATGGCACGCCGCATGTGTTAATGATGAACGGCGAATTATACGTTTTGTTAAGGTTTTTAACAATTTTTGTAACTTCTACACATTGTCGCTGTCCATTGAGATAGCTTTCTAGCCAACAGTACGCTTGCCCTCTTATACCGTATTTAACTATTTATATTACTTTAATAGCAATGTTTCATGGCACCCTAGATCCATAAAGCCATCCAGGATCTAGATTTCTGCTCATTCTATGCATACGTGTACATACACACAGAAAACATAGAAAAGCGGAAGTGTTTACCGTGACACCAAATAGTAGGTATAGGTATCGGGATACAAAGTATCAATTCAAAATATGTGTAATAATAATTTGACTGGATTACGTAAATTGTAAGAATATTAATGTAAAATACCAGACCAAGATAATATAACGCATCGCGGCTTAGACATTGCCGAGATTCATTGTTTATGTGGAACCGATAAGGGCAATAACAATAAGCCTGCACTCGGTCGGTATTCATCTTTGTGCACTTAAATGTCATTGTCTCATGAGAGTCATTAGTAAAAACAATGAAAGTAAAGTTTTTGAAGCAGGAATTTCTAGAGCTGCTTTCAATATTATCATTTTAAATTGCCATAATTTTTATAACGATACCCTTACCAACAACTAATACCTATCCGTAGTCTGCACGTGCAAAGCCATTTTTTTGTTTTATAAACGAGCCTTTGTTAATATGAGCACGTCGGCTCCAAAAGCTAATCCTAATAATTACCTACCTACTAGATGTGGAAACTTAAGTGGCGAGTTGGCTATATGTTCAAAGTTTAGTGACACCTCTCTACCCCCAGCCCTCATACTGGTGTTGCTCTCGAGCTCTCTTAGATGTCGCTTTTTGTGGGGGCCCATCTTATGTGGGCGAGTCACCGTTTGCCGTAAATTAAATTTATTACCATTTTGTTAGGCAGACGTCCGATTTTATTCTCTATAACACAGTATTTAGTCAACCACCTTCACCTAATAGTCCAGTATCGTTAGCGCTAGGGTTCGTGCTGCGCTATGCTCCCTCGCTCTCTGTAGCAGCGACGCGTGCACTCTATGGAGCACTTGTGAGAAGCATACTGGAAACGAATGCTGTAGTATGGAGCCCACATGAGAAAAAATATACACTCATGCTGGAGCAAATCCAGAAAAAGTTCCTTCGAGCTCTCTATAAAAAAATACATATATATTTCCCCTACATGTATCCGACCCGATTTCTACAGGGACACTCAGGCTATGACTCACTGGAGCTGCGCAGAAATCTGGGACTAGCCCACTTTATAGTCAAGGTCCTAAGGTGTAAAGTAGACAGTATAGGTCTTCTGGAAAAAAATCTGAAACTATCTGCACCTGATGAGTACTGCGGTAGACGGAGGCGACCGCCCCTGCTGGCCGAGGCCCACGCGCGCACTCGCTTGCGCCTGCACTCCCCCCTTATGCGTGCGGCCACGCTCGTCAACTCCTTACTCGACGCTCTGCCCGATTGTGATCTTTTTACGACAGCGATAGCGAGGCTGATGTCAGAATGGAAGGGGGTACTTGAAAAGGAGCAAGTAAAAAACCTCATAGATTAAGGCTAGTTTAAGGTAGTTAGTAAGTAGTTAAGTCTGAATCTTGTAACGCCTTGGTTTTACTGTAATGTTACATCAATATGATTCTAATAAAAGGGTATATTTTAGTTTCCATTAAATCTCAATAGTCTATACACCCTGGCGGAGCTGCCTCTGCGTGCATCCCATAACTCGGGCAGGTGCATCATTCGCTCGGTGGACCCCTTACATTTCATTAAATTGTCGAAAGGGTCTCAGCGTGTTGGCTTCGGCTCCGCGTACGCCTCCCAAAGGTCCGGAACACAATTGTTCCATGATGGGAAGACCTACCTATTATAAAGATTTAAGACCAGGGACCGGAAAACCCCTCTTTAGGCTTAAGCCTATCGAGTTGGTTACCTAATCATATCTGTTACCCAATGATACTGTAACAGCAACATTCAGTAACCGAATACAAACGGTAAGCGAAATGTTGCTGTAACAGTAACCATAACCCGGTTAACTGCAAAACCCAATCCCGATAGGGTTTTTGTTTGGGGTTTTCTTTAGGTTACTGTTAACCTTATTATAACAAACGATTATACTCTTTACGTGTAAGTAAATTAGATTCAATATCTAATAACAGTAGAGGCTGGCATCGGCAAAGACAATTCCGTGTCAACAGTGAACGATAGAAATGTCGTAAAGGACATATAAAAACCTCGTACTTAGGACATTTGTATCTTGCACTGTTTTTTGGGTCCAACAGGTAGAATAACCCAGGTTTGTTTCATAGTTGTCACTTCAATCAATTTTGAACTATAAGCCGTTACACTAGAGTTGTATTAATAATAACAAGCGGTTTCTACGTCTTACACTTTCAAATTAAAGCGAAGACGGCAACGCGACGGCACGTGTTAATAATTTCTTATTTTTCTTCAAATACACAACAACCCGTTAGATTGAACTAGCTTATTTCATCAAATAAAATGTCATACCTTACAACTTCAATTCACGTTATAATAAATAAATATACTTCTATTAATTACGTGAATTTCTTAAGCTTTCGAAAATTAAAAGTGTAGTACTAAACAAAATTGCAATTAATGAAACTGCAACATCATTACGTTTGCTTGCATGTTGTGATTTAAAGTTATTCGTAGTGTTTATTTTGACGGATTTAACTTGTTCAACGAATTTAGTGAATATCTCTTACGAGTCTTACGACTAACGTCGGTTATTTTTTGTTAAGTTATTTAATCAAAACATTCAAAACCATTGTAGTAGGAACGAATAGGTCTAATACTGCACGTGCAATGATAATTAAACAACTTAGGTAGCCAAGTTTACAAGTCGGGCTCGCGTGTAATTTAGATCCGAGTATCCGTGGTACTCGTAGAAACAGATCTTAAATACACGCGGACCTAACCCATCCTTATCCGTTACCATAACGTTTTAGGGCATTTTCAAAAATAGGGTACCATTTTCATTTCTTTTTGAATATAGGAAGTTTTGGGTTTTTTGTAACCAGAATCACGATTACTATTGGAAACAAGAAAAATAGTGTCCCGTTTTTTTTGTCAGCTTTGTAACGCATTTTTTTCATACATTTCGTATGGGCCGTTACAAACCTGACAAAAAAATTTTTTTATGGAAAATTGAGGACCCATTTTCATTAAAAGGGTGCACTTTTTTCTGAAAATGCCCTTTAACGCATTTCAGTTAAGGTTCAGGTTCAGGTAAGGAACCTGTGTTGAGTTGTATGGCAGCGACTCAGTTTAGGCCCTAAACTGAATCACGTTAAGACGTCATGGTAAGGCCCCTTGGCGTGTAAAGTAACAGTGCATGATAATTAAAATAAAAAGTAGGGATACAAACAAAAAATTAGACATACTCGTAGTACATATTATGATCAATGTGAACAACAATCAAAATACAAAATATTCAGCAAAAACAATTCTACAACGATAGTAAAAAATAATATCGCACTTTTGTCTTAAATCTTCATAATAGGTAGGTCTTCCCATCACGGAACAATTGTGTTCCGGATCTTTGGGAGGCGTACGCGGAGCCGAAGCCAACACGCTGAGACCCTTTCGACAATTTAATGAAATGTAAGGGGTACACCGAGCGAATGATGCACCTGCCCGAGTTATGGGATGCAGAGGCAGCACCGCCAGGGTGTATAGACTATTGAGATTTAATGGAAACTAAAATATACTGGTCTATTAGGTGAAGGTGGTTGACTAAATACTGTATTATAGAGAATAAAATCAGACGTCTGCCTAACAAAATGGTAATAAATTTAATTTACGGCAAACGGTGACTCGCCCACATAAGATGGGCCCCCACAAAAAGCGACATCTAAGAGAGCTCGAGAGCAACACCAGTATGAGGGCTGGGGGTAGAGAGGTGTCACTAAACTTTGAACATATAGCCAACTCGCCACTTAAGTTTCCACATCTAGTAGTTAGGTAATTATTAGGATTAGCTTTTGGAGCCGACGTGCTCATATTAACAAAGGCTCGTTTATAAAACAAAAAAATGGCCTTGCACGTGCAGACTACGGACGGTATCGTTATAAAAATTATGGCAATTTAAAATGATAATATTGAAAGCAGCTCTAGAAATTCCTGCTTCAAAAACTTTACTTGCATTGTTTTTACTAATTACTCTCATGAGACAATGACATTTAAGTGCACAAAGATGAATACCGACCGAGTGCAGGCTTATTGTTATTGCCCTTATCGGTTCCACATAAACAATGAATCTCGGCAATGTCTAAGCCGCGATGCGTTATATTATCTTGGTCTGGTATTTTACATTAATATTCTTACAATTTACGTAATCCAGTCAAATTATTATTACACATATTTTGAGTTGATACTTTGTATCCCGATACCTATACCTACTAATTGGTGTCACGGTAAACACTTCCGCTTTTCTATGTTTTCTGTGTGTATGTACACGAATGCATAGAATGAGCAGAAATCTAGATCCTGGATGGCTTTATGGATCTAGGGTGCCATGAAACATTGCTATTAAAGTAATATAAATAGTTAAATACGGTATAAGAGGGCAAGCGTACTGTTGGCTAAAAAGCTATCTCAATGGACAGCGACAATGTGTAGAAGTTACAAAAATAGTTAAAAACCTTAACAAAACGTATAATTCGCCGTTCATCATTAACACATGCGGCGTGCCATCGGGTAGTATACTAGGGCCGTATTTGTTTTTACTTTACATCACCGATTTACCTGGCGCCACACAAAATGACACTATACTATTTGCAGATGACACAACCATAGTAATTAAAGAAAATACAGATGGTTCTCTATGAAATATTATTACATGTACCTACATTAACAAATGTAACAAATTGGTTAGAAAATAATAATCTCAAAGTTAACTTAACCAAAACACAACTGGTTTAATTTCAAACTTATAATAGCAAATCAATTAGATTATCGGCCGATTTTAATGGTGTAAGTACAACTTAATGAAACGGAAAGTGCAGTTTTTCTAGGAATTAAGAATGATAAGTTTTGTAATTGGAAAGCCCATATTAATACCCTTTGTACCCAGTAGATTATATTTTGTATCGTCTGCGAGCAACCGTCTCAGAGGCGGCAGCAACGGCAGCCTATAACGGTTATGTATCGTCGCAAATCTGTTACGGAATAATAATATGGGGCAACTCATCAGATGCTGATAAGGTTTTCTTAGCCCAAAGAAAGTGTTTACGAGTAAGATCTTTGTGTGGAGCATATTACCTAGATAGTTGCAAGCCATTATTTAAAAACCGGCCAAGTGCGAGTCGGGCTCGCGCACAAAGGGTTCCGTAGCAGCAAATATAATAAACTTATTATGTCAATTTATACACCTGGTGAATGGAGCCTAAACTTATAAGGTTCAGCCATCGTTTTCAGTGTAAGCACAATAACTTAACCAAAATTACAGTTAAATCAACCTATCTCAAAAACTATAAGAGATACTTTGATCAAACCAAAAATCGTTGAAAGAGTTAATTAGCATGCATCACCTCTATTTTTTTTAGAATTTTATACCCCGTAGTTATAAAAATAGAGGGGGGGGGACATACTTTTTACGACTTTGAGAGCTGATATCTCAAAAACCGTTCACTTTAAGAAAAATGTTTTTTAGAAAACTTTATATCATTTTAAAAGACCTTTCCATTGATACCCCACACGGGTATGTACATCGAAAAAAAAATTTTCATCCCTCAGTTACATGTATGGGGGGCCCCACCCCCAATTCTTTTTTTTACTATTTAGTGTCATAATTTTGTAGCGGTTCATACAACACATATTCCCATCAAATTTCATCACTGTAGTACTTATAGTTTCCGAGTAAATCGGCTGTGACAGACGGACAGACGGACAGACGGACAGACGGACAGACGGACATGACGAAACTATAAGGGTTCCGTTTTTGCCATTTTGGCTACGGAACCCTAAAAAGTATACTACCCTTGCCATCCTTATATGTATTTGTTATGTGTATATTCGTAAAACATAATATAGAATTGTTTAAAATGAAAGGAAGGGAAAAACGATATAAACACGATCTAAATACCGACACATCAGACATTAAAACTATTTCAAAAAATACGTGTGGCACTCGGGGACTGCCGCGGTAAAGCTATTGCATATCATTTTGTATCAACTTATGCAATTATAATTATTTATTTATTTTATTCATGCAGTATTTCTTTTTCTTTGATATTAATTCAAGTTACACTTTTTGAGCGTGGTGACCGATAAGAAAACAAATTTTTCTATTATTTAACAAATAAAAAGTTAATATTGTTTAAAATGTTTTTATTATTTTACAATACATGTGGGTTTTATTATCTTACAGTAGCTGTTGGTTATTCAGGAATATTTATCATTGAAACTTATGATAACTGAAATAAGAAACATAAGTTTGCGACTTAATATCCTCTAAATACCTAGAAAATACCGCGTCAATGGTGGTCCCATATTTTGTTGTAGACTCTTGTGGATCATTATTCATTTTCAAATTCAATGTTTTTGATAGAAAAGTTGTCAACATTATTTTACAATATATGTGGGTTTTATTATCTTACAGTAGCTGTTGGTTATTCAGGAATATTTATCATTGAAACTATAGGTTTATGATAACTGAAATAAGAAACATAAGTTTGCGACTAACATATTTGATTTTGGCGGGACTATAATAATAGTGTTTATTTTGACGTTTGACATCGCCGTATCTCTGGTAATAAGAGCTACTGTCCTCAATATTTTGTATAGAATATGACACTTAGCGACATTCGTTTGGAGATATATCCTTTCCTCGATAAAGAACTTTGTAACAAAGTGAATAAAGTCGGTTTCGGTCCGTCGGAGTGGGGAGCGTCAGGTTTTTTTTCGTTACGGAATTTCTGGATTCGGTCCCCGCGCTCAAGGCCCGCGATAGAAGCTATGCAATAGCTTAAAAAAAATTGTAACTCTATGGCCATCAAATTATATTATAATTATTCTTCCTGTACATATGAGAGTTCTTAAAGGAAATAAAATCAGTAGAAAACTCTTGTTCATTGTTAGATTTTGTATATAATTAGATATTGTTATTATAATTTTAGTATTATAAATTTACGAAAACGGGGCTTAATTGTGTATAAACTTTGAAAACAAACCTCCGACGTTTCAAGGGCGACATTGCCCCCGTGGTCCCGGAGAAAGACTGTAATTTTAGTAGTATTTCCGTGAATATACCTACTTAAAAAAGTTATACCCAGAGTATCTCGAGATGCGATATTGTAATGTAATAAAATAAATTATAGATGTTTAATTACTCATTTATTGTCGGTACATTTTCAAATTAATTTAAACACATTACAGAAGCGTCTTGTAAATGTCGTTGTCACACACGATACCGGTTTTCTGCCCTGTTTGGAACATGCCATTAGGCCACGTGTAATTAAGACACGACTCGTGTACACGGAGCCACGTGTCAGCGTGTACTCTTGTAATCGGGAGCCCTAATCTCAAACTCGTACGATTATACAAATTTTGCTCATTACTACTATAATACGAGATACGAAAAAATAATATAATAATAAGTATCCAATATCAAAGTATGTCATAATCATTTGGAGCACCGCTTGCTGCACTTGCTTAAAATTAACTCAAATACATACTTTTGTTTTGCCAATGGTAGCAAATAGCGGTCTCAAGTGAAAACACGTCAGACGTCAGCGTGCGTAGCCAAGATGCCAATCGCTCACGCTTAATAATGTATCGTAGCTACCTCTCTCTATCTCTCTTTCTTATTAGCGTGACAATGACAGTTGCATTTCATTAGCGAGTGAGCGTGAGCGGTTGGCATCTTGGCTACGCACCCAGGTAAGAAAAGAAAGTAATTGCCGGCAAAATCGTATTAAGATTGGTAATAAACCAGACTTTTATTGTCGCATTATCACTCTTGACCCATATGTGAGAAATTAAGGAAAGATAAAAACTATTCACCGTTTTATAATGTAAACATTTTAAAATCACGATTTCCACTTGAAACTTATCTGCTATGAATAGTATTGTAGTGTCTTTTGTTAAACCCAATCGCTAATTACCTGCAGAAAATGAAATGCAGTAATACAAAAACCTGAAATATAAATTACAAATTTACTGTCTTAAGAATAAGGGTCAAATTGGAATAGGACGCATTTCACATAAAACCTTTTAGAAATGAAATATGATCTGACCACCTGGATACAATTGTATAATTTATTTTGTAACTTAAAATATTAGCGGAACTCTCTTTCTAATAAAAGGGATTGAAAAGAGACTTCCGCTAATATTACAAGCTACAACTGATTATGCAATAGGCCTCCGGTAGCGTGTTTTGCAAGTCTTAGTTAGAGGGTGGTATTTATTATATTATTTTTGCTGTAGTTGAGTAGTGTATGAACTAAGCATGGATTAAAAATTCAAGAATCCAAATGCATTAAAAATCCAAAAAGTAGGCCAGTTGTCGATTGTAAGAAATATCGGGAATAGAATACAGTGTAGCTAACGTTGCCGGTACTTGGTAGCATAGCGACTGAAACTTGCACAATATCCTCAAATCGATAAGAAATCTGTTCCCACTTTTTTTAATATCTACCTACGTAAGTTGCAAAATTTAACACAAGCTACAATAATCAAATCAACTTTTAATTATGAAAAATAAACAGACACCTGGTTGACCACGCCTCGGTTCTTAATTTCAAAAGGTTATACGTTGAGTGCATGCTATAACAATTTGAACTTTATTGCCAAAGGAATACTGTTGTTATTAATAAAATATCTCTTGTTCTTTATGGTACTATTTCGTGCAGGTAATTAGCTATTGGTTTTACAAAGGATAACAATGTCGAGATTTTAAAAAGTTTTTACTTTACCGACAGCCGTCACAAGATGTACTCACAAAATAGCACTATTTGCTGAATTTTATCGCTTCGTAATCTGAGACTAATAGTTATGTTTTGTTTTTAAATAATATCAGAATAATTGCGCTAAGTTACCCATGTATGATGATTATTTACGACTACCTATATTTGACTGATTAACTACAAGAAAAATAAATAAACTTGAGCGTAGTAGAAACAAACGCTCACGCCGCTTTCATTTCTATGTATGATAATAAAAATGTTAGGCTAGCCTAAATATAGTAAGGAAATAAAGAAACGATGCCACACTAAGAGCAAAACAAACCTGGTTCCACAGCGAGCGACAACGTCCTAACTCCTAGCCATGGTCATTCAATATTAAGTCTAATTCCTGGGCGTATAAAGCTTACTTTCGTTTGAACTGTTCAAAACAGATTAAAACACTAACAGAATTCATTGCGGTTAGTTACTGGTTAGAGGTTAATTGGGGTTAACTGGACCGATAAGGTTTCCGAATGATTAAGGTTTCCGTATCATGAGTTAACCATATTGGAGGTGTTTTGAAAACAACCTTTAAAATAACCTTATGAAAAACCCGGGTTATGGTAACCGGTTCCGGTCCCTGTTTAAGACAAAAGTGTGATATTATTTTTTACTATCGTTGTAGAATTGTTTTTGCTGAATATTTTGTATTTTGATTGTTGTTCACATTGATCATAATATGTACTACGAGTATGTCTAATTTTTTGTTTGTATCCCTACTCTTTATTTTAATTATCATGCACTGTTACTTTACACGCCAAGGGGCCTTACCATGACGTCTTAACGTGATTCAGTTTAGGGCCTAAACTGAGTCGCTGCCATACAACTGAACACAGGTTCCTTACCTGAACCTGAACCTTAACTGAATTGCGTTAAAGGGCATTTTCAGAAAAAAGTGCAAAGTGCAAAATGGGTCCTCAATTTTCCATAAAAAAAATTTTTTGTCAGGTTTGTAACGGCCCATACGAAATGTATGAAAAAAATGCGTTACAAAGCTGACAAAAAAAAACGGGACACTATTTTTCTTGTTTCCAATAGTACTCGTGATTCTGGTTACAAAAAACCCAAAACTTCCTATATTAAAAAAAAAATGAAAATGGTACCCCAATTTTTGAAAATGCCCTAAAACGTTATGGTAACGGCCAAGGATGGGTAAGGTCCGCGTGTATTTAAGATCTGTTTTTACGAGTACCACGGATACTCGGATCTAAATTACACGCGAGCCCGACTTGTAAACTTGGCTACCTAAGTTGTTTAATTATCATTGCACGTGCAGTATTAGACGATTTATTCCTATTCGTTCCTACTACAATGGTTTTGAATGTTTTGATTAAATAACTTAACAAAATATCACCTACCGACGTTAGTCGTAAGACTCGTAAGAGATATTCACTAAATTCGTTGAACAAGTTAAATCCGTCAAAATAAACACTACGAATAACTTTAAATCACAACATGCAAGCAAACGTAGTGATGTTGCAGTTTCATTAATTGCAATTTTGTTTGGTACTACACTTTTAATTTTCGAAATCTTAAAAAATTCACGGAATTGATAGAAGTATATTTATTTATTATTACGTGAATTGAAGTTGTAAGGTATGACATTTTATTTAATGAAATAAGCTAGTTCAATCTAACGGGTTGTTGTGTATTTGAAGAAAAATAAGAAATTAAAAACACGTGCCGTTGCGTCTTCGCTTTAATTTGAAAGTGTAAGACGTAGAAACCGCTTGTTATTATTAATACGACTCTAGCGTAACGGCTTATGGTTCAAAATTGATTGAAGTGACAACTATGAAACAAACCTGGGTTATTCTACCTGTTGGACCCAAAAAACAGTGCAAGATACAAATGTCCTAAGTAAGAGGTTTTTATGTGTCCCTTACGACATTTCTATCGTTCGCTGTTGGCACGGAATTGTCTTTGCCGATGCCAGCCTCTACCGTTATTAGATATTGAATCTAATTTACTTATACGTAAAGAGTATACTCGTTTGTTATAATAAGGTTAACAGTAACCTAAAGAAAACCCCAAACAAAAACCCTATCGGGATTGGGTTTTGCAGTTAACCGGGTTAATGGTTACTGTTACAGCAACATTTCGCTTACCGTTTGTATTCGGTTAGTGAATGTTGCTGTTACAGTATCATTGTGTAACAGATATGATTAGGTAACCAACTCGATAGGCTTAAGCCTAAAGAGGGGTTTTCCGGTCCCTGTCCCCAACAGATCGCCACAAGCTGCCCTGCGGGCTTATTATTATTATAGTTTTCACTTTTCCAGTGCTGCGAGATGATTCAAGATGATTTCGATTGCAACCCATGATGGCAAGTGGATTTCTATTCATTGTTTTGTTTAGATTGTTGTTATAATACCATTCTCTAACACCAAAGCGTAGCCCGCTATTTGGCGCTTATAATTCTACGTATAACTCCCCAATCACTTACTTACACTAATCACAAACACTAAGCTCGTGTAAACCTAGCATTACGCACTAAGACATGAGATATAAGATAAATATTTATAGAAAAATACCCCTAAATGTCAAAATTAAGCTTCTAAACATACGGTTATACGGTTTACCTATATTATCCGGATCGTTGAGTTGGAAAGCGTAATATATCCTTAAATCGGCGGCTCTTTGTTAAGGAATTTTGTTCAGGACTTCCTTACATAACGTACACAATAACATTCCCAGTTATTTCTCTGTTCGCTCCTGCCATAGACTTACACTTAGAGACTCCACATTAAAAAGCGTTTACGAAGACTCGATGGCATACGCAAACGTACCATACGTTGCCTATGTCCCTAATGCACGCCTTAAACACGTGTTACACGTTGCAACATCCTTATATCTAACTTGCGTATTTTTTTCATGCAATTAATGTTCTCTTCCCATCCAGCCGCTAAAAACAATACGCAAATAAATATAACAAACCACCACCAAAACTCGACACGTGTTCTGCCTCTCTACGACGCATCCTCAGGAGATGCAGGGGATGTTGTCGTACTGGGAACCGACAAATGAGTTTCACTTGTTTAGTCGAGTGTCGAACACGTGTCGAGTTTTGTATTATTAGTGGGGGTTTGTTATATTTATTAACGTATTAATTTTATGCGGCGGGAGTAAAAAATACGCAAGTAGGTATAACGGGTTAGGACTAATTGACTAGCACGTTTGGTGGAATATCAGTTTGTCAGGTCATTTGCTCGGAATAGATAACGTGGGTTGACTCTAAGGCGAAACTATGCTACAGTGGGACTAGGATTTGTTATGCGGATACAAAACGTATGAAAGATCCGTTGTATCCGGATCGCAAACCATAAATGGTACAGAAAAAGGTATACATTAAAGGCGTAGTGTCTTCCCTGTCAAATTAATATATGTAAGAAAACGGGACGACACCACCTGCCACTTTTTAATTTTTACCTTTTTCTGTCGTACTGTAATGCGATACGATGTACAATGGTTATATTGCCTGTCGTAACTACATACGAGTACTAGGGCATGCAAACACGCGATTTTTCGTATAGACAATACCGGATCCATTATCAATCCCGGGATTGTCATACTGAGAGAGGTATGGGCACAGCGGATGCATATCGTTTAGTGTGGTAGGGCACAGCGCAACGAATGTCGTCTCGCTCAAATCTGGAGCAGAGCCCATCTGGGGAAGTACCTCCACCTTACAGAAAAACGCAGTTTAATAACACTAGACCCTACTCATAGTGTTGTGTTTCTGTCGGTGAGTAAGGTCGCCAGAGCAGCTCCAAGAGGATTCACTGTGTTGACAGCTGGGGACCCACGGAGCAAAGCTTGCCCCTTTAGCTGTCAACACAGCGAATCCTACTTTGACACCACTGGAGTTGTAGGCGTCCATAGGCTACGGTGACCGCTTATCATAAGGCGGGCCGTATGCTTGTTTGTCACCATCATTAAAAAAAACCGTGATTGCATGCCCTAGTAGGTATGGTATATGTACGCCGTAATAGAAATAGAGGTCGACACAACTCGCACGCCGTCATGTGCAGTTTGGGAAACCAAGGTAAATAATCTGTGGTACAAACAAAAACGACCACCAGACAAGAGTAATTTATTCAGCCGGTACATTAATTACTTGTTCGCAGTTGATTACTTCTCGACAACTCCGCGAAGTTCACAATACGGGATTTAGTTTCTTCCATTAATTAAGATTTTCGAGGAAACAGAATTATTGTTCTTTGTGTTTTTGGGGTTAGCGAAGCGTTGTACACCGAAACGTGTACGAGAGGTACCCTAAAAAAAGATTTACGCCTTTTTATCAGTTTGCTCCCCTTGGGTCCCCAGCTGTAAACACAGTGAATCCTCTTGGAGCTCTGGCGACCTTACTCACCAACAGAAACACAGCACTATGAGTAGGGTCTAGTGTTATTAAACTGCGGTTTTCTGTAAGGTGGAGGTACTTCCCCAGGTGGGCTCTGATCCAGATTTGAGCGAGACGACATTCGTTGTCCGTATATTTCGTTGGCTAATCCCTAGTGGGCTTACTTCTCTCTCTCTTACTTAATTGACGTCAGCCCATCAAAAAACATTTGTGCAAGTCTTCTGGCAGAGCGAAAATTTTATTAAAAGGCTACTCCTATTGTCTGACTTTTTCAAAATGACTGAAGTTGAGAACTGGAGCCTTACCATGACCTCTTAACGCGGTTCAGTTTAGGTTCAGTTTAGGCTTTCAACTCGTTCCTAACCGGTAAGAACAAGCAAGATGCATATACTTTCGAATCGCGAAGTCGATAGCGATTACGATAACGAGAGCAACTCATGATACCGATAAAGGTACCGCTGGAAATAGTGTGGAGACGGATCTGTACCAACTTCAAGCAGAGAACAGCCAGGAAGTTGTACCGTATCAGGATGGCTGGCGTGCTCTCGTTTCGATGGCCAAGATTCGTTTCTATCGCTGTGCCAGAAGTATATTGATTTCAATCGTGAAGAGAAGATGGTTTCAATTTATTACCTACTTGGGGACCATTGATTCAGAAGTTCAAACCGCGAGATATAACTTCGCATCGTTGCGCGGATGTTGTGAGTGTTGTGTGTCGTGCCGATAACATTTAGTAAAAGGGTAGACCTAACTTTTTCTACCTACTACGCGTAAGTGACTCTCCGCCAGGTACGTGAATATTTCTAGCAAGATCGCCGTTGACAGTTCGCTGATGCATCAGTCAAGCCGAGACCATGACACATCAAACTGTGTCGAAACCTCGGTATATTAAGGTAAATTATAACTATGTTCATAATAATGTAGACTGAAAAAGTTAAAAATATTCAACTTACCCTCAATAGATAAACTACATTAAACCCTCCCCTCCCAAAACCCCTTACTGCCGACGTAAAATATTTAAGTTCCAAACTTTAACTAGTTACCAACTATCACCCTTAATATATGGGCAATAGAGTTCACTGTGAATTGCAAGGTTACTATAAGCGTTATTTTCACGGCCTTAAACGATCACTTATCAATAACCCCTTTGGCAGTTTGCCAGTAGCATCATGATCAAGGATACTACAGACTATGGGTACTGCGGGTAAGAGTACAATGTGAGGTGTGAACTCTTTCTAAAAAGGGATTCTTTAGAGTCAAGCGAACGATGTCGCCATTTTATGCCGTCGCATTAGAGTTGTCGTCTCATTCTGCGCGGGGATTCTCTAGAATCAAGCGTATAAGAGGTTCTACAGAAAGCGACACAGCACAGATGATTCAGATGAATAAAGTCTTCGTCAAGCGTTCCAAGGAGACGCAAGATCCAAGGGCTATTCTTGGTTCTGACTAAAGTAGGTCGCGGTCCCTTCAGCTACTTATTAAATTAACACAGGCACTAAACATTTATGGAACCACAACGGCTACAACTACAACCCAAAGAATCCGTTCGTCCGTTCTGGCGTCCGTCCCAAGGCACGGCCTGGCCAGCGGCGCGCCATGTCTATCACGCGCCGTGTATCTGAGCGCCTACCACGAACCGCGAACGAAAGTATACCTCCCTTTCGCACTTCGGATTTCTCACTCAAGTGCGACAGAGAGGTGAAACTTCGTTCGTGGTTCGTGGTAGGCCTTCTGGTTCGCAGGCCAAACCCCAGTATGCTAACCATGAGTTGTACGCAACCATATTCGATAGTATTTCCGCCTCGCTCCTATCACTAATCTAGCAGGAGCGAGACGGTCATACTTTTTAAATGCCGTAGTTGCACGCCGCTTGCAGGCGGCCGGGCGCGGCGAGCTCCGGCAGCCTGCGATGTTACTTTATGCTCTAGAGCATGAAGCGTATTTCATGTCGCCTAGCCACGATTTAAAGGCGAACTTTTCGAGCAAGAGAAGTGAATATATTTTATTTCCTTTATAGCCAATTCCAGGCATCTACGCTAAACAATTTCGCTTGCCGACTGCGCCGAGCAGAAAAATAGTGTACACACCTTGGCCAGTCAATAAGAAAACCTCTGATCACATGTTTGTCGACCTCAGCTTCGCTTCAGCTGCCAATTACACAAGATCTGGGACAATTCTTACTTGAAGGCCTCGGCACGTAATCTACTATTACAGGATTATGTGTTTTGATCAAAGTTTTATTCAAATATTAAACTCTGCGTGTAGTAAAACCGTACGAGTATTTAAGCACTGTTTACACGAATGTAATGTTATGTTATGTCATGTTTAATGGCTACACATGTTAAGAATGGCCACGGTTAATTTAATTACGGCTTAATTAAGGATTGTGTACGATAGGCGGCACGCGAGCGTTTATTAAAATAATGCGGTATAAAAATTAGGTTGTATTTTTTACAAAATATTTTACTGTTTAGGTAGTGCTTTTTATACGTCAGGTAAGTATAAAAAGCTCATTTTTACGCGTACATCAACCCCGCTATACGAGAATATAAGGACGATATCTTGAATATGAACAGTTATGTTAAAGAGATCTGGTGTGTGGATACGTCTTGGTTTACAATGTTATAAAAGAAAATAATTCATGTAATCATATATAAATTTCGATTTCAATGTTATCAATGCCAGTTGACGTCTTAGCGTGTTTCTGTTTGGTCACGTTTTCAATATTTGACAAGTATTTTTGTCATATTAGTGTGTTTCGAGGGACCAAAACTGACACGTCACCATTTGTCAAGCGTAGAAGACGTAGGTGGATATCGCCTTCTGTCAAATTAGTACTTTGTTCGAATAAGGCTCCTGTTAACGCGTTGAGCGGGAATTTAGAATTTTGAGGAAAAAGACAGAGATGGCGGCAAAACAATTAAGAACTCGCAGGGAACTTACCTAATTAAGATGAGCGTTTTATATATAATTCCTTCGATTCAATATATATAGTCGAATGACGGTTCATATTTCGGTTGCATTTCATAATGCTTTAGGATATTATATTTAAGCGGCTTTAAATTAGATATTTTGCTAACTACAACTGCTAGATCGTCCCGTCTAGTTCTTGTGTGTCATCCCTAATGCAGTGTCTTTAGTCTGTGGTTCCAAAGTAACTCGAAAGATCCTTTTTATATATTTGAAAAGTGTACGCTCGCATGTGTGCATGGCTGCATCCACCATGACTGCAGATACGAATGTTGAATAAGGCGCATTATTAGCTGTTTCACGAGTCAGTTCTACCTAAAGGTTAATCTTTACCCTACTTTACCCGCCTTCCATTCATAAACCCTCCATTATTCTACTCTATGATGCATTGCGCTTTTACCGCACTGCAGTTTACACTTACAAACTTACTTTCAACTTTAAATTTACAGCGGTAAGGTGCAGAATCGTTTGTAGAAGTCGTTTTGTAGTAATTTGGGACGAAAATAGGTAACGTGACGTAGGTTATTACAAGTTTGATAAAGCAAGCTGGAGCGAGTTTTACAAGTTTGTAATTTATGTTTATGGACCTAGAGTTTTATTTTGCATAAAGTAGGTACGTAATATCCTTTTTTATGGCACATGGCACTTTTGCTCGAGTGACTTTTTGGCTGTCCAGTACTCACATTAGCGCAGGGCGGACTGCCGATTTGTAGACTTTGCCTTTAGTTTTATGGGTTTTTTTTAATAGTAAGCGGTTAACGTAGCCTAGGGACGCCTGCAACTCCAGGGGCGATACATGCGCATTGCCGACCCTTAAAAAAAAGGAGTATTCGCTGTGTAGACAGCTAAAGGGGCAATCTTTGCTCCGTGGGTCACCAGCTGTCAACACAGTGAATCCTCTTGGAGCTCTGGCGACCTTACGCACCAACAGAAACACAACACTATGAGTAGGGTCTAGTGTTATTAAACTGCGGTTTTCTGTAAGGTGGAGGTACTTCCCCAGATGGGCTCTGATTTGAGCGAGACAACATTCGTTGTGCTGTGCCCTACCACACTGAACGATATGCATCCGCTGTGCCCATACCTCTCTTAAAATATAAAGTATGCGTTGATCACAAAGTACTCCCGTCAACGATCTCTATTTTTGCCAGGCTTAATCTGTGATTTAAGTCTATATTGGCATTTGTTGACAATATGGAGCCCAAGTATTTAAGATTATCATACAGTTTCCTGCGTTAGGAAATTGACGGCGGTAGTTGTTATCCTTCGGGAGCAAGATGTAGTTCTAGCTAAGAATGACTCACACTATATCGAGCCGGGACGTGGCCGGACCGGGTCGTGTCAGTTTCTATAGAAAACGTCACGTGACCTACGTGAGCTACCGTGATTATTTCTATAGGAATTGACACTACTTCGTCCCTTCCCGTTCTAAAGTCGGTCACCCTTTATGGATAGATCTGTCGGATGAGTCCTGCGGACTCTTTGTTAATTAGACATGGATGTGTCAGCTGTAGGTTCTTTCCCATAAATGTAAACATTTATCCGCTGCACACATCCCAAACATCAAAGAAATCCGAGCGTATATCCCAGGCAACTAAGACTATTGTTTTCCGTTAGTACTTCCCTGTGTGGGTTGCCTGAAATTTGAAACAGATGTTATTTATTTAGGTAGCTATTTTCCGTACTCAATGCTCAAATCCTTTTCTTGCTACGTCATAATGAGTTAATTTTCCTTAATAAATTGTTACTTAGTAAAGTGGTCTAATTTTAGCTTCGTCAGAAGTTGATTGTAACGGTAAATAAGTAAGTAAATGCTATTATTCTGTATACACTTGGAAGTTTCTACAAGTCTACTGGTCTGGTAATAATGTTTAACGTGAAGGACACGTTTTGGATTTTGCACAAAAAGACGAGGTTTTGGCCAATGGCTATACTAAATCGGTGACCCGTTGAAGACAATACTTATAAAGCCAATAAAGAATTAAAATACCATGGCAAAATATAATACTAGTCTAGTTTTCCAGTAAGCTCAATAGACGCGTTTGAATTGATAGTACGCAATGAAAGACAGTTAAATACTTAAAATACGTAAGAAGAAAATTTCCATAAGTTGGCAAGAAAGCGCTTTTTGGCTTGAATTGACAGATTTTCCCGTCCCGCCGTATCCCGTCCCGTTCTAGTGTAAGTCATCCTTTACTCGATTTACAGATTGCAACAGTACCGAAATATCGGGTGATGTAACGCTAACGTTCAGTCGCGAACGAAACGCAACTGTAATTGTCGCACTAATAAGGAAGAGAGATAACTACGATACGCTATGTAGCGTGCGCGATTGGCAACTTGGCTACCCACCCTGGTGACCAAAGAGCTGGTGACTTCCTCGCACAACGTATCAGCATTGCGACACAACAAGGAAATGCCGCCAGCATCCTAGGTAAAATGCCGCAAGTTTTACTTTCAGTTTTAAGGTAGGTAGCTTGTGACTTACTGTGTGTTTTGTTAGTTATTTATTAGTGAATAAAGTATTGTGTATACATAGGTAGTTGATAAGGCATAGCGAAATGTCATCTAAAGGCCCGTTATTTTCATGCCGGTTTCGACATAATGACGTATATAAACACACAGGATGTTTTAATACGAAATGAGTTAACGACAGATAAAGTCTATCAATGTTCGATTCTAACCTCGAACGTAATAGTTTTGACACTAGCATTATTCTTTCACACGTAAAACCTAAAATATGATGTATGAAACTTGACGTCATTTGTCTGACATCGTCAAAATTACGGGCCCTGCTGTCTATCTTATGAATCTCATCTGGAAACTCTAGTTTGTTTATCTTCAGGCCTTGAACGTCAACTAAATAGTTCCTAACAACCCGCATATCAACTAAAGTTGTTCCATGAAATTGAGCAAATCGAGTGTTTCAAGATGGAAACTACCGACATTTCCATCTCGCACAAACACGTGACATGGGTCTAATCGAAAACTTGGCAACGCTTGTTACGTATATAAAGGGCGTTGACCCGTGATGTGGACGAGAAGGACGAATGAAGGCCATACTTGGGCTGGAATAGAAATTTCCTTTCGGTTCCCTAGAAACACAGATATCTTGTAAGTACCTAGTAACAGTAGTAACATGTTTGATTTCTTCAAGGCTCGCTACATTCAATATACAGCTATTATATGTACCATCAAATGTGTACCTAAGTAGGTGTAGGTTAGGGTTGCCATAAATGTGAGGACTCAGACCGGGACATTTAGTAAAAAACCGGCCAAGTTCGAGTCGGACTCGCGCACCGAGGGTTCCATGCAAACTTTTAGTTGCAACTGCAACTCGAAGTAGAAATTTGACGTCAGTCGGGTATCACTCGTTTTCTCGGCATAGTTAGTATGCGAGTTTGTTTTTGTCATTTTTTTTATCACGTACTTAAATCGTTTTTTAGACACCATGAATTCATATAAAAAAAAAGAAAAAAAAAAGTTAAAATTCAAAAGTTCGTAAGAGATTTTTTTTATTTAAAAAATATGAATGAAGATAGGGATAATATTATATTTTACTGTTACATTTATCATAATGTTAACGTTGTGTAAAAAAAACATATTGTTTTCCTTCATAAACTTCGTAGATATGGGGGATGGTATTTATTTTTACATTACCGTTAGTAAATAAAATGACTGTAAATTATTTTTTTTAATTTGCAAATCAAACCGTTTCAAATGATACCCCACATGAAATGATATATGATGCCCCTAAATTTTTAATTTGTGTTCCCTCTTTTATCGGGCATTTGACATTGAAAATACGTTAAAATATATAATAAACCCTCTGACAATGTGTCTGATTTAACCTTGTTTATAACTATTCAAATTCAAATCGGCAGCTTTAGTAGTTCTCGAGACTAAGTCACACCATAAGGGTTCCTTAATCGGTTGGTTTGTAAATTTTTATTTAAATTAACAGTGTCAACGCCCGGCCACCAAACACGCTGAATGAAAATTAAACAAGGAATGAAAAATGTTGCAGAATACCTACAATCTTAGTCAAAATAACGAATCACAAAAAAGGAGCGAACAAATATTTTGTGTCAAAATGATGCCAACGACAGGGATACGATCCTACAATTAAATAAATAAATCGATGTCTTATTCTTTTACTCAGCTGTTCAAAGTTCTGCTCGCACGCGACAAGGAACTGTTCTATCTATATTTGAACGAAATTTTTTACAGAAATTCGGTGATAGTATCTTTTACTACGAGTAATGAAAAGTAATTCAAGACAGGCTAACATACTAATGGTGATGCTAAGAATATAACTTATGTCCGCTATTTCCCGCGACTTTGGAAGTTGTGTTTTTTAACAAATAGTGAAAAAGCTCGAAGAACTGAAAGGAGATTTTGTTTTGACACTGTTAATGTAAATTCGTAAAAACTGAACGGACATGGGTCAGCGCTTAAGTCATTCTATCCACGTACGATTAGCCAATCCCCTACTAAATGAAGTAAATAACTATTATGATTTTTAAACCGGGACAATTTGCTTATCGGCCGGGACGCCGGGACATCATGCTCCAAACCGGGACATGTCCCGGCGTACCGGGACGTATGGCAACCCTAGTGTAGGTAGGTGTACGTGCCACATATAAATATCATCTCTATTATCAAGGTTTGAAATTCAATTTGTCCCAACTCACCCCATTTTACGGTAAGTACACATACTTTTGTTCAATAAATCGCAAAACTGAAACTGTGTCTTCATTTAAGGCAATACGAACATCCGATTTAAAGCTAACATAGTCATTTGCATTAATATTTAACATGACCATGGCGCTTGTAACAGTGTCGAAATATCAGGTGCTCATTAATAAAACAAACATACATGGTAATTATCCCGTTTTAAATATTAGTTATAATTCATTAATTTGCTCATTAGTAAGTTACGTATACCACGGCGCGGTAAATCCCATCCAAAATTAACTTGAAACTCGGTCCCGCGGGGAATCCCGAGCAAATGTCATTTTGGTAACACTTGAAATTCTGACCCGCTGTAACAGGATTACCACGCACACATTCAGCAGCCGGAGTAGGTACTCATGTCCCATCAAATTACAAGCTTAATTTAACTCGCCATGTTAGCTATTTGTTGGTCAAATATTGGAAGCTAAATTGCATAAAATAAACTAACTGCGCTGGCTGGGCGACCAAAAACGCAATGGCGTAGCGTAGGTTGGTACCCGGGGCGATTTTCTATTTAGGCACCCCCGCCCCACCGGCGCGCCAGATTAAAAAGTTGGAGTTCGTTCAGTCGTTTCCTCGTTGCTGAGGGTTGTGACTACCATTCACGATTTTTGTTTGTATCCCACTCCACGTTCCCGCAGCCATTCCTGTTATGTGCCATTTGAAGGCAAGCCTGGGGCGTGGAAACCTGTTGAGGCCTTAATTAAGTCTCTCCTACCACCATTTTCAGCTTTTCCAGACCATCTTCGGACAGATATCCGAAGAAGCGAAGTACGCGAGTGTAATGGTGGAGAGCCTGGTCCGTATTCCCAGCTGGTTCAGAATTGATTCGCTAGTTGGGATGTCCACTTGATGAAAACATTTTCTACCAGCACCACATTTCGAATCAATCCTTTCCCTTGTTCTTGTCTTCAGGGTCCACGTTTAGGGGGCATAAAGAAAGATAGAGAAGTTTAGAGTCCGCGTCAAGTTTACTTTGGTTTTCAGGCGTATTCCGCGGTTCTTCCATATCTTCTCCAATCTCTTTCCTGCCGCTTTTGTCCTCTGACCTCTAGGCTACTTCTTTCTCGCAGGCGCTGTTGGAGCATACCAGGAAGCATAGGTATATGAAATGTGATGGGAAACCATACTCATTTTTTTTTTCTTATTTATTTATAATAGGATTACATATGTCGTCCATATCTATTTTAGTCTTCAGAGTACCTACAATATCTTGCACTTTACAGATCCTAGACATTTTTATTAAGGTAACACCGCAGCGTGGGCCCATTTTATTAACATCTCATTTCGGGTGAACGGGGATAATCCAGACTGCCTACGAAAAATGAAATCGTATTTGCATCACTTTCGCTCGAATAAGTAAGTGCGATAGAGAAAGAGATAACTTTCGAACTTCGACGCGGTAGATCTACTAATACAGACCACAGCTAAGGCTATTTTTAGATATCTCCCCTTCCTTGGGCCTAATTCCCGTGGCTAGATGTACCTACATATATAAATATTGAATATTATAGCAATTTAATACCTTCCGTAGCTTCCCGTTATCTCTGATATTGAAAAATAAAGGATGACACACTAGCACGGGATGGGACGGGACGGGGTGGGACGGGAAAATCTGTCAATTTCTATAGAAATAATCACGTGATAGCTTGTAGCTCTCGGATGTCACGTGACGCTTTCTGTAGAAATTGTCTAGTGTGAGTCATCCTTAAATGAAAAAATATTTTTTCATTTAAGGATGACTCACACTAGAACGGGACGGGACGTGGCGGGACGGGAAAATCTGTCAATTTCTACAGAAAGCGTCACGTGACATCCGAGAGCTACAAGCTATCACGTGATTCTTTCTATAGAAATTGACAGATTTTCCCGTCCCGCCCCGTCCCGTCCCGTGTGAGTCATCCTTAAGGCGCTATGTCCGCCATTTGTATTATTCATTGTGCAATAAAGTTTAAATAAATAAATAATAGGTAGCATTTGAAGAAAATATGATGCACCGATGCGATCGGTCATAACATTTTATCTTTCAGCGTACAATAGAGAACTTACGACGATATGACAAAGTCTACATTCCAAGAGAACTTGATTGTCACTTGTCTCTGTCATTAATGCATCATCATGCGTCTGTCATAAATGCACCCGTGCACGCTCACTTATGTTCTAAATATGATCTCGAGAAATATCAGAAAATAATGGACACTAAACGGGCACGTGCCGGATTGGTTCCTTGTCCTATAATAGGACAAGGAACCAATCCGGCACGTGCCCGTTTAGTGTCCATTATTTTCTGATATTTCTCGAGATCATATTTAGAACATAAGTGAGCGTGCACGGGTGCATTTATGACAGACGCATGATGATGCATTAATGACAGAGACAAGTGACAATCAAGTTCTCTTGGAATGTAGACTTTGTCATATCGTCGTAAGTTCTTAATTTGAAATGAATTTGGTTGTCACTTAGGATTTTTTTAAGTTCAATACTGTTAAATAATGCGGGTTAAATGAAAGGAATAGGCTGGCAAAGTGTAAATATTCGACGTAGACTGTACTACGTTTAATTACGTTATAAAGCGTAAGGTCACGGAGGCCCTCGGGCCGTTTATAATTTACAATATTAATCACGGCTCCCAAACATCCTGGAATAGGCTTTTTTATTTTTTATAGATGACACGCTGCCATCTCCTCAAGGGAATACATATACAGGGTTCTTCAAATATTAGGCTTTAGAGGGCGTTAGTTTTCAAATGGTAAGGGATGACTCACACTAGAACGGGACGGGACGGGACGATCTGTCAGTTTCTGTAGAAAACGTCACGTGACATCCGAGGGCTCCGAGCTATCACGTGATTCTTTCTATACGAATTGATAGATCGTCCCGGTCCGTCCCGTCCCAGCCTAGTTTGAGTCATCTTTAAGCGGTGATGGCCCAGCGGTAAGGCGCGCGACTTTTAATCCGAATGTCGCGTGTTCAAATCCTGCCGGCTCTTACCACTGGGTCACCAACACTGCTTTTCACTTATTCTTTTATTACTAAATAGATACACTAAAACTGTATTCTATACACGACATTCGTTACAGATATAAATATGCATACCTAGACTCACGATATATCTTGACTATGAATATTTATCCAGATACTTCTAATAAACAAAATTAAACATGTAAAAACCCTGATAAATTACAGCGCCCGGAACGATATTAACTTTTAATTAAAAAGTCTACTTTGTCCACAAATATGTCTTTTCCTTACGCGGCCAACGACTAGTCCTACGACGTCCTAGTGGGTACTAGGACACCTGAAGCTTTACCATGACGTCTTATCGCGAATCAGTTTAGGTTCAGTTTAGGCTCCATGCTCCATATTAACACCATGACCCTACGTTTCGAGCCATTTACAGCACTCGTTTTCACAGGGTTAAGATGATGACTGAGAGAATGCGAATTCTCCCCGTCAATCAAAAAAGTTACTTGTGCAAAGTACCTACTTACATACAAAAATATAAAAATAATTAAAAACAGAAACAAAGGTTGGTCTACAATGTCCAGAGGGGCTTATAAAGCTACATTGCCAGCGGGCCTAAGATGGTTATCCACGAATGTCATAAGATAATGCTATAAGTTGATAAACTGACAAGTTGCACGGATAGCGCGACGGTGACAACTGCCAAATGCAAAGACATTTGACAGAACTGTTTAAAATTATCAGAACTGTCAGAACGTGCCGACAAACTATCGTCTTATCCAGCAATTATCAGGATATCAGCTTGGCATCTTAGCCCCGCTGAAGGGCATTCTATAATTAAAATAAAAAACTGTAAAAAACAACTTACAAACGCTTTATCCGTTCTAAAGTGTTTAATTTTAATGAATAACAATCGCGGTAACAGAAGACAATATTATCTAATTTCAATTTGTGTAGGTATTGGAGACAAGTAGAGAAGAAGCAAGCAGAATAGTTTGATTAGTTTCAACAATAACTCGTCCTATTTCTTGTTTGGGGTAACAACATATTTTAGGCTTAAATTTTATTGATTCGTATATACGTGTCAGAGCGTTTTAGATTCTGTCCAATCTGATATCGGATCGGATATTGTAATAATCCTCTCTCAAGGATCGTCCTTTGAGCTATATAAAAAAAGATGGCCTTAATTGCTTTAAACAAATGTTCTGTTTTCATCTGAACAAAGTAATTAATTTAGTTAAGCAGGAAAATTCAAAGTTGCACTGCGTGGGATAATGATAATAATGAAAATAAATGTTTTGCGACAATCATATAAAAAATAAGCTAGTTTTACAGAATGCTCAGTAGGCTTCTACTTTAGGTTAAAGATGATGTGACGATATATGGAAGTTAGGTAGTTTTTTTAAGGTAGTATTTTTACGGTAGTTTACGACGCACTTTCGCTACATAGAGGAAAACCTATGTTATCGTCTACGGCGTAGCGCTACGAGGACTCGTCAGCGGTGGTTAATTATTACATTTGTATGTAAAAGAAAATTGTTTCTTTTTTATTCAGCTCACCAAGTACCTCATAAAAATGATGAAATACACCTACATATTTTATAGAAGAGATTTATGAAAAAAGAAAAAAAATCTTTAATATAGTATGACAAACCAATGCTGCAGTAGAACATTTTTTTAATTTATACGCCATTTTATTTTTTCATACCGAAAATAGGGACGCACATAATTTAAAAACGAAATCTACTGCCATGGCTTGTCAGACTATAAATGTAGATAGATAGATAGATAGATAAAAATCTTTATTCATCCACAAACAATAACATCATCACAAAAAGTATACAATTATAATGTAAGCATAAACAGTTTGACATTCACAAATTATAACAAGAAAACATGCTTGTAGACAATGTGTTGTGGTACGAACCAGGTGCTGACTCAGCATAATGCTGCGAAAAACGCAGCGCTGATCTTCCGTCAGAAACCATTACTTAAACCTAATACTTAAACCTAATACAGGACCGAACAATCAGTGCAGCACTGTCAGTCTTGTCAGTGTCTTTAAATCTGTATTTTAATTGTGTAAATATGATATAATTTGCGTATATAATGTGTACAACAGGTAGATACTATTCAATAGTGTATGATTGTGATGTGTATAAGTATAGGATAATTTTAAAAACTGGTTATATGTGTATAATGTAATGTGTGTAATGTAATGTATATTTAACTTATTAATATTTATAAAGTTATCTACACCTAAAGTTGTTCGAAGTTTAATTAATATCTTAATTTAAGGAATGTTTTTTTTATGTTAATGTTTCTTTTGTGTATTTTTTCGTGTTTTTTTATGTATTTAATTCTTAATTACACAGGTTTACCTACTTATTTAATTTTCATTCGTATTTCTGTTGCCTAAATAAAAATATCCCTCTGATTGTTTCATCCTGAAGTGTTTCTAAGTTAAACAAGCCTACTCAAAGATTAACTTTCCAATAAAAAAACAAAGTACCTTCCAAATCCCTATTATCAACATTGAGTAACCCAAAACTTTAAACTTTATAAAAACAGATGAACTAAAATCAAGATCGTAGGCGTAAAATACCGAATTCGATTATTTGAGGTGGCGTTACTGGGAGCGTAGCCAAGATGCCAAACGCTCACGCTACGTATCGTATCGTAGTTATCTCTCTCTATCACTTTGTCATTGACACACTTGTAAGGAAGTTAGCGATTACAGCAGTTAGCTTGTTAGCGATTGCCATCTTGGTTACGCACGCTGATTACTAAAAAGGGTCACTATTCTGGTATCGAGGGTTTCAATTTAGAGATCAATGTGACTTCCGTAGGTATTTCATCTCAATGATAAAATGATAAATATCTTTATTTTTCAATTTACGCACATTACAATGCACTTATGAACGTCAAAAAAAAAGCTACTACCGGTTCTATCCCTACACCACAGCCCGAGAAGATTATTACCGGCAAGAAACTCGGCGGGACTTATTTTTTCAAAACAAATTACAAAAGTAGGTAGTAAAAATATTTACAATATATGTCGTTCTGCAAGAAACCATATCAAAAGAAAATAGTGAAACAGAAAGACAGAAAAAAAGAATAAACAAAATAAAACAAAATTTAACGGTTTTACACCATATACACATACTTACACATTTGATATAATTTCTTTCGTGAACTCTGTCCTTCACTCTGTAAGCAGTAGTACATTAAATTAATTTTTTTGTAATGCTTTGAATATAAGCATCAATAGACTCAGGATAAGTCTGCTGCTCATCGACTGATTCGGCGAAGCTGCTTACCGGGGCCTTACCATGGCGTCTTAAGGATGAATCACACTAGCACGGGACGGGACGGGACGGGACGGGAAAATCTGTCAATTTCTATAGACAGGATCACGTGATAACTCGGAGCCCTCGAATGTCACGTGACGCTTTCTATAGACAGATTTTTCCCGTCCCGCCCCGTCCCGTCCCTTCCTTTAACGTGATTCAGTTGACGACCTAAACTGAGTCCCTTCCATACAACTCAGGCTAAACTAAATCGCGTTAAGGATGACTCAACTAGGACAGGACGGGATGGAGCGGGACGGGACAATCTGTCAATTTTAATAGAAAGAATCACGTGATAGCTCGGAGCCCTCGGAAGTCACGTGACGTTTTCTATAGAAACTGAGAAATCGTCCCGTCCACCCCGTCCCATTCGAGTGTCATCCCGTCATGTAAGACCCCTGTGTTTTTATTCAACGCAATCGAGCATTAGACGGAATGGAAATATCGGAATTAGCTATATTTACCTTATTTGGTATCATTTTATAGACAGTCTGTTTGCTTCCATAAATAAAACTATGTTTTGATGTCGATTGATGTCGACTCCCTTATTTCGTACATGTATATGACATAACGGATAATAATCTTTGATTCGACTATATAACTCAATTTGAAGAAAAATCATATACCTACCGTAATTACCTCACAATAACGTTTAGTCCTTAATAAATGTATTCACATAAAATTTATGAATATGTATATTAAAACCCTGATAGAAATAAAATATTAAAACAGTGGACGGGCTGAAGCGATCTGTAAATTTCTATAGAAATAATCACGTGACGTTTTCTATAGAAACTGACTGATCGTCCCGTCCCGCCCCGTCCCGTTCTAGTGTGACTCATCCTTTATACGAAATAGAATGGTATAAGCATACTTGTGCCCTAAGTATCTTTGGATTAGATGTACTTACCAAAAAGTTGCGACACCTCTGGTGTTGCGGGTGTCCATGGACGACGTTAATCGCTTACCATCAGGTGATTCGTTTGCTCGTTTGCCCCCTATAGCATAAAAAAAAAAAAAAAAAAGTAATAATTTTACTTAAAAACAAACTTAAAAATAACGATTTCAACTCTCAATTTTCTACACACTATAAAATATTACACCAACGTTTCCACTGTCACTTTTCGCTCTATAGTATAATTTTGTATGTAATGTGTGAGAAATATGTCTGTGAGCACATTTCCCCCGGCAAAATAATCAGGAATATGTGTACAGTAAGATATGGCTTTGAGGTCTCTCTTCCAATGTGTTGGTCGAGTCGAAGAGGTCACTGCATGCCTTATGGAGCACGTGGCCTCTATATATAAGGCTGGCTGGTTTTCAAGCATCCCTTTGAGAGTTATATCACCCGTACGTACAAAACGCGCTATTTAAGAAATCGAACATACTTCAGCAAGATCCTCAAAGCGTTTGACGAGCAACTATAGGTAAATGTAAATAAGGGGAATAATGCATAAACTATATGCCGAAATTGTAAATCTCGAAATTTATAATCCCCTATTTTGGAAATTCCGACCTACTAAAACTCCGACCATCAAAATTTCGACTCATGAACGCAAAAATATTTAAAAATCCGAAAAGAAATAAACGAATTTTAAAATTCCGAATAACAATGCCGATTCAGTAATAGATTCGGGATTATGTTAGTCGGAATCTTGAATATTCGTGCTTTCATGAGTCGTGATTTTAATGATCGGAGTTTTTATAGTTCGGGATTATAAAATTTGGAATTTTGCTATATAGGAGTTATAATCATTTATATGTAAGGACATGATAATAAATAATGACTAACTCAAAGATATGCATTTTACTGATAGATTTCAATTATTTGTTATGTATTTTTTAACGTAGGACGCAAAAATAATGACAGGCTAGGCGTGGTATTATTTTGATAAATATGATTAAGATGTCATGGTGATAGGTATGGAAATTAAGCGTTTCTACCTATTTTTATAAATATTTATTTTACTCCGTAGCTTGTGTATTCGTTATATTCGATTTTTATATTAAACCTGTTTATATAAGTACTTACGTTTCAAGTGGCGTGGTTTCGTAACGCTAACCTAGCTATATGCATCTAATTTATAATGAGTAATGTAAAATTTAATAGCACTTACCTAATTCCTATGCTTTTACGTAACAAATATCCTCACATCACTCTAAACCACTAATTAATTCAAACAATAAACCACAAACGAAACATTCAAGAATTTAAAATATAAAATTCCAAATTCAAAAAATCACTTCACTGATACGCACTGGCACAAAATAGGTTATTTTTCCGCGCGTTCTTTTTTTGAAAATTAAAAATATAAATTTTGGTGGCGGAGTCGTGAAAGGCGTCCGGGGCGGCGGGCTCGGTCCGCGCAGACGCGCTGGTGTCGTCGTATCGATGGGTACGGGTAGCTAACTACAGGTGCGACCGCATACATTTTTTAAATATCTTTCTTAGCGAAATGGCTTTCTTGTAACATTTATTTTTAGAACGTTATTTTCTTTTGTTTATCTCTCTTTGAACCAATGTCTGTTTGAATGTAGAACAATCGATGCGATAATGATTTATCAAAGTGCACACAATCGGAATTACGTAAAGAATAGGTTCCAATCATGTTCTATTTCACTGAAATGTCATTATTTTCTGAAGAATTTGATGTCTAACTTAGGCATGATAAATAATATTTTGTAGTCATTGCTCGTAAATTGTCTTTTTGGCGTAGGTACGTGCGAAATTCAATTTAATAACAATCATAGTTGATACGTACAACTATAATGACCTAAGTCCTTTTCGTTTCACGCAATTTTAATCCTTGCAGCGTAGGTTTATGTTTGAAAATTTTACTAAAAATAATACTTGAATGTTCTGTTCTATAGCGTTCCGTAGCGACATAGGAAATGAAACTACTTTTCTTTTTATTCGCTTATTCTCTTACGTAACCTATGCCTCATTTTAATTAATTCAAACAAAAAAATACACCTAATTTTAGTCAAATCCCACATAAGAACTTTGATAGCTTGTCAAAGCTTACTATCATAGTGTAAACCCCTGAATACATTAAAGAAACGTTTACCCTACCCGAAGTTTTCCGACCACCCCCGACTTTACCCGAAACGATGGTAACTCTGAAATCAAAAGGTCCTAAGTCTCTATGAAACTTGTATAGTCATAAGACCTTTTTAAATAAGGGTGTTTACAGTGTGAAGTTGCTGCATAAACCATTTAATTAGGACCCGTTCTCGTCATGGTGCTGTTCGTAACAAGGCGGAGTTTTTAGAATAAAGAGTCCTTGTTATAATGGTTTATAGTAGGGCATGCGCGGGGAGATTTGTTAAGGCTGTGTCTTCACCTCCGGTATTTTTATTATTTCGAATATGGAATATTTATCTCCCTGAGAGTGTAAGACAAGTACCATTTTTTGAATCTTTCAAATGTAAAGTAGAAGCATGGCTGCTTACGAATAATCTTTATAATCATAATGACATAATGCAATTGCTATTGGTACTGTAAAATGTAGTGATCAACATGAATATAGATTTATTTTGTACGAGATATACCTCTGATAAATTGTATAAATATAATTCTTTGACATGTACCTTTTTATGCTACCAATAAAATTTGTCTTATCTTATCTTATCTCATCCTATCTTATATTATCTTATCTTATTCAGATGCATTTCCTACACTTCAACAGAAAGACAATACATAGAAAACGCCTGCGAACGATACGAGTCTAATAAGACTGATATTATTAGTGTGTTTCCATGAAACGATACGATTGGTCAGCTCGCAGGCTAATAATATTAGTCTAATACCGTTTGAGAAATGGCCTGATGATGGTCACCTAAATATCCATTCTCAAACTATTGTCAGACCTAACAAAATCAACTTTGTATACAGCGTGGGTATTTGATACGGGCGAATTTTTTAATGACGATTACTATTGGCCCTTGGGAACCTATTTACATTAATTTATTTAGGAAATTAAGATGTTTTTTTTTTCATACATAAAAATTCAGCACGCAATGTATTGCATCCACATAAATTACGTAGCTATCTCAACGTCATACGAGTATCATGTCACATTGTCATTTATATCATGTCAAACAAAGTTGGACGACATACATTGCTGCTCTGTCGTACCTTAGAAAAATCATTACACCTAATTAATAACACAATTTAACGAAATGATTATCCCATACGATTCATATGAACAGATACTATAGCTGGATTAATTATTCGCCCGTATCAAATACCCACGCTGTATAATATTATTTTGTAACCATGTAGACGCACCTTAACTCCAAGAAGCCTATTCGATAGCGAACTCTTCCAACTGTATTTTGCTATCCCTTTTACTCGGCATTAAAGAGAGTGAAATAAAAGAAAAGTTTTCGCGAGTTTCCATGGAAATATAGCCTGAGGGTAATGTCAAGTGGTTTATGAATTTAACGATACGAAGCGGGCAAGGGTAACCTAGATTTGTTTCTCTTTCGTATACTGAAGACTTAGTATAAAAGTTGTACGACATTAACTCCTCGACCGCGTTAGCGTATCGAGGGGTCAAAATATGAAAGTTGCCGGATGATTTAAATAAACGGCAAACATAATTTGAACTCCCGATACGCTAACGCGGTCGAGGAGTTAATGTCGTACAATTTTTATACTAGGCTTTCTGGTAGCGCAATATACCACCTTTATAGCAAAATTAATACATACATAGCAGATATACCGAAATACTCACCCGTGACTTCACGTATGTAGAATTAACTCTATTTTCACCCCTTTTGGGGTTAAATATATAAAAATTCTGTCATAGTACATAACGGTATTTAAAAAACGGTTTTCATTACTACTACAGTTTAGGTTATAATTGTTTGTCAGTTTTTTTTCACGACTGCCCAAAACAAAAAGGAAAGTTATGTATTAGGGGTTCATGTATCCACATTTTGATATCTTCGACTGCTTTACATATACATATAGTGGAACCTCGATAACTCCAACCTCGATAAGGCGAAACCCTCTAAAATGCTATTCCACTTCAAAGTCCAAAGCCTCTATAACCCGAAATATTGTTTATACGAAGATTCCAATGATTCCCGTCAATATTCAGTTCAAATTCGACCTCTGAAACTCGAAAAAACTATATACAGAGTGACTGTTTAAAGGGGATCTGTTTTGAAAGGGGAAACTAAGTTAAACTAACTACTCATCTCCTGAAACTTCATCGATGGGTAAGGAGACTCAGCGTCCATTTTAAGAAATAAATATTAACAAAATTATAACTTCTACGACCACTAGGCAAGGCAATACCTGTCGTGGATGGAAAATTTGTAAATACTAACATTATTAAAATTCAATATAAAAAAAAAACATTATAATTAGGTACTTTTTTTTTTTTTTTTTTTTAAATCTTTAATTTAAAGGAGCCTTTGTCAAAATGACCAAGTCGGCTCCGTTGGGCCTCTGCAATTCATACATAAACGAACTTAAAAGAAAAACGATTAACTATACAACAACCCATACATTATAAGAGTAGAAAAAAAAAAAACTGCTAAATTTGTATACTTATTTATAAAAAAAATCGGTATACAAATTTTGCGTCTTCTGACAGAGGATCCGCCAATATAGACTGGAAGATTCCAACATCGATCAACGAACAACCTCGAATTTCCATAAGTTGCACCCTCTTGGCTCGAGTCCGGACACACTCCACGAGGAAGTGTTGCACATCTTCTACTTTACCACACTCTTCACAGTTGGGCGACTCTGCTTTCTGCATCAGATGTGCAAACTTACCCAGCGGAACGTGTCCGGACCGGAGCCTGTGTGCACGTACGATGTCCGCTCTATTTAGAGTGCCAACTTCCCACCAGGGTATACGAGGAGGTTCGCACTGCATGGTTCTGTACCAGATCCCTTTTTCTTGGGATCTTACGTTGAAATATTCTTTCCAGTGATCATGCAAAGCTCCTCTATACCGGGCGACCACCTCTGAGAATTCTGGGGCAATGTCAAATACAATTCCTTCAGAAGCAGCCACCGTAGCCAAACGGTCAGCCTCCTCGTTCCCTCCAATACCAATGTGTGACGGAATCCACTGAACTTTCAAAATTTTCCCCGAATTTTGAATTTTAATAATTTGTTTTAGAATTGTGTATGCCAGCGAAAAGCACCGTTCTCCCGAAGCACATCGAGATAAATGCTGAATGGAGCTTTTGCTATCCGTGAACACAACCACCCTAGTATAATTTTGGTTATTTATGTATAACAGAGCCTGATAAATTGCAATAAGTTCTGCGGACATGATAGATAGATCAGCCGACATTTTAAATTGTGCTTTTGTGTCATTGTATGGGTCGTAAAAGGCAGCCCCTATTCTCTTATCGGACTTCGAAGCATCGGTAAATATTCTATAAAAGTTTGAGTATTTGCCATTTAACTCCTGTATAACATCAGCATAGAGGCCCTTAATGTAGTAAGTGCGTTTTGAACTAACGACGGACTCTAAACTACTATGCAAAACATCATGCAACTCAATTTTGGACACCCAAATATCTAACTCAAACATTGGTAGAGGAGATGATGAGCAGATACGCTGTTCAGAGACCTCCTCCATTACTACAGCTAATAGCGGTTTCTTTCTTGTCTTGGTCCAGTAACCCCTTTGACACGAGTCTCTCAACTGCTGAATTTCATCAACGGTGGCGCTGTTTGACCAAGACATTGATTTCAAGCAAAATCTATTGGCAAGGAACCATCTACGAAGGTGTAATGGTACAATACACAACTCACACTCCATAACGTGTATGGGTGTAGACCTAATGAAACCTCCGATAACCCTTAATGCTTGGTTTTGGATTTTTTCCAATTTGTACGTATGTTTGGCCGCACTATTATGAAAAAGAGTACAAGCATAATCCAGCCTACTCCTAATTAGAGAGATATACAGTCTTCGTAAATGCTTAGGGTGTATCCCCCAGGATGCGCTGGCTAAGGTTTTCAGAATACTAAGGTATCTTTGAGTTTTTTCTACTATATAATGAATATGTTTTCCCCATCGTAAATGTCGGTCTAAGTGTACACCTAAGTAATTTATTATTTCGTCCGAGTGTAGCTGCTGGTTCCGTATGAACAAATTTATTTTCTGTTTTGTATCTCCTTTACTAAACACGCAGAATTTTGACTTACTAGGTGATACATCAAGTCCTAAACTATCCAGAATATTAACCATTTGATTTAAACTTTGTTGCATCAAACCAGCACTAATATTTAATTTTTTTCTACTGACATACAGCACAAAATCATCTGCATACTGAGAAATTGAAACTTTGATTATGTCATTACAAATCTGGTAAGTAACGATATTGAATAAAAGGGGAGATAATGGGTCTCCTTGAGCCAAGCCCCTGTCAGTCCACCGCACCATAGAAAGGCCGGTATCTTGATCTCGTAATATAAGATGCCTTTCGCTCAAGAAGGCCCATAAATATTTACAAAAGTTAGCCCCAACTCCCAATTCGTCCAGTATATGGACAACTTTTGCGATTGACACATTGTTGTATGCGCCTTCAATATCTAAGAAACAGGCTAAAGTACAGAAATTTTTGGAAAAACCCACTTGAATATGGGAAACTAAACGAGCTAGACAGTCCATACAGGATTGACCCTTCCGAAAGCCCGCGGTATTTCGAGATAGAATCTGATTTTTCTCTACAAACCACTCCAATCGTTTCGCCAGCATTGTATGAAAAATTTTACACACACAAGAAATCAGAGAAATGGGTCTTAGTTTCGAGATACTATCCTGGACCTGACCGGACTTCGGAATAGGAATAACCAGGATGTCACGCCACTGCCTAGGCACCTCACTGGATACAAAAATAAGGTTATAAATTTTAAGTAAATATAGTAAAGCATTAGATGGCATATTATATAGAACGGCATAGTTTATTCCATCTATGCCAGGGGCCGATTTTTTCCTTTTTAGACATTTTACTAGTTCTTCTAATGAAAATTCAACTTCTAAATGCGAGTTTACAGAAGTGAATGATGGAGTCTCGACTTGCACTAAATCAGGTGTCAGAGAGCGCAATAATTCAACCTTTCTTTCCTCAGGTGCAACAGCTCTAGCGCGCTTGTAACCTTTCATCCACCTCATACGATTCCACATGTCAGATGCGGTAGTAGTCTCATCTATACTTTGACAAAACTCTTGCCAACTCAAAACCTTAGCATTACGGATAAGGCGCTGAGCTTCCGCAACCTTTTTTTGCAATAGTGTCAAATTATCAGGGGTAGGATTTCGTCTAAATTTAACTAATGCAAAACGTCTTTGAGCTACAGCCAGGGATAGTGAGGGGTTCCAGTAGCTTTTGGATTTGAAATTCCGCGTAGGGTCAGTACACATCTTAGTAACTGGAATGTTAATTTCCAACGACTTACTAACACCGACTTCAAAAAAATCATAAGTACCTTGAACATTATTTTGCGAACGGATAGGCTCTTTCGCAAAATATTCTTTTAGGTAATCGCGGTAGCCTGACCAATCGGCTTTTTTAAAGTTGAATCTTCTTTGAAAGTGTCTGGTTTCCTCGTAGTCTAAACTGTATTTCACTATGAGATGATCGCTGCCTAGGTGTTCATTGGTAACCTGCCAAGTAAAATCTACGGCAATATCAGTCGAACAAAAGGTAATATCGGGAGAACTTTCTTGAACCGCACCATTTACAAACTTAACCCTTGTCGCCTTTCCATCGTTTAGAGACACAAAACTATGCTCAAGTGCCGAATCAAAAAGCTGATTTCCTCGCGAGTCAGTTTTATACGACCAGTCAATATGATGACCATTGAGGTCGCCCGCTATTAATGATTTACGTGAAAAGGAGGCGAAGATAAAATCCCAGTCTGGTTGAGTCGTTCGCACTGACGATGGGCAATACAAGGACACGATATAATTTAGGGAAGCACAATTTAAAATCTTGACACAAACTACTTCAATACCAGGATTTAGTGATGCAATGTGAAATGACTGGGCCTTAATGGAGTTATGAATAATGATAGCCACACCTCCATAACACGAGTCAGATCTATCTTTACGAAATATAGTGTACGAGCTTATATTGAGCATCGTCCTACTATCAAGCCATGTTTCACTAACTAGAGCAATGTGGACCTTTTCTCTACTCATAAAAGCTTCAAATTCAGTTAGTTTAGGCCTAATACTTTGCGAGTTCCACTGTATAATGTTCAATGAAGGTTTTTGGAAACGCCTAGCCATTTACATTTGCAATTAGGTACTTAAAAACTATAAATATAAATAAAAAATGACACTAAACCATTACTGTACATTTTTACCAATTTAAACAATTTATAACTAAACCATTCAATAAGTTACGAGCCTCCAGTCACCCGTAATTTCTATGAGACCCTTTGCCAAATCCTTATACATAACGTGGGTGCCAGGACGCCACGGACCAAGAATGAGTTTTATTATTATTATTATTTATTTTAAACTTTATTGCACATTAAAAGAAGTACAAAAGGCGGACTTAACCGCCGGCGGTTTCACTCCAAACGGCTCAAATATATACACAAAAACATAGTTGCAATAAATAAGATCTTAAAATTCTCGGCTCTATTACAAAACTCGACTACGTTTCGTTTTGTAACAGCAATCCTTGTATTTTAATAGCCTTTCTTATATCACTGATGCATAATAGTAGTTTATGGAAGAGTGTTATAATTTTAAGAACCTATTATGAGCTGTTGATTAGTTTTCCTACAATAGCAAAAATAGCGAATAAACCGAAATCTTGAATGATGTCGGAATGTGGAAGATGTCGTATGCCCTCTATAGAAAAAAAAACAGTAGTGTATCGTAGTGTGTAATATCGTATGAAAATCCATAGGAGCATCGTTTGGCGGTGTTCTTGTGGAATACATAGGAAAGTTATAATGTATATTTTATTAATATCGCTGCCAGTCAACTAATTGACAGATAGAAGTGCTGGAGTAGAAAAACTACAACTATTCCAGCAATAAATAGAATAACAGTGTAAAAACTAATAATTTAAGGTAAATTATTTCGTAACAACATGTGATTTTATGATTAAAGAGCAATCTCTGCTAGACAACCTTAGAGTAACCGGAAGTGAGGAACATATAAGAGTTAACAAATAGAGAGAAGAATACATATTTTTCCTATAGTCCTTCTGATACATAACGATGTAATAGATAGAATTTACAATAAAACTACATATAGCCTATTCCATTTAATTCTTTATTTGCAAGAAATTTGGTACATAGACAAGGTGGTCACAAACTAAGAACATCACATCTCGCCAAGGATGTATGCATGCAAATTACTTACAATCTAGCTACTTTAAAATTAAATTATTTACAATTTACGCTATGAAATTGAGTTGCATATAATAAAAACTATATATACCGAGTGTTGCCTGTAACAGGAGCAAAAAATTAAATCGCAGTTACTAGCTCCTCAAATCTAACAACTTTTGTTCATCATCATCATCATCATCATTCAGCCGAAAGACGTCCACTGCTGGACATAGGCCTCCCCCAAAGATTTCCACCATGACCGGTCCTGCGCCACCCGCATCCAGCGGACTCCTGCGACCTTCACCAGGTCATCAGTCCACCTTGTGGGGGGCCTACCCACGCTGCGCCTTCCGGTACGCGGTCGCCACTCGAGAACCTTTCCGCCCCAACCGCCATCGGTTCTACGTGCAATGTGCCCCGCCCACTGCCACTTAAGTTTAGCGAACTTTTGTTCAACGACTTTTAAAAATGATGCACTCTGTAGGTTTTCACTATTTCATACAAACTTAATAGTATTTGCAATGTACGTTAACATCAGCCCAATTGACGTCTCTTGTCATACTACAAAAATGACAAAATTCGCAGTAAATTGCGTCTTCTAACAAACAAAAATCAAAATACGTTATTTTTAAAAGTCGCTGAACAAAAGTTGTTCAGTTTGGCGAGGACTACTTACCTACGATTAATTGTATCTATTGCTCCTTTACAGGCAACACCCGGTATATCCCTCCCTATTAGTTTCAATTGACTCTTAATTAAATACACATATAAGTATATAATAATTTAATAATATATTACTCACCCCTGTATTCCATTGGGGTAGGCAGAGACTACCTACTTAACGCTAAATACTATGATCCCTACCCTACATACTTCATTCGTTTCGCTCACATCCACACATCTTTTCATCTTATTTATCCTCCTCCTCGCGTCGCATTCCTCATTGCTGAGGGTCGTGAAGTCCCCGCGAAAACAACTTTCCTCTGACGATGTCCCGCCATCTTCGTCTGTCTTTGGCTTCGTGAAGCGCGACGTGTAGCTGCACGTCCAGCAGCGTCGTGCATCTTATTTATATGTATTGAATTTTTTTGGAGCTTTTGTACATTACCGTAATACACTAATCACACACACTTAAAAACCCATAACTCGAATAAGATAAAAAATCTGCTAACGTACCTACAATGGGATTCATTTTGATAGCCCACAAAATGAATAAAACAAACGCCAAGATTTGGACCACCTGTATGTGTATCATGGCTTGACACTCAAACCTTACACTTGGCCTTAGGCACTCTAAGCTCATCATGCACGAATTAGACTCGGGATGGAGCAAAAAGCAGGGGTGTTTACAGGTCACTATGGGCTCATAAGTGTGCTGGCCAAAATGGGACTCACAGACAACATTGTGTGTAGGATGTGTGGCGAAGAAGATGAGACTATGAAACACGTAGTGTGCGAATGTCATTCTTGCGCCAGACAAAGAATGAGGAACTTTGGTGCAGGATACCTGGAGCCAAACGAATTCAGATTCTCAGACGAATTCAGACCTCTGAGCTCCATCATCCGCCACATGGAGATGGTCGAGCAAGCATTAGTACGAGTAGTCGAGTAGTGCAGTAGGGGGCAATTACACAAAAGATCCCCATGGGCCGAATTGTACCCGCTAGAGTCCCCTGGCACCAGATAAGATAGGATAAGATAAGATGTGTATCATGATTAGGGCGTGCAAACAGGTTTTTGATTGTATGAAAAAAATGTGTGATAGTAATCACCTGTTAATGTAGGGCCTCCGTAATGTGACGTCTTATGATGACAGGTATAGTTAAAAGAAAGAGACCCAGAGGCCACAGCACTGAACGATGGGTAAACAAGGTATCAGAGTGCTAATGCCGATGCCGGTTATGCAGCCCTGCCACATGCAACCGACCGAACATCATGGATAGGAATACTTGTGCGACTACGTCAGCAGAGCGACGATCCTCAGCATTCAGAAACCGATTGAGGAGGAGGGACGTAAAAGTTAAACAGTTTTTATTAACAGCCATCCTCTGGAAAAGTACTTTTTTTAAATCCTAATAATCACATTCTTTATGTATTTCTCTCTTCCACTCTAACGATGAACCCGTCTACGGCTTTCATCATGATATCGAACTTGACAGGCAGTGGGCGCTTCAGGTCTTCGGCGCACGCGCTGGTTGGCGGCAGCAGGCGGTAGCGGCGGATCAAATTAGCCAGAGCTGTCTTAGCGGACATCATCGCGTAAGTAAAACCTGCAACAAAGTCAAAGGGTCATAACGGTTGTGCGCGGAGTGTGTGATGGAAAACAGGTGGACGTTTCCTTTACACGCATGATGAAAAACTTGTGTACCTATGCTTCGCACTGCCTTATGCACACTGATTCCCTTAAAAAAACTGTCGTATTCGATTTCATGTCCCTAAATGGCCGGATTTCGCAGCCCAGCAAGAGACGAGACGACAAAATACCCATTAAGTGGTAATCTTGTAAGAACAGGACAATGATCTTTGCGAACAGGCCAATGCATTTTCTAAGTTATCGTTTAAAGGCACGAACTTACTGCAGAGCATTTACATAAAGTAACATATAATCTCGTATGTGCCTACTTAACGTGTAAGCTTGATAAATACTAATGCCGTTATTCATAAATGTCCAGCAAACCTCAACTGACAGTGTGTTTGCTACAGTGTTATATCAATGTTAAAATAAAACATTTGAACAAACCTATGCAATTTCTGACCGAGTAGCTGAAGGGTATGAACTGCGCAGGGTGCCGCAGCGGACCCTCCAGGAACCGCTCCGGGCGAAACTCCTCGGCGTCTGCTCCCCAGTATGCTGGGTTGCGGTGTGTAGCCCAAATGTTGAACAATACGGACGTCCCGTCCACCAACGTCGGGCCTGATGCTGCAAAGATATATTAGGATACAAATATTTGTACTGTATATAGTATCCGGCGATGGTGGCATTAATAGACTCGGCGGGTCTGTACTCCCGGCTTGTACTAATGAGTTGACTGGATTGACCACACGCTTTGAAGGGGTTGCAATCATACACCTAGGCAGGCATTCTATTGGAATCCTCTAAGAAAACGGAAGCTAGGCCGTCCCAAACAATCCTGGCGCTGCTCGGAAATTAGTGCGACGAAGAGAATTGGCAATACTGGGAGTTAAGTCAAGCAAAAAGCTCATGATCGATCGGCGTGGAAAACAACTGTGGATGAGCAAACTTATCTTGTCATAGGGATGCATAGGTTTTTCTTTGGATTTGAAGGTTTTATGCAAGTCATAATCGCATACGCCAAACTTGGAATTAGATTGTTGAACAGATCCCCCCAGGCTCCCTGGCTAGCCGAGATAAAATGCTAGTCAGTCAACCAATTGGAAGGCTAGGCCAACAGTAGGACTATGGACTGACGCTATATATTAAATGGTAAGAAACCTCTTAAGTGCTAGTCATTTTGACATGGTTCAAGAGTGGCAGCCGGACTATTTGATTAGATTTTTCTGTCTATCCCATTGGTAGACTTTGGCTACGAAACTTTTGATTCATGAGTTTGACTATGCATTAGGCCGGTTTTTGTACTCAGCTCAAGTCTATAGCGTTAGGAACTTACGTAAAACCATATCGTTATGGATCTCCCGCACCGTCACAGGCACCGGTGGATAGAGACGAAGGCTCTCCTTGATGACCGCTTCTAGATATTTGAGCCGGGGTAGGTCCTCCGCTGTGACGGGGCGGTCAGAGTCCTCGAAGATAGCTTGCAGCCTGGATATAAATCAATCTTGTGAGTAGCAGTCTAGCAGTCAAATAAATAGTAAGTACCTACCTATATGGTATGCCCTAACAGGGTATCATGTAATGACTAAGACTAAAATGTAAGATCTTTATGGCCTAATGAACATAATAACAATGGATGAAATTAATATGAATATGAATGAATAGTTACTTTAATATACAAGGGAAGAAAAGTTCGGGTTTTAGTAAAATATTAATGTGGAATATATGCATAGCTCGGAGGGGCTATATTAATAAATCAATCGCCAACAGCAACAATAGTAGCCGAAAATTATGGCGTGTAATTGAAGCGGAGACTGGTGTGCATGTAAACAAAGGTGACGTTCTCCAAATACATGATGACAATGGTCTCAACACTTATTTAAACTTTCACGATTTTCACACATTATAAATTTACGAGACCACTGTCATAAATTTACTAAACGGGGCTTAATCGTGTATAAACTTTGAAAACACACCTCCGACGTTTCAAGGGTGACATTGGCCCCGTGGTCTCGGAGAAAGACTACCGGAAAAAGACGTGGTCACGGAGTCTTTCTCCGGTTTTCAAAGTTTATACACGATTAAGCCCCGTTTTAGTAAATTTATGACAATGGTCTCGTTAACTCTCCGTTAACTACTAAGACTCCGGCATCTCTTCCCTTCGTTTCCAACTTACTCTTGGTGCACCTTATCCTGTACATCAGGATGCCGGGACAGCAACACTGCGGTGAAGCACGCGTTTGTGGCAGAAGTATCGCTTCCCGCCACCATCATGACTAATATCTCCTCGCGCAACTCCAGATTTGAGTAGTCCTTGCCCATGTCTCCAGAAGTTTGTACTATCACATCCAGAAAATTCGACCATACTTTTTCTTCATCGTTTTCTAGAAAACATTGTTCCTTTTAAAATGTATTAACGTAAGCGGTAACGATATAACTGAGATACTTAAATGTTATCAATAACATTTGCATTATTTTAAAACATAGAATGGGTATATCGCGAATTTAGTTGATTTACCTTAACTACCCGACGTTTCGACACAGTTTTATACGTCATGGTTGCGGTCTCACTATCGATTGAGACCAAAAAACATCGCAGAAATTTCAACCGTGAAGATGGTTTCAATTCAAAATTCAAAAGCGGGCCTTGCGTATCATAGACCGAAAACCGTTAGACCATCCCGCTAAAGACATATTTAGACAACATAAGCGTTTACTGCTTAACTGCGTTAAGTGCTTGTTTGTACATCCGAAACAAACTGCATAATTATAAAACACATGGGCAATCTACCCAAAGGCCGACGCGCAAGAGGCACCTGCTCATGCCCCCGCGCCGGCGACGAGCTAAGGCTCGAAGAACCCACGTGTATAACTGTATCCCTGAACACATAAATTATTTTATTACAAAAAAATTTAGTCTTATTTACAAAACTAGTCACTCCTCATTAACCTTGCGTGCTACAACGTGAACGACCAAATTGACCTTTGATTCCTTACAGAAATTGCATAAATGTGAATACATATGTAATTGTATAATAACTTAATTTACTTTATTAAATTGTCATGTATAATGTTTTGTAAGCCTGACATGTAACTGAGTTACTTATACATTTAAAAATAAACCATCTGAAACCTGCAATCTGAATTTATCAGTTTTATTTTAGTTTTTAGTTTAGTTATACTTATATATTTAAATTTGTGTTGATTATGTTTTACTTTTATTTAGCAGTATCAGATTCAAAAGTTCAAACCGCTATCATCGGATCGATGCGCGGATGTTGTGAGTGTTGTGTGTCGTGCCTATAACATCTAGCAATAGTCTAGTCCTAACTTTTTCTATTTACACATACGTTTAAATTGACCTTCCGCTAAGTATATGAACATTTCTAGGACACTTCGCTGATTTATCAGTGAAGCCGCGACCATGACCCATGAAACTGTGCCGATACGTATATCAAGGTAAATCAACTATATTCGCGATAGACCCTTTCTATTATATGTACAAAACGCGAAAGTTTAATAAGTTATAATAACATTAGCAGTCTTCAGTTTTTAATTACCGTTGACTTTAACGTTATTGGTTTGTTGTGAAGGTAATATTTACGTACAATGCACTGCAGAGTTACGTGACCCCACTGCATAAAAACATATGCAGGAAGGCTTACTTAACTCTGCAGGTAACTGTACCTATGACGTCCATGCTAATGTATAACCAGAAAACATGTTTAATATCGTTACCGTGTGATATTTTAACGAATTAACATTTAGATGTGACACGTTAATCAAGAAACTGAATTTAAGTTATTCAATAATAATCTATCATTTCCTTTCACAGATTTTACGATAAACACAAGTACGCAATCCCAGTTCACCCCATAGATGGGCTTTCGAGAGATGGGACAGTTGCCAGAATTGAAGTAATATTGTAATAGGTTGACTGCCAAGAGAATAAAGTATTAAGAGAGTAAGTAAGATCCGTGAGGCCATTGAAATCGGACGTCGCCCTAATTTCAACCGCGATGGAGGTTGGACTCTGCCACCGGCTTGGAAACCAGTGCTTCCTAGAGGGAACGTGAATGTGTATGGTGACGATTTAGTGGACACGGTTAGTTCGGTGTGCTTGTCGTTGATCCCGTCAGACGATCCGACAATTCAGACTCCCGCAACGACGGCGCCGGATTGCGCGGATCACCCCGCTCCCGCTTCCTCGTGCGCGAGCCGGTACCTATGCAGGACTGGGGCAGTGATGTCCTAGCCGCGAATGTGATAACACCACTCTGTCTGTCCGACGATGTCTGCCCGACGCAGACGAGACATGTCACACCTATTGTGATAAAAATACGTGAGTGTTAACCGTTGCAATTTAATATCAGCATGTCTCACGAAAGTTCAAATTATAGAATAAAGTATTGTTGTAATAATATGACAACTCTGGTCTCAGGGTACTAACTAACCATCTACCATCCTTCTTCTGGCCATTCATTACCCAACTACCTTTAAAATCCCTACTCACCCCATTTTATATAAAAGTGACTGTAAATAATATGAACTTACGGTTGTTCTTTGGTTCCTTTCGTTTCTTGTCAATAATCTGCAAAAAAAATAGTAGTTGTATAAATTACCATTTAAATTACCTAGAAAAATTCTAATAATAGCCAATAATTTATTTATTTATCTTTATTAATATTTAAATATTTGCCGTGTGCGTCAAACGATGACGTGTTTATGATGTCAGCTTAATTAAATATGCAAGTATGTGACCTCAAGCGCCGAACGCAACTTTGTCTAAAAAAGAAAGAAACAGCATTTTTTTTTAAAGTTAAATATATTAAAAAATCGTAGACTTGCGCGCACTATTTGTTGTAAAGTATTAAAAGTATATTACATTTCTATCAATTTAAGCTACCTTGCATCACCGTAAGTCTTATAATTTTCGAGAAACATTTCCTTAAAATAAAATAACCTTTTATCCGATTTTTTTCAATTCTTAAGGTAGGTTTTTTTTGTTTTTAATTTTTAGGTACTTATTAATTATTGTCTACTGTTACCATTATTGTTATTTATTAATTATAATAAAGTTTTATTTGTTTTATTTAATTTAAATTTTATCCGATCATAATAAAATGTTGAGTTTACCTAACGTTGATGACTGTATAGTGCATTTAATTTCCTTTCACCTAAGTAAAAAAAGAGGTCAGTAAATCTTCTCTTTGTAAAAAAACAATCTTTCCGAACATATTACAACTAATTTTTAAGTTATTTTTAATTTTTGTTGTTGGAGGTAAAGTTGTCACCTAGATATTGGCATAAATATGCATGCTAAGAAAAGAAATCCATATGTTTGCGGCGGGGTCCTTTGGAACAATTTTACCTCACATGTACAGTAGCCGGCAATCAACTTGAACCAATGACCTTGCATGCGCAGAACCGAATTTTAGGGGCATTTGGTGGTGCGGGGCGGGGCGCGACGGAGGGGCGACCGCGGCGCTCACGCAATTGGTCAGTCAGTTGAAGTTTGTGCCCCGCGCCGCTTTCACGCCCCGCTGTCTCCAGAATACACTTGTGTGCATTAAAAAGTGACTCGTTAATACTCGTAGTTAAGTTTTTTGTTATAATTTGTTATCGTTTTTATGTTATATTTTATTGTTGTTAAGTAATTCGTAATACAATATACAAGTCGAACCATGCCGAAGCGAAGCAATACTGTGTTAAAGAGACAAGCTAGAAAAATGGTGTACGATGTGTATTGTTTTATGAAAAGTCATGGAAAGACCGATTTGGAAACATTTAAAAATACCGCCGAAGCTACAAAGACATCTGTAAGCACTGTGAAGCGAATTGTTAAAAAAGCCCAAGGTTCCGATTTACTCACCGTGTTTCGAACGCCTGGCAAAAAAAGAACAGGACAGAAGAAAGTGACCGGAATCGATAATTTCGACCAGAATGTAATAAGAAGATGCATCCATAATTATCATCGGACAAATGAAGAATTCCCTACCGCGGAAAAACTCCGTAAGAAACTATCAGATGACATAGGTTTTAATGACTCTGAACGGAGTTTACGCAGGATTATTAAAGACTTGGGGTTCAGGTGGAAAAGAACCGAAAACAACAGACGATTGCTTTATTAATTTATATTCTAAATAAGCAACTTTTCCTGGTCAATTTAAATTTAATAGTTAAGTTATAGTTTGGTAAGGTACATTTTTGGTTTACAATTGTCGACCTATTCCTACCATACCTACCATATTGACCCGGGTATGTCAAACAAGATAACAGAGAAAATTTGTGTAAATTATATAATTTGCAATAAATATAAAGTTAACCATTTTTTTGCACGTAATTGTACGATGCGCAAACTTTCCCCCACCATGCCGACTCTGGGTCAAGTTGTTTGCCGGCTACTGTATCACTGTAATTCTTGTAGTTTGAGGTATACAGGTTTAAAAAAAATGCCTTTTTTCTCAACTTAATCAAAATTTTGGACAAGCTAAAGTTTGCAACTAAATATCGGCACAAACATTCTTGCAATTGCGTTTTTTTTTAATTTTGAAAATTTTCCGTTCATTGCTCGAGGTTATACTTGGATTATTCATTAAACCAACATTGTGAACAAGCTTGCAAACAATCAGAAAGTCCATACATTCAAATGACAAAGTAACTGGATTATACGGCCAATGAGACCAAATGTTTGGTAATTTACTATAAATAGGTAAATGCTTTATAAAATTACACCCAGTTGCTGGATCCATTGGGTAATATTATTCGGGAAAACCGGCAGAGTGTGAGGTGGACTCGCCCCTCGAGGGTTCCGCTCCCTAACATACAAGCACGGAACTCTTAGTGGGCGACAAATATACGGTTTTTGGGTTTTTGTCGGCCCTTGTGTAACAAGTTTTTACTTTTTGCTTAATTTGGTGATTCTAGTTCAACGGCAATTACCTTATACGGTTTGATTCGCTCTTATGTATGGAAAGTGCCACATAAACGGCCGTATCTTTTGATTGCGTTAACGTAAGATTAATTTTTTTTAAAGTTTTAAGGAACCACAAACTTGTATACTTACTTTTAATTTCAACTTGCTACATGTACGCGTTGCTGCGGTAATGACTGATAGACAGACGGACAACAAAGTGAACCTATAAGCCTATAAGGATTCAGTTTTTTCCTTTTGAGGAACGGAACCCCAAAAATACCAGAAGGGACAAGAGTTAGTATAAGAAACCAAATAAATAGACTAGAAAATAAATACCTCGTATATAAAGTCATTGGCACGTTGCATGTGTTGTTGAAACTTTTTGTACACTGGCAGTCTCTGGTATATGAAGTCGGGGTGCAACCAAGGTTGGAGGATGCGCGTGGCTACCATGTGTGTGCATACGTCTATCATCTGCAGCAAAACGTGGTCTGGATTTCCTTGAGAATTCATATTAATCCCCACTGCAGTCTCTATAATCAAAAAGTGTGGGTAATGTTAGAGTTTGTTCCCACATGTCGGATTGCTGGGTTGTGTTGTGATACTGTGGAGTGGAGGATAATAGAGAGTTATCGTATTAGGTTTAAGATAGGCATTTCAAGACGAATCAGAGTTCCCAATTTCATACTACTCCGCTTGAAGTTGGAACAGAAATCCCAAAGTAATATCCCAATCCCAATTGAATAAAACGAAAACACTAATTGCATCTAAAAATCAAAAAAGTTAGAACCCATATAAATCAGAGACATTACAATTGAATGGGAATTATCCCGTTTTAAATATTAGTTATAATGCAAATGACCGTGTATAGGTAATATTAGCTTAATTAAAGTCTGAAATATATTAATAATTTTAATCTATTTTCAACCGACTTCAATATTTCTAAAGGAGCCTTCTCCTTCTCCTTCTCAATTCGTCAGTTTTTTTTATTTATTTTTTTGTTTTAATGGATGTTACCTCAGAACTCCGTTATTACTGAACCGATTTGAATTTTTTTTTTGGTTTCTTAAAGTAGATAGTTCCAGGTTGGTTCCGTTTCTTTCAAAATATATTTCTGATGATGGGATCCATGAGGAACTGAGGGAACTCCTCAAATTTGAAAGGCACATGCATGCTGATTTGGGTGATGTCATAAGAAACTCGAGCATTTCTTTATGAAAATCATCAATTTGGTGGAGTGGATCTGATAATGGAGACCAGGGATGGCAAAGTGGAACTGCTTGGTAATTCCCAGGACTATCATCCGATTTAAAAAAATATTTTTTGTCTGAAAAAAGATGGTTCCAGATTTGTTCCGTTTCTTTCAAAATAAATAAAATAAAATAAAAATTTGAGGGTTTCCTTAAGTAACTAAAACTTGTTTTGGGGGAGCCAATATTTTGATGAAGTGGACCTGATGATGAAGACCAGGGATGGCAAAGTGGAACTGGTCGATAAACCTAGCTCTACTTATTATCCTAGTTGTGACATTCATGTTTTTGATTTGATTTCTATTCTGATGATGGAGTTCTTGAAGAATTCAGAGAACTCCTCAAATTTGAACGGCACGTTCATTGTGATTAGAGGGTGTTCATAATTAGCTTAGGCATTTTCTTACTGTGGCCATCATTTTGCTGGAGTGGACCTGATGTTGATAATCAGGGATGGCATAATGAAACTGCTCGATAATTTACAGTCTGTCATCCAATTTAACACATTGTTATTTTGTTTGTTTTAAAGGTCTACAAGGGAGTTCCGTTTGATTATACTTCACATGTAATGATGGAAGCCCTGGGAAAATAAGAAAGCTCCTCAATTTTCGATTGAACACGTGCGGTGTATTGGATATTTGTGAAGTAAACTGGCTAACTCAAACAAATTCAATATTTCACTTTTACCGAGAATCAAATGAAGTCGGTTTTTTTTTCTTAAAAATTATGGTAAAATCATTGATTTAGCTACTTTAAAAAACAATAAGGAAGTTGAGTATATTTGTATGAATAAATAAAAATAACCTGTCCCGTCGCCTCTTGACTGTGTTTTATTTATTTCCATCCTTCGACAAAAGTCGTGACAGTCGCGACCCTAGTAATCCAGTCATTGAACTGAATTGTATGGAAATTTAGATTATTTTGGAAATACCTATGTTATGGACATTGTCCATAGGTGTTGCAAACTGAAGTGGCAGTGGGCCGGCCAAGTCTGTCGCAGAACCGATGAGCGTTGCAGCAACAGGGTTCTCGAGTGGGCACGCCTCGGCAAACGTAGTGTGGGACGCCCTCATACCAGGTGGACCGATGGCTTGAGAAAGGTAGCTGGTAGTGGTTGGATGAGGGTCACGAATGATCGTACTTTGTGGCGCACCCTTGGGGAGGCCTACGTCCGGCATAATTATAGCTGATTCTCGTATAGAAAACGTCACGTGACATCGAAGAGCTCTGAGGTATCACGTGTTTTTTTTCTATAGAAATTGACAGATCGTCTCGTTCTGCCCCTTTCCCCCTTTGTCTGATAAATAACTATTTAAGAGCAAGTTCGGCTTGGCCACCTACATACGATAACATAAAAGGAATAATTAATTGGTAGGGATCACTGTATTCGCCGTCATCGAAACCTGTGTGAAGGACTACATTTATTGTAACAATTTAACCTACTATTTTTTTAACAAGGAACTAAGATTTATGTCAATGGAACCTCATAACAATGTAAACAGACCGCCATATTGATCGTAATAACCTAACGTTTAAGTTTTTAATGCAATCTCCAAGATTAACTTATTTATCTTATGTTTTGTATGTTACGATAATACGACCGTTTCAGTAGTGAATGGTTTCAGTGGTACGATAGTATTATTGTAACATTCAAAACATAAGATAAATAACCGTTTCATTTGTGAATGGTTTCAGTAGTGTTTGATGAGGTAGTGTAAAAATACAAGGAGAAACAGTGACAAAACATGTGACGCCTATTGTTTACATTGTTAGGCAGTCCCATTGACAGCGATTTTAATGATTGGATACTTTACCACCAACTGAATCAAATGCGTAGGTCGTCATGTATTTCCAGATCCCGAAGTCTCGTCCGATCTCAGTCCGCATGAGATCCAGCATGATGGAGCTCTGTCTGTCGAACACTGGTACAAACTTGTTCAAGTTCTTCAGATTGAAGAAAGGTGCATTGATTTTGCGCCGAGGATGCCAAATGTTTACTGCAAAATAAAGTTATATTTGAATACTTCGTAATGTCAACGTGATTTTGCCTCGTCAGTTATTTGCGTGACGGTGAGTAAGTGAGCACGTCTATTTTCTTTCACTCGCACGGCACTTGTCACGGCGTCGGGAGCCGAACAGTACCGACTTAGCCCGAGCAGCAACGAGCGCTTTTTAAATTTTCTTAATTGGAGAAACAACAGAACTAGGTGACAGTAAACTAGTAAGAAGGAACAGCAACCACGAGTATGTTACTTCACGGTAAAGTCTTCCTTGTTCGGATATGTCTTGGAATGCAAGACTGCAAGAGGTAGTTTCACGAGAGTTGAAGTGAATGATTTCACACATAGCTACATAAAGTACCTACTTACTGATTACAAAACAGGTGAATGAATGAAATGAATAAAACTTTTTGGTCTATCTTACAATTCACTGTTGAACTTGCGATCGGTAGAAAAATAGAACCGTAATTTCAAAACTTCGATGTCATTACATGACAATGTTGTGTGCGTGACATCAGCTCTAGTGGATTTACCTATACCTGTGTGCGTAGCCAAGATGCCAAACGCTAGCGCTCAGTCGCGAACGAAACGCAACTGTCGTTGTCACACTAATAAGGTAGTGTTAGAGAGAAATAACTACGATACGATTCTAAGCGTGAGCGATTGGCATTTTGACTACGGACGCTGCTCTATTGCAATGTTCGTATGTAGTGTTGGTAATGATGTCTGATACTCACCAGATGCAAATATGGATCCGTTTCCAACAATGGATCTCGTAAACTTCATAGTGAATTCATCCTTGTCCAGGCATGATTTGGAAACGACCGCTAGAGCTGCAGGGTCTGTTATACCTGCTCAATATCAATGTTTGTAGTATGAGGAACAATATACAATATGATTGACTAGTTATTTAATACTGAAAAAACGTTTTAAACTCACGTATTAAGGATGATTTGCACTAGCACGGGACGGGGCGGGACGGGAAAATCTGTCAATTTCTATAGAAAGTATCACGTGATAGCTCAGAGTCCTCGGATGTCACGTGACGCATTCCATAAAAATTGAAAGATTTTACCGTCTTTACCCTTCTCGTCCCGTTCTAGTGAGAGTCATCCTTTATTATGTCGTAGTAATGTAAAGTTTAGTTGCCCAATGTTATGGCAGATGGCGCTGTTATATACATATGCTACATCGCGCTATTAAGATTTTTCCACAGTTACGTATATAGTCAAATTAGTAGTTTATGCAACAGTGATATAATAAGGGTTCTTAAAACTTGAGGGTCGCCGTTACAAAACAAGGCGAAGCCGAGTTTTGTAATAATAGACCCGAGAGTTTAAGAACCAATTATGAGCTGTTGCATACCCTAGTTTTTCTACGACAGTTAAAATAGCGTAAAAAGCAAAATCTAGAAACGTGGCAGAATAGGGAAGATGTTGTGCCCACTATGGAAATTAAAAAAAAACAATAACAGTGCTAATATAAATGTATGAAAATCCATAGGAGCAGTGTTCTTATGGAATACCACAGACAACGTTATAATGTGTACTTTTTAAATATCGCTGTCAGTCATCTAATTGACAGATAGAAGTGCTGGAGTAGAAAAAGAATTTTTAAGTATAGGCAATAAGTTGTCAAGCGAAGTGTTTAATTACAAATAGTAGTAAGTGCCGTGCAGTAGTGAGTGAACAGGCCAACTCTCCATACATTTTTTTTCACGTGATATTTTTTTCCTATTTTTTAGATTATGGATAAAAACTTACAAACGAAAAGTTTATTGGTCATCCAGCCACACAGGAGGCCGCCTTTTTGGTTTGTCACTTGACCGATGTATTGTAGCGTCTTCATACGATCTAAAAAAGAATACTAGATATTAACATAATTCAAATTCATTTACATTTATTTCATAAATATAAATTCAGTGGGTTATGTAAATCTACAAGCAATCATAATATTTTGATCGTCAAATTACAGGTAGCACATTACACCTTAGACTATAATCAATAGAATAATCATTTATTTTTGACCCCTGGTTCATAAGGCAATGCCATTTTTTTATTAACTCGAAATTATTTAAGTATTTACCTATCGAAATTCTTAAAAAAAAAATTGCATGGCATTCGATGCACATATGGATTTCAAATATTACATTAAAAACACACCTCTGGATAAAATGTCATCAACGGGCGCTGTGTGCATTAGTTACTAAGTGAAATGGCTGTGGTATACGGACAGGCAGACAGGACAAAACTATAAGATTTCCGTTATTTTAGCGACGGAACCCCAATAAATAAATACGTACTTTCAATACCGGAACATATACCGGTGTAAAAGGGGTCACAAATTCACAATTCAGTAGGAGCATATTAGGGAGAAGTGTGTGGTGTGGTTTCACGGCTTTGATACTACGTAAGTCATGGAAAGAAAAGTAGAAATTCTATTTACCTTCACTATTTCCGAGGAACATATACGCCATTCCAATAGCCGGGTAACTCGCGTTTGGTAAGGCAGGTATCTCTCCTGCGAGTCGGTAGAGCCTCCTCCGCGACAATCTGTAGTACGCGCCACCGATCACAGCCACTACCAAAACCAGTATCCAGAACATTCCGCCCGCCCACCAAAACTTTTGCTTATCACTTTAAAGAAGGCTGCGTCTGCGCAAGCTGAAAATGTATACAAATGTCACAAATAAATCGCGAATAAATGAATAAATAAATAAATATTATGGGACAATCGAATAACTAACGTTTTCTGATAACAATTCTTTGTCTCAATAATTGTTACTTCATTTCAGAAAGGTTCAGTCAACTACAAAAATATGAATACAGCCAAACTGCCAAAAATATGTATACAAGACTTTATTGCTTAAACATTAAGGTTTATACATATATTTGGCACTTAATGACTGTTCTTCGAGCATATCATAAAAATTAAAAGAAAAAACTCATAAAGTAAGCGTTTTGATTTAATTTTTTTTAGAATAAAGTATGTAAAAAATAAAATAGCGCCAATGTATATTTTTTCTACTATATGACAATGTAATGGAAAAAAAGGAATTTCCGCTTGTTTTATAAATCAAGCACTACACTGTAAAGAAAAGAAAATGCTCCATTATGTAAAATAAGTCCTTTCAAATTGTAGGACTTATTGACTTGACTTGCTCACAGAAAAAAAGAATGGGATATTTCCCATTCATTTTTATATTTAAAATAGTAGTAAAATTATATAAATCGAAATCTAAAGATATTTTTTTCAGTTTCAGGTTTCCTAGCAGTGTACTTTTTATCGTAACTTAATTGCTTCCTTTATATAATATTAAGTAGGTACACCTGAAGGTACATTTTGCCTTAGAAATATAAGACGTGCCGTACTGTTTATGTTTAGTTTTTTGTTTTCCGGCGCCGATATATTCTACAAATGTCCTGAAGCTTCACTACATATAAAAAAAACACTACGTATTACTAAATATACTACTGAAGCTTCACTACATATTATATTTTTGTAATTCAACCCCTAATAGAAAAATAGGGTTGTAAATTTTGACCACCACTTAGGGGAAGAAACAGACACAGGTGGAAGTTATACAGTATGTAAACTTACGAAAACCATTGCTGGAAACTTGTTGATGGGGAACTGCAGTACCTACATTCTAATGGGAGCTACCGTCAAATATGCAAAATCTCCGCCTCCTCTACTTTGCCTATGGTTTGAAATCACGTACGCCACTTAATGAATTTTTTTAGTACATTCTTTTTGCACTAGGTTAATGGTCTTTATAACACCCCGTTGGGTTTGTTTACATTTTTTATTTGTAACTGATCAACATTTACGTTGTCGTGGGACCAAGTCATTTGCTTTGTTTTTTTTATACCACGACTGTGACAAACAAGCATACGGCCCACCTGATGGAAAGCGGTCACCATAGCCTATGGACGCCTGCAACACAAGAGGGGTTACATGCGCGTCGCCGACCCATTAAAATCGTGTACACTTTTTTTTAAGAACCCCATACTGTAGTCTTTCGGGAAAACCTCGGCAGGGAGCTAATTCCACAGCCGGAGCGTCCGCGGGAGGAAATTCCTCTGAAACCGCACAGTGCGCGACCATTTATACTGTTGAATATTGTTTGTAAGTAACCAAGGTAATCATTTAAATAATAATGGTAATTGGCAACGCGGCTCTTTTCGTATTGTTTATTTGTAACTAGGCAATAATTCAGACATCAACACGTTTTGACGCCTGTCTATCAGTTCATAAGTTAGGAGATGTAATTTATAAAATTTTAATAATTGTTTTTAATAATTGTATTGTGTATTTTGTGTTTTCGATATATTAAACAAATAAACCTGTTAAAAAAATTATAAGATTGTAAAAACATAATACAGGACTGTTGCAAAACCATATTTTATTTTAATATTTCACAATAAAGTGTCCAAATTTATATATAATAGCAGCTCATTTTTCTGATCTAAATATTAACGGGTTTCATTAAATGGTCTTCGTTAGTTATCATACTGTATAATCACTAATTTTTATTCAAAAATACCTACTCACAAAAATATTCATTAAATTAATACGTTATAACTTTTTAAGTTATCTTAGCCAAAATAGACTCATTTATACTTACTTACCCAATCAACACGTTATCAGGCTTCCTCTGGTATACACAATACAATATAAATACTCTTTTTTTGTCACTAATAAGGAAATAGGAATACAGGCAACCTTTGAATACTATCTCATTAAATTTAATATTTTATTAGTGTTTAATATAACGGAACTTGTGAAACAAGTACCCAACTTTACTTTTAAATAATTAAACAGTTTTGCGCTACTTAAAATCACAATAAAAAACACCCAAAACCGTATATTTTTGATTATTTTTTCTAAGAATGCTGAAATACGTAATCACTGCGTGCGGCTGACTGTGAGGATGTTTCGCGAATACATAAAATACATAATAGCACGACCAAGGTCAACTCGTGTGACCTTTAAAGAAAACTAGTAAATCTTTATAAACTAGTTTTTAAAGCCAAAAGACGTAAGCCATGACATATTTGATCACAAATGGTTACAATACCAAGCGATTCCAACCAATAAAAGTAAATTTTACGGCCCGCCTGATGAAGAAAGAAAAATATGGGTCGCGTTGGCGACCCATTTCAAACAATGTACACTACTTTTCTGAAGAACCCAATACTGTAGTCCTTCGGGAAAACCTCGGCATAGCTCTTTCCACAGCCGAAGCAGTCGCGGGAGGAAATTCTTCTTAAACCGCACAGTGCGTGACGTGCAATATGTGTTGATGAGCGCTCTGTCGATGGCGAGCGATTCGTTGGTGAAAAGTGGACGTTAGCATTATGTCAAATAATTTTCCCATTGTACGAGCGATAGAGCTTATAAGGAGGCTTTATGGATGCAATACCGCTTCGACAATTCGCACAGCGCGCCTCTGGCTGGACAAAGTCAAAGGGTCCTAGCTCAACATTGCGAACATCGAAAACTACTATTGACGGAATAACCTCTGTATCTATAAATTGAAAAATATGTCATAAACTAAAGAAAAATCAACTCCATTAGAGGCCCCGCCGGGGATGGAACCCGGCTAACGCCATGGCGTTGGTCTTTTGTTTTGTTGGCCGGTGGAGTTGCTATTTTTTTTAGCATATGACATATACCCGTATTTCAATTTATAATTTATATTATAGTAGTGGTACTACTTTAACAATAAATGAAAATATTTAATTTTAGTAATTTGATTTGTTTCAACATAAAGTTATTTATCGTAAGAGCGTGTAAAAACTATAATGATAAATACTCTTATGTGGACCTGTTTCAAATTCCATCAGTACCAAAATTTGTTTCTGCAATGAAGAGAAAATAAATAGATACTACTACTACATATATATTATTACAAAGTACCATATTGATTTCTCTTATTTTATTTTTTTAAAGTTAAACGTATGCATGTTATATTTATAATTTCAGCTGGAAATAAGCTATGTATAATATCACGAAATATCATTACTTATAGTTAATTGAATTGTATAAATAAGTTTTGTTTGAGCAACCATAATGATTTAAATCCAGTAGTGGAAACTGTTTTGGCTTATGTATGTTTTAATTGTAATTGTTATACGCGTTATTTTTTGCTGTTTGTTGCCCATTACCAATAATAAATAAAATAAAAAAAGTTGTAACCTCTTTAGCTCTCGATTATGGGAGTGTGACAGAGAGTAAGATATAAATATTCGGCCATTTAATTCTCCAGGAGTTCCTGCCCCAAGATGATAGCAGTACTCCATACGAGGTCTTACTTGCGCCTTATATAATAGCAGTCTTCAAATGCAAGCGCAGATTACTTCCAAGTGAGTTAGGGTTCCTTAACTCAAAAGAAACCCTTGGAAACTTTGAAAGTTTTATTATTATTTCTGAAACACTACTGTAATAAAGTGGTACAATTAAGAATATCTTCAAATTGTTGATCTTATCATCTTCACAAAACCAATTAATGGCACACTTGGATTGTAATGGAGAATATTTGTGTGTTGACGCTTTGCAGCAACTTTTGGCGTTTTCATATACTTAAAACGTGAAAAACTGCAATTTAGAATAATCACGACATCTTTCGCTTTTTTTTATATCATTATAAGTTACATTTATGTAAAGTTTCATGCTTTCTGCCAAATGGTGCCAATACTTAATTCCAAGAGCTCCCATTATTGCCATATTGAACGACTTTGACGATAATTTTGGGGCCTCTCCATGAAGTCTTAACGCGATTCAGTTTAGGACCTTAAACTGGGTCGCTACCATATAACTGGGGCCTTACCATGACATCTTAACCCGAGTCAGTTGACGACCTAAACTGAGTCGCTTCCGTATGGTTCCGAACTGAGCTTAAACTGAACCTACACCGAATCGCAAAATTCAAAAATGTTGTCTGCAAGTAGGCCTAAACGGCACTTTTACAAGTCAATAAGTATTACAATAAAGCATTTGCATGTATGTACACACGCGTTCAGAATTGCATGGGCAGTTTATGAATGAATTCATTCATAAATTGCCCATGCAATTCTGAACGCTATAGTACAAAAATTTACAATAATAGTGAGAAGTAAAGACGTCATCAATATATAGTGACGCGTAAAGACGTTATGGTAATGCCCCTGAGCACATTTAACAACCTAAACTGAATCGCTATAAAACGAGACGTCACTAACTCACTATTTACCTCTTCAACATAATAATGATAATTAATTAAAAAAAGTGCAGGCCGTTTTTCGAGACATGCATCTCTTAATGACATAATACGTCGGTCTCTTGCCACCATCAACGTGCCTGCTCTCCTTGAGCCGACCGGCATTTTCAGGGATGATGGCAAGAGACCTGATGGGGTGTCCTTGGTTCCTTGGAGTTTGGGACGGATGCTAGTGTGGGATGCTACCTGTGTAGACACGCTGGCACCGTCCCATCTCCAACGAACTAATGTAAAAGCGGGCGGAGCGGCTGAATGCGCCGAAATTTTAAAACGTAATAAATATAAGAGCCTGGGCAAAGAGTACCTTTTTGTACCATTCGGGGTCCAAACTCTTGGTCCATGGGGTCCCAGCGCAAATTTTTCGTAGAAATCGCGAAACGTCTGGTTGATGTTACTGGTGACCGAAGAGCTGGTGGCTTCCTCGCACAACGTATCAGCATTGCGATACAACGAGGAAATGCCGCCAGCATCCTAGGTACAATGCCTCAAGGACCTACTTTAGATTTAAGGTAGGTAGAGGTAGGTAGTTAGGTAAGTTACACTTACTGTATATATTTCGAGAATAAATGTTTTAAAAAAAATTAATTAAAAACATTAACTCCATCCAAAACATATGTCCAGCAGATGTCGGAAGTGGGCCGATGATGATGATGATGACTTACACAAGTTTGTGTTATTATCGAACCAGAACATAAGTCATTCGATATTTATTTGCATACTTGTTGATTATATTAGTAGGTAATATATTACTAACTTTTGTCACTAGCCGATTATTCGTTGATGACGTAATACATTTAGTAATGATAAGTTAATGGGTTGAAAAGGTATTTAAAAAAAGTTGTACCTTTACTAGAAACAGGCCAATGGCGAGTCGGACTCGCGAACTGAGGGTTCCGTACAAACATTTAGTTGCAACTGCATCTCGTTGTAGAATTTTGACATGAGCCTCAGCCAGCACGGAAGAATAACTTAACTAACGCATGGAAGTAGTAATACAACTGTCAAATGACAATAGTTTCTAGTGGCCTTGAAATTGGCAGTGGTTATTCTAATGTCGTAAGTCTAACCTAATAACGTACTTCTTACGATATTTGAAAAATCCACTATCAAAATATGCGACCAAGTTAAGTTGTAATGCATTGATACCGAATACCAAATTACAACGACGTATTTAATTTGGCTACTTGGACGAATTGCATCAAAAGAGATCAGCAAAACTACGGAATCGGAGAAATAACAAACACATATACATCTCTTTTTGACACTTCCTTTACTTCGTAAGGAAGTGCGGCCGGGTGCGACCGGGGTAGCAATGAATGATAATTTTTATGATGATGAGAAGATTTTTGCGTTAATAGTAGGTTTTTACGTCTCGGAAAACATTCAACATTGAAAACGGTTCTTATAAATCAGTGTCATGTGTGTATGAAACGGAACAGCCAACGAAACGTCTGTCAAAGTAGAGGCGTTTTTCAATCAGGTAAGATTCGAAGGCTGTTAGACATGACGATACGATTTGTCACATGCGATTTATTATTTTGTTAATGATAAATAACGAATGAGAAATAATTAGAAGAGAACCAGAAACCTCCCGGTCACCACGCATATGCGGTAATGCTTCGTAAAGGATGACTCACACTAGCACGGGACGGGACGGGGCGGGACGGGAAAATCTGTCAATTTTTATAGAAATAATCACGTGATAGCTCGGAGCCCTGGGATGTCACGTGACGCTTTCTATAGAAATTTACAGATTTTTCCGTCCCGCCCCATCCCGTCTCGTCCCATTATAGTGTGAGTCATCCTTTATTGAGCTTAACGTGATAATAGGTCGAGTTGTGTAAGATTGTCCCACAATATTTATTTATTTATGTTTGCTTAAATATTATGTGGTCAAAATAGTGAATAAAATAAATTACATATTTTCCACAAGTATATATTAGTTGCACATTTGTCAAATAAATTATATACATCTAAGAGCCTACCAATTTAATTAATAAACGAGAATCTAACCCATTTCTTTTTGAAATGAAACACTTTAAGGGATGACTCGCACTAGAACGGGCCGGTTCGATCTGTCAGTTTCTATAACAATCGTCACGTGACCTCCGAGGGCTCCGAACTCGGACGTGATTCGTACTATAGAAATTGACAGATCGTCCCGTCCCATTCCAGTGTGAGTCAAGTGTGAGTAATCCTTAAAACGGATTTAAATCGCTTATTTTAAGAGCCCACATGCTCGAGCCAGAGAGAACGGGATAGATCTAATTGCAAGAGCACGCGAAAAATTAAAAGGCGATATATAGTAGGCGACTTCGAAATAAACCGCGTAATCAGATAATTGTTGCCGGCTTATTACACGGTGAACAGTGCACATGTGGCCAGAGTGGACGTGGAGCTTAATCACACGATGAGGATAATTTCGGGTTGCATAATGCCAACGCCTACTTACTGGTTACCAGCCTTGAACAACATTGCACCTCCGAATATCCGCAGACAAAAATGCCTAGCACGGGAATTCACTAAAATGTCCGATAATACTCTGCTGCCAATACATGAAGATATGAACAACCTCAAAAACACCCGACTGAAGTCCCGAAACCCGCCAGCTAGAACTTATCATACCCACGACCCGACATGGAAGGCCAGCCATGCGTGGATAAGAGATTGGGAAGCCCAGCAGCACAGAAATGCCGATAACACCATCTTTGAGCTCAACACGCAGGAGCGGCCCAAAGGGTTTAACGAAAGCCGTCCAATATGGTGTAGGCTCAACCGTCTGAGAACCGGTGTGGGTAACTGTGCGTACCTCTGGCACAAGTGGGGGTGGAATGAGTCGGCAGCGTGCGATTGCGGAGATCCGGAACAGACCATACAACATATGGTTTTCGATTGTCCCATCACCAGATACAACGGTCCTGTAGATGATTTTAGAAACCTGACAAAGGACGCGAGTGTATATCTGCAAAGTTGTAAATTTTAATTTCTTGTTATTGTTTAATCTAATGTGTAATACTATTTATGTAAAATACCAGTGTGTAAAAGCCATACGATAAATAAATAAATTACACGGTAGAGGACTATTTAATTAACAGACAAACATGGCCCATACCAGAAACTGTAAATAAACCAACAAAATACTAAATTGAATGTTCTACTGTTTACAGAGTGCTTACACAGTTCACAGAAGAAAATATCGCACTTATTCCTTATTCTCGTATCCAATAATGATCATGATCATCAGTGACAAGCCCGGTAAGTTGCCGTGCTTTGCACGCCGCTCGATTATCCACTTTTCAAATGAAGGCGAGCTTTTACGTATTTCCGATTGGAAGCACTGGACGGGAATTTTGTATTTGTTTCCAATGCCAACAGGACCAACCTTATAACACTAACTCACGCCAGTTCTATAAAGTTCGGTGGTCTCGGTGTGTCAGGGAACACTGAAACAAACAAAAATTTAACAAATGAATTTTGAAGTAGGTACAGTCTATAAATATGTATACACGTCGGAACTTATTACTGCGGTAGAAGGTTCAAATTGGAATGCAGGTGAATACATATTTACGTAGCTGACCGTACATAGTAAAATTTACCATTTCCAACAATATCGCCGTTGACACTTCGCTGATTTATCTTATCAGTCCATGACTGTGTCAAAACGTCGGTATATTAAGGTAAATTAACTGAATTCGCGATAGTCACGTTTTAATTACTTGTATGTTCACCAGCTGTGAAGTTTCCTTCCTGTGGACCTTTTATGTGGATAATGGTTAAATAACAAATTATCCTTTATAGCCCTTAACTTTCCAGTCCACAGGAAATACGGTAATATAATTTGTATTAGACCCAGTCAGCTTTTACTGTATCATTTATAAAAAAATGTTACTTACAATAGCTTCCTGATTGTAGAGCATTTTTCAATTTGTAAGCTCCAAAAGCAAGGCCTATTGTTGCTCCAACTCCTGCCACAGAATAACCAAGAATAGCCAAGACGTTACTAGAATCAGACGATTCTTCTGTGGCTGCCTTAGATACAGACTTGTTAATATTTAAAGTATTTATTTCTTTTGCGTTCGCATTGAAATCATTAACTTCCTTATAATGTTCAGTTGTCGTTTCATTTATATATACATCAGTTGTTGATAAATTCTCATATTCATTTTTAGTTACATCATAAATCTTCGTGATGGTTTCAGTTTTATTCATATCTTTTGATGAATCACTAACATTATTTATCAATAAACTATCATATTCTGGTGTCTGGTGTATAATGGTGTATTCAGTAGTAGTCACATTTTTTGACAAAATATCACCAAGTTCTGTTGTAGTTTCATTTGTGAATGTAATTACTGATGATGAACTTCCATCACTATCAATTTCTTTCGTAGTTTTATCTCTAATTACATCCGATTCTGTCGTGCTTTTATAATCTTCCCTTGGAATTACCACATCTTCACATTCTAGGTGGTAAGTAGCTTTACTTATTGTATTTGAATCTTCATCAATGCAATTAATTAGTTCTGTATCGCATTCTAAATAAAATGTGCTGTTCAATGGAAGAAGCTCATCGAAATCTACAGCACAGCCATCATGGTGTGAGTTTTCTATTAGCAATGTATTGTTAAATGTGTACCTGGAACAAAATTGAAATGAAGAATCAATCAGAAGATTAACTGAAAAAGATGTCATATATACTGAAGAAAAGTGGCCAAGGCCTGAACCTGCCTGAACCTGCATTCGCGGTAGGTAGGTAACTACTAGACCTAGTGGTCAATTCTTCTGGAGTATGACATCTGTATGATGACATCTATTTCAGTTTATAATGTATATACTACCTAGTATTTCCCCTTTCTATCGCTCTTTCACATTCGACAAAAAGGGAAATAGACGAACAAACGAACGAAGTGTTTCGCGGTAGCCCCCTGTTTTAGAACAAAAGACGTCGATATTTACCATCACCATAAACTGCGTACAGAAACATGTATTGACACATTTGACGCCTGACTTTCATTGTTTTCAGCGAATGCGAAAAGTAATTCAATAGACTTTATCGTATACAATATACAAGTAGCGCACTCAAAGTGTCAACCATTGCAAACATGTTATTTAGATGTTTTAGAGTAATTTGGGTAAAACACAAAACGATGTTCGGAATATTTCCGGTGGACTTTTGATGTGAGCTTTGAATGTTGATTTTCTTATTGAAACATTATCCACATTAAATAGTATTCCTTTTCTATTGAATTGTATAATAAAAATAATGACTACATGTACACAAGCTGTTGACTATTGACCACAGGAAAGATCGGCTCTATAGTTCAGCTGAACACGCACTTCTCTTTCCTGTGGTCAATAGTTAACAAACAACTTGTGGACATGTAAGTAGTAATGATTTTTATTATACAATGCAATAAGTTATAGAACTTTTTTTCTCTATTGAGATTAGGTATACGTTTTCTTTCATCAAACTACATAGGTAATACATATAGGTACATTAAATATTTGCGGTTGCAATTCAGAACTTACATCATCAATGACGTCGTGTTTTGGTAGCCACAGTACGTTTCCTTAAACAGCAGCTGTGGTTCCATACATTCATCCGTGTCCAAGCCTTCGTGAAGTGGAATCTGTGAAATACCATTTGGTTAAAAGGTTACTGTTTGTTGGCTTCTAATTGGCAAGTAGGCCATTTTTAGGATTCCGTACCTCAAAAGGAAAAACGGAACCCCTATTGGATCACTTTGTTATCCGTCCGTCAACTATATTTTGCCCGCGGCTTTGCTCGCATTAAATTCTAAATAAAAGTCGGATATAAAATTTCACACCCTCTTTCAAGGGGTATGGGGCGGATTCCCAAAAAAATGATGCACGATTGTTTTGTTCGTCACAAATAGTCCGCATACCAATTTTAAGCTTTCTACCTTAATAATTGCGGAATGTTCGATACAAACTTCCACCCCCCATTTTAAGCAAAGGTTAGAAAGAGACCAAAAATAGCTTCTGTCACTCTCCATCCCTTCTATCTCCACTTAAAAAAAATCATGTAAACTCGTCGCTCCGTTTTGCCGTTACACGGACAAATAAACAGACACACTTTCCCATGTATAATAGTATGGATATTAACATACGTACCATTGAAATTACAAAACAATAACATATAAAACTCTTCATATTATTTAACATAAATACACGCGTCCACTGAGAAATACATTGAATTACTAAATAGGGATTTAATACACAAGAATTACTCATTGCTATGGTTTCCTTTTGCATAGTTTTATATTTGAATTTTACCTTAAACGTCAGTTCTATGGGTAAAAAACCGATTTACTTCACAGCACAACTAAATAGATATAATAGTACATTTCGATGCTAGTGCGGAAAGTACTTCAAGAGTCCCGAGGTATTTTGACACGAGCCGCAGGCGACCGGCAATACTTGGGATGAGTGTATCGAACGACGTTTTTCAATACAGGTGCGTAAAAAATTAAATACATAAGAACAAATTTGAAAGTTTTATTCAGCCCCAGACTGAAATGTGCCTTTCACCCGAGTTTAACACTCTACTTTTCATATCGAATACGAGGAAAGTAAAATACAGGTATGTCATAAATATTAGTAAATATGCAGTACGAGAGTTCGAATCAAAGCTTATTTTAAAATATAATTTCCACCCTTTTCTTTTAATTTCCACTTTATTTAATTTCGATCCTTTTTCTGTCACACTGTATGTTGACGTACAGTCGCCAACAAGGATATCTAAACAGGACTCTAACGAATCAGATATTTATGAGTACTTTTATATGGCGCTTTTGTATGGCACCTGTACGATGTTCTAAAAACCAGGATGTGTTAATATTTTAAAATTAGTAGGTACAAGCATAGTAGTTATCACTAGCATATCTTTTCCGCTACTCATATCGGCCAAAGCTGTCAGGCATGTACTTATAGAGTACCCGGAACGTTATCTGTGGAAGCGAAACGCAAAGTGGGGTAAGTTCTGCAAAACGTGAATATTTTAAAGTGATAAGACCCTTTGTAAATGTTACCCTGTAAGCAGTTTAATATGATATGCCTCAAATAACATTGTGATATGAATTTAGAGTATTTTTTCTTTACGGTACTTGTACCAATAACAATTATTCTTTTATTAAATAAAATTAAGGGCAAATTAAAATAGGACTCAGAAAATATGACCAGGTCCTATATTTATTTATTTAGGTACTTGCTTTGACAAGAATATAATGTAAGTACTTAAACCCTTTACTAAGCTCATTAAGTTAATCCCTGAAGTTATTACTTTATACTAATTAATTCGTACCAATCATTAGCTAAGTTGCAAACTACTGGTTAAACTTTCGACCTACTTATTACCTTTCTTATGGTTAATTTATTGGTAAAATTATATTAGTTAAAAAATTGTAAAGCAGGAATCAAATCATTTATTGAATGTAATAATGTTATGATTTTTTTTTGTTTTTTAAGTACACACTACTATATATCATCATCATCACTACATAGTATAAAACAAAGTCGCTTTCTCTGTCCCTATATTCCTATGTATGCTTACTTAAATCTTTAAAACTACGCAACGGATATTGATGCGGTTTTGTTTAATAGCAGCGTTTTACCTTACAATAAAACGCATATTAAACGTAATACCTAATTAGAAGCCTATAATTATATTTGAGAGTGGCAACTCTGATTGCAGATGACGTAGCGGTTCATAATTGGTTGACACCCAACAACAAATCCCCTCCTCCACTTTTCGTTTCCAGTTTTATCCCCACCAGGTCGTAGCCGTGGCGATGGCGCGGCTGGTACCTCATTGGATCTCAAATTATTAATTTATTAATACGAAGTTGCAATATACCACTTACCAAACAGAAATTTTGACAAAGCAAAATAAATTAGAAACCAACAGTATGTGTAAGTTCTTTATCATCGTTCACAAGGTGGCGAACAAAAATAGTAAGTCAAAAATACCCTCAGAAAAAGTATGTAGGTCATATTGCAACTGAGTAAACCACAGGTGGGTTTAAAAACTATAGGCTTCTAATTAGGTATTACGTTTAATATGCGTTTTATTGTAAGGTAAAACGCTGCTATTAAACTTCAACGCTAATTAGAAGCCTATAATTATATTTGAGACGTGTCTGTGTCCACCTGGTGGGTAGAAACGCCAATGTGATAAAGTTGTTCAGTGCTCATTGAGTGTTAAGTGAAATTGGTGTGAACAATTCGCGAACAAGTGCAACAAACCAATGTCCATACATGGATGAATGTGGAACATAGTGGATGGATGTGACCATTGACCTTTTCCGTGCAGTGACAAAGTTATTTTTCTATCAATATTGATAAGGAGAGGAAGGCTGATTGTTAAATATAACACAATGTCTTCATGAATACAAGGTGTTTATTAAAATATTTTTAATAACAATTATGTTTTATTTATTTAGATAAGCCCAAAACATAAGTGATTCCGCCAATCCATGGATTGAAATAGTCAGGCAATTCAAAACCATACACAATCATTGAAGATCAATTTTCATTGCTGCTTTGAACTTAGAGATGATAAAACAAGTTAAAAATATTTAAGATAAGAATATTTTATTACCCATCAGTAGGTAATCAACGTTTTCAAACATAAGATTTTCTCAAATTCTTCTCACTTTAGGTAGGTACACTTTAGCAAAATATTTTTCCTATAATTGCTAGTAATGTGCACAACATTATATACGAGTAAATACATAATACCTACATATAGTACGCAAGTAAAGTATTCATAAAACAAACACAGTTATCAATTAACCATGATAGGGTTGTCACCAACCTGTTTCTACTGCCTCAGTCTTTGGAAAAAAATAAAGTCGTTAGAATATAACGAGACAATAATACAAGTAAAATAATAAAATAATAATATTATGTACAAAAATGCGCAGCTATTTATGATATCATATTAACGATGCTTGACTTGAGATTAATTACCTCATACCCGTATGTTAGTAAAATATGGAAAACAAGTACAAATTCTTTATTAGTCACGATACAGATAAGCTCTGTACTCCGTAAAATCTATGTATGACATAAAATAAGACATTGCTAATTAATGTGCATAAGCCTTACACGAGATGTTTTAATGACATCATTTACCAATATCAAATTTGGTAAGTAACTCAAAAACCCTTTTTTTTTTTTTTTAGGGATGCAGCCATGACAGTGTTATGGAATTCTTTGTAGCACTCTTACACACTTATTTTATTTTACTTGTATCAAGTCTATATCGCGTTTAACATGGTCAACATAGTTTTTGAAAATTTTAGATTTTCTCATGTAAACAACGCTGTGAATGACAGCCTCCTACGTTGCAGGAACGCTGCTCTTAAGGCTTATGTACCTATATATAAAGTCATTCTGGCTAGTCACCAAGATATTCACATAAACTAGGATTCGTAAAGAAATTAGTATGGAGCCAGGTTACTTGTGAGTTGTAGGCTCTTTTACAAGGATATCGTATCCCACTTTACTTGGATTACTGGGACTAAAAAGCTTGAGCGATATACGATCCTCAAGTAAATCAGTTACACTGTGAACATGGCGCTTGTAGCCAAATTCGGGAGAGTGCCAAAATATCGAGCTCACAACAACATATATACATGGTAAATATCTAGTTTTTAATAGTAATTATAATAGAGGATCCTCTTGGTACGTAGGTGCATCTTGGGTTCGTGCAACCTTTTTCAGTTTCATTCAAGAGCCTTGGGCGAGCTAAAAGGTAAAAGGCTTAACGCCTTTTTCATGTAGTTTGGGTAAGTTAAAAGGGGTTCTAAATATCTTGGATACAATTTATAACCCACAACGGAGAACTAATGCCCAGGTTCATAACCTGGGCATTAGTTCTCCGTCGTTTATCATTCAACACGAGAATGTAATGTGTCATTTGTTTTGTAGGAAAAGCTTTTCTCTTAAATAAAATATGGTCGAGATATTTGACCCCAAGAGTAGGGGAAATTCCAGAGCAGGACCAGGAAAAATTTCAATGGGTTATGTATCAAAATGACAACTATTAAATTAAATATTCGAATAATTTAAACCATGTTACCAGAGCCACCGTTAGGTACGACGACGAGCGAAGCGAGGAGGAGTGTTAGGTTGAACTGCGACCTAACAACAGTTGAACCGCGCCAGCGACCGGCAAAGCGCTTAGTCTCCCTCCTTTCTGTACACCAACGTGTACCTCTGATCACTTTGAGCTCATATTATATATCAATGTTATAATGCGCTAACGCAGACTTTTTCCATTAAATTATGTAAGCGCATTGCATTACATTTCAGGCCTCATTTCAAGCACAAATTTACCTCTAAATTGTCCTACTGCTTGGACACGATTTTTATTGTGTTGATTTATGTAAGACTTCGCTGGGCGAGATTGTTAATAGGTTAGATATATTATAACTACATATATGAAATTCTCGGTTACTATCGCCAGAGCTTAGCTATTAATTAAGGCAATCATCTATTACCCAGTCCAAGGTAATAGTAAGGGCATCTAACGCCATTCCTGGACAGTCTTTTTGGATTAGAGTGAGGAATCCAATCAATGCTTAAGTATTTTATTTATAACTACGTAGACCTAGACTGGCTTTCCTTAGTGGTAGCTTCAAGCTGAGTCACAATGATATATAGTTTCGGAGCTGCACGTTACGAGTCCAAGCTCATGAGAATAGGCCCTCCTACGAGGAATTGGTGAAAAGAATAGTAGGCGTATAAAAGATCACCTTTTTAAAATCCACCCCTGAGGGTATTATAAAGAATTCTGATGAGTTATCAAAGTGTTGTATATTGTGTACCTATATGGCTCAATATGGAGTTCCCCGTGCCTCGTATAGATATACCCATCCTTGGAGATGGTTCTGTAGGGGCCGAAATTGGTAGGTAATTTGTAATATTTTTTAATTACATTTAATTTAATTCTTTTATATATTAAATAACACTTTTCCATTAAAACGAAAAAAGTAGTAATAATTTGGTCAAAACAATGCACTGATACTTCCCATTTTCCAGGAAATACCATTTGCAGCATAACCGTAGCTATAAACACTTAAATAGCGTATATGCCTTGCGTAGGCATCACCAGCAAAACTTAGTGTGACCTTAATCTACTTGCTAGCAGGATTTTACATTTTTACGCTTTGGCTAAGGGCCTTAGTATAGTTAGAGGTATTTGTACCGAAACATTATTTCTAGATATATAACGGGTCTGCCAATCTTTACTATTAGAATTTAGAATCCCGTAATTTTTGGCATTTTAGAACCAAATTAATCCAGTTGTGTATAAGGGTTTGCATTATTCGTCCAATTTTAGTATTTGAATAATACGAATACTTCGATTTGCAATATTCGAATTTTTCGAATAAAACGAATAATTTGGAAAAATAACTCAAAATAATGATTTCAAGTAGCTTAATTCTTAAATATTCGTAAAAAATAATAATTTCTGAATAGAATCTGCACTATTCGAAATATTCGTTTTATTTGAATAATGAGTGTGGTCGAATTCGAATAATATTTATGGCGAATAATTCAAATATTCGAATTGCAAACCCTAGTTGTGTAACAGGATAAAGGGTGTGTTCGCAAGACAAAAATCCAGAAAACTAACACTAACAGCGTCAAAAAGAATAGGAATCCTTGTAACAACTGCAAGCTGTGCATAACATATTTCTGGATAGAGCTACCCGTCTTGCGCAGACGATAAGAAATATAGGCTTAGTAATTGCAGCATAGTTTAAGTTATACAACTTATATAAAAACATTCGTTCAACTAAAATCTGCTTGCGCAGCAGTGAATACTGTTTTTATTTCGAGTATATTATACAATAATTTGTCACTCGAACTACAAGTGTTGACATCAGCCGCTTTTCGAAACTGAGTGCTTTCATGCACCAAATGTAGATTGAAATGTTATTTGTGTAGTACCTACACACACAGAGGTCGGATACTGGTATTTCAGCATACAATTAAGTTCGAATCGAAATATGTAGACATAGAAACAATAATCATAGTTGTAGTTACTTATATACCGTTTCCGATCTCTGAGTTGTATTTTACACACGAACAACATTTTATCTCGTATGCCTTGCGCAGGCAGGAGATATATTTAATAATAATAAATAAATAAATAAATTTTAAACTATGTTAGATATTATGCACAAAAAATATATATATACCTACATGCTTGCCTGATAGCAATAATTTTACCTTAATGTAGGTAAGTAACTCTTTGACTGCTTGCGCAGCAGAGAATAATTCATCTCATACACCTTGCGCAGGTGGAGGTAAGGATAATTTTGGCATATGAAGTGGGTTAATTTTTTTTTTTTTTTTTGTTTGGCGCTTGCTAGTAATGCTAGTGCCATCATATTTAATCAGATACAAGCGGTTTCATTACGTATATATTAGCATAACTAGGCATGGCCTGAGCTTGCTGATGTGGCTGAGCTTGCGCAGCAGCTTATAGGCTAGGACTCCCAAAATATTTTTTATCATATTATCATATTAGGTCCTTAAAAACCAGAAGACAAGAGATGCTGCTGTAAGCAACCAGACCAAGGAGGCTTTGCCTGTACAAGGTTAGGTTTAAAAACAACTACGATTTCAAATAAATCGTAACATAAGAACAATACGATATATTACGCATAAAATGCTAATTTCTTACAATCTTTTTGCTAAATTACAGATAGGAATGCAGCGAAGGGAAAATAGCAAGCCTTGATCTCTAAGGTGGGCACTTGCCCATTCTGTAACCAATTTTACGTTACATTTGATCTCAACGTAGAAATGAAAATGTTGAGGGTAGGTATGCACTAGGTACAAATAAAATAATCACTTGTTTACAGTTATTTGTACAAAAATATACGGAAAATTACCAGGCCAGGTAATTTAAACCCACTATATGTAACGTCCGATTATAGTACCTATAACAAATTATTTTGCTAGGTAGCAGCGGCGTCGTACTGTGAGCGCCTTTATAAAGATCTGCGTATTCCGGCAGTTCTAATGTACTATTTTCGGAAATTTTATAATTATTGGACGTATTCTTTATACCTCCTTGTTTGGAGGAACGTAAAAGTTTGATATCACCTTTTTTACTGGCCTGGTTCCGTCTTAGGACGAACCGATTCACTGAAAGCAATTTTAAACACATTACAACATTTTTACTTACGGTTGCTGCGCTGCGTGAATCGATCGGGTGTCAACCTTTCTGTAAATTAAAATTATAATAGCAATCGAACGGTAAAACCGTTAATTAAAACTTACGAAAAATCCTAGACTAGGCTAGAACTTTTCGTACTGAACCTTACGTTCCGACAAACAGAACGCCAATGAGGTACCAGCCGCGCCATCGCCACGGCTACGACCTGGTGGGGATAAAACTGGAAACGAAAAGTGGAGGAGGGGATTTGTTGTTGGGTGTCAACCAATTATGAACCGCTACGTCATCTGCAATCAGAGTTGCCACTCTCAAATATAATTATAGGCTTCTAATTAGCGTTGAAGTTTAATAGATAGAGTGATTCAAGAGGAATGTTTATATGTATAATAATGACCCGTGCAAAGTCGGGTCGCTAGTATAAATTATAAATTGAAAGAGATGTCATCTACAGAAAAAACTACAGAAACTACAGAAAAAGTGACCAACCATATATTTTGCATGTAGACTTTGCTTCGATAACATTATAGGCGCTCAACAATTTAGTCCAACATCGTACCCATACAATTATCAACACTTCAACAGTAATATCCAATATAGAGACTGGAGATAAAACTAACAAAGGGCTTGCAGCTATCATCAGATGATTAATAACGACTAAAATAACATTTAAAAATAACCCTTACGGCTTTGTGATAAAGTCCTTGTCAACCGCATTGAGATAGGTTATGATTGATGACCACTAAGTTATAAATAGTCGTTGTATGTTATTGTTTCTAAAAATTCATATAACTACTATATATTGCACAACTGCATTCCAATTATCATTAAGTTCTTTACAAATTACGTTCCCTCTGCCAAAATAATATGCGGAAAAAAACATGGCCTGACAAAAATATTTCTACTTGATATGTACGAATAGACATACTACCCTCCCCTGCAGAAAATCAGCAAGATATTTTTGCATAGAAAATGACAGACTAGCTTACTCCCGTTATCTGTGCTCTAAGGCTGCGTTATACCTAATTTTTAATCCGAGAATAACGCTTACTCTCAGTTAGTAACGTCCAAATTATAGTAATTTGGAGAGTATCTGAGAGGGATTTTGACATTAGTATCAAAGAGTAAGAGTTACTGGTTGGTTGAAAAGTTTGGTCAAATCCAGCCTAAGTCAATAGGGATGACGACTAGGTTGAAAAACTATTATTCTAATTAGTCCGTCAGTTAGATTATCTAAAATTATTAGACACGTATTTTTTCCTTTTTCAATTTAACTAAAATTGACAAGCCACTAAATACTTGCAGTCACTTAAAAATCTGTAATAAGATTAGTATCAGCAATTTCAATTTATAATAAACTAAATTGCAACAAACAAAACAATGCTGACAGTTAATTTGCGATTAAACGGCTGAAAACTACACAAAAGCTCATTGCCCAAACCTATAATGAACCTCATTACATACACGCCACGTACAATCAAATAAAGCATTTAAGCCCATACGAACAGGAACCACTATCGCGTGCTGTGACTACTAATGAGGCCTACTTGTCATTTAAATATCATTAAGAGATAGTGGACACTTCACTTTGAATCAGTCGTGTCAACCCGAGGCTGTCACACGGGCATTTAATAAACAAAATTTGAATTTCGAATTCCAAATTTAAATGGATTAAAAAGATTAGTGACGAACTGGCAGTTAATAAAATAACCGAATGTAGAAATCGAAATTTAAACGCTTTGAAAATAAATGTGATAAGATGAAGTGGTGTGTAGTGCTTTGTTTGTTTTTAATTAGTTTTGAAATTGGAATTGTGGATGGTTTGAAAGCTGCGCAGAAAGGTGTTTGCGTAGTCAAGCATACGTGAGTATTTTTTTTTTATAATTTTATTGATGACATTGACATTAGAAAATTGTTTCTGTAACGAAACGTAAAGAAGTTGACCATTGTTTTGTTAGGATTACACTTGGTATGATTATGTCACAGATTTTTATGAAGCAGCTATGCAATAATTTATTTTTTAAACGATTTAAAGACACCATAAAGCCTTTGATTTTAAGGATTAATTTATATGTAGTCTGACAAACTAAGAACGACATAGATTTTTTTTAAATCCATAAGTCTCCATTTTTTCACTCCTAAAAAAGAGGCATATACATATGTAGATATAAAAAAGTTACTCAGACTTGGTTTGTACGAATATAATAACCCAGCGAGTGCTACTTACGGTTTAGTTTTAACCGACGTTTCTTTTAAGAATTCAAATAATTAATTACCTACGTCAACGACGGTTGTCACTTGTGACTTCGTCAGGATGCACACAGTAGGTGCTAAAAAAAACGAAAAGCGTTGAGGGCTCCGTAGGTTCACTCATTGCCTCGGAGTGATATGACGAGGCGAATTATTCAGATTATAAATCTTGAGTTGTTATTATAACGAACTGACCCGTGAGATGCCTAATGCTTGTGGCATTTAGCCTTTCCAAGTTCGTACCTATTACATATCTTCTTCTTCTCAAGCTAGGATCGCGACCATGTGCAGTCAGTCTCCACAGAGTGCGGTCATAGGCCACATGGCACGGTGCAAACTGCCACCAGCCGACCTCTTAATCGAGTCAGTCCATCTCGTACAGGCTGACACGAGCACGAGTGTTATTCATTTGGCCTAGAATCATGTGCTTCTCCACATCATGCTTTGATGACCGCATAATGCGTCCGAAGAATCTTAGGACTCACTCATGGCATAGTGTAGAGAGCCGTGTAGTGATGTTAAGCTCTTCTGAGATGGAGATGTTAATTCTTCTGGCTAATATGCAGGGTATTACATATAATAGGTACTTATTAAAAAAAACTGTCTACATTTTAACTTAAAATTGGCATCCAGGCAGGTCACGTTATAAAGAAAGTAAATGTGGCGTTTTTAGGCTAAACGTTGTCGGTTGTTAAGGTCGATTTCTAATTAATTATTTATGACAGTAGAGCCTTATCGATAACCGACAATGGTATGTTGAAAACTACATACTCGTAAAGACATAGGTAGGGTAAACTCGCATGATTTGGTAATACTTCTAATCTAATTCGGTGACAGAGAATGCAGAAAATATACTTTACAGAAAAATATACTTTAGAGCATTGTAACAAGGTCGATTTTTTCGATGTCAAGTATCAATATAATATTATAAGTTTTCAACCTTTTTGCAACGTATTTAAGTATTTTTTTCTGTGTAGTATCACCGAATCAGAAGTATTATACCAAATAATGCGAGTTTACCCTATGTGTAGTTTCCAATAAAATGAGCGTTGAGGGAAGCGTTGGTGTCTCAGCGGTAAAACGTGGGACTTTTAATCCGAAGTGTTTCGATTTAAACCCTGCCGGCTTATACCCATGAGTTTTCCGAAATTTATGTGTATGTACGAAATATCATTTGACAATTACAGTGAAGGAAAACGTTGGAATAATCCCAACCTATCCCTATAAAGCCTAGTATACCCTCTGGGTTGGAAGGTATGAGCGCGGTCGGTTTAGTAATATTGAAATATTGGGATTAGTGGCAGAGTCCTCAGGCACCCCGAGCTGTGGAAAAAAGGAATGACACTAGAAAGAAGATGTGTAGTTAATAAAATCTAGGCAGTACAGTGTAAATGAGTCGTGAAACCTTTTCGTTGCGGAACCCCAAAGCTCCTCATTATACATGCATAAGTCGTTACAATGGCGATTCTTCGATATGCATTTAAGCATGTATTGTATTATATTAAGTATGTATGATATTTAAATGAGAACATGCGTGGTGGGCCTGTTCGATGACTCTCACCGGAAGTATTGGATTTAGCACATCCTGTGTCAAGAAAAAAAAGAATATAGACATTTATAATGTAAAATATTGAAATTATACTTAGACTACGCTTAGTCTTCCTGTCAAGTTGTATGGGATGTTCATGCAGTGTCACTGTCAAGTGTGAGAAGTTAGTGCATAGTTAGCGCGGTTGCACTTTATACATCTATCTATAGGTACATATAATAAAGCAGAGTAAAAATCTTTTCATTGAAGATATAAATTAATAGTAGGTAATCACATTGTAGCAAGATTACACTTTGAGCACTGACATTGACGCCTCTCGCTACGCTTTGGATTGTTATACAGATTTTTTTGTTTCTTGCAGTAAGTGTCACTTAGCTTCACTTTGAGCGTTTACTCGAATTGAATCCGGATTCTACTGCGGAATCCTATTTCGCGATTAAATCTACGATCGCTGTCAATGGAACTTTCTAACTATGTAAACAAGCCGCCATATTGGTTTAATAACCTAACTTTTAAGTTTTTAATTAAAATTTCAAGATTAACATATTTATCTTATTCGTTTTGTATGTTACGATAATACGACCGTTTCTGTAGTGAATGTTTTCAGTGGTGTTTGATGAGGTAGTGTGATACAAGAAGAAACAGTGACAAAACCTGTGACGCCTTTTTACATTGTTAGGAAGTTCCATTGACGGCGTTTTTACGCCGTTGTGAAGATGCCATTTTATTTAAATTTACGTTTAATTCCAGTGTCACGAAGACGAGACCGAAAACAGTACTTGTGCCTACGGGAAAGTGGTGTGGCCCTAAGAAATGCACTGTCAAACAAACGCGCAAGCAGGTAAAGACACAAATATCGAAACTAGAGCCTGTCTGAGGCTAGTTTCCACCGACTTGGTAATGAAGACTGCTACATTATTGCAGGAAAATTCAGATTATTAATAAATTGAGTGACTAAACTACATTGTTGTGAAGTTTGAATATCACGGCGATGCGGTCGGAGTCAAAACTCTTTCAGGATTTTTTTTAAATTGTAGCAGAACCGTTAGCTTTCAAATGTCACCTGTAATCCAATGTTTTCGAATTTCGAGACTTACATGTAGGTACGATATATCACGAAATACCTATTTCGTGATATATCGTAAATGCAAGTCTCGAAAAACTGATTAATACGAGCCGCATTTCATCTTTATCATAATATAATTTAACACTCACGTATTTTTATCACAATAGGTGTGACATATTTCGACTGCATCGGGCAGATGCCCGAGCCGCGAAGGTGACAACACCACTCTGTCTGTCCGACGATGGCTGCCCGATGTATTCGAAACATGTCACGCCTATTGTGATAAAAATACGTGTTAACCGTTGCAATTTAAAGTCACATAATATCCAAATTAATCGACGATGTCTTGTTATGAGGGAATCGTATATTGTACGATTGTAAAGCATGAATTAAATAATTTATTACTTATAATGAACGTTTTAGTTCATGTTTTCAAGTAGTCACACTACTAGCTTCTTGTTGAAAATAATCTGTAAAAATTGTCTAGAAGGACAGCACTGGACGTAGGTCTGAGCTGTAGGATTGGTAGAGCTTACTTTAAGCGTTTCAAAAGTAAGAAAGGATTGCATATGCTTAGGACATTTCCGACTCTGGCTGCTGTGGTCGGGTGGCCTAGTGGTTGGGGCGTCTGCCGCGAAAGCAGGAGATCGCTGGTTCGATCCCAGGCAGGCACTGGGGGCCTTGGTCACTTTTTGTGTATATTTTTCGATATCCAAATCTTAACTCTTCTAACACTATATTTCCTTTCAGAAATACACCGTAGTAACCAATCAGCTCATGTGCTGCAAAGGCTTCGTCTACACCAGCGACACAGACTCCTGCGCACCCGTCTGCAGCACCGGTTGCGCAGACGGCACCTGCGTCGACCCTGACGTGTGCCAGTGTGCACCGCCTTTATACCTCGATGCTACTACTAAAAACAAATGCCTAACGCCTACGTGTGATCATCCTTGCTTCAATGGCTATTGCTCAAAGAATAATACTTGTATTTGCAAAGAGAACTTTACTTCATTTAACGCAACACATTGCGGTGTCAACTGTACAGATGGATTCGAGCTGAACTCTTCTCTAAATTGTGTTCAAAAGTGTGAAGCACCATCACACTTGGATACTACTAAAAACAAATGCATAAAGCCTACGTGTGATCATGCTTGCGTTAATGGGACATGCTCAGTGAATAACACTTGTGTGTGTAAAGAAGACTATGTAGCTTTCAACGCAACGCATTGCGCGGTTAACTGTTCAGACGGATATCGCTTGGATTCACACTTAAAATGTGTTCGTAAGTGTGAGGGCTGTGAGTGTGGTCTTGGAAAATGTGAACCAAAATGTGATCCTCCTTGTTTTAATGGACGTTGTGCCGGGACCAATGTGTGTGAGTGTGACGAAGGATTTGTGAAGAAGAATTCAACAGTTTGCGAAGAGGAGCAATTAAGTTGTGCTGGGGAGTGCAGAGCTGATGGGACGTGCTTGGCGAAAACAAAGTAAGTACTTATGATTTATTTATAACCCGGTAAACCAATAGTAGCAGTAGAAAAACGGATGACTCACACTGGGACGGGACGGGGCGGGACGGGACGATCTGTCAGTTTCTATAGAAAACGTCACGTGACATCCGAGGGCTCCGAGCTATCACGTGATTCTTTCTATAGAATTAACAAATCGTCCCGTCCCGTCTTGTCCCGTCTCGTCCCATCTCGTCCCGTAAAATATCCATCATATACACTAGTGGCTCTGTGAGTTATAGACCTCGCGATGATACTGGTATTGGCACAAAATTGTGGCAAATCCCGCCATTTTGATAATTTCCAAAAACTGAATCAACAAAAAGTTTATGTAATAAACGAACTTGCTAACAAAATTTCCTAAGAATTGGTTGATAAATGCGACCTGTAGAGGAGAGGAGAACAAATGGACAGACAGTTAGCCGGACACACGAAAGAATTTTTGCCCATACTTCACGGGGACCCTTCGAAAGCTCGGTAAATAAAAATAAAATAAATTGAACACATACAGAAACAAAATGTTTCACAATTCTTCACTCATAAACAGTAAAAAGCCAACAAACAAATGACAGCTGGGAATGACGGCGTTTGAATCTAGAATAAACACCCACTTGAATTTGACAACTGTTCCAAATTTAAACTATATTTTGTAAATTTTAAAATTCCAGTTCCGTTAATTCCTGCTGGTTGGTAATGCTGGTTGCCTATGGTTTAGTTGCATATAAAAAGCTCATATTAATCAAAAACTACAATACGTACGTTAAATCAATAGAAGCTTCCGACCATCCGAACAAAGGTTATCACTGTTATCAAGGAGGCAGGACGCACTTATCAATATTGCAAAAAGTGCTTTATTGAGATACACTTAAGTAACCCTTTGTGGACTTTATCCTAATGTACTAAGGCTTAGAATTGCTTGATAAAGGGCTACCAGGAAGCTCTAGCTCTTATAGTTTGGTTTGGTGATAAATGTATTTAGAATGGCATTATTCATGTTATAGGGATGATAAAGAGAAGTCAAAGTGCTTATTAAAACGATCACATTTTTAGTAAAAAGTAAGGTCCGACTGAGATCACTTTTGTCCGAAACCGAGACCGAGATTACATTGACTTCTCGGCTGAGACCGAGACTGATACTGAGATTTTATAATATTTATTTAAAAAGGCGCATTTTCCACAAAAACATGTGAGCATCGCGAGAGATTTTAACAGCGTATTCCTGAGGCTAAAAGAAACAAAAAATGTCATATTAAGTGCATTGGATTAGGGCTAGTTTCTGAGATAGTTGCAATTTTTATTTAAACATAATTTTACCGCCACTCGGTAAATAACGCGTTTTGGAATGTGATGATGCGGTCTAACCCGAATTTGTTGTAATTTGACAGATTTGGCTCATATTGAAACTTAAAAATGATATTTATCGATCTCAAACATATACTTACAACATGTTTTTGAGCAATTGCTTTAAGCTGCAACTGCAATTAAGTTAGTTTCTCAAAGAAACCGGTATTGTAATTAGATCCATTTAGGAAATAACTCCTAATTTAATTTTATCTCATATGGGATTTGCATGTGTGTAAACGGAGTATGAGTATTCGACATGACATTGATATGTCATAGTTGTCACGTACTTAGTAAAGTCAATTCTTATGCCCGTTTTACATTAGCGGTTGATGCAACATGTAATTGGCATGTGGCATCATCGAATGGGCCCTACGGAAGACCAGCGCTGGCTTCAAAACTAGCATTATGCTGAGTTGGGTCCATTTCGTGATGCACACAACAATTCTGTCTTCCTGTTTTGACGTGACAACGTCTTATAATTCGATGAGCCGGCTGCACGCACGAAAAAACATGACGTATGCGTCGTTACCTCGCTTTGCGGCGTTCCATCTCGGCAATATTCGACATTCATCGTGCAAGATCGGAAGTTCAAATGACACGACATTCATTGCTGCTTGTTCTAATAGCCTCGAGTGCATTTAGCAATCTAAAACAGTAATATGGATCACCTGCCAAAATGACATCTCTGTCCTGACTTATGAATAGAATGTGGCAGAAAATATTGAAAGGAAGTAAATATTGTTCAAATTTGAAAACTATTTTTCAGAATTTATAATTAAATTTAACAATGCATTGTCCCTTTTGTAACAAGTGGATGGAACGGCAGAACAAAAGGTGTACCTGTCCTAGTTGCACAAATAAATTGTTAAGATGCGACGAATGTTTCACAATAACTGCAGATACCTTCAAGTTTTGTATCAAGTGCGGTCACAATTTGAGCCGAATAATACGAATTAATAGGGCTAAGGAACAAAAAAATCGAGTGAAACAACAACTGTTATTAAAACCGAAGTTCGTCTCAACAATGCCATCATCACTATCTGAGTCATCATCTGAGGGAATATTTTATGAACTTAATTTAACTGTCGAAGATCTAAAGGATTTGGATGAAATTGAAGAAAGTCAGCAGCTCAACATCAGCAATATTCTGGTTCAACCAGACTTGCCACAGTCGCCAAGGACTCCCACCACGCCGTTACGTCCTGGTGAGCCAATTGGAGACATCATCAGCAAGTCGGGTTCACCTTTGTTCTTAGATTAATTGATATGTTGCCAATTGACACAGGGAAGTGTCACTCGTGAAAATTTTCGAAAATATGGTTCGTAAAGTGTGATTAATGTATTTTTAATAAAAAATATTAGAATTGTATCAAATTGAATTTTATTGCAGACATATGTATTATTTGCAACATATATACCCAATCTATATACGTGTCATTATCTGGTAAAAGGGACCTTATCGTCGATGGCGGTTACGCCTCACTGCGCCGCGCGGTGTTGAATTTTGTAATGGAGCATAGTACACAGAGGAGGAGGAGGAGGTTTCCGAATTCGGAATTTAAGAATGTGTGCGCCTTGTCAAACATTTTCTATTAAAGATGCGCATTCGGGCGTCCGAATGGTCCGAATCGAAAATTCCGAATAGGTAGGTTCTAATCAGGAAACCGTGTGTAAATGTTACTTGATTAATTCAATTGTGATTTCCATTTACCTCCTTCTCTATATCCATACAAAATATCTATCAAACAAATAAAATTAAAATTTGCTTTTGAAAAATGAAACCATTTCATTATTATTTTCTTATGACGTTGTCACGTTCAACTATCGTCAGTAAACCAACTTTACAGACAACCGATTTTTTGTTCTTTTTTTTGTGTTGTGTGTTGTGTGATCGTCACGAATAAATGTTTCTTATTCTTATTCTTATTCTTAATTATTTTGAATGAGAAATTTAAAAAAATAACGAATTTAATAAAACTAATTATGCCATTCTGTTTCCTTAATTATACAAAGCCACATGACGAACTTAAAGTAAATGCTCAAGGACACCCTGTATATACAAACATACATACATACTTACATACATACACACAAACGACAGATTGTCAAAGTAGACTGGGAGAATTTAATAGCTTTGCTCGTTCGTTATTTCCTGATTTCACTTTATCATTTTTGGTTGGACTAAGAAAGAAATATGTAATTTTGGCATGTGCGAATGACACAGCTAGCTGTCATAGACGTTCTCTTTAAGTGGAGACACCTTCAGTCTCCCCTTGTTTCTTTCCACTGTGTAATTTCATTGGAGCAATTTGTGACAAATGAAACATTGCTCATAACTTTACGGCAGGCGTCAAATATTTAGTAAGTACCTACTTTATTTTTATCGATTTATTTTATGTACTGGTGCCTTATTTGTTTTATTTTGTATATAACATTTCTAGAGTTAATAGTTAATAAGTTTATATCTACTAGAACATACATCAGGCGCCTTGTATGGATGGAAATGCGACATAAACGGCCGTTTCTTTTGATTGCGTTGATTTTGGTTTTTTCACAGCTTCAAGGGATTTCAGACTTATGTCACATTGGTATTCATTTCAACTTGCTACTTTTACGCGTTCCCGAGATAAAGGGTCTTGACAGACAGACAGACGGACGGACAACAAAGTGATCCTCTAAGGGTCCCGATTTCTTCCTTTTGATTCAAATTCAAATTCAAATTTTTATTTGTTGTTGAGGTACTGAACCCTAAAAATAATAAAATGTCCGCCTAGTACTTTAGAATGTGCCTTTTTCATACTAAGACGGTGACAAACGCTGGATGCAGGTCGCTTCCAACCGGTACATATGGAGGTCCAAAGGGGAGGTCTATGTTCAGACTTCAGCAGTGGACGTCTTATGGCTGATATGATGATTATGATGGTGAAAAACAAGCATACGGCCCGCCTGATGGTGAGCGGTCACCGTAGCCTATGGACGCCTGCAACTCCAGGGGTGTAAAATGCGCGTAGCCGACCCTTTAAAAGAGGATTCGCTGTGTTGACAGCTAAAGGGGCTAGCTTTGCTCCGGTGGGTCAAAGCTGTCAACACAGTGAATCCTAATTGGACAAAGTCCCATTCTGAAAGATATCTCCCGACAGATTAAAGTTCAATCTGATTCGCCAAGGCCGATTGAACGGGGACAGAGGACAATCGTGCATAAATATGAGCCGCCATGGCAAAATAATCGATCAGGAATGTTATGCTGGTGACTCAGCTGTGGGAATACATATTCAAATTGATATTATGAAAATTGCAGTCCAGCGACTTCATTGAAAGTAAGGAGTTTTCAACTTATTAGGAATGCGACTAGATTTCTCAAAGCTAAAGGAAAAGTAGAAAACCTTGGGCGGGACTCGAACCCGCGACTCTGAGATACCAGCTCATCGCTTTTGCAACTGAGCTACCGAGACCACACCCGTGGCTCCGAATTTCTCCACCATATCCCAAGGGATATAAGGCTATAAGGGCATATTTTTATTTATAGTCGTTTTTTTCGCGTCTGATTTGTATGAAATTTGGTGGGTAGGTAGAGTTCCTTAGTCTACGTTGGATAGATACGAAATCCCAATGTACGACAAAAAATTTGTACTTTACCCACTGAGTTACGTAAATCCCATGCGATTTTGTAAGTCAGTGGAAAATTTTGTGGGACGTATTGGGAAATTGGGTCCATCTTGAAGATAATAAGGAACTCTTCCTACCTACCAAATTTAATTTAAATCTGACGCGAAAAAAAACGACAACAAACTAAAAAAAAGCAGGCTGTGGAATGAGCTCCCTGCCGCTATTTTTCCAAAGGACTACAGTATGGGGTTCTTCAAAAAAGGAATGTTAAAGTTTTTAAAGGGTCGGCAACGCGCATGTTATACCCCTGGAGTTGCAGGCGTTCATAGGCTACGGTGCCCGCTTACCATCAGGCGGGCCGTATGCTTGTTTGTCACCGTCGTAGTAAAAAAAACCGCCTATAAGGTATGCGCTTTGTATGGCTAAGCGTCCCCTAAGGCGCGTAGAAGGGATACTTATGGTGGATATGGTTGAGTAGCGGGTTCGAGTCCCATCCGAGGCCACGAATTTTCCACTTTTCATTTTTCTGAGAAATTTGGTATGGCAGACGTTTCTAATTAAAAATAATGACGACTAGGTTGAAAAATTATCATTATATATTTACTTAGCCAATTAACTAAGGAGCTACTCATTAGCACACGACACATTCGTAATGATCGTCAATCAATTCGCTTCGTTAACAAACGGACGGACGGACGGGACGATCTGTCAGTTTCTATAGAAAACGTCACGTGACATCCGAGCCCCGAGCTATCACGTGATTCTTTCTATAGAAATTGACAGATCGTCCCGTCCCGTTACGTCCCGTCCCGTTCTAGTGTGAATCATTCTTTATTGTTTACCAACAAGAAAATAAAAATACATGAATTAAACACTAAACTGACGCGAGACGAACCGGATTGTCATATTACCTATCGTGTTTCGTGTATCGCACCGATCGCACGGGTATGGTATGACCACTAAAATAGATCGATTCCGTATTTGTAACTCCATCTCTGTCACACTTGCTGACATCGGCGCCTCTGACTCTTAAACTTTAACGTGCGATACTTAATTTATTAACTGCCTAATTAATGTAAACAATTCGCGCTCGTGATGTCTTTCGCTCGCTGATACTCTGTATTCATGTGGTGCAAGACATAAGCGACGGCGGGATGAGAATCAATGAGTAAATACACAATTTATTTGTTACATTTGGTAGTTACTTTGTACACTTACATCATGAGATTCATGAGACACAGTAAAGGATTTAGGATTTATGATCACGTGATTCTTTCTGTAGAAACTGATAAATTTTCCCGTCCCGCTCCGTCCCGTCCCGTGCCGTCCCGTGCTAGTGTGAGTCATCCTTAAGTACGATACGGCCTGTGTTGTGGGCCCATGATAGCGATACCTAGTCAATAAGTGGGTAAAACATAATTATATGTAGACAGAAAATTACTTTAATTCAGAGAAAAATGTGTTGAGTAAAAAAAATATACATTGTCTTCTGTTACCGCGATTGTTATTCATTGAAATTAAACAATTCAGAACGGATTTATCGCGTTTATTAACACCATGATCCCACGTTTCGAGCCCTTTACAGCACTCGTTTTCACAGGGTTAAGATGATGACTGAGAGAATGCGAATTCTCCCCGTCAATCCCGATTAATCCGTTCTGAAGTGTTTAATTTCAATTCAAAAAAATGCTTATACAGGGGTTGTAGCCCAGCACCTCCAGTTTTTTAAACAGGACTGCTAACTACTTTATGTACTGACACGCGTCCTCTTGTGACTTAAATCTCTTATGTAAGGACCTTGTGTTAGGGTATTGACACCAATTAATGTCCTTCGGGGTTTCAGACAAACATAAAACAAAGCTCGCTTCTGATACAATCTGCCTTTCAGCGCTGACATTTGCTGAAATTAATGGTCTTCTAGGGTATTACTACTTTTGTATTTAAAAGTTGCTGAAATAGAATTAGCGGTATTTTTTAGAAATTTTGGGAATAAATGCAACTTTTTAATATGATGCTGGCAAACACACGCAGCTTGCCTTCTAGTATTTAAGCGGCAATCGGACGTACGTATGCAACTCTAAGTCATTCTAATGAGCACGTTGGATCAGAAACAAATCACTCTGCTGGGATTTTTAAAGGACAAATACGTCCAGCAGGGCTGAGATGCCAAGCGGATAGCGTGATACTAGATAAATCAACAGTTTGTCACAATTTTATGACAATTTCTGATACCTTTAAACAGATATCCACGTTTGACAGCAATCACCGTCGCGCTATACGAGCAAATTGTTTGTTTATCACCTTATAGCATTATCAGATGACTTTCGTGGTAAACCTTCTTAGGCCTGCAGATTTCAATCCAACGTTCGTGGGCTTAAACAAAGTGAGTTTCAAATCATTTATTATTTGTCATTTATCATTAGTAATAAACGTTTTCAAACGTAAAACGAACGATACTTCTGATTAGGCCATAACCCTGAGTGCGATACAAGTGCAAAATATTCAAAATTCGAAGTTAACATTTGTTACTTTGTATGGAGATACTGCATTTTCGATTAGCTGTTCCATACCAAGTTATTTTATTTTTCGAATTTCAAATTTTTTCCTTTTGTATCGCACTCAGAGTCATTTACCTTCAGCTGTTGAAGTATCGTTCGGGTTTTTACGAGTAGTTACATCCTGTATGTACCTAAATTATAAATTATAATATTTTGTCTTCTTCAATTCTTATAACACATCTATTTTCAATTTATAAGCTTTAAATATTTTGACTAAAATATTTATTTTACCAATTGCTTTTCGGTTAAGGAAATCATCGCGATGATTCCTACATACATGTCTTTGACGTCTCCAATTTAACGATTTAGGGTATCGTGGGGAAAACATCCCAATTATTCTGATGCTGTGCCTGAAATAAATTAACTAGCTCATTGGAACGCAGCCAGCATCATGGGAACCCTTCCGCAAGGTTCGGATCTCGGAGACCTCAATTAAGTAGTTATATAGTTTTTTACTTTGTTCATTTATTTCTGTGTTTTTTCTAATAAACTTATACATATATTTTTAATAACTATAGTACATGGAAAATTACAGCAGGATGTTCGTTATCAATGAGTAATTTGTTTACTCTAGTTTTTATATTTTATATTATAACTAGGAAATAAGGAAATTTACCTTTTAAGAGTCTTCATGTAAGCGTTCCTAGTTTTTCCTATTGCTTTAAAATTATACATAAATGAACTAACGACTTATAAAAGGTAGCATTCGATCTACGTCAACGCAATCAAAAGATACGGCCGTTTATGTCGCATTTCCCATACATTTGCAATGGGTATCAAAATGCTTAAGGCTACTTCCCGTTGACCTAGAATCACGAAATTTAAATAGCAAAAGCTTGTAGAACAAGTATGGGATAAAATCCGAAAACTGTAGAATTACCGCACACTGAGAGTACCGTGCCAACAGTACTTTTAAGTACTTAAGGTCATAAATTGGGGTAAGCATTCATTGTGCGGAATCCTCGGTGGGTGAGTCCGCACGTGGCCAGTTTTATTTAAATAGAGGAACTACACAATTCTGCACTCAATTGCCATATTTTAAAGCGGAATTTCGATTCGCGCGTTCCTTCAAACTGGCGTTACCTGACTATCGGAGAACCTTATGTCATAGCCTTACGGATAACAAATAGTCATTTAATAATAATTCACCCGTAGGTAATAGTGAATATTGATTGTCAATGTTCCTGTTTACTTTAACGTGACACTAGTTAATCACGTGTCTATTTGTTGTTTGCTGATAGCTAAACAACTAGCATATGGGTATTGTTCAGTTTTACTGAAATATTTGCTACCTTTTCTAACATCGAGGTTCAAGCTTACAAGTCTTACAACAGCTTTAGAACATAGACAGCTGGAGTGAGCTTGTCTGATTGAAAATAAGGGAAAAAATGTTGTTTGAAAAGTGATAATTTGCCATGCAATTTTCCGCAGTATATTAGTAAACCAGATTTTGTAGATACGTAGGAATCTACGTCTCCATCTTTCAGCAGCTTAGGATCCGGACAAGGCTATCCACCACTTGCTACCAAAGAATCCTTGGTTACTTTGCCGCATAGCTCGCCGTGAATCTGATAACCTGGAGAAGCTTGTAGTTGTTGGGAAAGTGGACGGCATGCGGCGACGCACGTGGCAAGTCTCCTACACGATGCTCAGATCAAGTTACTACTGTCACAGGCCTCACTGTGACAGCCGCCATGAGGTAGGCCGAAGACAGGATGGGGTGGAAACGATTGGTGACAGAACTCATCAAAAAATTTCAGACGGATACGGCCTTCAGCAATGAAGTCAACGCTTAGGGAAGAACGTACATATTTTTGGAATTGCCTGTCCATAAAAAAAATCGTATCTCTAAAATAGCTCATCTTGGCCTTAAAAGATGACGCTACATTACTGAAATAACAATGGCCTTAATTAGCGGTCCATTGCAAAACAAATACTGGGAAGTTCTACCAGAGCTAAACTATAAGTTCACGAAAACTCTACTGAGGATGCCCAGACATCAACTGCGAAAAATAGTAGGACTCCTCACAGAACACTACACACTAAACAAAAATTTACACAAAATAGGTAAACAGATGGCCTATGTTCAAAGCATGCATGAAAGAAGAAGAAACGACGAAACATATTCTCCTAGAATGTAAAAAGATAGAAGCATACCGAAGTAAATATTTGGGGACTCCAAACACACTAAAGGAAGCAGTTTGCAACCTTAAAACGATGATAGGTTTCGTGGAGGAGCTAGGGTGGTTAGAGTAGGGCTACCTCGTAATCACGCAAAATAGGCACAAGATAACTAACTAACTAAAGGTCCATTTCCGGAAAAAGCGTTTTTGTATGAACATTGTCAATCATCGAAATTCTTCCGTTCATTCTCCAACATATTTTATTTTACCTACATATTAATACATATGTACTGGAATATAATGTCCAAGTTTCCTCATTGGTTCCTCCTTTGTGAAATGCCGTATGTGTCACGACTTACCGAAGATGATAGGCCCTTTTCTAAGCTGTATGTATGGAATAATTGTAGTGATTATGTAAAATACCAATGGGATAAGTTTTACAGTAATGTTGTTCAGTAATTAACTGCGATAATGTGCATTGCGTAGCGGCATGTACGGGGTGTTGTAAATACAAATATTTTGCCAGGAAAATATTAAGCATGTAAGTCTCGTAAATGATTCTACTTTATGGATATCACGTCTACAAGTAAAATTCGAGACGTGTGAACATTATCTCCGGAAATGGTCTGTTCGGTTAGACTATCAGTAGTTCAGTTATGTGGCGTCATCTTTTGAGGGCATTAAATTATCATTGTACGTCCTGAGTCCTGACATGTCTATTTCTATGTACAAAATATATAACGATTACATAATATTTTTGTACAAAAAGTATCAGACAAGCTTACATTCATACACTTTAAACTTTCGTGAGTCATACTGATATGAAGCTTAACGAACAGTTAACCGTTTGTTACGTTATAAGCTAACTTCCTCCTTACTGATCCAAATTTGAGGCTTTAGGTTACACGGTATTGTGGTGTAATCGGCCGAAATCGAGCGAGCTGTCGGGCACCTAGTGCGCGCAATCACCCCATTTGCAGGAGCTGCAGGTTATTGTCCCGGCGGCGTCCCCCCAATGCTTCCAGAACCCCCCGTTTTCTTGGAGAACTGTAGGATATTTCTGAAGTCGACATCCTTAAGCTCCTCTAAGCTGGTCCTTACCAAATATATTGTACCGAGCCGCACACATGATGCATTCCGGCAGAACACAATGTGGACAGGAGGCGTTGTTTAGGCCCAGCACCTTGACTTGAGGGTGTTATATCCCGTGATTATTCCGGTCAACGTCAGGTTGGTTTTCCCCAGCTCCATAAGGTTTTTGATCCTCCGTTTGCCTCTGCCACTTAACGTCATCTTAGCTTGCCTGCAACGGAATTTTCCTTCCACTCTCTTTCGGCTTTCATCTCTTTCAGTTTGTTTATGAATTCATTCATATAACTACATTTCATATAACTACATTCCTGCTGATTTTGTGGAGCTCCTATAATACACGAATATATGCAGAAACAGAAACCCTACTCATTATGTTTTGGCATTAATATGTCTATGCATTGAAAGCATATTAAAACTTTATCTCCTAGAGGTTAAAGCTTATTTTCCAATATATCATCTTATTTTGCTAACTAAATTTCGGTCGCGTATGATATTTTATCGCTTGAAGTTAGTATGCGGTGCAGTTAATTGCTGTCCCATAAAAATGTACCTTATTTATAATGGGTCTCTTATAGACAATTACGTGCAAAAAATTCGCTATCAAGTTTTTGTGCGTATGACAATAGGTAGTGTTTTTCGGGTTCCGTACCAAAAGGGTAAAACGGAACCCTATTACTAAGACCCCGGTCCGTCCTTCTGACACAAGGCTGTATGATGTATCTCATGAACCGTGATAGTTAAACAGTTTAAATTTTCAGAAATTATGTATTTCTGTTGCCCCTACAAAAATACAAAAAAATATAACAAACGTGATTTTGTTGCTCGTATTTGCTCGATATTGATAACGGCAACAGGTAGATGCTTGAAATATTCACAGAATGTTTATATGTTCACTTTAAAAATAATTAATTAAAAAATGCAGCTGGTATGGCTCTTTATTTTACCTTTTTTATTTTTATAATTTTAATTTATTTTATTTTATTACATGGTACGAAATTTCGTACTCAAGTCCGACGCTCTTGACCGGTTCTATTTATTTTACTGCCAATATCAAAATTTACTGCCAATGTAATAAGATGATGATCTTAACCCTGTGAAAACGAGTGCTGTAAAGGGCTCGAAACGTAGGGTCATGGTGTTAATAAATGCGATTAATCCGTTCTAAAGTGTTTCATTTCAATGAATAACAATCGAGGTATAATTCATCTCTTTGAATGACGTAACTTCAGAGAACGTGTTGCAATTATCAATTATATTTTAAGTATTATCATTTATCAATATAGAAATATGGCGTTCGCACGCTGTATGACTAAGTCCAACGGATATCATAAACCGGCTGACTTGTGATATACATGCCTACTGCAAGAACGAAATACATGGTAGATAAGTAACCTATTTACCAACAAAATAATTAAACTAGTAAAGAAATGTGTTTATTATGAACATAGTACGGTTAACGCGAAAGTTAATTTACCTTAATATACCGACGTTTTGATAGTTTCATTCATGTGTCATGGTCTCTTGACTGACCAAGCCTCCCGTCAAAACTGAAAACATCAAAGTCATAAACTCGTCCTTCACTTCCTTACCAAGTGAAGGAAGTGACAAAAAGAGATGTATATATGTTTGTTATTTCTCCGATTCCGTAGGTTGAAAACAGTTTTGCTGATCTCTTTTGATGCAATTGGTCCAAGCAGCCAAATTAAACACATCGTTGTAATTTGGTAGTCGGTATCAATGCATTACAACTTAACTTGGTCGCATATTTTGATAGTGGATTTTACAAATGTCGTAAGAGGCACGTAATTAAGTTAGACTTACGACATTTGAGAAATCCACTGCCAAAATATAGATCGCTCCAAACTGTTCTCATTTGACAGTTATCGTACTACTTCCACGCTAGTTATTCTTCCGTGTGACTGACGAATCAGCGAAGTGTCAACGGCGATCTTGCTCTTCCCTTTCTTTCTGAGAGATTTGGTATTTCGCAGACTTTACTGCTTAAACAAATTAGAAACAAATACTAAGTTTATTTAGTTACAAGGTTCAAAAAAATACAATTTGTAAAGTTTTACAATCCTTTCTAACGCTAGAACGGGCCAAGACGTGACCGGGTTGGGCAGATCTGAAGGCCTAGTATAAAAATTGTACGACATTAACTCCTCGACCGCGTTAGCGTATCGAGGGGTCAAAATATGAAAGTTGCCGGATGATTTAAATAAACGGCAAACATAATTTGAACTCGCGATACGCTAACGCGGTCGAGGAGTTAATGTCGTACAATTTTTATACTAGGCCTTCAGAAGGCCTAGTATAAAAGTTGTACGACATTAACTCCTCGACCGCGTTAGCGTATGGAGGGGTCAAAATATGAAAGTTGCCGGATGATTTAAATAAACGGCAAACATAATTTGAACTCCTGATACGCTAACGCGGTCGAGGAGTTAATGTCGTACAATTTTTATACTAGGCCTTCTGTCAGTTTCTATAGAAAACGTCACGTGACCTCCGAGAGCTCCGAGTTCAGACGTGATTCTTTCTATAGAAATTGACAGATCGTCTCGTCTCTTCTCATTCAAGTGTGAGTAATCCTTAACACATATTGAAACATAGATTTTGTTAATCGGACAAATAGCGCATGTCACGCATCTACATGGATTTGCATCATCGTCGGTTTACCCGTAACTGCAGCCCCCTATAGACTTCAATTTTACTGCGACTGCAGGCTTCTGAATGCAAATAGCGACTTACCAGGGTCCTTCTCTATTCGACCCAACACCCCACTGTGATAATTTTAGAACGAGACTGTAGCAACTTCGCTGTTGGTGGCACCGTGGAGTTAGTATGATGCCATTTTTGTTATTACACGTTTTGTTTTTTTTCGTTTGGGGCGTTAAGTTGAATTATGCTCAGAATCCTTCAGACCTTGAAATCCATTGCTTCATTAAATAAATAAATAAATAATAAATATTTGTGGGACAATCTTACACAAATCGACCTAGTCCCACGGTAAGCTCAATAAGGCTTGTGCGACAATATATATAATAGGTATATACCTACATATAAATACTTAAATACATAGAAAACATCCATAACTCAGGAACAAATATTCGTGATAAACACACAAATAAATGCCCTGACCAGGATTCGAACCCGGGACCTCCTGCTTCGTAGGCTCCTGCCTACGAAGCGCGTACAGCGCGTAGTGACCCTTCACTACCAACTAGGCTAGGAGGCCGTTTCGTTCATTAAATATTAAATGTACGCCCTCGCCGGATTTAATTATATAATTTTGATTCCTCTACTATTGTTTAACTTTGGATCATCTTTTGGCCATGGTAAGGATCCAGAGACATTCTGAAACCACGGGTTTACAAAACACACATTTTTTGCGATACCTACGTATAGTTATGTGCCCAATAATACAGTCTTTGCCATTTTGTACCTCCTCACGGTGACAATAACATTAAATCCCTATATAGCGGCCAATATTGTAGATGAATTGTCTACCTTTAATTCTTGTTAAGATGTGCTCGGTTGTATGGAATTTAAATTTATATGTAGTTTAAGTCTAATTTTAATTTTGTTGTTATTTTAATTACCTTTTGACATGTTTTAGGCTAAGTTCTTTTGGAAATTGTTATATTGTATTAATGAATTGATATTATTGATTTTCAAAGTGACAAGGTGCGAAATGTTGCATACAGGATGACTCACACTTGAACGGGACGGGACGGCGCGGGACGGGACGATCTGTCAATTTCTATAGAAATAATCACGTCCGAGCTCGGAGCCCTCGGAGGTCACGTGACGTTTTTTATAGAAACTGACAGATTGGCCCGGCCAGGTCACGTTATGCCCGTTCTAGTGTGTCATTCTTAAATCAAATTAGTATACCGTAGCAATAATATTAGTAGGGAATAGTGCAACATATCTTATCAATGTACTGCTTTCCTGGCTGATGGGACAGAATAAAAGGAAAATATATTCATCCACGAATTTATTATGAAAGCCGTGTGAGATCTCATAATAACTTTCTCTAATTCATTGGGTACTTTGCTCTTTTGGGTCTAGATCTTTACTGCTTATAAATATCAATTGGTGCAAAAACAAAACCGGCTAAAATATCAGGTCATTGACTCTACATAAGTACATACATACGTGCTAATGTTCAGTCAGTACTTTTTATATGGAATCATGGCAAAAAACAGTAAGTACACAGAGTGTCTCTTGAAGCAGGGTTTTTTGTGCAAAGTGGCTCGCCCATCAAACAAAACAGGTATAAATATAATAATAAACATATGAACTCATGCACTCATTACATATTCTAAAGTAAATATGGCATGTAAAGTAATAAGTTACTAATTAAAAGTTTGGTCAGAATAGGAGAATATATTTTTCGATTTTACTTGTTTTACTTTTTTATCTAAACAAAAATCGGAAAATGTATCGATCTATCAAATTTGCAGTTGACAGCAACATTAAAGAAAAAAACAGCGAGTTTGTTGAGTAGAAACGGGAACAGACTGAAAACTCAAGCCAAACAGATCGAAATCGGCACTATTGTTCAATGAATATACACAACATCCTGTAGAGTTAGCTGTAGTTTTATTAATTCGCGCGATCATCGTCCGCTGCGTATTCTGCCGTCTACATTTAAGCTGCTAAGACGCAATTAACAAAATCAATTAATTTAATTAATTATTTCACTAGGGGTCTGAGGATTATACGAATTGAACCGTTATATTCGAATAATACCTAGGTGTGTATGTGGGCGCAGGATGTGATACTAACTTATCGTCATTGAGAGGCCGCCATCATTTTATCATCAGCCAGTAGCCAGTGCAGTGGTTAACGTTTTTTTTTTTAATTTTATTAATTCGTGACTTACGAACTTACACTTTTTAAAATTCTTAGTGGCCAGTGTTTTTATTAAATCTGTGGACTGTGTTTTGTTTTTGCTTTGGATGTTTCAAGATGTCTCGGATTTTGTGGATTTTTGGTTTTGTAGTGTTTTTTGATGTAGTGTTGGGACTTAATGAAGATGGAATATGCTTTGTTAAACGCAAGTAATCATATTTTACTTACTTATTTAGTTTATTTCTTACTTTTTCTGTTTTTTTCTAGTTTGTTAACATATTACCTATGACCAATAATAATTATCATATCGAGAGGTAATGAATAAAGACATGAGGTGTACCTAACTTGTTTATATGTAAATTATAGCATTTAAATTTTAGACCCATGTATGGGACGGTACTTAATATATACCTATATATTTTTTAAAGATTTTATCTTAAGCAAGAAATCTTAAATAAAAAGTTTAAGTTAGGTAATCTCTAAAGTACTTACTACATACACCAGTTATTTAATATAAGTACAGTTAGCTATACCTAGCTAAATCTTAAATAAAAATTTTAATTTAGTTAAAATCTTAGAGACAATCTTTAATTTAGTTATATAGCCACTAACTATGAATTAAAAAGAAATAAATGAATATGAGTAATTCCTGCTTAACGGAAACAATAACTTTTATACAATAAGTTATTACTTATTACCAACTTATGAAGCATCAGATAAGAGTTTAGTTTTTTGTGCATATGCTAAAAATATTTATTTATGTTAAAACTATTTCAGATGTAACGATGAATATTGATGATAATGATGCACACAATGTTAAATTATACTGAGATTTTTCAAAATGACAGGTCGTCCCTATATGCCTACTATTCTACTAATACAAACATAAAATTCACGTCAAAAAAATGGGTGTACCTACTGATAAAGGATGACTCACACTAGCACGGAGCGGGACAGAACGTGACGGGACGTAACGGGAAAGTCTGTAAATTTCTATAGAAAGAATCACGTGATAGCTCGGAGCCCTCGGATGTCACGTGACACTTTCTATAGAGATTGACAGATTTTCCCGTCCCGCCCCGTCCCGTCCCGTCCCGTTCTAGTATGAGTCATCCTTAATACTCTTAAACGTATCACCAACATGTTCGTTACACACTGTATTTCAATTTCACGTTGAGAAACGTAGCCAAAAAGGGTAGGCAAACGACGTCAACCGGCAGGGCGTCTCAGGTACAGCTGGTGCGATGTTGCAGAGGCGGATCGGCATCAGCTTCATGCCGATTCTTAGCAGGAAACCGTGCTGGCTTGGCCTGGCAAGCCTAAGATGGTTATCCACGACTGTCATCTGCTAATGCAAGTTGATAAACAAACAAATTGCACGGACAGCGCGACTGTGATTGCTGTCAAATGTAGATAGCTTGTTAACATTATTAGAAATTGTCATGAAATGCGTCCAAATAGTTGCCCTATCCAGTTAGAGTCCGTCTATGCTAAATTTTCTTAGATTTTGATAGTACAAACTGTGAAAGGGTTAAGCAAACGTCATAATATAATACTACATTAATAAGAAACAATAATAACTTAAAATAAATTACTATAAACTATGAAATAAAGAAAATAATTCATTCTTTAATTGTAGCTTCGTTATAAATGTACGTAAACCTTTTAAGTACTCACTGGAAGCGAGGTTTCCTCTACAGCAAGCCTTTTTTTCAACCGACTTCAATATTTCAAAAGGAGGAGGTTCTCAATTCGACTGATTTTTTTTTTTTTTTTTTTTAATGGATGTTCACTCATAACTCCGTCATTACTGAACCGATTTGAATTTTTTTTTGTTTTCTAAAAGTAGACGGTTCCTGGTTGGTCCCGTTTTTTTCAAAATCCATTTCTGATGATGGGATCCATGAGGAACTGAGGGAACTCCTCAAATTTGAAAGGCACATACATGCTGATTTGGGTGATTTCTTAAGAAACTCGAGCATTTCTTTACGAAAATCATCAATTTGGTGGAGTGGACCTGATGATGAAGACCAGGGATGGCAAAGTGGAACTGCTTCGTAATTCTCAGGACTATGATCCGATTTTAAAAAATATTTTTTTGTCTGTATACCTATATAGATGGTTTCAGGATTGTCCCGTTTTTTTCAAAATCAATTTCTGATGATGGAATCCATGAGGAACTGAGGGAACTCCTCAAATTTGAAAGGCACATGCATGATGATTTGGGTAGTTTCTTAAGACACTCGAGCATTTCTTTACGAACATCATCAATTTGGTGGAGTGGACCTGATGATGAAGACCAGGGATGTCAAAGTGGAACTGCTTGGTAATTCCCAGGACTATCGTCCGATTTTAAAAAATTTTTTTTTTCTGAAAATAGATGGTTCCAGATTTGTTCCGTTTTTTTCAAAATCAATTTCTGATGATGGGATCCATGAGGAACTGAGGGAACTCCTCAAATTTGAAAGGCACATGCATGATGATTTGGGTAGTTTCTTAAGACACTCGAGCATTTCTTTACGAACATCATCAATTTGGTGGAGTGGACCTGATGATGAAGACCAGGGATGGCAAAGTGGAACTGCTTGTTAATTCCCAGCTCTATCATCCGATTTGAGACATTCATCTTTTCTTTGTAAAGAAATACCTTCAAGATAGTCCTATTTGATTATAGTTCTATTTTGATGATGGGCTTCATGAGGGATTGAGAGAACTCCTCAAATTTTAACGGCACATGCATTCTGATTTGAGGGTTTCGTTAAGTAACTAAAACAGTGTTTTGGCGGAGCCAAAATTTTGATGAACTTGATCTGATGATGAAGACCAGGGTTCGCAAAGTGGAACTGGTTAATAAACCTAGCTCTACTTATTATCCTAGTTGTGACATTCATCTTTTTGATTTGATTTATATTCTGATGATGGAGTTCTAGAAGAATTCAGAGAACTCTTCAAATTTGAACGGCAGGTTAATTGTGATTAGAGGGTGTTCATAATTAGCTTAGGCATTTTCTTACTGTGGCCATCATTTTGCTGGAGTGGACCTGATGTTGATAATCAGGGATGGCATAATGAATATGCTCGTTTATTTACAGTCTGTCATCCAATTTAACACATTGTTATTTTGTTTGTTTAAAGGTCTACAAGGGAGTTCCGTTTGATTATACTTCAAATGTAATGATGGAAGCCCTAGGACATAAAGAAAGCTCCTCAATTTTCAATCGTACACGTGCGGTGTATTGAATATTTGTGAAGTAAACTGGCTAACTCAAACAAATTCTTAATTTCACTTTTACCGGGAACCAAATGAAGTGGGTTTTTTTTCTTAAAAATTATTTCAATATGCTTAGAGACAGGTGCGGGCTGAAAAACAGCGCTGTGGAGCTAACCAGGCTTGCCGCAAATGCTGAGTCCTGGACTTTTGTCGAACTTTTGTAGTCTTAGTTTTTGTTATGTTTTTCTTGTTTGTCTTTTTCTTCTTGTGTGTTGTGTTACTTATTTTGTAGTACTTATTTACGACATTAAACGACTTTTTATTTATTTATAATTTCATGGAAATTTGACGTTTAAAATAACACTTTCATGTGTGACAGTTCATTTACTAGGAAGACATTCAGGTGACGCTATAGTCTGACAAGCGAGCGAGCGCAGTAACAGTAGGACAAAATAACTATATCCATCCCTTTTTTCAGGGTGGTAATACTAGCGTAAGAAAAAGACAGTATGATGCTCTCTATCCTACTGTTACTGCGCTCGCTGGGTTGTCAGACTATATGTATTAGTATCACGCTATCTGCTTGGCATCTAAGGCCTTCAGCACGCTTACCACGAACACCGAAAATTGATTCTTTTCGAATCACTGAGGTAAAGAAGCTACTTAGGTTAGTTTTTAGACAAAAATGGTCGTGTAAAACTAGAAAAAAATATACTTTGGAAATTTCAACAATATCTCGTTTATCAAAAGTCGTTGAAAGGGATGTTGCGGTAAATACATTGTGGTTTTTCCTGTAAATTGTCCTACTTCCTGACTAGTTAAAATGTAACACAAACATACTGTTTATCAGGCACCGCAAAAATAAAGGATATAGGTCACTCATTAACCACTGGCAGACTTTAAGACATTGTAATAAGGATTAAAATTGGTCATTCGACGCTACTGGAAATGGTATACAGTTGAATGAATGCTGCCATTCAAATATGAATCCTGCCGGAAGCATACAAAGTTGTTTTTTGCTTGTGTTTGTTTGATATAATTGGGATAATTAGGGGTTTAGTGGCTTCAGTTATTTGTTCGCGACTTTAAGGATAACTTACACCAGCATGGGACGGGACGGGGCGGGATGGGAAAATCTGTCAATTTCTATAGAAAGAATCACGTGATAGCTCGGAGCCCTCGGATGTCACGTGACGCTTTCTATGGAAATTAACAGATTATTCCAAGCCCCCCGTCAAAACTAAGAACATCAAAGTCATAAGCCCGTTCTTCACTTCCTTACGAAGTAAAGGAAGTGTGAAAAAGAGATGTATATGTGTTTGTTATTTCTCCGATTCCGTAGCTTGTCAACAGGGCCTATATCACGAAAATAGAACGATTGCGGATTTGTATCTCCATCTCTGTCACACTTGCATATTGGAGTGACAAAGAGGTTTTCCCGTCAATGCCAATTTTCGATGTTCGTGGTAGGCATGCAGTTTTGCTGATCTCTTTTGATGCAATTCATCCAAGCAGCCAAATTAAATACGTCGTTGTAATTTGGTAGTCGGTATCAATGCATTACAACTTAAATTAGTCGCATATTTTGATAGTGAATTTTTCAAATGTCGTTAGAGCCACGTTATTAGGTTAGACTTACGACATTTGAGAAATCCACTGCCAATTTCAAGGCCGCTAGAAACTGTTGCCATTTGACAGTTGTTGTACTACTTCCATGCTTTAGTTATTCTTTCGTGGATTTTCCCGTCCCGCCCCGTCCCGTTCCGTTCTAGTGTGAGTCATCCTCGATGATGGGTATTACACAATATTTTGAAATGTGTGCATTATAATATGAAAATTTAAAATATAAATGTCACAAATAAATAAGTCCTGTATTTTAACGTTTACCCGCGATTTATTTACTGTTCCTTATAATATATACTATTCACATAAACCTACGCATTGTTATTGTGCGGTTTGCCAAAATGTTTCCTATTCCGAGAGTACAATAACCCCATGGCACAACAGTACTAAGTAGTCGTATGTGACCGATACTTGTCTTGTACGCACTAAGGATAATTATTAATTATATGTACGAGTATATTTAAGGCAAGGACGACTATAAAGTGTCAACGGTATACTACAAAAAACCAGCCAAGTCTGATTCGGACTCACCCACCGAGGGTTCTGCACTAAAAATGCTCCCATTTCTGATCTTAGGTACATACTTAAAAATACTGGTGGCACGGAACTCTCAGTGTGCGGCAGTTAAACGATTCTCGGATTTTTTCCTGTACTTGTGCTACAAACTCTTGCTTTTTGCCAAATTTCTGCAATACATTTTGATTCCAATTGCAGATGTATGGGATATGCGACATAATATAAACGGCTGTATCTTTTGATGGCGTTGACGTAGAGGTTTGGTTTTTACACAGCTTCAAGGGACCGTAGACTTGTGTTTGCGGTATTAATTTAAACTTACTTCCCTTACGCGTTCCTGAGATATGGGGACCGGACGGACGGACAACAAAGTGATCCTATAAGGGTTCAGTTTTTTCCTTTTGAGGTACGGAACCCTAGAAATCAGCCAAGAGCCTGTCAGAACATGTTGGATGTAGGGTTTCGTAGCTCAGCGTGCGTAGCCAAGATGCCAATCGCTAACGCTCAGTCGCGAACGAAACGCAACTGTCATTGTCGCACTAATAAGGAAGAGTGATAGAGAGAGAGAGAAAACTATACGTTACCTAGGTAGCGTGAGCGATTGGCATCTTGGCTACGCACCCAGGCGTCTTAAAAGTCGGACTTCAAAGTTGTAATCTCACAGCACTTACGACATTTTACTTGAAACAAGAAGCAACTCTACCTACCGTATGATAGCTTTAATCGAAACTCACATACTGTATGGGATTCTTCAAAAAAGGAGTGCACAAGATTTTAATGGGTCGGCAACGCGCATGTGACCCCCTGGAGATGCAGGCGTCCATAGGCTACGGTGACCGCTATCCATCGGGCGGGCCGTATGCTTTTTTGCCACCGTCTTGGTAAAAAATAAAAATAAATTTTAGCACTAACGGTCACTGACTCACTTACCCGCGGACAGACAAACGGAAACTATAAGTGTTCCTAGTTGACTACGGAGCCCTAAAAATGGGGGGCGGGGCACGTTTTTTAGATACGCCGCGGAGAGACTGAGTGACAAACAGAATATACCTAAAATGGCAGCTTCCTAGTGCACTACGAAACCCTAATAACGAGAATAATTAGACAAGACAAGGACGACCTTGAGGTGTTAATTATATACCACAAAAAAGCCCTTGTCCCTCTACAGTCTTTTAAGATACATAGTTTTTGTCTCATAATATTTGAATAAAGGCGCTCCACACAAAGTTGCGATGCGCAAGTGTGACGGGGATTTACACTTCTGGGTCCTAACTGTCGGTTGGCGACGTCACGAAATTGACGATCACAACCATCTTAAACGTCACAAAATTGACAATGTAACACCGTATCTCAAGTCGGGCTTTAAAGTGAAAGTTACGTATAAAATGTGTTTTTCTATGTTGTGCCTTGACAGCATTTTATTTTCACCAAGGTCAAGGTCATATCAACCACTGACCAAGGTCAGGCCCTTGGACCGTCGGGGGTTATGTTAGCAACTGTGTTGGAGGCGCTTTGGTAAATCGATTCTTGTCGGAGACTAAAGATAGTTAGGTAGGTAGGTATTGTGATCGACTGTTCGTGCGTCGATTTGAAATGAGCAGTTCTGGGTGAATTTATAATAGGTACAAGGTGACCTTTAGTTTAGTTTAGTTATATGTATCCGTACTCAGTAGCAACATAAAATATCTTTAGTTTTTAATTTATACACATTAGTAAACATCGATCGGTATCTATTACGTTAGAATTTCATATAACAATAGGTACAGTCAAGTATAAAAATATATCTCGCTCAAAAATGGGTCTAAATAATAAATATGAATATGTGATACAGTGAATTGTACAGTCAAGTGCAATTATATACATATAATTGCACTTGACTGTACATACAATGCACTTATGACCGATCAAAATACCTTCCACCTACCTACCACAAACCAAACACTTAATTCCTATTTCCATACATGTATCTAATTATATTTGTGTTATTATTTAGACGACCGCTATTTAAATATAAAAAAATAAAAATGGCTGATTTTTTTTAAAACATTCGATCGATGAAACCTTTTATGCTTCGTGACCAAAACAACTAAACGGCAGGCCAAAATATGTGCCCTTCTTATTGTACCTAATTAACATTAGTTTTGGTTTAACACAAAAACATGAATCAAAACATTTATTACATTTAATAAAATGATTTGATTCGTGCTTTATAATTGTATTAGTTTTGGCTTTAATTCTGCTTATCAACAGTCGAAAAACGTTTTATTTCGTGATTAATTGTGAATCGATTTTGTTTATTATTTTTGGTCGAAAATAAGATAAATATTTATATCCTCCGATGGATCTTTTGGGGTGGTTCCATCGGAATCTCATCTGATGGTGGGATCTATAAAAAACAAAGGGATGCAATCAATTTGGTGTTGTGTTATAAGTAACTCAAGAAATTATTCATCCATTTATTTCATTGTAAAGTTACATATATTGTTATTACATTAAGCTGTTACAATTAATATTTAGTCAGACCATGACGCCCTGTAAGGACAACCACCATTAACTGTATAACTAACATGCAACACATTCAACTCTCATGACTTACATAATATGATAAGGTAATTTTTTTACATGTATACTCGTATAAATATGTCACATTAATTCTAAATCTAAACTAACATCCTTAAAATAGTCTTTCACAGAGTAATAAGATATTCGAAGTAATAAGTTTTCCATTTTATTTTAAATATTGCATCCTTTGATTCTTGTGCTATCGAATTAGGAATTTAATTAGCTATTATACATTTATAATGGTTTTTGGTAATAATAATATATTTCTGTGCTGAATTCTCGTATTTTCCCCGTCTTGTTTTATTTCAAATAATTTAAAGGTTGCGCGGCCAAATAGCGCAGCTTTTAATATATAAATGCAAGGCAGTGTTAACAACCTATTTTCAATAAAGTGTTGTCGGACACTTTTGGTCTGCGCACATTGACTAGCATACGGAGACAGTTTTTTTGCTATCCCCCTATCCCTATCTCCCCACAGCACCACAGCATAACGGAGTCTTGCATCTGCATATGCGTAATATAAATTTACTTTAAAAAGTCATTTTTTTTACGTATGCAGATTTTTCTAAAGCTACCCATATATTATTTAAACAGACAGCTTTCTACACAATAACAGACAGCGTTATTGTTTGAAAAAAATAGTTTTTGAAAATTTTGATCTTTGATAGTGTAAATACCTAGTTACGAAAAATAAGGAAAACAATGTTGTTTTTTAAATATTATATGGGGCTCATATCTACTGTATGATATCTTTCTAAAGTTTTAATTCGCTTGTAACTAACTTAGTTGATAAAATAGTAGTCAATAAGTATATCTAAAAATATCACCTGTACACTAATAAATATTTTGATAAAGTGGGGATAGATTCTTTGAGCCGTCGCATAAGCCAGGAAATCGCTAGGAAAAAAAAGTACGCCAATAAATATTTATATTTCTATAATTGAAGTGTAATTCTTCTTTTTCAGTAAAACTGTGAAGGCGGTTGAAACGTATACGGTGAAGGTGCCATGCAGCACTGGAAAAGGGGATTGTACGGAACGTAGGCCAAAAGAAGTGGTAAGAAAATAAACATTATTAATTTTATATATAGATATCACCGATAATTGATAAAGCAGCTTGTCAGTTTTTGGAGATAAAAGCACACTTAATCTTACAACAAGGTCACCAGAATATGTTATATAGAGTTATGTTTCCCGTGGTTGAATTTTCAGTAACTAATAAATTATAGAATAGAATAGAATAGAATAGAATAAATTTGTTATCAATAGTATACAAAATCAAAGCACGCTATAGATGTCCGGCAAACTAGACTAAGCCTGTATCTTAGAGCTCGGAATAAACTTACAACGAAACATAACAAAAGAAACAAATAATAAAAATTAGTATTGAAGGTGCACTTCGCACTCACTCACTTTAACACATACACACACATATACATACACACACTCTACACTTATACACACACCTAATAAATTAGGACAACATATTTTTATTTTTTATTTATAATTATGGTGGCTATATTCGTTTGGGCAATCCGTGGGATTTCCATAGTGGAGAAGGTCCTCCGGGCATCTGCCAAAAAAAATCCGGATACATATTTGGCAGATCCGGCGGATATGTCCGAACGTATATGGCCAGCAATAAATCTGATTTAGAGACTCAAATTTATTAGCGCCAAAATATTACAATATGTGTCTCTCACCCTTTGTTTAGTTTTCCTTCTTTTCGACGACTTCAAATTTTACGAATTATACAATACCGTTTTTTTAACTTGTCTTTAGATATTTAAATATAAATTTTTGCATGTCTACTAGCATAAGGCATTGATTGATCATTGACTATACCATCATTATATGTATCTACATAATGTTCACTTAAACTTATTTTATTTCAAAATTACTTACTCACAATGTTTATTAAGTGTAAGCATTAAGTTAGTGGTTGTTAAGTTAATATTAAGTAGGTACCTTTTTCATTATAAACCATGCATTCAAAAATAGTGCCTTTCGTATAAAACTTGGTAGCAAAATACTCGAAATTCTAGTTTCGACTGCAAAGACTGACTGAAGGCCTAGTATAAAAGTTGTACGACACTTACTTCTCGATCGCGTTAGCGTATCGAGAGTTCAAATTATGTTTGCCGTTTATTTAAAATCAACCGGCAACTTTCATATTTTGACCCCTCGATACGCTAACGCGGTCGAGAAGTTAATGTCGTACAATTTTTATACTAGGCCTTCAGTTTATTGACGTTTTGATAAATATAGTCGGGGAAGCTTTGTCGGCGTTTATAGGCAATAACTGAGATAATAATATGCCATGTTAATTAGTAATAATGGCTGCTTTGATATCATATCGCTGTACATTTAATTAAATACTGATGCTGTAAATGCTATGTTTATTTGTCGAGAATTCGTAGTTCGATCAGAACTTTATTTATTGATGAAGACTGAGTCATACAATTAAGCTACATCAAACAAACCTTATAAATTAATATAATATCTCGACAAAGTACCTATATCAAGTTTTGGCAATGTTAGGTAGGTACTTAGGATGTGTTGGGATATGTTTACAATTAAAGTTCATTACGCGATTAATGTTCTGTATTAGATATAACGAAAGACACACAATTAAATAAACTATACGACTAACACGTTGACGAGGAGTTACACTAATAGACTCTACTCGTACCGTGGAGTTAAGAAATAATTACTAAATTATAACTAGTCGAATATAACTTGAGCTGATCTAAGGAATAGTTGCTCGTTTGGCGGTTGCGTACTGACTGTCCTCGCTGTCTGTCCTTAGCTACCCCGATGACTCGGTCATCCCCGGCCGGCTCATCGGGGCAACGGTATAGGACCGATAACGGTATGCCAGATGGCTAGGTTTTCTCACGATACCAACCAAATGGCTTTACGAGTCGAAATTGAACAATACTGTTCGCAAATTTAGTTTAGTGATAAACGTATAATAGAACAATGTGCCGACACAGAGTGCCGACAAATAAACAAAGTAATAGGGAAAATATAAATATCCTAGGCTAATAAACCAGTAAAGATTACAAATCTTTTACAACGTTTTATTCTTAACCTAACGGACTATAATATAAAAACGGTTATATGAATTACCGAAGTGCACATTGCACGTAACTGTACATTATTAAATTTGAATATGTTTATTTAGAATTTTCGACATCTAGATTTGGGCGAATGTAGGACACAGTCCCTACAGTACCCCCTTACTAGTGATGAAGCACGATAAAAATAATAATAACAGAGTGGCATTACATAACACAATAGTAAAAATCAAACAATAGCAAAAGTGTCACAAAATAAGAATAAGTAGCCTAAATATAGGAGTAAATATCACTATTATTAGCTAACATACAATGTGTACACACGGTTAGTAACAATTTGCTTATTAGCTATATTAGTAACACAACAAACTGGTAATGGGTGTAACCTGAGAAAATGTTATTTGATCTAATCTCTTTTTTAAAGTAATATATAGAAAACAGTAAATAAATCACAATACAAACTTATACATATGTCATAAAGTACATTTACTTAACACTAGCCTGGTAATAATCCGGGAAGCGGACTTGTCTACCTGACCTAGTTCTAATGGCGTTATCATGTGTAGGCGCAGGTGCTTGATGCGCGATCGGTTCAGGTACCAGGGTCGTATTCTGGGTTGAAGGACGGGATGCTCGATGGACAATGAACTGCGCAAAGTCATTTTGAGGCTTTGGCGGCGGTTCTATGTTATCTGCCAATACGTAAGCAGGCTTAAGTCGATCAATAGAAACGGTCACGTGATGGCCTCGTCTGTTAATAACAAAAGTCTTATCGTTTCTCGATATGACGGCGAAAGGTCCTTCATACGATGGTTGTAACGGTTGTTTAGGGGCGTCGACTCGGACAAACACGTGACTAGTTGTCTTCAGGTCCTTGAAGACGAAGATCTTGTTACCTCCGTGATGAGTCCCAGCGACTGGTTGAAGCCTGGAAAAATTTGTTTTCAATTGTCCGACGAAATCCATGGCATCACAATCACTCGTTGTTCTGGGCAATAAAAACTCTCCAGGTAAGCGAATGGTTTCACCGTATACCATTTCGGCGGGTGTAGCTTTCAAGTCTTCCTTAAATACTGCGCGAATACCCATCATAACTGTAGGTAACACTCGTGTCCATTGGGTATTTTGATGACATTTAATTGCAGCCTTTAATTGACGATGAAATCGCTCGATCATTCCATTAGCGGCTGGATGATAAGCCGTTGTTCGCAGTTGATTCGTACCAATCAGATTGTTCAAATTTCTGAACAGGTGCGATTCAAAATTTCGGCCTTGGTCTGTGGTGACACGTAGAGGTACGCCGAAACGTGCGATCCAATTAGAGTAAAACGTACGTGCTACAGTTTCTGCTTCCTGATTCTCAATAGGTATAGCTTCGGGCCACCTAGAGAACCGATCGATGCAGGTAAGAATGTATCTGCAACCTTCTGATATCGGCATTACAACAATATCTATGTGCACGTGTTCAAAACGAGTAGAAGGAGGCGCGAAGGAACCAACAGGTGCTGACACGTGACGCGTCACTTTTGCGCGTTGACATTCCAAACAGCTTCGAGTCCACTGTCTGCAGTCTGATTTGATAGACGGCCAGACGAATTTCTGCGTCGCTAGTTTGATTGTGGCTTTGGCTCCTGTGTGTGAGAGTTGATGCACGGTGTTAAAGGCAGCTTTCCTGAAAGGCTCGGTGATATATGGTCGGACTGAAGGGGTAGAAATATCGCAATAGATACTTTCTTCGAACCCAGGCAACTGTACGAGTTTAAGCTGTAGTGTCGAGTCAGTGTTTTTATACTTTTTATCAATAAGCGATTGTAATATACTGTCCGATCTCTGAGAAACTGCCAAAGCTTGCCAATCAATGCCTTTCTCTATACTGTCAATTTCTATGCGAGACATTGCGTCAGCAGGTATATTTTGCTCACCGCTAACGTGTCGGATATCGGTTGTAAATTGGCCGATAAAATCAAGATATCGAAATTGTCTCGGAGTACACTGTTTGTTTTTCTTAGCGAAAGCAAATACGATTGGCTTGTGGTCAGTGTAAATCGTAAATGTCCGCGCTTCTAAGTTATGGCAGAATTGTTTAACGGCGGAATAAATTGCAAACAATTCTCTGTCGTAAGTTGAGTAGTTTCTTTCAGCACTCGAAAGTTTCTTTGAGAAGAATGCTAGGGGTTGCCACGCTCCGTCCACCTTTTGTTGAAGTGCGGCGCCTACCGTATGATCTGAGGCATCGGTGAATAGCGCTAGCTCGGTGTTATCCCGCGGATGGGCCAGCAAGGCCGCGTCGGCCAGGCATTGTTTACAGGCCTCGAAATCCCTCGTTGCGTTGGGTGTCCACTGTAAAAGCGCCTTACCTTTAAGATTTCCCTTGAGCAAATCATTTAGATTGGCTTGTTGCGCAGCAGCATTAGGTATGAAACGACGGTAGAAGTTTATCATACCTAAAAACTGTCTTAAATCCTTGGCCGTAGTCGGGAGTGGAAAGGAGCGTATAGCTTCGACTTTCCCAGGTAATGGGCGCGTACCGTTTGCAGACACTAAATAACCTAAAAACTCAACTTGGTCCTGTCCAAACACACACTTAGAAGGGTTAATCACTACACTATAGTCACTTAGTCGCTTAAACACTATCTCTAAATGTTTTAAGTGTTCATCACTGTCACTCGAAGCTATTAAAATGTCATCTATATAACAATAGCAAAAGTCTAAACCACGTAACACTTCGTCCATAAAACGTTGGAACGTTTGAGCTGCATTTCGAAGTCCAAAAGTCATATATGTAAACTCAAATAATCCAAATGGTGTAGTTATAGCCGTTTTAGGTATATCTTCCTCCGCCACTGGTATTTGATTGAACGCACGCACTAAGTCCAAAGTCGAGAACACCTTATTACCACTAAGAGTCTGGGCGAAGTCTTCAATGTGCCGAACCGGGTACTGGTCTGGCAAGGTGCGGTCATTAAGCGCACGATAATCACCACATGGTCTCCATCCATTGTCTTTTTTCTGGACCATGTGAAGTGGCGATGCCCAGCTGCTTTGTGACGGGCGGGCTATACCCAACTTTAACATCGCGTCAAATTCCTTTTTTGCAGCGATAAGACGGTCGGGCGCTAATCTTCTGGGCCTTTGTGCTACTGGCGGTCCCGGTTTCGTCGTTATATAATGTTTTGTGTTGTGCTTTGTTGTTGCCGCGGCACCATCGGGCTTAGTGATATCGCTATATTTTCGTAAAAGTTGGTGATAAGGTGAGTCACCGGCTATTGTTCTAATGGATATCACCGGTTCGGACTCAGCTAACTCCCCGGTGACCGCAAACTGCGTCATGGCGTCTATTAGTCTATGCCTTCTTGCATCGACCCACAAGTCATAATGGCTTAAAAAGTCGATACCAATTATCGGCCTATCCACGTCAGCAATAACAAACCGCCATGGAAAATCTCGGCGTAGTCCGAGGTTCAGGGTCATTGTTAAGAAGCCGTAAGTTTTTATGGGAGTGTTGTTCGCCGCAACTAGCTCGTACCTACACAATTCTTGATTTTGTGGGGCTAGGCTGCGGGGATACACACATAATTCAGCTCCCGTATCTATCAGAAACTTTGTTCCCGTGCTCCTGTCAACAATGAAAATGCGACGTGACGTTGTTGTTGTTGGTGGGCAACCATTCGCCACTAATGGCTCCCGCTCGCGTTTCCCGAGTTATCGGCGCTGTCCGTGCAGGGTTTTATGCACTTGTGTGCTTTCGCGCCGTAGTTTGTGTGGTACCAGCATTTACCTGAGTTCGCGGGTTTACTGTGAGCGCGGGATCGAGATCTTGACCTTGAACGCGAGTGTAGTCTTCCTCTGCAACGCGCATTTGTATTGGCAGATGTTGCTTCCGCATTAAGCCGCAACGTTTTCTCCAACGCGTCCAAACGCATCGTTAGAGCATCTATTACTGGATCCAAACGAGGGGTTGTCGTCGCGATTGCTTGCTTTGTTGTTATACTATCTGCAATAACGTCCGCGACGTCGGCAACCTTCTCTAAATTCTGCTCCGATTGGGTTGCCAATATCATCTGCATAGCTGACGGTAACTGCTCCATCCATAATGACCGCAGGATTGAGTCCGGCACACTGGAATCCGCCAGGTTTCGTAGGTGCCGCAAAAACTGTGATGGTTTACGGTCACCTATGTGCTCTTTCTCAAGCAGCCGACGCGTCTTAGCCTCTTGTGACGAACCTAGCCTTTTTATGACTTCTGCCTTGAATACCTCGTATTTGTTGGCCGCTGGTGGTGACACGAATAGATCGCGCACTTCGGATGACGGCTGTGCTGGTAGGGCGCGCGCGACAAGATCGAATTTATCATCGTCACTTGTGATGCCAAATGAGCGGAAATCTAGTTCTACTTTTAAGAACCACAATACAGGGTCATTCGGTAAAAACTCGTGTAATCGAATACTCCTACACATAGCGGGCAGAATAGCGTCACGGGCAGGCTCGTTTCCGTTTGCCATCTTTAAAAACAAACACTAAAAGTTTCTTCACTTGGTTAGTTCACTACAAACACTGAAGTTAATTCCACAACACATGTACTATCGAAATTGCCGTTAATGTTTAAATCACGTCGGGGTCACCAATTTGGCAATGTTAGGTAGGTACTTAGGATGTGTTGGGATATGTTTACAATTAAAGTTCATTACGCGATTAATGTTCTGTATTAGATATAACGAAAGACACACAATTGGCTAAGTAAAGTTTTTTGAAGGTGTGAATATTATATTTTTTCCTGATAGCCGACGTCTTAAAGTTCAAGGAAATGTGGCTCTTTTATTTTTATTTCCTATTACTTATTAATAATATTTTTTTATGTGAACGAGTTGACATTTGTTCAGTTTAACGGCTGAACAGAGCCCAATGCTTTCGTCCGTAATGAGTATAAGGAATTAGAAAAAAAAAGACAACTGTCAATGACACAAGTGACCGGTGATAATACCTAAGTGAGAATACTTACTAAAATATTACTAAGTTTAGCTATTTTAACTCCAATAACGTACTCCAATAGCACGAGATTGATATATCTATCGAGGTGCTTCCTTTAATTTTTATGTATTTAGTCCTTAAATTATGTTTGCAAAATACGCTCGGTCTCCTCAGTTAGACCACATCAGTGTTAAAACTTTATAGGGTGTTAACTTGCACGAGTCCGGTTATATTTCAAATACGCGCGAGATACTACTTTTACACAATAATGCGCGAAAATAAACATTGAGACTTTATCCTAATAAATAGGCATGCCCAAGTATCCCAACCATACAAGGGGCTACTCAGCCGCCCAATATCTCGATATCCACTACTTACACGTTCCTCAATACTCTCAGTCTCTCATTTTTGTAAATATTGTCAGAGCGCGTAGCGACATGACCTCTCTCTGCGAGCCCCTAAAGACTATTTCAAGTGGAGTTTAAGACAAAGAACAGTAGAAAAATGTATACACTATTTATTATTTTTGGATAGAGTATTAAATAAAGTTTATAACTGCATATTCATTTATGTAAAAAAAGTTACTGTTTCGCCAGAAAACTTGGCTAATATTCGTGTATTTCTACAAAAAGTTACCAAATTTTAAAAATTCTTACTCAATAATTTTGTGTGAAAATGTGTCAAATTGTTTCATTTATTCCGTAGAAAACTATATGCTTAAAAAGAAAAAAAATGTTTTATTATGATTCAATAGCAATAAGGTCGAACACTAGATAGATGTCTGGAGCTCGCTCATCAAAAAATGGTAAAACATCTGTTAAAAAATGGTGGATATTTCAAAAACTGACAACTTTTTTGAAAAACTTTTTCATTTATCCCATTTGAATTGAAATTATCTCTTAATTTTTGTATTAAAACATGTACAAATGTTTGAGCAACTATGAAAACTCATGGCAAAAAGTTGAGCTGAATCTGACAAATTTATATACCGGGCTCTTAACGAAACGTCACGTTCCAAACAACGAAATACAAATGCGATATTTTTTATTTTCAGATACGAATAAAAGAAGTGACGCGAAAAGTCTGCTGCCACTCATACATTGCGGACCAAAACAACCGTGATAAGTGTATACCATACTGCGAATACGGCTGCCTGAAGGGAATATGTGACGCGCCGAACCATTGTCGCTGTGACCCGCCGTTGGTACTCGATAACAGCACTGCAGTGTGGCACTGCTATCTTCCTTTCTGCAACCATACTTGTGTCAACGGAAAGTGTACAGCGAACAACCAATGTACCTGCAATGATGGCTACATACCCAAAGATACCTACACTTGCGTTCCCCACTGTAACGATGGTTACGAATTACAAGACGACAAATGTCAGCCAATTTGTAAAAGACCGTGCAGTAATGGCAAATGTATAGCCCCTAACACTTGTGAATGTAATGATGGATATGAAGCTAAGAATGGACATAAAGAAAACTGCATTCCTAAATGCGACGGTGGTTGTGACGATGGAGACTGCTCAGAACCTAATGTTTGCACTTGTAAAAAAGATTACCAATTACGAGAAGGTAAATGCCAACCGATTTGTGAAAACTGTCAAAATGGAGAATGCGTAGCTCCTAATAAATGTAAATGTTTTGATGGATACGAATCAGACGGGAAGCCATCAGAATCTTGCGTGCCTAAATGCGAAAGCTGCATACATGGAAATTGCGCAGCACCTGGTCATTGCATTTGTAAAGATGGATACTTATTAAAAAATGGCACATGCGAGCCAGTTTGTGATAAAGAATGCATTAAAGGAGATTGTGTGGCACCTAATGAATGTAAATGTCTCGAAGGATTTAAGGTCGAAGGAGATAAATATACTTGCTCACCTAAATGTGATCATAATTGTGTGAACGGGTATTGCTCAGCCCCAAATGAATGTAGTTGTAATCCAGAATACACAAAAGATACATTAAATGCTACCGTCTGTTATAAACCGTGTGGTTTATGTAATAATGGAAGATGTGAGGATGGAGAGTGTAAATGTGAGGCTGAAATGGAGCTGATCAATGGGACTTGTCAATTATTCACTCCTCCGTAAGTATCAAGACTGGAACTCTTTTATCTTCTTGACGATTGGATATCGAAACTTGCCAGTTACTTACAATTTAACTCTCAAAGCAAAAAGTGTAACCTAAAAAATATGGTAAATTTAAGTATAAGGGGAATTTCTTTTGTTTTGTATACATACATAGTTTTACAATTTGTAGAATTTCACGATTTCTGAGATAGGTGCTGATTTTATCGGTGCAATTTTTGAACTAATTGGCATTGGCTTTATTTGTTTTACAAAACTGCAAATGAAATACTCATGCAATGTGTGCCTTAAATATGCACATGACAAAATGAAAAAAAAAAAAAAAAACAATTTGAGACTGAGAAAAGTGCCAATAATTTAACTTATTGTTTTGATGACACAAAATTCTTGCGACGAACTTGTTCAGGGAATTAATAATCAAAAATTTAATTATAATTTCAATTTATCACGTCATAACCCTAAACAAAAAAGAAAACCCTAGAAAGTCAACGAGGTGTATGTAAATATTTCTTTATAATGCCTAAATAAGTTTTAATGGACTGAGGACGGGTATTAATTGTATTATGTTAATTTTATATTTTATCTATTTTCAGAAGCAGTCCGGAAATGTCTTCGGGAGTTACAACTACGGGGTAAGTATATCTTTTTTAAGTTTATTCATTAACTTTCTATGAGCCTTAATAAGTTAACAACCTTTTGCCCTTATCTATCACTTAGATAGTCACATTTGTTAGAAAGAAAGAAAACATAAAGGCTTGTGAAACGTTTATGTAAAAGCGGTTAGTATTTTTGTTCGCCATAAACAAAGCAGTTTACAACCTAATTTGTAACTGGAAAAGTCGACTTTGCATAGCAGTTTTGAGAAAAATAATTACATCCATTAACTTTTTTTTTCAAATTTGTGCAGTCTCGCGAGTGTCCAAGTGACGTGGTTAGTCGGAGGAGCCGTGCTGCTTCTGCTGATAGTTCTGGTGCTGGTGGTCATAAGCCGGCTCTACTTGAGGAAGCAACCGCAGAAGACGCCAGACGACGGTAAGTAGACAGCAGTTGCTGAAGACATGTTCACTGTTGTTTGCCTTGTCATTGGTGGTTATAAGCTATCTCTACACAAACTAGCCCAGAGGATGGCGAGACTACTGATCTAGCATCTTAACGAAACGTGGTATGCGGGAGTGATCCTGATGCAATTGCTAGTAGAACAAGTAATAGGTTCTTAGGCATGTCGAGGTGTAACAACGTAGCACAAAATGGCGCTGTACTTTTTCATACAGGATTTATTCCGGTTTATGGCTGCTAAATATTATTGTAATGTACAGCGATTGTTTCATTTAGTCGATCAATTTGGTCACATTAAGTTATTTGTGCTATGCTAATAAAATTAATGAATTTCAAAAATGCGTTTTTAGATTTCCATACAATTAAATACAATACGAAAATTTATTCTAAATCCTAACAAAGACGCACATGTTTTTGTATTCAATTAGCAGGGTTTGGACATACTATAGTGGTCAAGTCAGTTGATGAAATCCTAGAGTTACTGATACCATTTGCGTTCAGAACTGATGATGTTATTTTCACAGTTTCATTAGATCCTTTGTTTTTTATTATTCATACATTTATTTCCCTTTTCAGGCCCCTACGGCAGCGTAGCGTACACTGTTCCGAACACGTTATTCCGAAAAGACGACTTCATCGAAGAAGAGGAAACCATTGACACACTATTAGACAAAGGCACCGATGCTGTTTAGTTTCTTTATGCAATAAGGTAGGGACAGTTTGTGACAGTTACTCAGTTTATATTAAAGAACGCCAACCTAATTAACCGGCTATGTACGTTCGGGCAATCCGTTTTATCTCCATACCGGGCATCTGCCCGACTAATTTCCCATACATTGATTGGTAGATCCGGCAAATATGCCCGAACGTATAGGTATACGCCAGCGATAAACAATGAAACTCCTTTTATAGCTTTGATTAAATCAAAGTGTATTCATGCTTAAAAAAAGGATAAAAAAAGGAAAATAATTCGTTTCATTTTCTAAATTTTTTAAAAATATATTTATGAATATAAACGTAAAAAATAATGGTGAAAATGAAATGAAATAAGAAACATTAGGTATCTGCTTTATAGTCCATGAAATATAAACTATAAATAATAAAATGGGTACCTTCAAAATATAGTACCTACCGTTTTATGTACAAGGCCAAAGATACAGGCAAATATATTTTGTCGGAAAGGATATATCTCGAAAACGACTCGTTATTATGAATTTAGTGGATGGTATGATTATTTTTGACGGGCAGATAATAGTCTTAGTAGATACTGAACTAACAATAGGTGGACCTCATGTTGTCTTAATTAAATAACTTCGTACATTGGCTGTAAGGAAATTCACGAAAGACAACGAGCAAACACTCATTGAGAACAGAAACGAGCAAATCTACGAAATATTTACTCGTATTGATAAAGAACGAACTCGTAGTGATGTCGATTCTAAAGAAGACTACAAAAAATAATCTTCTAAGGGGAAACAGACATAAGAGCTAGAATATCGCAACATTCTCAATTGCAGGAGTTACTATGATAGCCTGGTTATAACATTCCAGATAGATTTGGAATGTAGATATTTTTTATAAATAAGTATTACAGGAGACCTATTCAAAAGAGTGTAAGTGACATTTCGATGAGAACTTCCGTGGAAATGATCAATATGACAGGGAATATGAAGTGGAAATGTCAAATGTCAGTTTAGTACGTTCAAATAGGCCTCCTGGTTAATGTGTGGTGATTGAAAAAAACATTAATAAGCATAAAGGCGCTAAGGTTATAAAAAAGAGAGTAATTGGATGTACCATATAGGTGACATAGTATATACGATTAACTTTTGTTTTGAAACAAAAGACGGTTGGAATTTGTAATATCTGTTAGGCTTTATACTGTAAAACGTGACTTTAGGAAACGCGGTTTTAAAGATTTATGTAAAACGGCAATAAAAGCTTAATTATTATCAATCTATTAAATTAAATTTTTATCAACATATTACTAGAGATCTATATAGGTACTGTTATGTATTATACGAAAGTTCTGGCTAGAAAAATAATCACGTAAAAGTTATCTTTAGATCGCCCCCTAATTTGAATACCACCCTGTCTCACTAAATAACGTTTAGTTTAGTGGGTATTGAAGTAAAACTGTTTGACTAACGTTGTATTATTATCAATCTATTAAATTTATTTTTTATTAATAAATTACTAGAATTCTGTAAACTGTATTATTTATACGAAAGTTCTGGCTAGAAAAATAATCACGTAAAAGTTATCTTTAAATCGCCCCCTAATTTGTATACCACCCTGTCTAACTAAACGTTATCGTACGATAACGTTTAGTTTAGTGGGTATTGAATTATAACTGTTTCAATAACGTTGTATTTGGTCTAGTCAATGAAGTTTCATCTGATTTTGTATCCATTTTCACTATGTATTATGATGTCATTATTTTATGTAACATTTATTTAAAAAAAAACTGGTATGTACGTTTAAAATAATAAAATACTTTTATTTTAACGTTTTTACCGTTATTTGTTATTTACCTGTAGTCGGATTATTTTATAATTCAACAAGACGAGAATGATTTGATATAGTTTAAAAAAAATGTGTAATAAGGTAATAGATTAATTTGACTATTGTTTTTTATTTTTATTTTGAACCTTGACAAAAGAAGACATAACACACGAGCTACTTCTTCAAAAACATCAACGGATTTCTATTGTAATCATTACAAATTAAAAACAAATGATTTAAAATTAAACAAGGCAAAATTAATACTGATGAAAAGTCATGTCACCTTTCACACGATTGACCACATTTGACGTGTTCGCACAGTTAATATTGCAACAATGGCACATTTTCTTGCATGCAATATACGTCTGACACTTAGGACGACATTTTCTTGCATGCAATATACATCTGCCTCTTAGGACGACATGAGCACCACTGATCGAGAAATTGATGAATACACTTTTTTTTTTAAACCTGGCAGGGGCTTCATGCACTGAGCTTTGGAGCGTACGGACTGTGAAGTGGGACGGTAGCCTGGGGAAAATCCAGGACCCTTCCGCGACATCACACGATATTTACTGCTCTGGAATACTCCTTCTGAGTTTGCGCTCCAGAGAGATCGTTTGGACCGAGTCCAACCAAATCTGAGGTGTGGAACCTGTCGCCAGACTTGTACAGGCGGTATCTAGTTAGTCCTACATCTGTGGTTACAATGGACATGTTTAGCGCCATCTACATAAAAGTTTCGATACTATTTGGTCGGGATGGAAACTAGTCACCATACGACGATATACACTACTGTGTAAGTAGAATAGTTTGCCTGATTTGTATTATATCCGCTTGTCACTTCACTCATATGTTACCAGCCTAAGTAATTTTAGAAATCAAGTAATAAACTTATGCTGCTTGTTTTTTACCCATCTGCCGAAGGAAGGGTTATGTTTTTCGAGCGTCTAATTATTTGACAGTCGTCTTCTTCCAAGCGTTTTACCAGCTTACGCTACAGTTCAGGGACCTTGGGGTCCGCTTTAGCAACTAATCCTAAATTTAGCGTAGGCACTAGTTTTACGATAGCGACTACCTTGGGACCTTATTGGGATTAATCCAGTTTCCTCATGAAGTTTTCCTTCACCGAAAACCGATTAAGTTCCGAAAAAGTCATTCGTAAGAGCCGGCAGGATTAGAACCTGCTACCTCCGGATTGAAAGTCGCATGCGTTACCGCTGGGCCACAACGCTCAATCTTTTAAATTGACATGTTCTTTTAAATTTGAAGAATAAAGGATGACTCACACCCATCCGATCCGATCCGGCACGAGTTTCTATAGATAACGTCACGTGACCTCCGAGGGCTCCGATCTATCACGTGATTCTTTCTATAGAAACTGACAGATCGTCCCGTATCGGATCGGATTCGAATGAGTCATCCTTAAGGTCTTCAAATTACTTAAAAAATGTGAGCTAAAAGGAAGGAACTCTATGAGAATAGGTATTTTACGTTTATCAAATTCAATGTTCCTGCCTTCCTGGTAAGCTATACAACTTTACAGTACGCTTCCGATAAAGGGCATCCGGTTGGTCTAATGAGTATGTTTCACAGACCACCTCAACTAGACAGAGCATACAAGACAATTTGCGGTCACCGCACAATGCAGTTCCGTGCTAATTCAGTATAGAAACGCGACCGCTTATTTCAGTTGCACCCACGTTTACGATCTGTTCTCGTGAAAATTAATGTTATTTACAATTATTGTGTTAATAGGGGAGGCCTAAAGCGGATTTTTTTAGTTACTCCGGCGTGGCAGTTTAACACAAGGAAAGTGCAATTTTCCGCCGAATTTGAGTACTTAATATCGATTCGATCTAATCGAAAAAAAAATCGTCAGTTTGAAGGTAGGTATAGAAGATAAAATTACTTGTTAGAAAATGTCCATTTCAAATTAGACGATTTGCAAGCAAAACTTCAGGGAGTGGCAGGGTCACAAAGTTGCAACAAACAAATCGTTATAGTCTCTTGCTGGAGTGCGGTAGATTTTTATTTTATTTCGTAGGAAACGTTGCCCGACTTGTACATCAACTTCTGACAAGCTCGAGCGTTTCCACTAAGTGATTATTTTTTAATATAAAAAATGTTTGTAGTCGCTTCCTCCACCACCAAAAAAGAAAACATCACAAATATAACCTCTCTAAACGCTTGAGTTACTATAAACTAAAGGACCATGCGTCAAAATGGCCCCAACACCAACAAACATGAGAGTCAGGTCGTTGGATAGGTCTTAAAATCTGCTTCATTTAATTATATAGGCACCAAGTCAAATACCATTGCAGATCTGAGATATTCATATTTTATCATCATCATCATCATCATCATTTCAGCCGAAAGACGTCCACTGCTGGACATAGGCCTCCCCCAAATATTTCCACAATGACCGGTCCTGCGCCACCCGCATCCAGCGGATTCCTGCGACCTCCACCAGGTCAGTCCACCTTGCGGGGGACCTACCCACGCTGCGCCTTCCGGTACGCGGGTGAATTTGACAGATTGTCCCGTCCCGTTCAGGTGTGAGTCATCTTTAATGCAGTGTCGTGTAGTCTGTGGTATGTATGGATAATTATAAATATGATTCGTGTTACAGGAAAATATGTACTGTGGTCTGTGAAATACGCCGTTGTGGTTCATTTTGTATATTTAATATTTGTTAAATTATTCTTCAACATGTATACAGGATATCTTTTCATTACAGCGTTTGCTATTTTGGTAAGTTTACCTTTTAATTTAATAAATAAATAAGTTTGGTTAGGTTTTATGTGGACTACCTATTCCTGACCTATTTCACCACGTTGACTAGTGTCCGCTCACCATCGACCGGGTTGTGTGCTTGTTTGCCACCATTTTGATAATTAAATAAAATTGTAATGTATTGACAGTAAATATTTAGATAATTTTTTGAAACGAGAAATAATTGTTTTATAGTATTTTCGTCCGTTTTTGACTTGACACTTTTCCTATGTCGGAATTTCGTGACATATGGCGTGTCTTTCGTGTTTCTTGACATACTCGTATATAAAGATCCCTTCATAAAAGTGTTACCTTTTAGTGATATTTTTATTTAAATATTACCTGTTGGTGGCATACAAGTATAGAGCCCGTACAATATGACTACAGCGCCCGTGGCCCACAGACGCCTGAAATACCAATTAAAATGATGCAGACAATGGGAGGCGGGAGCTACCGTATTGACGCTCGCCAGGCGGCGCCACTCATGCGTGGGTCCTGTGTCAGTAAGAGAGAATTGTCAAAGTGACGTTTGAAATGTTCCCGTAGGACCCACGTTCCACTAGCGCCCCTAGCGAAAAATCGACTCGCGGTAATCCGCATTGTCACTAGCCTAGCCTATTTTTCTTGTTAATTTGTGTAAAAGTATGTGGCATTGTCACTTAATTGTCAAGAAAATTGACTAGTGCCAAAGTAGCAACAAATACAGATTTAAGAAGAAAACTTTTATAAAAAGTGTAATGGTACAATTCCAGTGCTGCCCTCTAGATAATCTTTACAGATTATTTTCAACTAGAAGTGAGAGATGGCGCCACCATACTGTACAATTGCAAAGCATGAATTAAATCATTTATTATTTATAATCAATATTTTGATTCATGTTTTAAAGTAGGCACACTGGTTTTAAGTAGGTCGCTGGTTCGATCCCAGCCCTGCTCACCGGGGACCTTGGTCACTTTTTCTGTAGTATATGACATCTCTTTCAATTTATAGTCTAATGGTAATTAATGTTACATTTTCAGGTTGCAAATGCTGTCTCCGATGACTCAATTTCAGTGAATGTAGACAGAAATCAGTAAGTTTATTGAATCATACAGGGTGACATCGTTTTCTTGATCCATTACTACTATGCAGACTCCGTAACTGATAGAAAACTACTGTTGATCCTAAACAACAGAATTAAATTGGTATTGTTATAAATTACGAATTAAACAAACATACTTTTTACTACAGATTGATTCACGAAAGTTGGCGCGGATTGTCTATGAAATTAATGACCGTTTCATACATTTTCCGTGCCAGCTTTTGTGATACCATCTGTACGCACGATATGTTTCGGAGCGCTTAATAACGAAGGTCTCCATTTTTTAAAGTTAAATTTTTGCGCTTCTACCTAACCAACAAGGAAACGTAACTGAGTAGTTCCGAAGGTTAAAAACTCGCAAACAATTCCAGAAAGAAACCTCTGATAAGGTCGCTTAATGGGTGTTTTTCGGATTCGACATTCGAAATTATCCGATTACATTATGAGTAAATATTTATAATAAAACATTGTTTCCAGAATGTCCATGCCAACAGATGATTTGTGCAAAATGGCAGGGTAAGTAATAATTTACTAATAGGATTTTAGATTTATACACATACTCGTATTAAATTGATACTTAAGTTCAATTAGGTCATCAGTTCCCACAAATATATTTCTCTGCATATACAATTGGCACTGGGGAAATGATATGATGCCATCTCCTTGTATTGAAATTAATATTTGCAGATATGAGAAGGTACGCAAGGAAACCACGAAAACCGTGAAAGTCGCCACCGAAGCTACGAAAAGCGCCTCAACGTAAGTATTACTCAAATAGCTATTGAAAAGAGAAGAGAATCAGAACATACAAAACATGATAAATAACTTAATAGTAAAGTTTTCATTTAAAATTTAAAACTAACATGGTCATTTACATTATAATTACTATTTGAAACGAGATATTTACCATGTATATTTGTTTTTAATAGCTCTCGATATTTAGGCACTGTTAGCAGCGCTATGTTCACGGTGTAACTGAGTTACTGCGAGTTTTTATTTGTTTTATAAATATCTCGTTTTAAATGGTAATTAGAAAAGCTTAAAAGTTAGATTATGACAATCAATATGGCGGTTTGTTTAAATTGTCCGCAAGTTGGCTTGAAAGCGATTTTATGTGTATGTAAAGCCGTGTTATGTTTGTTTCAGTGGCAGTGCATCGTCCATGTCCACCATGGCGATCATCCTGACGGTCCTTGGAGTCTTTCTCACGATCCTCATTGCTGGCTTAGTGGCCCTTTACTTGCATGGTAAAGCGAAAGTTAACTGAATACAATTTTATTGATACTTATTTGCTAGTTTTTTTACGCATATCATCCTCATGGGTACTTAAGTCGCGATTCTCGCAGCTGGCGTACTTTATTGATTAACAAAAAAAAATTGGGACAATCTTACACAAATCGACCTAGCCCCACGGTAAGCTCAATGAAGTTTGCGAGCAGGTTCGATTCCCGGTTATGTATGAGATTAAAATAAGATATGAATGTCGTTATTATTAAATCTAAAATCGAAGCCATGGCTTTTAGGAACAGATGTCGCTATCTCTCATATTTTCTGACTTGTCCATACTGACCTATTTGGATTGATCGCCCTGTATACATAATACATAAATACATATAAATACGTCAATATATAGAAAATATACATAACTCAGTAACAAATTCGTGATAAATACACAAATAAATGCTCTGACCGGGATTCGAATCCCGGTACCTCCTGCTTCATAGGCAGGACAACCGACTAGGCGAGGAGGCCGCTGAAATTAAAGTTAAAATGATAAAGTTATATATAAACCTTTAATGAGACAAAAAGGAACAAAAGTGGTACAAAAAGTTAAAGTTACTAAATAAAAATTATTATATAAATTACTTAAGCTAACAACAATAATAGTCAATCTGATTTTTTTTTTGTTTACTTGTGCGCAACTTTTATTTCCCTGTTTTTGCGTGATTGCTGAAGGAAAATTATGATTTTGTAGCATATGAAGGTATAACTATATTCCACTGCTTAGCACGACCTTCTTAGTTTGGCGATGTAGTACTGATTAGTGATCTATTCGATGAAGCAAGTCCTATATTATAATTTATCCGCAAAAACGCCGAAGTAAAAGAACTTATAGCTGAACCAAACATCATTGGTGTGTCAAAGGCGTAATGACTCGGCCATCTAGAGCGAATGGGAGCTGACCGAGCGGAGAAAAGTAGGTAAGTACCTATGCCGTTTTGTCCTAATGCTGAGTTCTACTAAGGACCACTTGCACCACCCAGAGTTAGCCGCTAACCCGGAATTGAGCTGTCAAATTCCATACAAAAAAACCGCTTAACTTCGAGTTATGTGGCTAACTCCGGGTGGTGCAAGTGGCCCTAATAGGACTAAAAATGTAATTTAAGGAATTTATATTCCGTTTAGTCCTACTGTCGCTATCAAAATTGTCGATAGGACTAAACGAAAAACGTAATCGATGGAAATTAAAAACTTTAGAACGGATTAATCGCGTTTATTAACACCATGACCCTACGTTTCGAGCCCTTTAAAGCACTCGTTTTTACTGTCATCATCTCAACCCTGTGAAGAAGAGTACTGTAAAGGGCTCGAAACGTAGAGTCATGGTGTTAATAAACGCGATTAATCCGTTCTAAAGTATTTAATTACATTATAATGGTATAAAAAATAAACAAGTAGCGCTCATGAAATTGATAAATTATTGGTTCATCTACATGATTACAAATATTGGTACCTACTTAACGGTACAGGAAAATGATTTATTTCGAACACAGTGTTTGTGTGAACAACACATATTTGATGCAGAAATTGTTGTATTTATTAAAAATGTACACCGCGCACCTTTTCTTCCTCGCTTTTGCTATTTTGGTAAGTTTATTTTGATAACAAATCTAATAATGCATGAATTCTTGGCCACTATTCTTCTCAAATAACGATAATAATTATGAGTTCTCTAGCAACTTTTTTGGACAAAAACCGACACACAAATATTTTGTAACCTAGATTAAAATACATATTAATCCAGTAATTGAACTGACAGCTTGTATGGAAATCTGTATAACGGTTATGCATGGGTACAACAATATGTATTTTATTATGTGAATATAATATGTATGTACATGTGTATATGTATTTGTGTATGTATATTAATAATTAGCTGTATTTATTCCAGAATGTGACATTTTATCTCTCTGTTTTACTCTTCCGCACCAATTTTGTAAGTTTCTGTTTGACCCAATGGTTGACTGGTAGAGAATGCCTTAAGGCATTAAGTCCGCCATTTGTACTTTCTTGTATTGTGCAATAAAGGTTAATTCAAATTCAAATTCAAATGCTTTATTTCGAACCATTAAGTCCATAGGGTTAGCTTATACGATAACTTACATAACTAGAGTTAGTTTTACACAACTATTACAGTACAACTACAACACAAACAAAATATTTATAGTTTTCGCGGCGGAACAGCAACAGGTGAATGAAGCTGTACATACCGCTTGACTAGGGGAGAGTCCCAGCGCTGGGCCAGAGTACTTAGGATGCTGTTTGTGCTGCCTCGGCTGCGTGCGAGGAGTGACGCGCAACGCTTCCTCATGATAGCGTAAAAGCAGTCTGTTCGAGCCTCAGCGAACATGGCTGAGGTTAAATAAATAAATAAATAAATTTTGATTATTTGGGAAATAATGAATAATGGCTGATTTTTTTAGTTTTTACCTACTTCCGGAAGAAAAGTTTGTAGGATTTTTGCATAAATTATCTTTAAATATCACATTCGAACTTAATTTGAGAAAATCAGGCTATTATAATTTTATGTCTGTCAAAACCGAATATTTCCTGGGTTAATATTGGGTTAACACACAAAAAGAGAAGTTATACGTCCTTCCCATGGACTGCCTAAAATAAACGGCTTTATAGGTTGATTTTGTTATGGATAAATGGATTTTCTATTAGGCAGCCATATTTAACAGCTTCGAAAACAGAACTGTAGAGTCAATCTTTCCTGTGGACAATAGTTAATAGGTTGTGGGCATAATGATTTTTACAATGCATGTGCTCGCAAAGTGCGCTCTCTATGAAGCCAAATCGTGCGGAAAGTTGTACTTTTCCGATTTGACCGATGAAGGCAAATCGTGCAGAAAAGTGTACTTTTCCGCACGATTTGGCCGATGAAGCCAAAATCGTGCGGAAAAGTACACTTTTCTGCACGATTTGGCCGCAGTGCGTTTACTTTTCAATTTTTTTTTAATTTTGGACTCCGCTATCAGCTTGATACAAAAAGTATTTTCTATGTAAGAAAACTATAAAATAATATAATTTTCAATTTTAATAATTAAATTACTGTCATGTAACAATTAAATTGTTTTGTCATGATATGATTTTTTATTTCCTCGCACAATGCATAGTAAAACATTGTATGAAACACATGCGTAAAGATGATTTCCTACTCGTGTCGGCTTATACACTCGCTTCGCTTCGCTCGCTCGTGAATAATATGACACTCGTCGGAAATCACTAACTTTCCGCACTTGTTGCATAATAGTAGATTACATACCAAGGCCGTTTTAGTGGGAAATGTCTCGGAACCCATGTAATTGTCGGCCGAGGCGAAGCCGAGGTCGACTAATATGTGATCCGGGGCTTTCCCATTTAACGGCCGAGGTTTGTATACTATTTTTCTGTCCGACGGAGCCGGCAGGCGGCAATTTAGTTTTGCGTAAAGTGGCGCTTACCGGCCGGAGGACTGAAAATAGCTATTATCGTACAGCGCAATAGAAAAGGTGTCCTTTAAAGTTGAAAAAGGTCATTAAGAAAATCAACCTATTGTTGTCAATTGAATCGCGTTAAGACGTCATGGTATGGCCCCTGTTCCATTGCATGAAAATGTTTAACTTGTAGAACGAACCCAAACTCATATTTAATTATTTTTTTAAATTGGTGTGATTAACTGATTGCTGATATTTACTTAAATGATATTAACCTTGACTACCGAGTTAGATAATATTTAATACCAAATCCGTCTGTGATAAAAACTCGTAAATTTTAAATAAAACTTTTACTTTCAGATTTCCAGTGCGGCTTCCAATGATACTATTTCAGCAAAAATGGACGGGAAGGAGTATGTATATTTAATTTTATTGATTAATCACTAAGAATTAGGGATGACTCATACTAGAATGGGACGGGACGGGATGACCTGTCAGTTTCTATAGAAGACGTGATTATTTTTATAGAAATTGACAGATCGTCCCGTTTTGCCCCGTCCCGTCCGGTCCCGTCCCGTCCTAGTTAGTTCGTGTTAGATCCGGCCGAGACCTATGTGCATACCATGGGTTGTAAGTAGCCAGAGGCGTTACAGACTGAGCGTTTCTAAAGTATGTCCTTCTCGCTCCTGCCAGTGGCATGGACATACTTGAGAAACGTTCAGTCTGTAACGCCTCTGGCGACCTAAAACTCATGGTAAGTACACATGTGTCAATTTCTATAGAAAGCGACTCGTGACAACTCAGAGAACACGTGAGGTTTTTTTTTTAATGCTATAGGTGGTTATGGTTCTATATAAATTGACGGTGTAGCGTGAGTCAAGAGCTCTAGAATCAGGATTTAATATTTAAAACAGACCAACAATATTAAACTATATAAAAATTAAAGAGATATTTAAAAACTATCAGATATTTATTTTTTGTGTTTAAATCAATTTTATTGAAGTTTATCTAAAAGTTTCCTTGTTTGTATGCAAGCAAGTTGTATTGCATGGAAATTCCTGAATATTTTATGTTGAACAGGATAATTAACGTTAAAATAAAATCAATTTTGTATTAAGCAGAGACGTCTGCGAACGAAATTTACAATTTTATAATTGAAAGAAAAATGGAAAAAGTCGCCGCGTCGACGGGGATTCGAACCCACGACCTCTCTGAACAACGGTCAGATCGCTCTGCCAATTGAGCTATCGACGCCCGATCGAATGTTTGTTTCCACTATGTCTTTCATTCGGTTATACGCCTTAGGGAGTTATAAAATTGTTATCGTAAAAAAACAGTTAATTAATGTAGCTTGACTTGTTCCTGTAAATTTGAAATTATTACTCGACTGCCGACAGTAACCATGTATGGAGGATGATTCACACTAGGACGGGACGGGACGGGAAAATCTGTCAATTTCTATAGAAAGAATCACGTGACAGCTCGGATCCCTCGGATGTCACGTGACATTTTCTATAGAAACTGACGGATCTTCCTAGATCGGATCGGTTAAAAATGAATATTAAAAACTGTAAAAATGGAAATCCAAGTTCAAAAGTGTTGAGTGACAGACTTTGAGGTCACGCCAAAGGAGCGTTTTAAACGCCTAAAAACAATTCAATTTTTTTTAGAAGTTTCTTACACTACATGTTAGTTTTTCTGCGCTGATAATTATTTAATAGTCTTATAATGATTAAACCTTACTACAGTAGGTAAAAAACAATGAGCGTGAAAGGAAAAAAGAGATTAAGACTTGTGAAATTAATGAGGTAAAAGCTTTGTATTAAGTTAAAATGGATATTCACGTCATTAAATAAAAGAGTTTAGAATTTACTAAGAAAAACAACGTTCATTTTACGTTTAACTACTCTTTAGTTATTATTCGTATTACTAAATAATTCATTAAAATTATAATCTTGCTATTTATTTATCTAACAAGCGCACATTCCTTTTATTATTTTAGCGATAGAGATTTTGATAGCACATAATGTGAAAGTGTTAAATAAAGTAATAATTTCATAGAAGTTTGACTTTTAAAATAACACTTTAGAATTTGACAATTCATTTGGATGGTAAAGATAACGTGGTTACACTTTAGGTTGGTTTCTGTATGAATGGCTGTAACCGCCAACTCACGATTTTTCAGAAGAGGTAAAACGTTTTACTCAATTTTGAATATTTTTTTGTTTTCAGGGTATCCATGTCTACAGATGATCTGTGTTCAAAAGCTGGGTATGTAAGAACTATGTAATTTCCTATTCTTTCGCTCTCTAGGGAAACACCCTAAAAGATGACACACTAATCCGATACGATCCGAAACGGGACGATCTGTCAGTTTCTACAGTAAACAGTACGTGACCTGCGAGGGCTTCGAGCTATCACGTGATTCTTTCATTAGAAAATGATCGCCAGAAGGTCGCCAGAGCTCCAAGAGGATTCACTGTGTTGACAGCCGGGGACAGCGGGGGAGCAAAGCTTGCCCCTTTAGCTGTCAATACAGCGAATCCTCCTTTTTTTAAAGGGTCGGCAACGCGCATGTAACACCCCTGGAGTTGCAGGCGTCCATAGGCTAAGGTGACCGCTTACTATCAGGCGGGCCGTATGCTTGTTTGTAATCAACGACACTTTGATACACAAAATATGTTACACTAACATATACCCATATATTATACATAATAAATAGATAAAGAACTGTGAAATACAATACACCATAAACATTGTAGGAACATAGAAGGAAAACATCGCGAGGAAACCGGACTTTTGTAAAAGTAGTGCCTACGCTAAAAACCCGCCCACACGGCATAAGACGGTAAAACGCTAGAAGGAAGAAGCCATAAAATTATGTCTTCATAATTGATTTATAGTCAACGAAATTTTTTATAACGCCCTTTTCTTTTTTCCTTACTCTCAAGGCCCCATTGTAAAGGCCCCTTGAAACTGCACTACTGTTTTTTTTTAATCTTGCAGGTTTATCAAAGCGGAGGAGAAGCCATCCCGAGCTAAACGCACCAAGGAAGCCACACAGGATGCTTCTACGTAAGTTGCTCTCAAACTTTATCAAGAATATTATTCAAATAACACAAGAATATTATACCTTGTAACGAGAAACCTTACATACCTTAAGTATATACTAAATAATATTTAAAAACATGTATTATTCTTATGATTTTCCTTTAGCATCCATATCCCGTAGGCATCTATCACTAAATTATCGTAATAATTACCACAATGTTGACATTGTTCAGGTTAAACTAGTAAAGAAATATATTTCTTTGCAAAAATAGCGCGGACTTACTATTTAACTGTTATATTAAATATTACACACAATCTCGTATTACCCCTCTAATTTTGGAAAACTCAGAATTTACACATAACTGAGAAATAGATAGAAATGAATGTGCCTCTTTTAACATCGAAATAAAAGCCATATAATCAATTCTCATACCAAACAAATTCGAACCATACAAATTCATAGGTAGTAATGGCGCTTGACCCACGCATGAGTGGCGCCGCCTGGTGAGCAAAAATACGGTAGTCCTCATTGACATTAACTATCGCGCCGTTTTGTGCTAAGCGTACAGTAGTAGGCAACCTACTACTACAAAATGTATATCAACAATTATTTCTTTAACACATACTATATAATGTATTGATTATTTTCAGAAACACTAAGATGTCGGCAACAGATATAATCTTAACAACACTTGGAGTCACAGTGGCAGTCCTTGGGATTGCCTACGTGGGAAGTTATTTCTACAGCAAACCAAAAGTTCACTAAATTAAGACTTACCAACATTTTTTGAATCTTTGTGTTTATAAAAAAAATATGTTACAAAAAACCACTTGTTTTTAATTAACTAGTGGCTCTGTGAGCTGCTGTCCTCGCATGTATGATGTCTTATGTATGGCGCCAATTTCCAATCTCTCCAACATTTAAAAAAAAAAACGAAAAATAAATCTACAAACCTATGGAACATGCTTACAAAATTACACAAAAATCGTTTTAGAATTGCTACCCGTAGACAAGGAGCAACCGGCCATACCCATACCCCCCCCCCCAGCTGAAACGGAGATCTTCGCTTACGCTCGGTCAATTTCAAGCTGCCGCGACTTAATAATGCTCAGCATTAGACTATGACAGAATTAGCCACATTGGTTAAAATTAAACAATTGTGACGTTCCATGTTCTAAAGGTACTTATCCTCGGTACCTATATTATGCACATGCGATTTCGTGTCTCCAGTTTTATATTGCCGGCCTGCTCTGACTTCAAGTTCGGTTAGCTGTACAGTGTTATGGTGATATTAAACGTGACGTATATAACCGGATTAGCACAAGATGGACGAAATGGCGACAGATCACAGGAACCATTTGCGATGCCCGGATGCCCATACGAATGAAGAACAAAATTTATAAAACCATAATAAGACCTAACGTCATGTATGGATCAGAGTGTTGGGCCTAAAAGTGACGGATGAAAAAGATTAGGATGAGTGGCCTGACAAGAATGGACGGAATAAGGAATATGTAAGAGGAAGTCTGAAAGTTGCACACATAGGGGAAACAATAAGGACAAACCTAGATGGGCATGTGATGCGGAGGGATGAAAGTCATGTGACGAGGATGGTACTGGGAATGACTGTTGAAGGAAGTAAAAGGAGAGGTAAGCCAAAGAAAAGATGGATAGACTGTGCTGTGTGAGAGGTATGAAAAGAAAGGATGTGAATTCTTTTGTGGATGAGAGGCGATAGAGATTTATGGAAGAAAAAACATGCTGCGTCGACCCCAAATAAATGGGAGAAGGGCAGGCGAATGATAGTGTTTAATTTTAAATGGTGTGGGACGCATCTACTACAGATTTTTTTAAATGTAAAAAAGCAATAGATATATGGAAATACGCGGGCGTATCAGATATTGATGTATAAAGTCACGCAACGTGCTCTGATACCAAGGGCATGTTAATCTGCCAGTATACATGGTGTAATGCATGGCATATAATGTATACAAAAGGGGTTATAAAAAAAGGCGCGTCAGATTTTCATACCGGATGTTATTGTTAAATCAGCCCGAAGAATGCTTCCATTCAAAAGAGTGACTGTTTGAAAGTGATGCAGCTTGTAGTGAAAACCCTAAATATACACATTAAGTGGAGATAGTTGAAGGGATGGAGAATGACAGGCTATTTTTTGTCTCTTTCTAACGCGAACGAAGCCGCGGGTATAATCTAGTATTATAATAAAATTACGTGAGTATTATCAGTGTTATTACAGTAAATTGTAATGTGTTCCATAGATGGCGTTGCTGGCCTGAACGGCATTAATTCACGATTCAAGTTATTTCCTTCCTGCTTGTGGTTAAATTTATACCTAGTTGGTTCGGTGTGTTATCACACACATTTTTATTATGATTCATACAATGACGCAAAATAGTGATAAAGATTTGACATTGGCCGTCATTTATTTGAAACTAATGTAGATATTCCAAAGAGTGTCACTTCCGGGTGAGGTTAGCTCAGCGGCTTTACCGTGACGTCTTAACGCGATTCAGTTGACGACCTAAACTGAGTCGCTTCCATACAACTGAACCTAAACTGAATCCCGTTATGACGTCATGGTAAGGCCTCAGAACTGGGACCAGTGGCGTACATGAAGAGAAGACTATGCTCAGCATCAGTGGCCAATAAACGGCTGAAATGAAGATGATGATGAATTAGAAACATTATATAACGGCCTTCTAGCCTAGTCGGTAGTGACCCTGTCTCACAGCAAATAATCTCGAATGACATCCGAGGGCTCCGAGCTATCACGTGATTCTTTCTATAGAAATTGATCGTCTTGTCCCACCCCGTCTTGTCCCGCTCCATCCCGTCCCGTCCTGCCTTAATGTGTCACTTAATGAGTATCGGGTTTAAAGCCGATATCAATAATACGCTCGTCATAATCAGTAGACTTCATTAACGACATGTTACAATATAAAGCTTATTTCATGTTATTAACCTCTGAAAGGATTATTAATCGAATTATTATCAAAGGTCAAAACTGGTAGTTTTTGCTCATTAAAGTTCTGAATTAATCTTAATTTGTTTACTTTCCGGGTTTCCACGCCATGCCATAAGTAGAGAAAAGAAAGAAAGAAATAAATAAATTTATTTCTGACGTTCACAATAAACAGACATAAAGACAAAACAATATAAAAAAGTAAGTTTTGTGTGTTTAACTGAGTTTTTTTTAATACTACGACGGTGACAAACAAGCATACGGCCCGCTTGATGGTAAGCGGTCACCCTATGGACCCCTGCAACACCAGGGGTGTTACATGCGCGTTGCCGACTCTTTAAAAAAAAGGAGGATTCGCTGTGTTGACAGCCAAACGGGCCAAGGGCTTTGCTCCGTGGGTCCTCAGCTGTCAACAAAGCGAATCCTCTTGGAGCTTTGGCGACCTTACTCACCAACAGAAACACAACACTATGAGTAGGGTCTAGTGTTATTTAACTGCGGTTTTCTGTAAGGTGGAGGTTCTTCCTAAGATTCTTCGGACATATTATGCGGTCATCAAAGCATGATGTGGAGAAGCACATGATTCTGGGCCAAATGGATAACACTCGTGCTCAGGGTAGAGCCTGTACGAGATGGACTGACACGATTAAGAGGTCAGCTGGTTACAGGTTGCACCGCGCAGTACACATGGCCTATGACCATAGTCTATGGAGACTGACTGCACGTCGTCGCGATCCTCAGCATTGAGGTGAAGAGGTAAAAGAGAAGAGAAAACATTCACTGATGACCGTGTAAAAAATTTGCTTTTATTATGACTAATTCAAACTTAATGACCGACCATGGTTAGGTCTGGACTGATGTGGTCGAGTGTAACTTTTTATTGTGTCTGTGTCTGCGAGTGTTCTTTTGTTTTTCTTGTTTTTTATGTTTTTTATCTTTGTGTGTTTGTCTTATTCTTTCCCTCCTTTTATGTCTGTGTGCTTTAGTTAGTTAGTTAGTTTCTCTGGGCCTGTCTGTGTGATTTATTCGGTATTGTTTGTTGCCTGCCGAGATCGCTCACCGAATGGTCTCATCGGAAGATCAGCACTGGAATACGCTAGCAATACGCTGAGATGAGGCCATGTTTTTATTAGTATTTTATTTTTATTTTTGTGTCGTGAATAAATAAATTGAGTGTTAGTATGAGTATGAGTAATTATTGTAACACAATGTTATTAATTACTTAACTATAACCCCAATCAAGGCTTATATTTTAGGCAATGTATATATTTTTAAAATTCGTCCTTATATTCTCGTTCAAGGAAATAAATAGGAATTATAGTAATTAAATTAAATTAGTAGCTACAGTATTTTCAATTTTACTTGCGGTAAACCCCCTGTGGTTTCCGTTTCCTGATGTAAAATTAAATCTTACGATATGAGATTTAGGTACAGAGTGCACCTAAAGGTACTAAGTTGTCTGAAAGATTGTATTTTTTAAATTTAATTTTGTATCCTATGTTCATGGAATAAATATGAAATAAATTATTTGTATTTTGTATTTTGTCTTTGACCGTCTGTTAGCGTCAGTTGTTTACTTGGTTTTGGTCAATAACAAATATTATTTGTATTGTATAAGTAAAGAAAACTCTCAAATTAAGAGGCAACAGTGGTCCTTTCTTCTTTCAGCGCTGTCCTTCGAGGTAGAATTATGCTGAGGCGAGTCCATTTCGTGGTAAAAATATATTTTTTTTGTTTTTAAATGGTTTCTTGTTTCTATCCTGTATTTCTGATTTTTACCATGAATATATTGATTTGAAAAAATAAATAAATGATTTGATTTCTCACTTTATTCCTTGGGTTTTGTAACTAAAACAAAACCCAAGGGGTTGCCAAAGCGAACCCCTGGCTTCTTGAGTCGTAGCATAAGCCGGGAAAACGCTAGGAAGAAGAGTTTTGAAACTAGAGCAAAGTTTTTTTTTTTCAAAACAGATTAATATCATCACAATGTCTATTTTGCTGTTCTACTTCGTCAATTTCTGATTTTTAGAATTCAACATTTTGTTACATTCGCATAAGTTTTGGAGAAGGAAACAGGGAGTACTAAAACTTCGATTTTCGAGAACTTTACGCATGATTTTGCACCCGACGCACCGTTCTTATCGCACTTATTTTAAGTCACGCCCCACTCAACGCGATATTCACCCTCAAAAGTCTCACCTCCTGTTTCGTCTTAAGAACTCAAGTAAATAAAAAGAGTCGAATTGAGAAACTCCTTTTGTTTTTTGAAGTCTGTTAATATAATAAAAATCGGTCAAGAGCAAGTTGGATTTTCACTATAAGCGTAATAATCAGCGCCAAGCTTATTATTTTTTTATGCGGATCATTTCCTTAAATTATGTTTTTTTCCTTGTGTTCGAGTTTGCATGAATTTCGATAGAACCATAGATAATTTAAAGTAACAAGATTTGTAACGAAGCTAAGTTATAATGGGTACTAATGTCTCCAGGGCCACCCCCTGGCCCCTTCCTCTGACCACATGCGCCGCGCGCTTTAGCCAATCACAGAGCGTCTCTGCGCGCGGTAAGCGATCACGTAATGTGGCGTTAGAGAGGAGTGTAAGTCGATAAACTGTTATCCATCGATATTTCATACGCTCTGAATATTAAAAAATACAGTAAAATACTAGGACAACCGATACGGTCGTGGTTAAAAAAAATATTACAGTGGACGACGTGTCAAAAATAATTATACTTAAACATGACTATTCATGTTTAAGTATAATTATTTTTGACACGTTGTTTTTGAGGCCGTCGTCGTCTTTAACTTCAAGACACTTAATATAGATTAAGTGTCTTGAAGTTAAGTCTGTGTGTGTGTATACGCATACGCATCGTGTTTCGCAGGGGTGCATGGCATTTCGATAAAGTAACCACAAGATGAGATTGTATTCCAGGTACCAAACGTCGACTGTAGTATGGGCCATTATATTCACTGGTCTTACCGCCCTTTGAGTGATCTATTAGCTCAAACCACGACATATCTTCCAAGTAAATGAAATGTCAAACTTAAAGGTTTTATTTTAACCCTCAAAGTTTTATGAAATTATAACGTTTATTCACTTTCACAGTCCGTGCTATCAAAATCTATGAAACTTGGCACTGACAGATCCTAATACTTTATAGATCTAATCTTAATCTTAATGAATGCAATCAACTATTTATGATTCAGAATCATTGCATAATGAACCATCCTCCAGCTAATGTTAAAAATAAGTTGAAGATTGCATCAAATTACTTTGCACTCCTGAGGTATACAAATGTTAACCGTTATGAGCAGGTGTGAGGCGAAACATTTTCTTTTCAGAAATAAAGGAATGTCTTATTTAGGTAAAATGAACTGACTTAAGGTTAAAGGCACTTTCCCTCCAGGGCCCATTAAAATTTTCCAACCAGTATATTTACGGACCAATTTGCATGATTGTTATATTTACAAATAAAAATGCATTAATTTAGGTTTTATTCACAAGCCTTATTGAGCTTACCGTGGGACTAGGTCGATTTGTGTAAGATTGTCCCACAATATTTATTTATTTATTTTATTTATTCACAATCTTCAATAGGGGTTTAGTTGTTTATAATGACTTTCGAATTATTGCCGAGGATTAGATAAATAAAAATATCTAAAGATAAACCATAAATAAAGACGTATTAACAAATATTGACATTAACAAAAATTTTACACATTAAACTTAAAAACGTTTGGGTTTTAACATACTGGATGTCTCCCTTGATTTTTTGAATGGATAACAATACAACAATAAATAGGTTGGTACAACATAAATTTCTTTATTACCCAAACATGTGAAAATGTTATTACTTATATGAGTACAATCAAGCCAAACATTTATCGACGCACATCGGCACGGGTGCATCTCTAGTTCCCGGCAAGGCACAAGCGGCCGTACCAGGTAATAATCATGCGATTGTGAAGATCGCTAGCAATTCTATACATTGCGCGGTTGCTTAACAAATCGCCACGCGACACAACTTGTTTGCTATTCTAAACCGGCAATGTAAAACGCATATACAATTTGTCCAACCAATTAGTCCGATAGAGAAAATTCATACGGCACTGAATATATTTGTAAAAATGCACGATTTTATCAACTAATAACTAATAACATGAATACTTATATATGGTAGGTGATTCTATAGTCCTTGAAGTTTTTGTTTTCACTTCTATTTTTGCAGGTAACAACGCAGCAATTCGGGATTTCTCGAAAATATCGGAGCACATTTTACGGTCGCGGCTAAGTTGCAACTGGCTCGAGTTGAATAGTAATATGGCCAACTGGCCATATCGCTGCGACACGCGCTACGCCTCCGTGCGATATCTATTCCTTATGATATCTATGGATAGAACAGACCATGAAAGTGTTAAGTAAACGCCATCATTTCATAGGAGTTTATCGTTTAAAATAACTCTTGCAGCCTATTAAATCAAAATCTACGTACTCTCTCTGACAACCATAGAATGAAGTTTTTTTTATTCACGTGTGTCCCTTTTTTCGGGAAAAATAGGGAGCCATATAAATTAAAAAAAAAATCTACTACGACCTGTGATTGTCATAACTTGGCCTAACTTTACCTAAATAAGCACATGCCTATTTTATGTTAAATATCATGGTGTAGTAGACACTGTTTATGGGATACAACCCTCTTTGGCAGACAGGCGACGACGTAACGGAAGCTTTTTTAAATTTTCCTCCGTGAGTAGCTTAAAGGATTTTTTTTAAATTTCCGTTGAATATAATGACCAATTAACTTGTAAAAAGGGCTAGGGTATTTACCGTATAATTACAATGTATTAAGTTGTCAATGAATTTAAGAATAAGTTTCAGGTCATCAGCGAAATTCCTAATTTCCTGTTAATAGCATGACCTCATGGTTGTTCGTAGGCAGTGTAAGCGGTTTAATTTGAACTTTGATTTGATAAATAAAAGTTAGAAGTAGTTAAACAATATTTCCTTTTTACCCGTAGCTTTTTTTAATAGTCTTATTGGTGCTGCTGGATAAAAGCCTCTTCCTATTTCTCCTTATCTCCAGAAGCAAAATCAGATTCTCCAGAAATAATATAATCATTATTTTGCCTACATTTTGACAGTCTCCTATACTATGCTGATATTTGGTAATTTTTTCATTACCCCTGCTCAGGCCGATCACTTGTAGTTTTTCGGAATAAAGACGTGACACTAAAGCTAATGCTCACTCTGTATGATTGCAAACCCCCTATTGTGATTGTGATCATTAGTGATATTTTTTAGAAAATTACCCCCGAGGTGACATTGAATTTTGATTTTGATCACATTTCGGAATCACAATGCATAGTGAACTTAGTGTTTTCTTACCGACTCGAGCCTCAAAATTAGTTTCGGAAACCACCACAATTATCCAAATCAAAGGAGTTTGTTTTAATACATGTCATCTACAAGAATCAGAAATGATGAAATCCACAGAAGAACCAGGGTCATCGCACGATATAGCACGGAGAGTCACTAGACTTAAGTGGCAGTGAGCGGGGCATATTGCTCGTAGAACCGATGGCCGATGGGGCAGTAAGGTTCTCGAGTGGCGACCACGTACCGGAAGACGTAGCGTTTGGAGGCCCCCAAGGTGGACCGACGACCTGGTGAAGGTCGCGGGAAACCGCTGGATGCGGGCAGCGCATGACCGGTCATTGTGGAGATCCTTGGGGGAGGCTTTTGTCCAGCACTGGACTTTTATAGGCTGATATGATGAGATGAAATTGGCCTGTTATCACGCACTATCGTAGTATGTAAGTATTGGCTACTTTATTTTGTTTAAACGAACTTACCTCACTTGTGGTAACTTTTACAAAAACAACTGAGTCAAGTTACTGTTTTGAATAACAAAATGATTTTAGGAGAATTATCCCAAATATAAATCACGTACTTTTACATAATTTATTATATTTGTTTATCAAAATGTTTTCCGTTATGCGTTCCCCAGTTGCAATTAATATTGTTGACATGTAAAGTTAGTTAGGTACTGCGTGGTATTTTAATTAATCAAGGATAACAATAAGCACCTTGTACTCAGTCATAAGTATTTACTCAAAATTAATTAATACCAAATTTCTTAGAAATAAAGGAAAAGTGGAAAAATGAATGACCTCGGGTGGGAATCTAACCCGCGACTCTGGGATACACGCCCATCGTTCTACCGAAAGTATACCTGTGGCCCCTTATTTGTCCATCTCGTTCGTATGACCAATCCGAATAGCTAGAACATGACAGGCCCGTTTCGCCCACTACCAGCTGTATTTTAAATAGACAAATAACTTATAAATTGAAAGAGATGTCATATACTACAGAAAAAAGTGACCGAGGTCCCCGGTGAGCAGGGCTGGGATCAAACCAGCGACCTCCTGCTTTTATGGCAGACGCCCTAACCACTGTGCTACCCGATCACGGCGACCAGAGTCCGAAATGCCCTAAGTATATGTAATCCTTTCTTATTTTTTTAAACGTTTTAAGGTACGTTCCGCCAATCCTACAGCTCAGACTTACGTCTAGTGCTGCCTTCTAGATAATCCTTACAGATTATTTTAAACTAGAAGCGAGGGTATTAGGGTAACAATTGTATAGACAAAATAATGTTACAAGTTCGCAAGTCAAAATTAAAGAATGGACGTTTTTAGTTTTTGTTGCCAAAAAAACATTTTTTTGCAATGGAAAATAAAAGCGTCCGACTACATTGTCAGTCCCTAGCATGAGTCATTAATAGCTTGAACGGTTAAAATGAAATCATAATTTAATTTTAAACCTGAACTTTATCGAATTTAATGGAATATCGCGTGGGTTTTCCCGTTAACCGTCGGTTACCTCCCTTGCAAGGATACTCTCTGAATTCAGTTACTACATGACCATTGGCGTTTCAGTCGGTGATTGTACAGGTTGTTTCAGTTTCAAAGTGCAGTTGAAAATGCGGGCGGTAGTGTTTACAGTGATTTGCCTTGGAGCAATAAATGTGAGTTTTTGTGATTTTTCTATTAAAAAAAAAAAAATTGTAGAACATTTTTGGTGGTACTTGAGATATTTTTCTAATTAAAATGTATTTCGTGTTTCGTTTGATTATTCATTCAGGGGATCATTCAAATATTCAGAAACATTATTTTCATAATCCCGACATATCAAAACTATCTAATCTAATACTGATTCGGCATTAGTTATGTTACTCGCAAGTCGCAATTTTGAAAAATTGGTTCTTTCCATTCGGAAATTTAAATATTTGGGCTTTCATGAGTCGGAAATCCATTGATCGGATTTCCGACTTTTGATAGGTCGGGATTTTCAAAATCAGGATGATAAAATGCGAGATTTTTAAATTCGGCATATAGTTTTTCGGAATTATGTACGTTAAGGGTATACCTTTATTCAGATTACTTGGGTACGTTTTATTAGATAAATTTTACAAAAATATCATTAAGTAAGCATAATTACTTAATGCTGGATAAATATACGAAATAATATAGTTTACATGGTCACAGGAAAATATCTTGTTTATGTAGTTGTACTTAATAAAGCACTATAAACATGCATGTTGAGGTCGCAAGAAGGAGGAAATAGTATTATAAATACATGCACATTTGTTACTTTCAGCTGAATATCTTTTTGGGGCGTATTGTGACTTGTAAATTTATGAGTTCAATCTCGGTTTCATGTTCAATCTCGTATGTTTGTTTAGTATTGCCGTATATAAGTTATTTATAAAACATAAGGTTATTTTACCATAAACTTATAATTATAATTACTATTTAAGGATGAGTCACACTAGGACGGGACGGGACGGGGCGGGACGGGCGATCTGTCAATTTCTTTAGAAATAATCACATGATAGCTCGGAGCGGAGCCCTCCAATGTCACGTGACGTTGTTTGTAGAAGCTGACAGATCGTTCCGTAATATTCTAGTGTGAGTCATCCCTTATAACGAGTTATTTACCATGTAGATTTTTTTTGCGATCGGTTTTACCCTGCCTCTAACAGTGCCGAAATATGGAGACCTCGCAAAAACAAATAACATCTTGTTTCAAATAGTAAAATTACCATGTTTGCTAAATCGTATTTTAAGCTTTTAATGTAAAAAAATTATCGCTTTTCTTTGTATGTATGCTCTATATCAAAAGTAACGTTTTTCGGTTAAGGGCACCAAATTGACGGTTGTTGATAAGGCTCCTTTCATTCTTTATTCTCAACGGGAACCAATAATCCATACTAATACACTTACTTACTAATATTATAAATGGGAAAGTGTGTCAGTTTGTTTGTCCATCTTTCACGGCAAAACGGAGCGACGAATTGACGTGATTTTTTAAGTGGAGATAGTTGAAGACATGAAGAGTGACAAAGGCTACTTTTTGTCTCTTTCTAACGCGAAGGAAGCTGCGGGCAAAAGCTAGAGTTTTTTAAAGCCATAATAAATCACAATTGGTCGGCGCGGCGTGTTCACTACCCCAAAAACAATAACAAAGTTAATTCCCAACTTAAACTTAAGCAGTAACGCATTATCGATCAAACCAACAACGTGGAACCTTTAAGCCAAAACGTCCCACAGTTTTCTATAACCACGTACGAGAGTACAATATTTGTAATCGAACATTTAGATATAGTTGGTCCTTTGGTATCGTATTTCGTTGACCTTGACAAGCGGAGTTGATAAGAGCCTTTACTGAAACTCGTGTATTTTAACACAAAATCGTTACAAGTATTTATTTCAAAATTGAAAACAGAATAGCTGTTTTTATTAAAAGCTGATTGTAACTTGATAAACTTTTACAATACACAAAGGGACAGTTTGCGACAAGAGTAACACGAGTCACCATTTTATTGGGTATTTTTAAACGTATGCCACCCTATCGTTGTGCGGGGGTGAAAGGCAGAGCGGCAATAATTTTTTGCGTAGTGTTCAAGACACTTTGTACTCGCTTTTTCTAGGAGATACTATATTTATATATCTGTTATTCAGAACCATTACATAATCTGTGCCTATATGACATCTGCTTTTGTTTATAATCTACTAGCTTTCGCCCGCGGCTTCGCTCACGGGAGAAAGATACAAAAGTAGCCTAAGTACTCTCCATCCCTACAACTATCTCCACTTAAAAAATTTCGTGCATCGTTCAATTCGTCGCTCCGTTTTGCCGTGAAAGAAGCACAAACAAACAGACACACATACTTTCCCGCTGTATGTATTGCGAAGCCGCGGGCAAAAGTAAGTAGGTATAAAATAACTTTTTTAAATTATATTTCAGGTCTTCGGGGCACCTGAACCGAAAAAAGAAAACTTTTTCATCGTTCCATTAACAATGCTTGAACTTGGGTAAGCACATCTACTATTTATTTAGTAGGTACAATGGTACATAGTACCTTTCGATGCTAGTGCGGAAAGTTTGTTTACTTGAAAAATTACATATCCTCACGTGTATCGAACGCCGTTTTTCAATACAGATGCAAAAAAGTTAAATATACATAAGAACTAATTCGAAAGTTTCATATTTTTTCTGTCATATCGTATCGTCATGTCTATAGAGCCTTCGAACATGTTACCTGATTAAAAAACGCCTCTACTTTGACAGACGTTTCGTAGGCTCTCTCTGTTCCATTTCTTACACACAGATTAATAGGAACTGTTTTCAATGTTTAATATTCGTAGTTTGATCGAACTCTATGTTGGTACCTACAATGTTTTAAACTTGGAGATTTCTTATCAGGGTTATCAAGATGGACGTGGATGCTGTTTGCAGAGCTGCCGGGTAAGATATTACTTCTTCTCATTCCATCTTTCTCCCTCCCTAAAAAGGGAGAGCAGAAAGCCACATTTATAACAGTTATAACTAAGCATGTACTTATAGTATTTATCGGTCTGCCCGTTTTGCCTAGATCCCGACCGGTACGCCAAATTTTCAGCTTGATGAGTATTTTTACCACTTAAAAAACGAAAATCAAATAAAAGATGCGATAATTTTTAACATGGCATCATAATTTGACACCAGAGCTGGTTTGATTAGGTGGATATAAGAATTGAATATTGGGTTTAAAAGATTTATTTTGAAAAGTCCAATTTTAAAAGACCGTAAAGCCAGGTCAACCATAAATATTAAAAAAAAAACTAAGTCTGGGCAAGTACCTACTTATAGTTCTAATAACTTACCTTTTTCCGCGGCTTCGCCCGCATACTAAACGTAATTTTCAACCGTAATTTATGTTTAGGAATATACATACTCTTGTGTAGCTTCGAATAAAATAGTCTCACTAATTTTTCTTCCCCATACAAACATTGTACCCCTATTCCACCTCAATTTTTAAATAGAATATAGGTATAATAGTTTGTTAATTTGTCGGTTTCTTTGCACAACTTGCAGTACCATTTCTTGATAGACCATACATCCTCTCATCATCAGTCCCTTACTTTGCATAAAACTATTTCATGGCTGGCAATAACAATAAATTTATAACTATACTTCAGGAGCTGAATGCCTCTGACGTTTTAGATTATTTCAATAACAGGAAAAGTACAGAAGGAAATGGATGTCACATTTTTATATATTTGGCACCAGTTACAAAGACTTTGTTAGCTTACAATTCTTAGAATCCTAATGTGAACATGTGATGATTTGAGTTTATTTGTAAATTTGTACTATTTTGTACGTTATTATGTAGATATTTTAAACATCAAACGCAGTGCCTAGTAATATCGCCGATATTAAAAGTATTGCAAATGATGGTACTTTTGTTGTCCTGACTCTAAAGCGCAAAAGTGCATTTGTATTAGCAAGCAAAATATATAATAAATTGCCGGATAGAATTACAGAATTAACTTGTTTACCTTATTTACCGACGTTTCGACACAGGTTTCACTATGTTTAAATATGTGTTCAAATCGCGAATGTTTTAAATGTTATAGAATTACAGAATTGCCAATACGACTATTCAAGTAAAAGCTTGCAAATCTACTCATACAAAAATGTTTTTATTCAATCTCTGACTTTTTATTATGTGACACATTGTAACTCCGAATATAATTTATTTATTTGTAATGGGAATATTTCATTTGATTATTATTTTTTTCTCTACTTAAATTTAATTTTTTTGACATATTAATAATTGTAATTTGATTGTAATACGCAAATTTTTAATAAATAATATTTAATTTAAATTTTTACTCTTAATATGTTCATTTTATTACCTATATTTCAATTATTTTTTTCTCATATTTTTTAATGTACCAAAATACCAAAATGTGTAAATTACGTGTAGTTAAGTTTATTATGTAAGTAGTGTTAAGAAATATTTTTGTACGCCTGAAGGCAAAGCATAGTGATACCATCTATTGATTTAAGACACCACTGTAAACAGTCTCACCTATGTTTAACAAATAAACACTTTGACTTTGACTTTTGACTTTGACTTTGACAAAATCTAAAGTCTTCATCTTGATTACAGATACGTTCCCCGACATGATCTTTACTCCACCGGCGCCTCTGATGACGTAACCGAAAGTACGACATCCACGTCAGAAGTAGACTTCCCAATTGATCCACGTATTAAAGTTACTACGACTTCGACAGAAAAAGTCGATGACCTGGCCTCTACTATATCAATTGAACCAATAGAAGAACGTACAGATTCGTCTGTTAGTGATCCAACAACAGAAAAAAGCGGAAGTATCGTAGCCGACGATTCTATAATTAAAACAGAAGAAACATCATCTACTACAGATGAAACTGGGTCCACAGTCCCGGCGACTTCCACGACACTTGCTGCAGTTAGCCTACCCTTAGCCACAATGAAAACTAAAGATCACACCGATGACCTAACCTCTACTACATTAACAACAGAAGAACATAAAGGTTCGCCTGTTACTGACGCAACCACAGAAAAAAGCGGAAGTTCCCTAGCTGACCATTCTACAGTTGAAGCAGAATATACATCATCTACTTCAGAAGAAACTGGGTCCACAGACACGGCAACTTTGACAACTGCTGCTATTGTCGTAGTATCAACAAGAATAGAAACAAAAGATCACATAGATGACCTAGCCTCTACTACATCAACAACAGAAGAACATGAGGGTTCGTCTGTTACTGATGCAACAACAGAAAAAAGCGGAAGTTCCCCAGCCGACCATTCTACAGTTGAAGCAGAATATACATCATCTTCCAGAATAGAAACTAAAGATCTCATAGATGACCTAACCTCTACTACATCAACAACAGAAGAACATAAAGGTTCGTCTGTTACTGATGCAACAACAGAAAAAAGCGGCAGTTCCCTAGCCGACCATTCTACAGTTGAATCAGAATATACATCATCTACTTCAGAAGAAACTGGGTCCACAGACACGGCAACTTTGACAACTGCTGCTGTTGTCGTAGTCTCAACCAGAATAGAAACTAAAGATCACATAGATGACCTAGCCTCTACTACATCAACAACAGAAGAACATAAGGGTTCGTCTGTTACTGATCCAACAACAGAAAAAATAACTTCAGAGCGTTATCCAGCAGCAGGAAAAGAACCAACACGGAAAAAACACGGGCCATCGACGGTAGCAGAAACCGATGTTCCATCTACAACGGAGAAAAATTACGGAACCACTGACAAAATTAAGTAAGTACCACAGCCGGACATATTCTTATACTTTATCATTTGAGCCAAAAGCTGTTCACTCTTAGCCGGAGGACCAAGGAAATCTACAATATTCGAGTCAGTCGAGAACCTTTCTGGGTCAAACATGTAACGATGTTATGCGTCTTCCCGGTGAAAAGTTAAGGTGGATTTTCATATTGAACTTTTATCCACATTAAAAGGTAATCCTTTTCTCTTGAGTTATGTGATAAAAATCATGACAACAATTCCACAAGCTGTTAACTATTGGCCACAGGCAAAATTTGGCTGTACGGTTCAGCTGAAAAAACACTTTTTCTTTTCTGTGGACATGTTGTGTTTCTGTGTTCTTAATGATTTTTGTCATACAATGCATTATGCACTAGAGAAGGCATGCCTTTTTAAAAGCAATGAATAAGAAAATGAAGCGTTAGGAAATCTAGGGAGATGATCCTAGGATGATGATGGTATCCCAGCTAGAATAGGGCATACCTACAGATGTTTTTAAGGCAACATTTCCGCACCAAAATTGCTACAAAATTTACGATCACTGGTTTAACGCCATTTACCGGCCTCCTAGCCTAGTCGGTAGGTAGTGACCCTGTAGTCCCGGGTTCGAATCCTGGTCAGGGCATTTATTTGTGTGTTTATCACGAATATTTGTTCCTGAGTTATGGATGTTTTTTATGTATTTAAGTATGTACACGTATATGTATCTATTATATATATCGTCGCCTAGTACCCGCACCACAAGCCTTATTGAACTTACCGTGGGACTAGGTCGATTTATGTAAGATTGTCCCACAATATTTATTAATTTATTACTGGTGAACACGCAAAACGTTACGATATGTGATTAAATTGACACATTGTCCCTTCCCATCCTTCCGTCGCTGTAACTTTAGCTCCCCGTATAAACAGTTTTACTTATTAATATTCTCTCACTTCCCATTTTTCAGGTCTGCCGGTGGAAAGTCAATAGATTATAGAATCTACGGATATCTGGTGCTGTCTCTCTTGTTAGCTGCCATTATCATTTGGATCAGCTATATAATTTACACAAAGCATCAAGCCAACAGTTATGGTACGTATTACTTAAAACATGTAAATATAAATGTTATAGGAAAGACATACAATGTTATAGTATACACACAAAAGTGTGTATATTATAAGCTGAACTATGGAGCCATTTTTTTCAATTCACTAGAAAAGAGTAGAAATTCAAATTCAAATAAAATAGATTTATTTGGTCAACACAGGTATATGGGCTGTTTCCTGTAATAGGAGCAATACATTTAATCGAAGACAGTACTCCCCAAACTGAACAACAAAAATGTTCAGCGACTTTTAAAAATAACGTTGTATATTCATTTTTACTTTAAAGTTTATTAGAAGACGCAATGTACTCCGAATTTTGTTAATTTTGAACTATGACAAGAGACGTCAATTAGGCTGATATTAACGTTCATTGAAAATACTATTTAGTTTGTATGAAAAAGTGAACACATACAAAATACATAATTTTTAAAAGTCGTTGGACAAAAGTTGTTAGGTTTGAGGAGCACTGCCTACGATTAAATGTATTGCTCCTGTTACAGGAAACCGGTATACGTCTTTGCCGTGGTGGTTAATTTCGATAAATAAGACAATCAACATTGACAGCCCTTAACTTTTGAAAAGTCTAATATTGTCTTCCGTTACCGCGATTGTTATTCATTGAAATCAGACACTTTGGAACGGATTAATCGCATTCATCAACGATCGACCGATTAGTCATCATTTCAACCCTGTGGAAACGAGTGATGTAAAGGGCTCGAATCGTAGGGACATGGTGTTAATAAAAGCAATTAATCAGTTTTAAAGTGTTTAATTTTGTAAAGTCTAGAGGTAAGACGTGTACAGTCACGTCCATAAATATGTATACACCTTATTATTCAAAATTGAATACGGTTGTATACATATTTATGAAGCCGACCGTACCATCGTTTCATCTTTGGCCCTCTTGTGTTTTGAGCCTCCTGAAACCTTCAGGATTCCATAACCACTCGCCACTCGCTATGATAGATGTTCAATTTTGGAATATTTTGCTGCTCAAGCACCAAGAACCCTTAATTTGGTAATGTATGACAGGTCATACAAATTCTTTGATCCTCTTTTTGTATTTTTTTACCTGCTAGAATCGTTAGGACAATTGAGCGCCGATGAGGCTTGAACTCACGACCATCCCTTTTTTTGCTAAATTAAGGGTTAAGCACGAGATGTAAACAACTTTGCTCCCTGGTATAAAAACTAACTTTATTTTCAGTATTACCCGCGACGGCTGCAGAAGCTACGCCACTGAACCACATCTCAACCACGACGTCATGAGAAGATTGGAACACTTCTCTATAATTTATTATAATTAGTATCTAAGGTAAGGTCGGATGGACTAACTCAAAAACCTTAAGAACCTTGGCTGTGTAACTTTTTGCAATTAAAACGTTTAATCTGTAAAAATAAAATATCTTCTGATTTCAAGATTCTTCGTGGAAAAATATGTAAAAAGTTTCTAACGAAAAAAAAATGGTGGTTGTCAAACCTATAACTCGCTTCCATACAAAAAAAAATGGCGTCAAAAAAATACGATACTGATTGTGATTACGTCTTTAAATTTATCACTAGCATTTTGGTTGCACCATGTGGTGGTTTTACAATTTTAAAACAATTTTGCAATTTTAATCGTTGCCAATCGTTTAAGTTATTAAGCGTAGGTCAAAATATTTTATGCATATTAATTTCTTAAACGGCTTAAACATATATAAATCAGTTAGAAATACGCGTCTGCTATTTCTAACTGATTTATATAGGTTTAAGTATGTTTATAAATGTTGCCAAAATAAAACGATTAATATTTTTCACGATTACGTTTTTCGTAAAATTAATTAACCACAGAGAAGGAATACGATAACATTTATTTTAATGAAACAAAATGATTAGGTATGTAAGTTAATTATTGTTATCGGTGCAAATACTTTAAAGCGATTATATAAAATTATTTGTACAATAATCGATTGATCTCTAGGCTATTTTTGATATTGAACTGAAAAACTTTTATATACCCACATATCATTAGCCCTCATAATGCGTTCAAACCCCGCATATAAAGGCCCCCATAATAATAAACTTTTCAGTCCTCCGGCCGGTAAGCGCCACTTTACGCAAAACTAAATAGCCGCCTCCCGGCTCCGTCGGGCTGAAAAATAGTATACAAACCTCGGCCGGTAAATGGGAAAGCCTCGGATCACATGTTAGTCGACCTCGGCTTCGCCTCGGCCGACAATTACATGGAATCCGAGTCATTTCCCACTTAAACGGCCTTGGTATGTAATGTACTATTTTTGTTACAACAAATTTCTTATCTGTGAAAATGTTATAGCTAAATAATATTATCGATTTTGATAATACCATTTTTTCATATTTTGAATATCTCAAGGAAATCAGTCCAGATGCCGTTTAGTTCGAAACATAGTGTCAATTGCAAGCAATGTCGCACGAAAGTATCACGATATTGGGTACGATGAAAATTGGGGCCAACTCTAGTATGTAACTAAAGTTAAAAAATATAAACGGTCAAAATATGCGGCTTGAATGCATCATGGAGCTCATGATATGTGTGCATATAAAGCAGTGTATGCAATTGTAAATAATTAGGCATTAAAACACTCGTGTGATGTATCATAATAAACCCACACTCGAGTTTTAATGCCTTTCATTATGATTATAGTGATGGTATTATCACATAAACTACTGTAACGGGTCAAATGAAATAAAATAGTTTATAATGAAACTTGTACATTATAATAACCTTTGCTGAAAATACTTAATATGATTTTACAGTGCCCTTTTAACAGAACATAGCGTGTATTTGTTTCCTCAATGCAAATGGTAGCCATGTTCTTAATTAGTTAATTATTTTAAATAATAATATACAGACATCCTGTTACCTATATGGTTTACATAGGTATGGAAAATACGCGGAAAATTATTATTAAAGGAAAACCAAAAAATAAATAATCATTTAATGTAATATGTATGTAACAATACGATAGCTGTTTTGAAATTGATATAAACGCATAATTTTTATAGGTTGTTTTTATGTAAGTACATTAAATAATGGATGTTTTTAAACAGGTGTGTATTTTGTTATGTCGGCAATCTGTATTCAATTAATGATTTTGTCACCGGATATATTCGCCAGACGCATTCCAGGATTAGTTTTCCAAATGTGACGATAATGTACAAATATTTTGAAGAATTTATCTTTAATTAAACATGGTTGGTTCATTATTTTAAACATAATCCTCTTCTGCGATCTTAATCACTGGGAGCCCAGGCCGGCCCTGTTGCTGGCGGCTCCAAGAGCCAAGTTTGTATAATGTGTGTATGATTTATATATTTATTGTGTTTTGTATGTAATGCTTTAGACCTATATTTAACTTTAATAGCCATTTTATGACACATCTTATACCCTACAATGCATGTTTTTTCTTTTCCCGATTTGGAACTCCATGCATTGGGCCCAAAAAGGCATTAAAAAGTTCCTTCCATATCGTCTAAAAAATAATAATTACAAGATGTAACAAACTACGAAAAAAACAAAAATTACCGTTCATACAGGTTAGACGAGATTAAGACTTATGCCAATGTCATAACGACTCTAATAAACGCAAAACATTTTTCAATCAATATTTGAACGTAGATGCGTGGAGTACCATATCGGGAACGTATGAAGAATCGGTGGCTGGGTTCCGCTATCTAGCGGCAATGTCGCTGCCGTTGCAGACAAGCAGCGAGATCGTAGTAGCCAAGTATGGTTTGTATCCTTTCAAGTATGACAGATGGCGCTGCCTACTTCATTCTTAGCGTAATCCGCAAATATATTGGTGGTACCTAATCGGGAACTAAATGCATTGTAGAGTTAAGAAGAAGTATAAGACTGGCATTTGATTATGCGATTCAATGTTATGATGAAATGTAATAAAACATTATGTAAATATATTTTATATTAAGTAATCTATAATGGTTATAAGTGAAATTGTATGTTGTATCTAATTAGGTCGAGAGGGGTTTATAAAAAAACGAGAATCGGAATGATTCTCGTTTTTTTTGGTTCAGTATCTGGAAATAAAATTTTGTCAGATATATTTGGAGGTTATATGGGAAATGTAATTAGATGCATGAACATGAGATGTTGATATACAATCGTATTCCTCTAAATTCAGACTACTGCTAGCGCCATCTATGGCATCACTTAATAAGATAACTCAACTTCAATGCAACAGAAAGAGGTAGGAATAAAAAAGTGGCAATTTTTTAAAATTGGATGTTTGATTTTCTATACAGCTCTACTCTACTTTTACAAAAAAATTACTAGCTACCATCATAAACCTTAAAACGATTCATTGGTGTACGTTACAGCAACGACATAAAGTTTACCAATAGACGGCTATGTCACTGTAAAGCACTTTAAAGCTTTGTCACAGTGAACTTCAAATTGGACAGGTAATCGCAGTAAGCAAACTGAACCCAACATTCAAAATGACAAGGTTGTGATTAGGTACGAAGTTCAATTTGGTATGACACTCGAGCGTTTTCAAATCAGGCCGGTTGCACAAACTGTCAATCAATCAATTTTTGGTTTTATGGCTCCACCGAGGTAGTCGATGATTCCGCCAACGTCAAAGTTCAGATGAACACAAACTGTCGGTGAATGTCAAATCGTTTATGGAACGTGGTTGCGATGACGGCCAAAACGTTTGATTTTGTATCTGTTGTTGTTGTATCTGTGGCAACAGAAATATATCATATCTGTAAAAATTCAACTGTTTAGCTATCAGGGGTCGCAAACGAAACGCAACTGTCATTAACGCACTCATAAGGAAGAGTGATAGAGAGAGATGACTAGGATAGGCTACGGAGCGTGAGCTATTGGTATCTTGGCTACGCACGCAGAGCAGACCAACGACACAATTAACGCCGCACTACACCAGGCAGTTGACCATAGCCGATTGAGGCAAGCAGTTGACAAGATGAAGGGGAGTCACGAACCTCAGCAATGAGAAAGCGATGGAGAAGAGTGAGATAGACATAGACATATTAAAAAAATCCGTGTCCCGTATGACTTTCCGCTGGGTAGGTAGGTGAACATTTGCTGTTGAAACTTCGCTGATTCATCAGTCAAGCCGATACTATGAAACATTAAACTGTGTTGAAATGTCGGTATATTAATACAATATTGATCCTAAAACATCCTAAGTGACAGCCAAATTCATTTCAAATTAAGAACTTACGACGATATGACGAAGTCTACATTCCAAGAGAACTTGATTGTCACTTGTCTCGTTTTTGTGTCATAAATCGATCATCATTCATTTAAGGGTTAAGGTAAATAAACTAAATTCGCGATGGACCCGTTCTATGATTAATTATAAGATTATAACTCAATAACCGTTGATCGTCATGAAACTTGGCAGGCGGTTAAAGGATGACTCATACTAGAACCACAGCGTAAGGATGTACTCCATACAGTGGGTTAACTCCGCCGATTTCTGGGTCATCGATGGGGGGCGCGCGGGAAAGGAAGCGGGGAGGAGACGCCGCCGAATTTCTATGATTCCGCCGTATTTTAAGGGGTGTAAAATTGGAATTAGTTTGCCAATCAGACTGTAATATCTTTCGCATAGTTTTTGACAACCCTGAGCCTCAGCACGAGCACCGAGCCTCGCCGCTGGCCGTGTATGAAGTTACCTCACTGTATGGAATACATCCCTACGATATGCTAGAACGGGACGGGACGTGACCTGGCCGGGCCGAACTGTCAGTTCCTATAGCAAATGTCACGTGACATCGGAGCGCTCAGTGCTATCCCGTTCTTTCTATAGAAATTGACAGATCGTCAATTCCTGCCCGCCCCGTCCTATTCTAGTGTGAATCCTTAAGAGATAAAAAGATTGTTTAAGTTTAATGTTATATGGTTATCTTATTTATCGCCGAAAATGGTATGGCCGAATATCACTTCCCAGCTCACGTTTGGCGGAATTTTATTTCGCCGAAAGATCAGTTGCCAACTGTAACGCTTTGCAGACGTATCTTTCGCAAATTATCAAAATCCAACCTAACCTAACCTAGTTGGCAACTGAAAATTCGGCTAAATGAAAGTTAGCAAATAATATTTTGGTAAATGTTGGTGTGCCAAGTGAATCATCTGCGAAAAGTTGATTGGCTAGTGATTTTCGGCGAAATGAATTTCGGAGAAAAGGCAGGATACCATTTTATATTATTTATATAGTACATAGGTACAGGTTGATACAAAAGTCTGGCACGATACTTCAACATCTGATAAGGACTACAAGCCTGAGTGCGATGCAAAAATAAATCGAAAAAATAACTAATTGTATGGAAATAGGTACATTTTCGATCAGTTGTTGCATTCAAAGTGATTTTTTTTTCATTTTTTTACTTGCATCGCACTTAAGGTCACTGACCTTATCAACTGTTGAAGTATCGGGACCTTTGTTACAACTGATACTTATTTCTATTTTATTTTATTTTAGATTGTTACTCATGAAGGGACTACAGTACATGAATAGTCATGAGTTTATCAGACCCGGTGTACCTATAACGGATGTTTCCATGTGTTATAAATGTTTGCAATGATAAACTTTATGTCCACATTTCAATTTTTTTTAGGATATTATCCTTATTTATCCTTTTTACGTAAAAACTTTCTGACATGTTTCTTTACTTTAATCTGCTCATTCGTCTTTAAATATGTATGCGTGTGAAGGACTCTTAAAGAAAACCAATCTTCTTATAAGATACAAATAAGATTTTTATATAATTTAAACTTTCGTGAGACATATTGATATTAAATTGCAACTGTTAACACTCACGTATTTTTACGTGGTGTTATCACCTTCGCGGCTAGGACATCACTGTGATGTCCTAGCCGCGAAGGTGATAACACCACTCTGTCTGTCCGACGAGGTCTGCCCGACGCAGACGAAACATGTCACGCCTATTGTGATAAAAATACGTGAGTGTTAACCGTTGCAATTTAATATCAATAAGATTTTTTTTCAAAATATATACAGCAAGTGTAACTTACCTAACTACCTACCTTTACCTAGTCCTTGAAACATTCTACCTAGGATGCTGGCGGCATTTCCTCGTTGTATCGCAATGCCGATACGTTGTGCGAGGAAGCCACCAGCTCTTCGGTCACCAGTAACATCAACCAGACGTTTAGCGATTTCTACGAAAAACTTGCGTCCGCTGGGACAATATGGACCAAGAGTTTCGACCCCTAATGGTACGTCTGCCCAGGCTCTTATATTTATTACGTTTTAAAATTTCGGCGCTTTCAGCCATACTTGAATCTTGATTCCGTCTATGCCAAGTTTCCTAGATTTTGAAAGTACAGACATGTGACAGTGTTATGTCAACGTCATAATTTCATAGCAGTTCGACGTTTAAAATGACACTTTAAAGTTCAGTTCATTTGCTAGGAAGAGATAGGGTGTGCAAACCGGTTTTTATTTGTATGGGATTTCGGTTAATAACCGGTTATTAACCGGTTTTTCCATACATTTAAAAACCGGTTTGCACACCCTAGGAAGAGATAACGTGCTTTGACTCTAATTTCACGACTTGCCAACAGGCCTTGTAACACGAAAATCTCTTTGTAAGCAGTAGTACATTCAATGGCTTTGAGTCCGCCTTTTGTAGGTCATCAATGTCATGATTTTCTTTTGTAACTGGCTGATAAAGACAAACATTTTGAGGTTTGACGGCTCGATGTGCCTTAATGAATAACGCTATAAATAAATAAATAATCAATAAATAAATAATCTTTGGGCGGGAGCACCTGGATACCAGCTGGGCCCCTTTGACTCGATCCAAAGACGTGCTGTCCGAATTGTCAACGATCCCAAACTCACGAGCGATATCGAACCCTTAAGTCTAAGGAGAGACTTCGCCTCCTTATGTGTGTTCTATCGCTTGTACAATGGATTGTGCTCTGAGGAATTGTTTGATATGATGCCAACGGCTGCATTCTACCACCGCACCGCTCGCCGTCGGCAGGGTGTTCACCCGCATACCCTGGAGCCTAAATGGTCTCGTACCGTGCGGTTTAAGAGGAACTTCCTCCCGCGGACGCTCCGGCTGTGGAATGAGCTCCCTGCCACTGTTTTCCCAAAGGACTACAATATGGGGTTCTTCAAAAAAGGAGTGTTAAAATTTTTAAAGGGTCGGCAACGCGCATGTAACACCCCTGGAGTTGCAGGCGTCCATAGGCTACGGTGACCGCTTACCATCAGGCGGGCCGTATGCTTGTTTGTCACCGTCGTAGTATTAAAAAATAATAATAATAATATAATAAATAATTACTAATGATGACTGGACAGCATAATTATTGGCAAAATCAAATGAAACAGTCAATAGTCTTATTTGTAATTTAATTTTTACAATTTAAATTTTACAAAAATATTCTTACAATCTAAACTTATTATTAAACTGAAAAAATGTAATCGATGACAATATTAGAAATTAATACACTGTACTTAAGCCAACAAAAAATAGAATTTTCACACATTATTTTTATATGAAATTGACTGTTTTTTTTTTCAGGCACTTCAGGTATTTTTCTATAACTGGGTCGAATACAACAGATTTTCTAATCATGTCCAAACAATCTATTAGCTATATTCAAAAACATTTTAATTATAAAAATACGTAAATAAGATATTAGAAATCCAATACCTTTATAAAAGTAAAAGCTAATCACAAAAATCTGTCAGTTTCTTTAACTATGACAGATGGCTATCTGTCTGTCCGTCCGTCCGTCGCCAGGCTGTATCTCAAGAACCGTGATAGTTAGGCAGTTGAAATTTTCACAGATTATGTATTTTTAGTGCCACTATAATAACAAATACTAAAAAGCCCCATACAACAAACGTGATTTCTTTGCCGTTTATTTATTTATAAATATTATAAATGGAAATAAAAGGAACTTTTATTATAAATAGATTTATACTTACAATACCTACCAATACCTATCAAGTACAAAAAGTATCGCTAAACAAAGAAAGTATTTATCAATACCTAATTTCATTTGTTTTTATTAGAATGCTTGGCCACCCTCCCGCTTGCAAGTTATTTCCAGACCAGTCTCAGTGAATTGTTCTATAACAACGCGTCTAACAATAAAAAAATCAATAAAATGTTGCTCATAAGTGTATTAGTATTGTGTGCAATTTTGTACTGTGATGTCAGTGGACAGATATGTAGAAAAAGAACTGTGTAAGTAGTTTTTTGAAAAGTTTGCTGTTTAGACATCGGGTTCAAAAAGGAAAACTTCGTAGGTCTAGTTTACCCTCTGAAAGGTCAGATGGCATTCGCTTACGTAACACTAGCGCCTACGCCAAATCTTGGGATTAGTTACTAAATCGGACTCCAGGCTCCATGAGCCATATGAAGAAGAATTGTGATAAAAGGGGATATACACATCACATAATATTTTATATGTTTGACGAATGGGGTAACGACAAACCCGCGAAAATGTGTGATGTATCAGTATCGAAATAATACGCTTTTATATTTTTGACAGGATAACCAAATGGGTCTACGAGGATTACAGATACTCGTACGTCGACCGGTATACGAAAAAAAATTGGTATGGACGGGTGGTCTCCAAAACTAGAGTCAAAACTGCCTCAGGATCGAGACCGGTACAAGTAAGTAAATCAAGAACAAGTTTTTCTAAGTGTAACAAGTGAAATATGTCTATAGTGAGAATGTCCGCCGGGCATCCGCCAGACATTTTCCATACATTTATTGGCAGATCTGGGGGATATGCCCGAACGTATATGGCCAGCAAAAGACGGGATCCTACAGATCTTGCAAGTTAAATCTTACAAGCTTTCTGCTATCAGCTAAGACGAATGTCGTGTCGCTCAAATCTGGAGCAGAGCCCATCTGGGGAAGTACCTCCACCTTACAGAAAACTGCAGGTTAATAACACTAGACCCTACTCATAGTGTTGTGTTTCTGTTGGTGAGTAAGGTCGCCAGAGCTCGAAGAGGATTCACTGTGTCGACAGCTGGGGACCCACGGAGCAAAAATTGCCCCTTTACCTGTCAACACAGCGAATCCTCCTTTTTTTAAAGGGTCCGCAACGCGCATGTAACACTCCTAGAGTTGCAGGCGTCCATAGGCCACTTACCATCAGGCGGGCCGTATGCTTGTTTGTCACCGTCGTAGTGTGGGTTTACATAATAAATGAATATATTATAATGTTTTGGCACCATCGTGCTGGTAAGGTGATGGAGAGCGTAAGTGTCACTTGGTATTAAATAAAACTATATTGTGCTTAGGTTTATTAGAATTTTCTCCATAATAATAGTATACTAGAGTCCGTTAATGCTAAGTGTCGTTTATGAAAGTGAATAAGCGTCATAATTTCATAGAAGTGTAACTTTTAAAATAACAATTCCAATTCATCTCATTTGGTTGGAAGATATAACGTGGTTTGACGCTATTATTATGATTGTTAAAAAAAAGTAACTACAGACCTAAACCTTGTAAAAAACTACCATACCGATGGTTTGTAACCGCTGAAGACCTCCTTAAAGATCTAATGGACTAATGGATCTAACAGATTGTCTTCAGCGGTTACAAACCATCGGTATAATAGTTTCTTACGCAAATGGAATGCTTTTTTGAAGTCTGTACTCTATTTTTTGGATCTGTTGCAGTTCCAAAAGGAGCAGATACTATAAAGCTGTTTTGAGATAGTTTATGGGTTTAAATTCATTAGTATTTTATGGTTATTCTCAGAAGCAAGAGGTTGACTTCGTGCCAACGTGTTGCGACGGTTACATCAGGACAGACAGCGGCTCACTGGATGAGTAAGTCATCAGTTTATTCCTCATTATTATCATTTCTATCTAAGAGCCCATTGCTACTTCAGTCTGATTACTCTCTGAGCTATGTCTACGACAAAGAGAGATTAAAGCGAATAGTATTTGCCGACTTAAGACTACCTACTGCTAAATACTATAAAGGAGGTTTCATTACTCGTATACCTATAACATTATGAAGAGTGGCTAATTTGGGTTGATTCTAAAGAAACAGCTTGGATCCGGGACTTCCTTCGGCGCTTCATTGAATAGGCTACTTAACCCGTTTTTGAAGTTGGTCTTATTTTATTAATTAATTACCAATTAAGAGAAAAAAAATATCCATATTTTATTATGCGGTGCAAAACTGCACAAAATATTTTGTATGTTTACTTTTACGTAATCCGGCGAAAGCGATGTCAACCATGGTGGTTCATAGATTATCTGTGGTATGACGTCACTATGCTGGAAAACAACATTTGTCAAAGCCAAATTGCTATTGACATATAAATTGTTCCGTTATTCGTTGTCTGTCAATGCCACAGCAGAGGTTACGAAACGAACTTCACTCGTATAGGATTCACCATGAAGTTAGCTTTGACGAGTGTCATGTGATGACGTCACAACATGGCCGACCTTTTTTTCAGAGTTCCAAATTTAAAAATATAAAATACCAATTTTTATTTGAAAATACATATAATATATTGGGTTCTTAAGTCAAATACTATAAAAATTATCATTTACTGTGCCAAATTTGACATGAGTCTAGTAGTTTATTTTTTTTCAGTATAGAGTGTACACCAATTTGCACACCAGCGTGCGAAAACGGGAAATGCGTGTCACCAGGGGAGTGCGAGTGCAACGAAGGATATTCATTAGCTGAGGGTAGTCCTCACAAATGCTTGCCTACATGTGAAGAGTGTCACCATGGCACCTGCGTCGGTCCAAATGCTTGCCATTGTGACTATGGCTACTCTATACAAAACGGTATGGTTTTTAGGTTTTTATTTGGTTTGAATAAGGTCCAGAATCCACAGATTATAAACTGTCGTTGATTCCCATCCAAATTATGGCCTGGGGCCTTACCATAACGTCTTAACGCGATTCAGTTTAGGTTGTTGATTGAGCTCAGTTGTATGGCAACGACTTGGTTTAGGTGAATCGCGTTAGGACCATGGTAAGGGCTCTGTTTTCACATCGCTCATTTTAAAATAATGGCTGGACTATCAACATGATAACTAATTTAGCAGAGCGTTTATTTATTTATTTTGATTCTGGAATCCAACTACAGTAAAAATGAATTTGAAAATATTGTAGCGCCTTCTGCGACTTGCTTTGCTCAGAAATCCTCATTACCTACTATTTCCTGGAATTTCTGATTACTATTGAACATTTATACAAACTGTAGCACCTTTGTATATTACAACGTACTATATCATTAATTTTGTTCCAAATTAAACTAGGTACAGCATGTCTACCAATATGCACAGAGCCCTGCGTCAACAGCGCCTGCATAGCTCCTGACACCTGTCAATGTCACTACGGCTACAGAAAGACCGATGGAAACCTCTGTACGCCTTACTGCTCCCGGGGATGCTTTAACGGAATATGTACAGACCCCGAAACTTGTGTATGCAATAATGGCTGGCATAAATCAGACAAAGACCAATGCGTACCAAAATGTGATCCCCAGTGTGGTAATGGCACCTGTAAAGAACCTAATCATTGTAAATGTAATGCAGGGTATGAAGCAAATGAAGGAAATAATCCCGTATGCGTGCCACATTGCAATGCTACATGTGGCAATGGAACCTGTGTAACTCCTGATACGTGTGAATGTGAATCGGGATATACAATTGATGATAAGAAAGAACCACGATGCGTGCCGCAATGTGATACCGATTGTGGTAATGGAACTTGCATAGCACCGAATGAATGTGAATGTAATAAAGGATATGACATTGATATATATAGCAATCCAGTATGTAAACCACAATGTGATGTTAAATGTGGGAATGGAACGTGTATATCACCTGATACTTGCGAATGCGAAACGGGTTATAAAGAAAACAGATATAAAGATCCAATATGCGTACCACATTGTATGAATGAATGTCGTAATGGATTATGTATAGCACCAAATCAATGTGAATGTAATGAGGGATATAAACAAGAGCACATTAGCACAGATGCTTTTCCAATTTGTGTACCGAAGTGTGATATTGTATGTGGCAATGGAAGTTGTGTGGCACCTAATTTATGTAAATGTCTTCCGGGATATAAATTAGATGTGAATAAAAATTGTACACCAGACTGCGGAAATTGTGAAGGAAATTGTCTTGCTGGTGAATGCAAATGCAATGAGCCTTTTAAAGCAACTCCAGTCACTGTTGATGGAAAAGCATGTCAAGAAAATACTAACAATTGCACTCGTATTATTTGCAAACTAGACGCAGCAACAACTACAGAAGGTATATCTTATGGATACGATGATATCGAGACAAACGCTACTATTGGAATGAGACCCACAAGTGATATAAACATTTCTGAACCTTATGGAACCTGGTATGACTATTATGACGGTGTTATAGGCAATAATACGCTAGTACTAGATTCTGATGTGGAAAATCAGATACAAGGAAGTGAATATTGGTAAGTAAGTACTAACAAAACCATAGATCCTACTAAAAAAAATAGGAAGTAAGTAGATGCATATGAATCTGACATAGAATAGTATTAATGATTTGATTTATTTAGAATACGTTCGGAACCAACAAACAATTGAACAAGGTATCTTATGAGCTTATGACTCTTTATAAGAAGAATTCACTTATCAGCAATTATTTTATTTACCGTTCACTCGGGATACTTTAACCCTTATAGTGGGTAATTGCTCAGCCATAAAACACATGTTATTAAATTGCTAAGTTCTTAACCACTCAATTGTTTCTAGAAACTGTGGTTGCCAGCTGTCATCTTTATATTACTAGGCAATAGAGTCCACCAATAAATATTAATAAACTGAGTGCCGTCTAGGGCTAAAGTAACCCGGGTTCACAGTACCTATGTATATCCCGAGCTTCGCTCACTCGCCCAGTACTTTAACAGACGATCGAAATAACTTCGGTCTCCTTATTTCCGGGGCTCCCAAATGTTTTGAAGTACGACTATTTTGTATGTGAAACTTGCATAGATTTATGCGTATTTCTCTGAGACAATAGACAGACAGCGCGATGCTATTGAGCCACAGCCCTGCCCCATTTAGGGATGATTCACACTAGAACGGGACGGGACGGAGCGAGACGGGCGGGACGGAATGGTTTGTCAGTTTCTATAGAAAACGTCACGTGACATCCGAGGGCTCCGAGCCATCCCGTGATTCTTTCAGGACATCCCTAATATCGTTTGTCCTAATGATCATAATCCCTAACGATCAATTGTCCTAACGATGATTTGCCATAATCCAATTATTGCCCAAAAACGACTTCACATAGAACCGAATCGTTGTTAGAAAAGTCGGTTAGATTAAGTTAGAACTATGAGCTCACACAGAGTCGAATCGCTGCTAGCAAAGTGGAATAAAACGATGTTTGTGTAAACAATAATAGGACATATGAGTTTAGGAGAAATTATCATTATGTCAAGCAGTATTAGGGAATGCAAAAATAGGATAAAAATCTTTAGGGATTCTGATATAGATCCGATTCGTTCTATAGAAATTGACAGATCGTCCCGTCCCGGCCCGTCACGGCATCAAATCGAATTCTTTTAAAAATAAAATGTTTTTCAGGATGCAGTCGAAATGGGAGTACGCAGTAATATCCATAGTGGTTATCATTCTGGCTATAATTCTAGGATCACTGCTGATTTTTCGGACGAGCATAAAAGAATATTGTAAAGGAGGCGGAGTCTATCAAGTTGAAGGTAAAATTATGCGACTTTCAATCAGAAGGTCCCGGATTTAAATCCCGGCTCGTATCAATCAGTTTCACGGAATTTACGTACGAAATATTATTTGATATTTACCTATCGCTTTTCGGTAAATAGAAACACTGTGAAGTCAGACCAATCCCAATAAGGCCTAGTTTACCCTCTGGGTTGGAAGGTCAGAATAGCAGTCGCTTTCTTAAAACGCTTCTGCTCCCGCGCGCCACTCGCAGGCGGCCGGGAGCGCGGGATTTTACTTTATACTCTAGAGCATAAAAAGCGATTTTATGTCGCCTAGCCTCGACTTAAATTAACTTTTTGAGCGAGAGAAACTAGTGAGAATAGTTTATCAGAATGTCATGAAATGGAATACATTTAAACTAATCTTATTTGTAATTGCCCTGAACTCCTTTTATGTGTATCTTATTAAATGTTTTTTTTTTAATTCTGTTTCATTTAGAACACGATCTTCTATTTATTCTTTGATATCATTAAAAAATCAATAAATTTATAAATATACAGGGTGTAACTAGAATATGATTATGAAAACGTAGAAAGAATTGTTTGACGCAAAAAAAATAGATGGCTGACTTATTTGGCCGACCTGCCCCATTGTTAAAAATGTTTTTGCCCACTTTTTGCTTAGCAAACTACAAGACTGATCATGCCGTTAAACAGATCACTAGCGTTTTTGAAACCCTTAGTGTTTAATCTCACAAATCTTTTTCCAGATGACAAAATTGAAGACCCAGAAAATATAGAGAGGCTTGCAGATGGAAAGATTCGGATGTCAACTATTATGAAGAAGAGAGAGGGAGATGACAGTGTTAATGAAGTATAAGTAAAATAAAGTGTCTTTAATTATACTTTTGTTTGTATTATAATGCGTGTAGTGACATTAAATTGCAACGGTTCAAACTCCCGTATTTTTATCATAATAGGCGTGACATGTTTTGACTGCATCGGGCAGTCATCGTCGGACAGACGGTTTGGTGTTGTCACCCTTAGTGATGCCCGAGCCGCGAAGGCGACAACACCACAAAATTATCTCACGATATTTTAAATTACATGAATGGGTATAGTGTTTTTAGGGTTCCGTATCTCAAAAGGAAAAAACGGAACCCATGTAGGATCCCTAGTGTAATTAAACACATATATACGCAGGTCTGCGGTCCCTTGAAGCTGTGAAACACGGCCGTTTATATTTGCAAAATGTCTAAGGTGCTTGCCGTTGACCTAGAATCGCGAAGTGCACTGAGAGTTCTGTACCTGTAAGGGTGTGGGGGGAGCATCCTTGGGAACCGTCGGTGGGCAAGTCCGACACGCACTTGGCCGGTTTTTTTATTATTTTAAACTTTACACGTAAGTTTTTGGTTAAGACTGGTGTTTTATAAACAAAAGTATAATAACTAATCTCTATTTCACCTCCCTTACCTATGACATTTCATATAGGGAGGTAAAATGGAGATAAGTAAGTTATTTTCTCAACATCTTGGGCTATAAAATAACAGTAAAAAAAAACTTCCAAGAGCCGGTAAGATTTTCAGCATGCCTATGTTTACACTCTACTGACAAGGGATTAATGCTATAGCATAGTCGGTATATTCAATTCTATTCAATTTAATTCATTGTTTTCGGAAGCAAGTCCATATTTGTTAGTACAGTAAAAATCTAAAATAATTTATTCTTAGTGCAAATTTTAATAAAATCATTTAAAAAATTAATTAAATTAAATTAAAATTAAAAAGGCTAAACTTTAATTTTACCTCAGAGAGTATTGCAGGCCATTCCAGTGCTGCTATATGTATATGATTTTTATTTTCATGTCCATTTTCAAGTCGGAAATTCATGACATAGGTACATTTAATACGGTAAATTGAAATTAATTAACTATGCATTATCCCACAGTTATAATTTTTTCATGAAGGTCAACAAAACAAATTTATTTGCCTGTTACAATTATCAGTAATCAGTTAATTATAAAATTAATTAGACGTTTAGTAAAACTCCAAACTAATTGTCTGAATAGTGGGACTGTGAGACGGTTGATTACCAACAAATAAATATTAATTTATTTTTTATAAGTTTTATGTTCTGATAATTATAAGTAAAAATGATTGAAATATGATATATATAAATGATACTTGAAACTTTTTTAGTGTTCTGTGCGTTTTTGCATTGCAACAGCGGAGAGAAATGTACAAAAAAGATTACGTAAGTATTATCAAGACCTTTCTTGTATTAAATCCCTTTTATAAATAGTTTATTTGAGTCAAAACCCCAGTTTACATACAAACAATACAAAAATTAATATTATAATAGTAATATAAGTTTTAAAACATAATCATGTAAAATATAATTGTATTATTATTTAGTTTTACACCGTGGTGTTTCTTAAAAAATCGGTTGTTTTTCTCGATTGTTGTTTTGGAAGCGTTAGTTTTTTGTATTTTTTTTTATTAGATGATATTCCACAAGTGGTATAACATGACAATACAATCTAGCCTTTTTAGGCTAATAAGTATTTTGATTTTAACCTAAACTACGAACACAGAATAAACTAAGAATGTGTCCATTAACACTTTTCTTATTGTCTCTATTAAGGCGAAGACACTTTGTTCATGTGATCTTTATATGTAGTACTCACTGCACTAAATTCACTATTCACTACACTAAAAGTATTAAATCAACTCAAAAGGTTTTATTCTTTTCAGTCTTCTTTTTAAATTCGTGATGTCGAGGCCTCGACGTTAACGTGATGATGAAGCCTTTGATCGTGGGCTTTGGCGTATTTTTTAATAATATCACTAACAGATTCCACTCCTAGATCCCGGTGGAGGTCATCATTTCGTATGTACCAGGGGGCGTTTACTACGGCTCTTAGTACTTTGTTCTGGAATCTTTGAATTATCTGTACATTGCTCTGTTTGGTACAGCCCCACAGCTGTATACCGTAAGTCCATATTGGCATTAAAACTTGTTTGTACAACAATAATTTGTTGTGCACTGACAGCGCAGAGTGCCTTCCAAGCAGCCAGTACATCTTTCTGTAGCGAAGGTCTAATTCTTTACGTTTCTTTTTGACATGAGCTTTCCAGCGAAGCTTAGTGTCAAGTGTCATGCCCAAGTATTTGGCTGAATTTTCGTACGGTATCACGGTTTTATTTATGTATATAGGGTGGTATGATGGCTTCTTGTTCGTAAAGTCAATGTGTACGGACTTGGACTCGTTGAGTTTTATTCGCCATTTTGTGGTCCAATCATATACAACGTTAATGGAAGATTGTACTTTTTCCACTGCTTCTTGGTGGTTTGCCCCCACAGCCATAATAGCGGTGTCATCCGCAAAGGTTGCAATGGTACTATTTTCTAGAACTGGAATATCATTTTTGTATTTAAGTTCAAATATTTGGATATAGTATTGACATTATGAATTTAGAAAATATATTTATTGTCAAAAATATCATTACAAATAATTTATGTTTTTGTCATGTAGTTTAAATTAGTTTTTCTTGTACATATAAATCAAATGTTTCAATATTACAATAAAACTCATGTATAACATGAAGTTACTACGCGGGACATGTTTCGGAGACCTTAGAGGAAACTGTACTCGAACGATCCCGGGATTCCGAGACAGCATCATCTTCAACCGGTTTGTCATCGAGAGCAGCGCGCGCGACTATGCGCAACGCAGTACGCCCGCCTGCGTAGTCTCGCACGGAATCGCTTAGTAATGGAATCCTGGGTGCGTAGCCAAGATGCCAATCGCTCACGCTCAGTCGCTAACGAAACGCAACTGTCACTGTCACACTAATAAGGAAGAGTGATAGAGAGAGGTAGCTGCGATGCGATACGTTAGTAAGCGTGAGCGCGACCGCAATTTATTATTTTACTAACTAAATTAATTAACAAAAAATAAATAAAAAGAAAACATGCCTAAGTACAACTCTTCCTTACAGAGTGATGAAAACGATGCTAGAAACTTACCCGATTAGTTCTAAGGAGAAATCTTGCCTTTTTGGTATTCCTGTATTTTGCCAGGAGTCGAAGAAGACTGAATACAACACCAGGATTATACATGTAAGTTTTTTACTCAACAAGAATCGATCGAGCTGTGTCTCTAACAGTGTGCTTACCATGAGTTGCACGCGACTGTTTTCGATAGCGGATGCGGCGAAGGTATGTCCGTCTCGCTCCTACCATGACTCTGGCAGGAGCGAGACGGACATAACCCCAACGCTGCAATCGCCAACGAATTAATAAAAGATATGGAGACTTCAGCAGAGAGCCTAGTGGTCTGATAGTAAAAACACTACTTTACGTGGTGAATGTTATATTTCAAGTGACACAAAACAGCTGTACAAAAATATAAACAACCGTTTCAATGCTACATTTAAAATTTAACATAGCTGTCAGATACGTTATATATTAACTTACTGCCAGCATTGGCACGCATATGCTACTTCCAACACGAATACGGCCATATACAACTCATGGTAAGCAAATGTGAGTCGCTTAAGATTTCGAAGGATAGATTTCGACACGTTATCTACAGTTGCATCCCGCTTCCACCCGCAAGTGCGAGCTAGATGCACTGACAGTGCGTTAACGTAGACGCTAGCGACTATAGATTTCTACAGTAGAAAATTTAAACGATGATAAGCACGCTGCACACCTAAGTGTGCGTACCATGAGTTGTTTTGAAAGTATGTCCGTCTCGCTCCTACCACTACACTGGTAGGAGCGAGACGGACATACTGTCGAATGCCGCAGTCGCAGTCGAGTGCAACTCATGGTAAGCACAAAGATGGTAATCCCATAGATATTGTAGTATACAGGTTGATTCAGAACACTTGAGCAGGACTTACTCTACAAGTCTACAGTCTCTACACAGATAGTTAATGTTAATGAATCGTTCACCAGAGTATAGGGTGTTTGGTCTATCGTTTGCCAAAAAAATATGGCGGATTACTGGGGACACTTTCTATCACCTTACTCCCTCTAAAAAATTCTTGGGCCCACGTATATTTTTTTTTAGTTTTTCTTGTAATTTATAAAAAATCTGCAGGGCCGATATGCTTAAACTTCATTAAGGGGCTATATTTCACTGTTGTTAAAGTGATCAGACTTTGTTCAGCTCCAAGCACAATGCTTGAAAAAAATATATAATGTAGCTAGGTATTTGGTCTACATTTGGGTCCACTAAATTGTCGAAAAACATAATACATCAAGAGAAAAAAAAAACCGTAAACCCTTTTTTCTACCTTAAATCTGTATCTACTCCCTTATTATGCGTCGTAAGTACAAGAAACTAAGACAAGCAGTATATATTTATGTTTACTTTAAACGCATCTACTGATTTTTGGATAGGTTTTGTACTTTTCGAGAAAAAGCTATTACACGCATTTTTCCGAAAACGCCGGCTCGAGATGCCTGCGCGGGCGACGGGGGCCAGTCGTGTAAGATGGCACTAGTAGTTTATAGGGTTGTGTCCTAGTACAAGCAGCTCTTCCTAGGTGACGACTTATGCTTATTGACGTATTGTATAACCGGTGAGGAAAGAAAGCGGCAGGGGAGGAAAGGTCAAATCGCCGAGGTCATTGGGATAGGGGACGGCCTTAAAAAAAAAGTAAGTGGTAGAGAGATGCAATTTTTGCTGAATCGTGATCTGTAACGTTGCACGGGTCGAATAAGTCAAAGTTACTGACACGTAACGTCTATTTTTTTTTATTGGCCCTCAAATGTTTTACGTGTAAAAACTTAGTCAAATGTCAACTTTGATTTGCAACGAAAAAAAATTCAAGAGACCGCGGTTTTAAAAACTGTGTTTTGTGTTCTTTCTAACAATGTACAATTATAACATTTAAAACTTTCGCGATTTGAACACATATTTAAACATAATTATCAGACGGGTCTAACGCGAATTCACTGATTTACCTTATTTACCGACGTTTCGACACAGGTTTCACTGGTCATGGTCGCGGCTAACTGATGTCAGTGGCAGAAGACCCACCATAACCTGGACTGATGACCTAGTAGAGGTCGCAGGATGTGGCATTCTCTGAGGGAGGCCTATGTTTAGCAGTGGGCAGATAATGATGATGATATCAGTAAACATCGACTCAGTTGCTTTTGGTAACTCGAGTTACCAGCCCCCTGACCCTTATTACCTAGGCAACAGAGCTCACTGAATTTTGCAACCGAGTGAGCGGTAAAAGCGGGCTGATGCCTGTCCTGGTCGCACACCCGAGCAACGTGAAACGCAAATATCTGCATTTCATTTCAGTAAAAATACGGGTTAAAATTTACAATAATTTCACGATTGTTTCACAGAAGGAAAAAGAGGTTTACATTCCGGTTTGCTGCCCCGGGTACGAAAATATTACACAAGATGGGTAAGTTTTTAGTAAAATAATCAATAAACTTTATTGTACATTCTACCATACATTTAGTAAACTTATACGAGTACAGGAGTATTTAAAGGCGTTTTTGGTATCGTGGTCTGATTAGGAAAAAGTAAAAAAAAGTTTTGGCGGTACAGAATACAACACAGTCGAATGCTACACACCGTCAGTTTTACATGCGCAGTTGTACGGTCAAAACTGCGAAGGTATGGTATACCCTAACGATTTTATGTTATGAGCATACGGGCACATGTTTTCTTCTGGCTCACATTTGTTGATAATGACAAATACATAACATATTTACGTATACAATTGAGTCACTTTCAGAGCATGAGATATGAAAATTATTTTCAAACTCTAATAGGCCTTCATGTATATTCGTTTTTTTCTGACATAACAAACGTGGTAGGGAGATTCTCCTTTTTTCCCGACAGTAAAACGCGATTTTCTCGATTTTCATTACGTGTAAAATGATAACGATAAAAAATATTTAAAAAATAAGCATAATTATGTGTTTGAAGTAGACTATTTGATAGTGGTTTTCTAGAAAATACCCTGACAGAGTGGCCCTTTTCAACGAAGACAGCCTTCAAATTGACCACTCTGTGACGGTGTTTTGAGTTAAATAATGTAGGTTAGTTTACAGTCACTAATGAGGGAAATAACAAGTATACTGTACTGATAAGGTGATTCAAATATTTGGGGATATACCTCGTACAAAAAAAACAACAGACAGTTTTCAGCGCAGCAGAGACAGCTCATTGTCGCTAATAAGTAGAACAACCCAGTAACAGAATTCAAAATTTTAATAAAATAAAATAAAGAGTTGAAATAAGCGAGTTAATAAATACACATATTTGTAAAACTTGACATTAATCATGTCTCAATTTAGAAATAATGTAACATGACGCAAAGGTACAATTGAAGGGAAAATATGATTATATTTTCCGTAACATCATTTAATTATTCAGAGGATAAGCTAATTTTCATAATGACATTGTTATTAACGCACTCGTGCTCCTCTAACCTGTCTGCACTGGTAATTGAAAACTGTATAATTTGATTTTTAATTACATTCCAAAAAATAAACCTCTCTCCATCCTTTGTTTTAGTATGCTTTAATTTAAAAAAATAAACGAAGCTAAACAGTTATATTTATTGGCAATTTTAATAGTATAATGTAAATAAGTAATTTGATTTTACTGTTTTTTTTTCATTTAGTTTTTTACAAAACGTACCTATTCACTTATTTTAATAAATAGTGTTCTCGTATACCACAAATTCGGTTTCACCTGCAGGTTGCCTGGTAAAGAATGCCTTAAATAAAGACATAAATGGCGTTATATCTGTATTTTTTTACTGTGCAATAAAGTTTAAATAAATTTTACGTAATTGCAATTTACAAGAGAATACCTGAGTGGGGTTAGTTTTTTGTAATCTTCATGAATAAAGCCCTTCTTTTATGTGATATTTCTGACATATTCGAACCGACATGGGGAGTTGTCAAGATACGTTCTGTAGTTTTGCATATTCGATTACCAATTTTATTTTGCTTCTTTGTTCTTCTTCGATCATTATATTTTTTTTATATCTATTTACAAATTTGTTGTTTTAGATTCAATTATGACATTTTCTCATTATTATTCTACATATTGCAATCAGAACACGCGACTATAAAAGTAATTAAATATGTTACTGCGGAGGTTTTGGATGTGGATGCTTTTTATAGACCATAGTGTTAATGGGAAACTATGCAGAGAAGTTAAATTGTGAGTAGGTACTTCTATAAATATTTTTGTGACAGGTAGTTTATAAAATAAATATGCGTAATATTTTTAGTTTCTTTGCTGTTTAAAGTCCTTATAGTTGGAACTTCAAAAGACAATAACTTAATTATTAGCATTCGACAATTTCGACATAAATCAATCAAACGCCATACATAAATTGTGAGATTTCTGGTCAGATTTTGTAGCCTATGCCTTTTAGGCAAAAATCCAAATCTTACGTATACTATATAGTTTTGCAATGATAGATTATGTTGCAGAGGGAAACATGTGCCGGTGTGCTGCAAAGGGTATGCTAGAACCGATAATGGAACCAAGCCAGAGTAAGTTCTGTAAAACAGTATTTGATACCTGCTACGAAAGCAGAAGGTCGCTGGTTCGATTCCAGCCCTGCTCATCGGGGGCCTTGCTCCCTTTTTTTGTAGTATATGACATCTCTTTGAATTTATAAGTATTTGAACAAACAATCAATCCTGGATTAGATTTTTAAGGTAGGTAGTTTTATTTTTATTTCTGTATTATTATTTTTTAAGGTATTTTTATAAGGTAGTTTTTTATTTTATTCTTAAGGTAGGTTTTTCATTTTTAGGTACCATAATTGTTATTTATTTATTATAATAAAGAAAATATACTTACTCTAGTATTTGAACTAACAATATTTATATAAAGCATAATAAGAGATAAAAAGTGTACCTACAAAAAAGCACTAACTTATTTATTTATTTATTTAAAACTTTATTGCACAGTAAATAATGTACAAAAGGCGAACTTAATGCCAGAAGGCATTCTCTACCAGTTATCCTTTGGGCCAAACAGAGATCAAAATTTATATGTGCGGGAAGTTATTACGAAACAAGAGAAAAAAAAAACTTTAGTATTATGTATATTGGATCTAATTCTAAATACCTAAGTAATATATATATATATTAACATAATATAATATATATATATATATATATAAAATACATATACCTACATATATACATATATATACATATACATACCTGCTATCAAACCACTATGATACTTATTCATGAGACTTTTCTAAAAGATGTCTGCGTAACTTATTTTTAAATGACGCTTTTGTCTGAGCATTCCGTATATCAAATGGGAGGGTGTTCCAGAGGCGAATTGCGTAGACGGCGAAAGAATTTGTCATAGAACCGGATCGATGGCGTGGGGTAGAAAGAATGATTTGGCGGGAGGATCGGAGCTCGCGGCCTGGCTGTGCTGTAACAAATTGAAATTTAGACCGCAGGTACTCTGGCGCAGCTGGGTCATGTAGAATGCTAAAAAGCATACACAAGACCCTGAGGTTCCTTCTGTCACGTATGCGAAGCCAATTCAATTTACGCCGAAAGGCAGAGACATGGCCATACTTGCGAAGGCCGTAGATAAATCTAATACAGCTATTTAGCAGCCTGTCCAGCCTGTCTAGGAGTCCCTGTGAAACGTTGGTAAGGCACACATCACAATAATCAATTATTGGTAGCACCAGAGCCTGTATGAGTAGCGTCTTCGTACTAACTGGCAGAAAATGCTTAAACCTATATAACGTCCTAAGGGTACAAATGACTCTACGACACACATTAGACACCTGGGGCTCCCAAGACAAACTCCGATCCATGATCAGCCCCAGATTTCTAACTTGCGATGCAAGTGGTATCACGGTAACCTCAAAGACTCAAAGGTTTTAGGCGTGTACAATCAAATAGTGTAACGGAGCGTGGACTTCCAAGCACGATGGCCTGGCACTTAGATGGATAACTTACCTATAAAAGCCTATTTTTTTTTTCAAAATTGTAAAAAGTATTTGATAGACTTTGCATGGCCTAAACTCTACTGGAAGCTGAAGAGAAATCGTTGCAAAGTGAACTTATATTTCACAACGTAAATCATGAATGAAATCATATATAATATAATAAATGTTTTGATTCATGTTTTTAAGTAGTCACAATACTATATATAAATTATAAATTGAAAGAGATGTCATATACTACAGAAAAATTTACCAGTGGTGAGGGCGTCTGCCGCGAAAACAGGTTTTTCACACTTTTGATATAAGCCTTTTTAACCGACCGTACCTACTTTTCATTCCACGGTCAATTTATATTAGAGCAGTTTGGTGCGATTACTTGTAGTACATACTTCGTTTGCTTTGTATCATGAAGGGTATTTTTAAATGTAATGCAACGTTTAGAAACGTTTAGTACAATTATATCTCGCTGAGTTTTATACCTGTTCTTCTCAGAACTAGAACAAGACGGGACGGAGCGGGACGGGACGATCTGTCAATTTCTAAAGAAAGAGTCACGTCCAAGCTCGGAGCCCTCGGAGGTCACGTGACGTTTTCTATCCTCCTCCTGCCCATCATACTCAGAAAAAGCCATTGAAATTTAAACCCAATTATTTAAGAAATACAGTTGATTTTCCTTTATTTCACGTGTTAAGGAAAGACAGAGAAGATCTAATGTAACCCCAACCTATACAGAAGGCCTACCACGAACCACGAACGAAGTTTCACCTCTCTGTCCCACTTGAGTGAGAAATCACAAGAGCGAAAGGGAGGTATACTTTCGTTCGCGTTTCTTGGTAGGCGCTCAGGCCCTTTATTCGTAATTTGCTAAAAGTTATAATAATAAATATTAATAATAATGGGGCTGAATGATCGGCCCGGCCCAGTCACGTCCCGTCCCGTTCTAGTGTGAGTCATCCTTTATCGATACTATTAGGCTTTTAAATGCATTTTTTTGTATACATAATCACCTTTTCAGATTTTTATACATATTTTTTATTTACCCAGACTGTATAAAAGTTTCAATATAATTACAATTCTAGCCTCTTTATTACTGTCTACATTAGAATGAGTAAAACAGGAAAAGTCAGTTCAGATGATTACCAGACTTACTTTAGAATTTCGATCCCCTATTATCATAGACTACCAACTCAATATACTTTAAACTTATCTATAGTAACTTATATATTTTTTTACTACATACTATACAAATAAATTTTTCATTTGATCTGTACTCCACTACCCAAAGGTTGTCTGGAAGAGATCGCTCTTTAGCGATAAGACCGCCTGTTGTTACCCCTTACTGTTCTGTATTATTATTTTCTCTTGTAACTGTATTTCATCTGTGTGAGGTTTTCAATAAAGAGTATTGTATTGTATTGTATTGTATACTAACTTATATTAATAGTTTCAGTATGAATTGCGTCCCCATATGTGATCCACCATGCGTGAATGCCAATTGCGTCTCAACAGGCATGTGCGCATGTAAGAAAGACTATAAAGAAGACCCAGGATCTACTTACAAATGCTCACCCATCTGTAAACACGGCTGTGGACATGGACAATGCATTGGACCAGACAAATGCAAGTGTGATGTAGGATATAAATCTGACATCACAAGTAACCCAATGTGTGTACCCCAGTGCGATACTGAGTGTGGAAAAGGATATTGCGTAGCACCAAACACATGCAAGTGTGATGCAGGATATAAATTTGACAACATGTATACCCCCATGTGTGTACCTCAGTGTGATATTGAGTGTGGCAAAGGATATTGCGTAGCACCAAACACATGCAAGTGTGATGCAGGATATAAATTTGACAACATGTATACCCCCATGTGTGTACCTCAGTGTGATATTGAGTGTGGAAAAGGATATTGCGTAGCACCAAACACATGCAAGTGTGATGCAGGATATAAATTTGACATCACAAGTAACCCAATGTGTGTACCCCAGTGCGATACTGAGTGTGGAAAAGGATATTGCGTAGCACCAAACACATGCAAGTGTGATGCAGGATATAAATTCGACAACATGTATATCCCAATGTGTGTACCACAGTGTGATACTGAGTGTGGAAAAGGATATTGCGTAGCACCAAACGCATGCAAGTGTGATACAGGATACAAAAATGATAACACAAGTGATCCAATGTGTGTTCCTCAATGTGGCTCAAACTGTGGTCGTGGAACTTGCATAGCGCCAAACAAATGTATCTGTGACACAGGATATAAATTTGACAACCAAAGCAATCCAATGTGCATTCCACAATGCAATACCGAGTGTGGCAATGGCACTTGCATTGCACCAAATAAATGTTATTGTGATGCGGGTTATAAGTTTGACAACGCAAGTAGCCCAACGTGTATACCGCAGTGTGATCCTGAGTGTGGCAATGGCATTTGCGTAGGACCAAACGATTGCAAGTGTCAGTCGAGTTATAACTTCGACAACACTAGTAACCCAATGTGTGTACCACAGTGTGATTATAAGTGTGGAAATGGATCTTGCACAGCGCCAAATGAATGCAAGTGTGCGATTGGTTACGCATTTAACAAACACGAGAGCCCGATGTGTGTACCACGATGTGATCCTAAGTGTGGTCATGGAACTTGCATAGCGCCAAATGAATGTGAGTGTGAGGTAGGATACACGTTTGAAAACACAAAAAACCTAATGTGCGTTCCGCGATGCAATACTGAATGTGGCAATGGCACTTGCGTAGCGCCAGATAAATGCAACTGTGATGCAGGTTATAAGTTTGACAACACAAGTAACCCAATGTGTGTACCACAGTGTTATCCTGGGTGTGGTCACGGAACCTGCATATCACAAAACGAATGCAAGTGTGATGCTGGATATGGTAACACAGGTATGGCATTTGGTAACACAAGTAACCCAAAGTGTATACCTCAGTGTGATTCAAATTGTGGGCAAGGATCTTGCATAGCGCCAAATGAATGCAAGTGTGAAAACGGTTACACATTTGACAAACATCAAACTCCAATGTGTGTACCGCAGTGTGATACTGAGTGTGGAAATGGATATTGTGTAGCACCAAATAAATGCAACTGTGATGCAGGATATATACTAGATATCACAAGGAACCCAATGTGTGTACCACATTGTTATCCTGAGTGTGGCAATGGTACTTGTGTAGGACCAGATAATTGCAAGTGTGAGACAAGTTATAAGTTTGACAATACAAGTAACCCAATGTGTGTACCACAGTGTGATCTGAAGTGTGGAAATGGATCTTGCATAGCGCCAAATGAATGCAAATGTGCGATTGGTTACGGAATTGACAAACACCAGAGCCTGATGTGTGTACCACGATGTGATCCTAAGTGTGGTCACGGAACTTGCATAGCGCCAAATGAATGCGAGTGTGATGAAGGATATACATTTGGAAACACAAGTAAACAAAAGTGTGTACCACGGTGTGATTCAAATTGTGGGCAAGGATCTTGCATAGCTCCAAATGAATGCAAGTGTGCAAACGGTTACGCATTCGACAAACACCAGAACCCAATGTGTGTTCCTCGATGTGATAATAATTGTGGAAAGGGATCTTGCATGGCACCAAATGAATGCATCTGTGACACAGGATATACATTTGACGACACTAAAAGCCCAATGTGTGCACCACGATGTATTAAAAAATGTGGATACGGAACTTGCATAGCTCCAAATAAATGCAAGTGTGCAAATGGCTACGCATTCGACAAACACCAAAGTCCAATGTGTGTACCTCAGTGTGGCTCAAATTGTGGAAACGGATCTTGCATATCACCAAATAAATGCAATTGTGATGTTGGATATCAATTTGACGACACTAAACGCCCAATGTGCGCACCACAATGTATTAATAAATGTGGAAACGGGACTTGCATATCACCTAATCATTGCCAATGTGCCAAAGGTTACATATTTGATAACGGACAAAAAACATGTACACCCCAGTGTAGTGTCTCATGTGTTAACGGCTACTGTGTGGCACCCAATACATGTAAATGTTTTAAGGGATACAAAATTAAGAAAGATAATGTAAAAAATTGTGTGCCTGATTGTGGAAATTGCGGTGGGCGTTGTCTTGCACCAGGACAATGTGTATGTGATGCTCCTTTGATGGCTACGCAAGTTTCTGCTAATGGCAAAGATTGTAGTAGTAACAAAGACAAATGTGAAAGAGTTATATGTAAAATTGCTACAACTGTAACGACTACTACAACTAGCATATCCGATGTTTATGATGATATCTTTGATGAAGAGCCAGAACTTGATTACGAAAGATATCACAAAGTAATATTACCTAAGCATAAAGGTAATATTGATATACACGACCAAGAATTTATGAACGATAATGATGTCGAAATAAAAATATCGGTTAACCAAAAAGACAAATCTGATCACGGCTCGAAATATTACTATTATGATTCCAGTGAATCGAACGCTGGAAGGGTCTCAAACGATCAACCAGTTCATCATGAAAATATTAAAAATCGGAAACTGGAAAGTAGTGATTGGTAAGTATTGAAATGTGGTATATAAATTGATATGCAAAAGCGCTGTTTTACTACTCTTGATATTGCATATTAATGCAAACTGTTAATTGCAGCTCGTTACTAGTAGATTATATACCAAGGCCGTTTAAGTGGGAAATGGCTCGGAACCTATGTAATTGTCGGCCGAGGCGAAGCCGAGGTCGACTAACATGTGATCCGAGGCTTTCCCATTTACCGGCCGAGGTTTGTATACTATTTTTCTGCCCGACGGAGCCGGCAGGCGGCAATTTAGTTTTGCGTAATGTGGCGCTTACCGGCCGGAGGACTGAAAAATAAGTTTTCAGTTTAGTTTCAGTTCATTATCGTCTTCCTTAATGTTAAAGATTTCATTTTAAATAGATATTTAAGGTTAATATTCAATTGAATATTGTTTCAGGTTACATTCGACCTGGATATTTTTACCAATAGTTGGTGTCGTTGGATCCATAATTGTGGCCTTATTGAAATTACTTCAAAAAAGGCAATAAACAATTTAGAAAGGAAATGGTCGCAGATGAACTATAAATGGTGCGTACAGTTATGTTAATCACAGTACATATAAAGTTATTTGCAAACTTTAAATATTTATACAGGGAAGATCCAAATGCAGTACAAATTCATTTTATAACTTTTCAATTTGATTCGTACTCATTAATATTATATTGGAAAATTTCACTATACTGTTTTTTATTAATTGACAATTGTTTTTTTTATTAGTGTTCATATTATTATTATTATTATATTGAACTAACGTGGTATATATTGCTTCATAAACAGCTGACAAGAACAAGGATTTTAAGAAAACCTGCCTGAGGGACCACCTGCCAAATATTGGAGCTAATAATACGCGATGTTTCTATAAAATATTTTTATTCTGTAGTTAATATTAATTAAGATCTCTTAAAGTTACGATGTATACGAAATAATCTTAATTTAATGTACAAATATATTTCATTAAGTTTTATCTCATTTTTTAAATATTTATTTACATCGTGTATTCCATAAACTAGCTAAAAAACAAAATGAGAGCGAAAATCAGATCTTAGATTTGATGCATCCTTATTACAACTAAGCAGATCATTTTTTAAAAATACTACTTGGAGAATTATCATCTTCTAGCAACAAAATATTTCATTGACAGAGAAAACCTTCTGAGAATAATAATATCTACTCAAAAAATATGGCACCTTCATCGTTGATGATGACAAATAATTACTCATAATCAGGAATCTCGAACACCAGAAGATCAGCAACGTTAACAGGTTCTTCGGCTGACCGTCTAAAACGCTTTACACACGACGATCGGCCCTTGACGCTAAAGTCCTTGTGGTACCCCTCCGAGCATACGCAGTTGTTAGGTGACGCGCAGTACCCGTTGATGCAGCCACCGGGGCAGTAGGGAACACACCTGAAAACCACTAAAATGTTGATACGAATCCGAAGGTTCGTTGCAAAAGAAATGGAAGCTGTGAAAGTGAAATGATTAATAGGTTAAATGATAAAAGAAATACTAATTAAAGCAGTAAGAGATAAATTTTCAACTACAAAACTAATGCAATGTTTATTTTTTGTTTACATTAAATTACATTAAAATATAGTAAACAGTTAAAGGAAAGTATGAAAAGCATATTAAGAAACAAATATTCAAGGAATAAAAGTAGGTACCTGGTGCCAGTCGAATCTGCAGGATCCTGATTGTATCCTGGTAAGCATTCACATCTGTTCTGCCCGACACAGTTTCCGTTAACGCATGGTTGGTCACAGTTACCAAAAGTGTTACTTGAAATTTGGCCTTGTTGGTTTTCTGGGACATTCTGGCCATAAGGTCCCTGTTGTCTAGGATAAGGATAATATCCTTGCTGATATCCCTGACCGAATTGACCTTGGTTATTTTGTCCTTGATTGTACTGACTCTGGCCGTATTGACCTTGATTGTCCTGACCCTGGCTGTGTTGGCCTTGGCCGTATTGGCCTTGGCCATATTGTCCTTGACTGTGTTGACCATGGCTGTATTGCCCTTGTCCAAATTGTCCTTGACTATATTGTCCCTGACTGGTTTGCCCATAGTTAAATTGCCCTTGGCCAATTTGTCCTTGACCGTACTGGCCTTGGGAATACTGCCCTCCGGCATAATGCCCTTGAGATGAGTTCTGACCATGACCTAAAGTCTGGTCTGACCCTCCTTGTTGCAAGTTAAAGGTCACATTCTCTAGAGGATTATTCGGACGATTCTGGTAAATGACTGTCCTCGGAGTAGTTCCATTAGTATCTTGGTTGGTTTGAGCGTTATTGGGATAGTTAGGCGGGAGTTGAGGGTACAGATGCTGATAGCCTGGTTGAGGATGTTGGTTAGAATATCCGGGGTTGGTTCCATTTGGTTGTGAGGGCGTAGAATGAGGATACTGGCTTTGCTGTCCTGGGTACGGATATTGATTTTGTTGACCAGGGTATTGATTCTGTTGACCAGGGTACGGGGCATAGATGGGTTTTGGTTGATCTTGACCAGTACGGTTAGAGGAGTTGGGATATTGCTGGTTGTGCTGCGGATTGTTAGGGTTTTGACCGTTAGGGTAAGGATACTGGTTTTGATTTTGTGGGTACTGGCCACTAGGGTATTGACTCGGGTTTTGGTAAGGAGTTTGTAGAGGATTGGGATATGGGTATTGAGGGTTGTTATTATTGGTCCCGTTTTGAGCAGAATTGGCTCCAGTCCCTTTTGTGGCACATACGTTAGGAGCTACGCAATCTTTATCAGGTTCGCAGTTCCTGAAAGAGGATAAAATGACAAATATTGAAAACAAAACGAAAATGGTTGTAACTGGAATCAATAAACTTACATGAGTTTATCGTGAACGTTTTAATGCTAGGAAACTTTAGCTGCAGATCATAATGGTGATGGAGTCACTTTCTTATTTACTTTTGACTGAGACTAGAGGCCACTATAGTTCATACAACCCGAAGTTTGAAAAAATGCATTGTGTTTCTAACAAACCTATAATTCTAATTGAATTAATCGCGGTTAAAGCAGTTTCTAAGTAACTTACGGATTGCAAAGCGCTTTACATTCTCCCCTATACAGCAGAAACCCTGGACGGCAGCGACATTCTGTGCCCGAGCAATATCCATTAAGGCAGCTTCCACACGGCTGCGCATGACCAGACCGCTGTGACTCTGGTACTCCAGGGTGCTGTGACCCGTCGTGTGAAGTGTAAGATCCAGGGTAAGAGCCTCCAGGTCTGCAGGAGCCGTCAGGAGTTGAGGAGTAGCCGGGCTTGCATTCGCAGGTGTTTGGGGCTGTGCAGTTTCCTGGGAAAATAATTGGTTTGTCAAATAGTTCTTCTTAAATAACACAGACTATGAGACTATGTTAAGTTTCTCAAATATTTACCCCGAAATGTTTTATGATTCGTCTTCCTGATACCCTCGACATTATGAAAAGCCATATTGCCGCGCGCGCTCACAGCCCTGTCAGTACCTCCCCCCACCCCTTTACCGCTGCTCTTGACATGGTGCGCGCGCTTGCGACGTTGACATGATAAGTTCGTATCATAGTAGCAATGTAGGACCTTCCTGAATTTTTGGAGAGGGCGACCACAAAAATGGTTGGCAATATCTTAAAGCCTTACGGAAGACCAGCGCCGGCTTTTAAGGCGGCAATATGCTGAGTTGGGTCCATTTTGTGATGCACACACAACTTACTTTTTTATATTGTTTTGTCTTTATGTCTGTTTATTGTGATCGTCACAAATAAATTTATTTCTTTCTTTCTTTTCTTTCTTTCTTAAAATTGGATGTCTGGAATCTATACAGCATTTATCAGAAACCAGAATAAGGTGCGCTATTTTACAAACGGACATTCCATTGGTTAGGTTTTAAAGTAAATCTAGTTTTTTATCACTCACCGATTCCTCCACAGTTATCCCTACAATGGGGTAAGCAGAATCTCCCACTAACATCCAGCTTGAATCCTTCCTTGCACAAACACTGAGCGCCATTACAGTGTCCATTCTGGCAGCCAATAGGGCACGTGGCCACGCAGTATCCGGCAACGTTCTGCACATGGTCAGGGAAGCAGGCGCAGGTCTCTGGGGCAATGCAGAGGGCGTTGACGCACTCATGGGAGCAGACGGGGTCGCAGATCAGGTAGTTGTGGATGTTGCGGATGTATCCGGAGCAACAGGTGCGGACTCGGCTTAGTCCCGGACGTGACTGGAATGTTTGGATGTTTTCGTATTTGGTAAATGGTTAAAAATCCATGGTCTCTCGTTGGTTAAGTTTTTGAAGTAAACGGATAAAAAAAGATATTATTATTTCGCTAAAGGCTTTGGTATTTCATAATAATGCTTTTCTAGAAGATATTATATAACATAAAACATAAGTACTTGTACTAAAACGATATGAATTTCGAAACACTGTGCTATTCAAATAAGATAGAAAGTGTTCTGGATTCTATAAATACAAATAGCATCTTCTTCAGCAACAAGCAACTTCTTTAACATCGGCATGGCTTAGATGCCAAGCGGATAGGGTGAGTCTTGCTGGATGAGACAACAGTATGACATCGTTTTATGTAAATTACTGATAATTTTAAACAGTTATCCACATTTGACAGCAATCATCGTCGCGCTATCCGTGCAATTTGTCTGTTTATCAACTTATAACATTATCATTTGACAATCGCGGATAACTTCTTAGGCCTTCTGGTAACATTTAAATGAAACTGCTTTAGACCCCTTTTGGCGCAAACGATCTTAAAATTTTACTTACGCCATTGCCAGCCGGTATATGTTTCGGGTCTCGTGCAAGCGAAGAAGTTCTGAAAAATATAAGCCATTATAATTATACAATTATAATTTACCGCTGCATGCTCTTTGAAGAATAGAGTCAGACCAAGTTATCTCTTCCAAACAAATTAACTGTCGAACATTTAAAGTGTAATTTAAACGTCAAACTTCAATAGCTGGCCATATACGTTCGGGGGTGCCGTATTTGCCGTTGAATGTATGGGAAATTGGTCTGGTGGATGCCTGGCAGACATATTAGGCAAAATGTTTACTTAACAACACTGTCGCAGTCTGTGCAGCAATGTTGGTGGCTTTCGAATATCACCATACCATATGGATGGATACGGTTCGTCTAAAGTCACCATAATACTTTCTATTTGTGACGTTCCCCGTGTAAAGGTACCTTATGGATGTAGACGCTTACGCCGCGCTATACTGTATTAATATTGGAGTGTCGTTAGCTAAGCGCCGAGAGGTACCCTTTAGTCGTGGAACGTCACATTTATTCAAATCTCATCTTAATACTCACGGGACTTCCATGTAGCAGACGCCTACCTCATGGTTGGTCTGGGCGGCTTGCACATAGCCGTGCTGAGTGCGGTTGAAGAACCTGGAACCAGAGACAAGCGTGATATTGACTCATAAGTCTCATAATATGGCACCAATGATGGACACTTTATGCTGATAAGCACCAATGATGGACACTTTAAGGTGATATGCACCAATGATGGACACTTCATTCTTGATTTAAATATCCTATGGTTGTCAATTGATTGACACAAACAAATTGCATGAACCTTATTTCCTCATATTAAGAGTGAATATACATTACAGGTTCCTTGTACACCACTGGTGCTACTTGTGTATGGCAATCGGAATTTAGAAAAGTACTTATGCTTTTTTCACTAAACATTCAAGCTCTGACTGTTACATAGTATTATAAAGGCACTTCTAAGTCTTCTAACCGCAGACCAGTGCATATTGTATTGTGCCTAAATTGTTCACAAAAATAATTTAACTGGGAGCCTAGATAAGTTTGAATATTGGCCTTAGCAAATTTACGAGGGAATTATTAGTAGTAATATTGTGAAGACAAGTGTAACTATTCCTTGTGTTTGAAACCTGAATAATGTCTGTTCACTTCTATCTGTCAATTAGATGACTGACAGCGATATTAAAAAATATACATTATAACGTTGTCTATGGTATTCCATAAGAACAATGCTCCTATGGATTTTCATACAGTATATGAGCACTGTTGTTTTTTTTTAATTTATTTCTTGTGTGAACATACGACATCTTCCACATTCTACCACCTTTCTAGATTTTGCTTGTTTTGCTATTTTAGCTGTACTAGCGTATGCAACAGTTCATAATTGGTTCTTATTATATCACTGTTGCATATACTACTAAATGTGAGAGAGTAAAGGGTAGTAGTATATAGTTCTAATGGGACAGACAAGGAAAAATCACTTAACACATTCTTCAATTTACGAAATATTAAAGTTACAGGTAAATGATGACTCAGACTAGAACGGGACGGGATAATCTACCAATCTCTATAGTAATAAAGTTTTCTATAGAACCTGCAACCGGTACATATGGAGCTCCAAAGGGGAGGCCTATGTTCCGCAGTGGACGTCTTATGGCTGATATGATGATGATGATAGAAACTGACAGATCGTCCCGGCCCGGTCACGTCCCGTCCCGTTGTAGTGCCAGTCATCCTTTGCCTGTAACTTTATTATATTGATACATACATTTAAGAGTGTGTTAAAGGATTTTTCCTTCCTGTCAGGCCCTTTAGAACTATAATACTACCCTGTACTCTCTCACAAAGTACCAAGTCTGCTTTTCACAATAGTATTATGGATTTGAATACTTAAATCTTGCAGATTTTCAACGGTCCGTACAGTAGATACAGTAACAATCATGACATCGGCCATGATGTCTTTATACGCATGCTGAATTTTAATGTCTTGTATTTAGTACGTTCGTCTTACGTGTTATTTTGATAATAATACAGCATTGACCAATCATCAGATACATATCGCTTGGCCAGTTGTGGAAAAATACTACATATTAACAATTGTAAACTTGTTATATAGGTATTTACAATAAAGAAAAATTGTACCTAAATTGAGACTGATGTCTGACTCCACAGTCAAACTAAATGTAGTTTTGTGGAGCATTTGTTAATACGTAACTGTAATCTTTGTTTTTTAATAAATAAATAAATAATAACAATAATAATAAGGGTCAGGGGGCTGGTAACTAGAGTTACCAAAAGCAACTGAGTTATAAAATGAAAGAGATGTCATATACTAATACTACAGAAAAAGTGACCAAGGTCCCCGGTGAGCAGGGCTGGAACAGTTATTACATTTAATAAATGATTTGATTCGTGCTGTACAATAGCAACTGAGTCATTAAACATGTTCGAACAGGTCTCCTGTAATTTAAAATGTGACGTTTACCTGTCAGTGTTGTCTCCTCCCCTGTAGCCGTAGCTACCTCCTCCTCCCTTGACGTTCTTGATTTCCAGGTTCATGTACTGGGCGTCATCTTTAGGGTTGTTGGCTACCACTCCGATGAGCAGGACGCTCACCAATATCACGGTGAACATAATGCAGTCTGAAGAAAATTATGTTGCTATTAGAATATTTGTATACAAGAGGCTTTGTAGATATAGAATTATCTTTCCCCTCACTAGCGTGGAAAAACGCATTTTATCCACAAGTGGGGAAAGTAGTTTGACCTTGCTCTAATTCCTGTCGCTTACCACCTCTCCAGTATAAGTGAGTCCTATATATATGGCCATAGTAACTATGCGCAATCGGTGGTCACACCTTAAACTAGACTAGTTATGTCTTATCCCGCACTTGGTAAGCTGTTGGCAATACCTATCTAAGTACCAGGAGCGTATGACAAACCTTGAAATCGAATTTTGAATGGTTTCTTCAATATGGATAAGATTTGTAATCGTATGTAGTCTTTATTTTCCTCGCGATAGTGAGGGGAAAAATGTTGTATTACACACGGCGGCAAAGTTTGTTCAACTCTCGTGCCTTGAGACCCTCGTAAAGCTCAAGATTCCAGTTATTGAACTACTCGCTACGCTCGTGGCTCAATTTTGGAATCATTCCCTTGCTCTCTCTCTTTCTCCCTCAATAAAAGCCCGAGAGTTAAACAACAACTTTGCCCCCTTGTATAATAAATACCTAACTATTAATTTATTGTCTGTCTTTGTTATTAACATCTAAACAGAAGTATGTTCAGAAACAATTTTCCTCCTTTTATGTCTAAGGGAAATGATTTACCTTGACTGTGTACTTGGTGCGTACCGTATACTATTCAAAGAAGTGTTAGCTAAAGCACAGAATAAATAATAGTAAAAGTTCAAAGTTTAAGCATTATTTACTTATTCAAGTTAAGAATGACTCACAGTTGACCGGGCCTGGCTGTGTCAGATCTGTCAATTCCTATAAAAAGCGTCACGTAGCTCGGAGCCCTCGGATGTCACGTGACGTTTTCTATAGAAACTAACAGATCGTCCCATCCCGTTATAATGTAAAGCATCCCTTATAATAATATACCCACCCTTAATTCAACTACACTGCATCAAAAATACTAGACAACTTACGATCACTGCTGATAAGCGACTAATAGCGGATTAACCTAGTATTTTGGTCATTAGTTACTGTATGTAAACAGTCACTGCTTATCAGCTATCACCAAACAACTGCATGTATCTGACTAACTAGGCAACTTTATATTATGTAATAATTTGTTTATACATATGTATAATCGTGCTATCGAGTAGGTACCTACAAATCTTATCTTGTTGGTAGCAGTTTTTGTTGATGCAATTTTAATATACTTGTAGAAAATTAATTAAAGTAATGAGAGCAGCTGTGGCAATTTGATTAACTGATAAACAAGTATATTATAATAGGTTTCATAATTCGTACGACCCATTTCACACTTCAAGCTAAATCTCTGAAGGTGCTATGCTGCTCCTTTGTTAGAAGTAATCCCGAGTACGCACATATATTGACAGAATATAAAGTATACAGTAAAACATTCTGAAATAACTTTGTTTTAAATTAAAATGTCCCGCGGGCCTAAGATGGTTTTCCACGAATGTCATAGGATAATGCTATAAGTTGTTAAACTGCGGATAGCGCGACGGTGGCAGCTGCCAAATGCAAAGACATTGGACAGAACTGTTTAAAATTATCAGAAATTGTCAGTACATGCCGACAAACTATCGTCTTATCCAGCAATTATCAGGATATCAGCTTTGCATCTTAGCCCCGCAGTTCGTCCAACTATATTAACACAATGCTTCATCTTGTCTCTTAGCAAAAACGCCGGGTTATAGCCGATATTACATATACTAAACCTAACCACTAGTGGTGTAACGGTTTACTCTGAGTTGCTTAGCAAACTACCGGCCTCCTAGCCTAGTTGGTAGTGACCCTGCTTACGAAGCAGGAGGTCCCGGGTTCGAATCCTGGTCAGGGCATGTATTTGTACAAATACAAATCATTTATTTGTGTATTTATCGCGAATATTTGTTCCTGAGTTATGGATGTTTTCTATATATTTCAGTATTCATATCTAACTATCTATTATATATATCGTCGTCTAGTACCCACATCACAAGCCTTATTGAGCTTACCGTGGGACTAGGTCGATTTGTGTAAGATTGTCAAACAAATATTTATTTATTAAACAAATCAGGAAATAAAGCACATACCTTCTTTCTGGATGCCCACGTTTTCACTACGTGTTAAAAATAAATAGTAATAATAATACACGATAACAAAGTGATCAGTGCGTCAAAAGTGCACTGCTAATGAGTGTTGAGATTTTATCACTTTCAGTGCCCAAATGTAAATGATAATTGCAATTGATTATTATGATATTAATAGTATTGGATAGATTGTTTATTAGTATATCATTTAACTATCTTTTAGACCGAGATATGGTCATGACTTTTTTTTATTTATGACCTACTACGGACGGAATAACTAATTTGAAGTGAGCGTGTTGACAATGTTTACATTTTTATTACTATTTTTTATTATATTGCCTAGCTTTGTATAGTATCTTAGTTTAAGTTACGTTAAAGTTTTTTATGTTTTAATTTTTAATAGAAAACTAAGCCCTCAAATTGTTAAAAATGTAGTTATATTTTATTATTCCTTTTCGTTTGGTTTTCATAGTGTATACGTTAAATATCATGTTACTACCTGTGAGTTCCTATAATTGGCTCTTTGTTTCCGGCATCAATGTATATTATTTATATGATCATTGCTATTGGTTCTCCTGATAAAAAAAAAACATTGGGTACATATGTTAGAATAAAATAAATTATGCTTTTTGCTCAACAACACACTTTGTATTCAATTACATACACGTAGGTACAATAAATATTTGTTAAAGTCGCAGACGACGAATTTTGTTAAGTCATATAATTTTCTTAACAAACATGACAATGGAAACATGTCACGCCTATTGTGATACTCGTAAAAATACGTGAGTGAAGTTTTATCTGGTTTTATTTTAGTTTTAGTTGTAAGTGTAAATTACCTAACTACCTACCTCTACCTACCTTAAATCTAAAGTAGGTCCTTGAGGCATTGTACCTAGGATGCTGGCGGCATTTCCTCGTTGTATCGCAATGCTGATACGTTGTGCGAGGAAGCCACCAGCTCTTCGGTCACCAGTAACATCAAACAGACGTTTCGCGATTTCTACGAAAAATTTGCGTGCGCTGGGACCCCATGGACCAAGAGTTTCGACCCCGAATGGTACAAAAAGGTACTCTCTGCCCAGGCTCTTATATTTATTACGTTTTAAAATTTCGGCGCATTCAGCCGCTCCGCCCGCTTTTACATTAGTTCGTTGGAGATGGGACGGCGCCAGCGTGTCTACACAGGTAGCATCCCACACTAGCATCCGTCCCAAACTCCAAGGAACCAAGGACACCCCATCAGGTCTCTTGCCATCATCCCTGAAAATGCCAGTCGGCTCAAGGAGAGCAGGCACGTTGATGGTGGCAAGAGACCGACGGATTATATCATTAAGAGATGCATGTCTCGAAAAACGGCCTGCACTTTTTTTACAACACAATCCATGGTGTCCCAGTCGGTCCACGTCTGTGCCACAAGGACATGAGTGTGGCGCACACACCGAAACCCCCAGTCGCAAACCAGTCGCCAGTCTAAGGGAGGCCGGATCCAAGAAAGTACCAGTATTGGGCGAAGGATGGGCATGAAGCCAGTAACCAGCTTCCCGGGATCCGACCGCCAAAAGCCTCGCGCGATCTGGACCTGAAGAGTTATTTAAAAGAGTATTGTAAGTTAAATCGCAGTAAACATTATCCCAACTCCTTTGTGATTTTGGGTTGTCTGGAAAGTCTTTGCCCGGGCAGGCAATTTTAAAAGCATTTTTAGCATCCTCAAAGCTTGCGATCTCATAGTTTGTGGGCAAAGCCCTTAAAATATTTCCTATGAATGGTTTTAGTTTAGTTAGTTTTGCTGAGATTTTGTAAAATTACAGGGACCTGTTAAGTATTTATTTTAGTTTCGTCTGGTTTTATTTTAGTTTTAGTTTCATTATACTTTCAGATTTATATTTGTATTATATGTTTTAGTTTATTAAAATAACATGTTTATTTATTGTTTAATATATTATTGTGAATTATGTTTTTTTTTAATACGGATAATATTTGCATTCGTGAAAGTTATAGTTAAAACTTTTTAAGGACTTTTTAAATTTATTTGATTCTAACATATATTTACTATAAATAACAAGTTTCTTTCGCACTTTATCTATCACACAACATCAACAAAAACTCCACACAACTTATTTGTATTAGCATCTTAAAACGATTCCGTTGTTTTTGTTGATATAATGACATCAACACACGTAAATAAGTATGACATAATGCCTACCTTGGTAACTATACTTGTCTCGGCGACGTTTACTAGTACACTGTACGGACAGACGGATTTTGCTCATCAGATAAGTGATGCGTGTTTTAAATCACATGTTAGAGGTTCCGTATCTATTAAAAAAGATGAACTCAGTTAGCCGAGTTCAAATGATATTACAAATGTTGAAGACTCATAAAACTTAACGGCTTACTTAGCCTAGTTGGAAGTGACCCTATCTACGAAACTGGAGGTCCCAGGTTCGAATCCTGAGGATATTTATTTGTGTGTTTATCACGATTCGTTTTAGAGTCATGGATGTTTCCTGTATATAATTATGCACAAGTATGTGTATCGTCGCGTTAGCACCCATAGAACAAGCTTTGCTTACTTTGGAGCTATAGGATAATTGTCCCCAAATGTCTATTTATTGAAAATACCGATTTCCTTGAATAACTGCGTGGGAAGGTCCTCAACGAGGTGGACCGTCGATCTGGTCAAGAACGTTGAAGAACCGTTTAATGCGTGTGGCTCACATTGTGGAAATCATTGGAGGCGGTTTTTTTCCAGCAGTAGATTTTTATTGCCTGAAACGATGAAGATAGTACCCACTTACTTGGTACACTAATTACCTACTGGCTTACCTTTGTGCTTACCATGAGTTCTACGTTACGAAACACTATCGAATCGCGCATTCGCTATCGACTACGGTTGTGTACAAGTCATCGGACTGAACTTTCTGCTTTTTGCTCGCCTATCGGCAGCTTATCGGAGCCTTTCTAAACCAAGGTTTTGTTTTGTCCTTAAGGTCCGTCAATAGGTCACACAGATCTAACTACACAACCTTTCATGTTTGGATGTTATTTCATTGTCATGTCGATGGGGGCTACCGTATTGGGGCATTTTTATTTTTTGATGTAGAAAAACAAAAAAAAAATCCATACTTACATTTTTCACACTTTCCATTGCGCTACCACCATAGGTACTAAATTTATGAAATGATGGTGGCGAAATGGAAAACAAATCTTGGGACACTTTTTTTCTCCTACTAGGATTGAAAGAGCTCACGATTCTGAATTTAAACAAAAAAAAAATGATTTTTCTACAACAAAAAATAAAAACGCCCAGTGTCGCTAACCAACTGCCACGAACATGGAAAATTGACAATGACGGAAAAACCCTTTGTCACTCTAATATGCAAGTGTGACACAATTGGAGATACAAATCTGCAATCGTTCGATTTACGTGGTACTAGTACTAGCCCTGGCGGCGCCACCCATGCGTGGGTCCAGTGTCAATATAAAATAATTGTCAAAGTGACGTTTGAAATGTTCCCTCCAGACCCACGTTCCACTAGCGCCTCTAGCGGCTAACTGACTCGCGGCAATCGCCATTCCGTAAGATATCGACCAGCTCAACCATCCCACAAATAAAATTAAAATGTATAAACAAAAAACATACGAAATGTGTAAAAATCACAATTATCGATGCTCATTCGTTTCTGTTGTCTTATATGTCTGAATGTATTTTCTTTTGTGCTACTAACTAAAGCGAATTGCGTTTATACTACTTGACTACTATTAGGTATTTTACTGTGAGTTTAGCTATTTTGTAACCACACGAATAAGCTTGAATTAAATCATCAAGGTTAAATTCGTCAAAATATACACAAATCATTTTTCTATTTACAGATTTTACGCGCTTATTATTGTACTCCTATTGTGTATAAATAAAATTCCTTGTATTTTACAATGATATGATCATGATGCAAATAATTTATTATGAATTTATGATGTCATTCATATTGTTTCTAGACGCTTTTCCTATAACAAACTGCTGTTTATAGTAATTAGGTAATTAATGGTTCAAAATAAAGGTTTTGCGATTTAAGGACATTTCTGGGAACGACATTTCTGCGAAGATATATTTGAAAACATGTTGTTTGTTTGACATCATCATCATCATCAGCCTATCGCAGTCCAGTGCTGGATATAGGCCTTCTCAATTTCAAGCCGCCGTGTTCGATCTTCGGCTACACGCATCCAGCTCCTGCCAGCCATCTTGCGAAAATCGTCACCACTCAAGTACATATATACAGTAAGTGTAACTTACCTAGCTACCTACCTCTACCTACCTTAAATGTAAAATAGGTCCTTGAGGCATTGCACCTAGGATCCTGGTGGCATTTCCTCGTTGTATCGCAATGCTGATACACCGAGGACACAAGCTCTTCGGTCACCAGTTATATCATCCAGAAGTTACGCGATTTCTACAAAAAACTTTCGTGCGGTGGGACCCCATGGACCTAGTTGGACCTCCTGGAAGCATTTCACGAGAAAGTCCGCGGCTCACGAATTTCATTGAAGTAGCTGCTATTAAAAAGATGAAAGCATTTGATCTGATGAAATGAACCATTACGTGGAAAGTCGACGCAGGTACCGTGAGCAGGAGAAGTAGTTGAGCGAGTGTGGTTAGAAATGATCTTGACACTCATTTAATTTCACAACAATCGTGCTAAGATAATTTTGAACACCTTGCCACCCAGCTACTTCTGCTGACTACATGATGGTATGACATAAGTAGGTGACTAATACGTGGCCTTGCGGTACTCCGTAAGTCGATTAGGCTTAAGCGTTTGACGTACTCTGTAGTTAATCTTCTGGTGCGATTATCATATAAATAAGCCAATTAACGACATACGTTACAGATGCGTGTGACACGTATCTAAGAATAATTGTAAAAATATACAAGGAGAGTACGCTTGCACAGAACGCAGTACAATTATGAATCTATAAGTAGCATTAATTTTCTTTGATTCAATATCAGCCAACTTTATCCTTTTGTACGCACAAACTCATGCGCCCGTACATTTCGAAAATAAAATCACCCGCCACTTTACATGTCTAAAAATATATTTTCCAGTTTGCACCACTTTGTCGGCGTGATTAATCGTACCAAATTTCAGCTTTCTAATACTAACGATTACTGAAATTATCTGAAAACGGATAGATGTTAAGGATTTCGGCAAAACAAAAAACACCATTGGGCTAATGACATAATTCCACGATACAAAACTAAAGTTATAACGCATGAAAAATTATCCAGCCTCATTGTTTTCTTTATTTACATTTCTTTAATCCACAGCACAATGATCTTATGACGAAATAATACTTATGTAATTATGTAGTAAGTCCGAAAAAGGTTCATTCAAATTCCGTTGATACTTACAAGGATCCCTGATCTCTATCTTCACTTAATTATTATCTCAATATTTCTCAGAAGACTGCCATTTTCGCATATTATTTCCTGTTCTGTTTTGTTTGTCTGTACTGAACCCTGATTCGGCGAAACGATGTCGTCATATGGAAGCGATAATGCAATCGTGTTTGCGCGGTTTATCACCTATTCGGATGTCCTCTGGTCAAGGCTTGGCGATCCGGTGGCGATGTGATCCAGATGAAGCGTCCAAAATAACGTACCCTCATAGTTTACTGTGAAGTTAAAATATATGTAAGACAATAATATTGCAAAAACGGTTAAAACACGCCTATTAACTGTTTGTGTTAATATGAGTCGGTAGTGAAGTGACGAAGCAGGAGGTCCCGGGTTCGAGTCCTGGTCAGGGTATTTATTTGTGTATTTATCACGAATATAGTTATGGATGTTTTGTATGTTTTTAAATTTTATACATATCTATCTATTTTATATCTCGTCGTCAAGCACACACAACACAAGCCTTGTTGAGCTTACCGTGGGACTAAGTTGATTTGTATAAAATAGTTCTGTAATATATTTTTATTTATTTATATGTAAAGATGTCTTAACTCCTACAAAATCGCGTTCCTCAGCGTTTTCATTCAAGTTATCGACAGATGGCGCCACTTATGCAGGTCGCAATCAGAATCACTTTGTACGGCGCTTAGATTTCTTGCAATACTTAACATAAATTACGTTCAATAGATGGCGGTACCCGTGAGGTTTAAGTGCCGAACAAAAAGGATGGCATTGAGTCAGTCTACCTCTAGGGAAAAATTGTGTCTAATTAGTTAGCCACCACATATAGTGTTTCAATAGGAGCTACCGTATTGTCGCTCACCAGGCGGCGCCACTCATGCGTGGGTCCTGTGTCAGTATGTCAGAATTGTCAAAGTGTCGTTTAAAATGTTCCCGCAGGACCCACGTTCCACTAGCGCCCCTAGCGACACGCTCGCGGTAATCCTAATTTAGCACACAACTAAAATGTAAACGATATAAAATGTAAAGCAGGTACCTACAACGAGACATTTACCATGTATGTTTGTTTCCTTATGGTGTGTGGGGAAACGGGGTATAAACCACAACCGAAAACTCGCAGCTCGAGGATTTCTGGATTTCGGAAATTCTGTCGTAACTCCGGCGCGACAGACTAACATACATACCTTGTGGCATTCTTACTTTTTTTTAAATACTACGACAGTAACAAAAATGCATACAGCCCGCCTAATGGTAAGCGGTCAACGTAGCCTATGGACGCCTGCAACTCCAAGGGTGATACATGCGCGTTGACGAACCTTTAAAAAAAGGAGGATTCGCTGTGTTGATAGCTAAAGGGGCAAGCTTTGCTCCGTGGGTCCCCAGCTGTCAACACAGTGAATCCTTTTGGAGCTCTGGCGACCTTAATCACCAACAGAAACACAACACTATGAGTTAAACTGCGGTTTTCTGTAAAGTGGAGGTACTTCCCCAGATGGGCTTTGCTCCAGATTTGAGCGAGAAGACATTCGTTGTGCTGTGCCCTACAAACGATTCGTTGTGCTAAACGATATGCATGCGCTGTGCCCATACCTCTCTTTACTTTACTTACCTAATGTCAATGTGGCTAATTCCTCATAGGGACTATTTCGTCTAAAGCTTGCCTGAGTTGAATATACATATTCAACTCAGGTAATATATTGCATTAGGTATATTGCATTGACCTGACGCAGTACAGTCAGCTACACAGCTATGAATACAGCCAAAGTGCCAAAATATGTATACAGAACAGTATGTACATTGTACTTATACAAGGTTTGTTACCTAAGCATTAAGGTCGTGCTTAAATATTTTTGGCACTTTAGCTGTGTTAATAGCTGTGTGGGTGGCTGTACTTACAGTTAGACTGACTAATTCAAAGATGAAGTCGCGTGCCAGTATTATGTGGGTCAGTGTTCCTGTGTGGGTTCAGAAGCAAGCGTCTTTTTTGGCCCTTGTAACCCCGCAAGCGTTATAGGGGAAAGTGCATATGTTGGGCACTGGACCTAATACCACAGCGTAAGAATGTATTCTATACAGTGGGTTAACTCCGCCGATTTCTGGGTCATCGATGGGGGGCGCGCGGGGAAGGAGGCGGGGAGGAGACGCCGCCGAATTTTTATACAAATTCGGCGGTCTATTTTAAGGGGTGTAAAATGGGAATTAGTTTGCCGAGACTGTAATATCTTTCACATAGTTTTTGACAACCCTGAGCCTCAGCACGACCACCGAACCGAGCCACTGGCCGTGTATGAAGTTACCTTACTGTATGGAATACATCCCTACGCTGTGCTAATACTGTCGTTTTAAATAAAAGCGCGGTCGGTACACGTGACGGTACTCCGCACCGCCCGCGCACCTCGCGTCATACATTCGGGTAATCACTAATCAGCGAGCACGCCGTTACATGTTCCACCGAAAAAATATTCTCAGCACACCTACTCGTAAATGATATTATATATATAAGCATACTTCGACTTAATGAGCTGTATTAAGTCCATGGCCTTAATGGATTCTCATACTTTACCGCCCGCCCGGAGCTCCCTGAGGACCGCCCCCCACGCGTTCGCCGAACGTAGTCGCCGCTCACTCCGGAGCACTGTGGATTGTGCTACTACACTACCGCTAATCATTATTGTTTCTTTATGTGCCTAGAAAGTTTATTTATTTCCTCGCAAATGTGATGAAAAACATTGTATGTATCACGGGCGGTACAAGAATTACGAACTCGTGCAAGAATTAAGTTCACACTCACCAAAGGATACCTCACACTTTAGAGGTGAAAAGAAAAAAAAATAACCCTCACTTGAGGTGGGAGGTAAGTACCCTAAAAATAAAAGTTTTTCGACTTTTTATTATAGGTACCACTTGGTATATGTATATTCATACCAATTTACAGCTTTCTAGTACTAAAAGGTCACTGAGCTAAGCCGCAAACGGACGGACGGACAGACAGACATGGCGGAACTATAAGGGCTCCTAGTTGACTATGGAACCCTAACTTGTTGACTACGGAACCCTAAAAAGATTATTAAGCCATCTACTACTAAGCTGTGTTTTGGCATTTTCTGTCATGTCTAAAGTTTCAGCTTTGTCATAGCACTTACTTTCGTGTAGACCTTTTACAATGTAATATTTATTTTGTAAGAAAAATTAAAAATAAATAAATTCGGCAATAAGCGATACATTAGGCTACTATTACTCAAAGGTTAGGCAATTACTCAAAGGTTAGCTGGAAGAGATCCCTTATAGGGATAAGCTCGCCTTTGTACCTTTATTTTTATCAAAATGTTTATTTTTACTATATTTGTGTACAATAAAGTGCTTACAAACAAACAAACAAACTATTAAGATACAAAGCAACTTGTCTAATTTAACGGAAAAAATAAACACGGTGTATATTATATTACTAATTCTTGTCAGAATTAACCAGAGTTTAATCAAGTTACGATAATTATAAAAAGTTATAACTAAAAGTTCTATAGTTCAAATTAATTGAATGAATTGAATGATAAGATAATAAGAATTCATGACGGAAGCTACTCCGCCGCCAAGTGGCGCCATCTAACTCTATAATAACTAAGATTGTCTGTATGGATAATTGCTATTTGATTTGTGTTATATTTACACTAAATAAGTAGCACACTGGAAATAATATCTACATTACCAGCAATATACATAATAGGCAATAAAAAAACTTCGTCGTATAATTATCGCATACTTTATTACGATTAATGTGCTTTATTAAAAACAACAAATTTCACATCATTAAACTCCGTTAATCACACACGCGTTTATTGTTCACAAAACAACCACATAAAACATGCATTAATTACTCTAAAACGTTTTAATGCAAATCTTTGGCTCTTATTTGGCACAATGTCTTAATTTTATTTTTGCGCCATCTACTGTCCAGTAGTAAAACTAGCTTCTATGGTTGGTAGCTCTAAACTAGCTTCTAAGTCATAATTCGGTTACCGCTTCACCGTTCAGATTGACGACTTCGATAGCGTGTTCTGAAGGTGGTCTCCAACATGGTATTTCAGCATACAAAGGTTCAGATGTGGTGTTGTCAATTACGTCTAGCTTTGCTTCACATTTGAGCGCTTCTATAGCGGACTCAGCTAGTGAGTCAGGTCGTTGTTGACGTAGTTCATCACAACCGCCCAGAGATGGCGCCACAGAACAACGCGACTGCAATGTCGGATACTCGACGCTTCTCCTTGGCAAGTGGTCGTAGTGGCATTCGAGAATTCCTGTAAATATTATTTATTGATAAGCAAATGTTTTTATTTAATTAAAAAATGTATTATGACATTTTTATCTTACCTCTAAAGTTTTCCAACATCATGGGAGAAATTGTTTGGACAACCACTGGCCTCATAAATTGCTTCAAGTTCCTGTCTAAAGTTGAAATAGGCTGGTAATGGCATTTTTCTGTCCTTGGTGGCTCTGAAAAATAATTTTAATGTGAAAAAAAAAGCAAAAAGAGAAGTGGCCCATGAGGGGATCGAACCCGCGACCTTCGCGTTATTAGCACGACGCTCTAACCAACTGAGCTAATGGGCCGATGTTAGAATCTGTGAAATAGTCTGTCTATATCCACAAGCAATGTTAATGTAATAAAGAAATGAATTGAGATTAACATTTTTGTGGCTGTCTAAGATAGAAATAATGAGTAAAACTTGATAAATAATGTTAATTCTATTTATTTTCTTGCCATATTAAGGGCGTGAAGGGCGTCCCAAGAATATGAGACATGGAAGGAAAATACTTAAAATATCGTAGATAGCATATTTTGCTGTTAAAAAAAATAGTACATTACGATACAAGTGCGAATAGGAGAAAATTCGCAATGAGTGGCGATAGAATACAACACGACCGAAGGGAGTGTTTTAAATCGACACGAGTTGCGAATTACCTATTCGCACATGTATCGTACGACGTTTTACAGTACATATGGCCCTTTGAATTTTTGATATAGGTCCATAAAGTGCTCATTATCGCACTAGTGCGGTAATATAGCACCATATGTACTGTAAAATAGTATGTACAGTATAAAAGCAAGCCGCCGCTCGCCCCGGTGTACTGTGCACAAATGAATAGTTATTTTCCTATGTATTCCGGATGTAGGTATGATATTTGTGTTAAAATGTAGGCTACAGCCTACTTTCCACACTTATATTATAAATCAATATTTTATTACGTCTTAGTGATAGGTTTTTTTTACATATGGCCTCTAAAACTAAACTTTATTAATCTAAATATGATAATTTAATATTGTCTCCTGTTTCCGCGATTATTGTTCATTGAAATTAAACACTTTGTAACAGATTGGAAACGTAGGGTGTTAATAAACTCGATGAAAGGATGACTCACACTAGAACGGGACGGGACAGGGCGGGACGGGAAAATCTGTCAATTTCCATAGAAAGCGTCACGTGACATCCGAGGGCTCCGAGCTATCACGTGATTCTTTTTATAGAAATTGACAGATTTACCCGTCCCGCCCCGTCCCGTCCCGTGCTAGTATGAGTAATCCTTAATCCGTTCCAAAGTATTTAATTTCTATGATAATTTACTTATTCAACTGTACAATCTTTGTTTAATTTTGAGCTTGGTGTAAAATGTCTGTATAATTGTCCTCAAATAGTATTTTTCAATACAGTTGCTCAAAAAGTGCCCTTTTTTTGGCTGTTTTGCGTGCGCAAAGTTTGTTTTTGCGAACTAGTGCTTTTTACTTTTCCAATCTTTTTAAATTTAGTTGTGTTCCAATTCATGACTGCTTACCGAAGAGTATTATTGTTCGTTAACTTTACCGAGCCGTAATAAAACTAAATACCTACTATTAACGCAATAATATTAAAGATATTGATATTTCATATTTCAATAATTACTTCTTCATCATACTAATGATCAATCATTAAAAATATTAACATTGAAAACAGTTCTTATAAATCTGTGTGTATGAAACGGAACAGAGCCTACGAAACGTCAGTCAAAGTAGAGGCGTTTTTCAATCAGGTAAACATGTTCGAAGGGCCTCTAAGACATGACGATACGATTTGTCACATGCGATTTATTATTTTGTTTATGAGAAATAATTATTATGAGATTTAAAATGAGAAAGTAAAGATGATAAGATAAACATTTTGAAGATGTTCTTAATTTATCAACTGTATTACAATCGTGTCACGGAAATAATTAAAAAACTTTAAATTCGTTCTTATGTATTTTAATTTTTTTCGCATCTGTATTGAAAAACGTCGTTCGATTCACGTGCGGATATGTCATTTTTCACTTGTCCCGAGTATTGCCACTCGCCTACGGCTCGTGGCAAGATGCCTCGGGACTCGTGAAGTAATGACATACTTTCCGCACTAGCATCGAAATGTACTATATTGTGTTACTACATAAACTTAAGGTAATAATTTTGTTTTGTAAATAAAAAAAAAAACAAAACTCACCTGGCAATGGAGTATTAAAGATATTCCTCACATACGGCGGCGGCCCATCATTATTATCAATCATCACTTGCATCCTGATGTTATTCATCTTCGCATCCTCATACCGCGGCCGCTTGCACCTTTCCAGCATCACTATCACCACCGCCACGGTGATGACCGTCATCATCACCCCTCCCGCTATACTCAGCACCGATATCAAGTCTACTGAAGATCTATCAGCTTTATCCATCACGGCCGTGATATGCTCCGGTTCTGTCAAAACATGAAACTCTTCATCTGGTTTTGCTGTTACATTAGTTGTTTTAGTAACGTTAATTTCTTTAGTTGCTTCTTTAATGACTGGCGTATTGTTTCTTTTAATATTTATATGCTCTGTCACTGTTTCTTTTGGCGTAGTAATAATTTTAGTGGAAGTTTTATAGAGCCGTGGTCTCAGTGTTGGATTAGTTGAAGAAATAGTTATAGAGGGTTTAGCGATCGTGCTCATGCTGTTAGTGGCGTTATACTTTGAATCTTCAGAATGTGGTTTAGATACAGTGGTATTTTGAAAGGGTTGCGGTGTGCTGGATGTGATAGGTGCTAATGTTGATAACATCGACCTTGTAAACATTTCTGTTGATTTCCCAGTAACATTTTTATATGTAAAGTACGATGCTGTAGTTAAAGCTATCTTTTTGAACGTAGCGTAAGACAAAGATGTTGGTATTATCGACACCATTATAGTCCTTGGTGTAGTGTTGATGGTAGTTTCTTTTTTGGTTATATTTTTATGTTTTTGTGGTTCCAGATTCGGTTTAGCTTTCATTTCAACTAATAATTCACCTTTTTGTGCTGGTCTTATCCAAATTTCTTTAGGCTTAAACTTGATTGTTGTTGGATAAATTTTGATAGTTGTTTCTGCTCTTCTAGTAGCATCTTTGATTGTGGGATCCGTAACTAAGTTTGGTTTTGCAGTTTTTAAAGTAATTGTTGACATTTCGATAGGTTTTATTGATTCTGCTGGCAATCCTACAGGCTCTCTCGTTGCCAATGTTTTTTTAGCTGTCGTTTCTTTAGTAGACGCAGTGGTTGTTTCAACATATTTTGTAGTATAAGTTGGTTTAATGAATACTTGACTAACCGTGGTAAACGATAGCTGCGTTGGGGTTATTGGTTTAGAAGTTGATAAAGTCCATGGTGTAGTCAAAGTTACATTATTCCATTTTGTATGTTTGATTGCAGTCTGCTCTTTATTTGGATTAGCTTCTGCGGTAGCTACCTTTGACGACTGTAAAGTGGTTTCGACTGTTGATGTCGGAACACTAGTCAGTAAAGTCGTTGCAATAGGTGCCATAGTTGTAGTAGTAGAACTAGTACTAGTAGTGGTAGTAGTACTAGTACTAGTAGTGGTAGGTTTAGGAGTTGTCGGTAACGTTGTTGGTGTCGTCGGAGCTGCTGTTATCGGAACTCTCTCTGTTGTTGTCTTTGGCGATGACGTAGTGGTAGTTCCAGTCGTACTAGAGATAGTAGTAGTTATTTCCTGGTCTCTTGAGGTAGATCTTGTGACTGATTTGGTAATTGAAAGTTCTTCCATGGTTGCGGGAGTGCTCTGTGTCACTTCACACCTGAAAATAATGAAATAGTGACTGACAATAAACCTAGGCATAGGTTATGGAGAAGAAATGAAGGACAATATTTTTGTAACTTAATATAAGAAATTTGTTAGCTTAAAATGAAGCAACTTTATTATTAAATTAGAAACATGAATTGCAGAATATTTTGGGCAGCATGTTGAGAGCAAACTGAGCTGTTTCTAATCAGCATATTGTGTCTGAAATAATAATGATAAAACAAATTTAGACTGTGAAAATAAATGTATGCGTATATGAATAACCTTTTGCGGTATGGCCATGTGAACATCTACCTTTCGTGACTTCAGTAGCGAGCAGTTGCACGCATCTTATAATTTAAAAGGAATATATTAGTGGCAACCCACCTCTCACCTTGCCATCCTCCCTGGCACCGGCACTCGCCTGTCACAGATGAACAGGTGCCATGTTCTGTGCACCTTTTACATTCATTCACGCAATTCGGACCCCACTTGTTTTTTGGACACTCTGAAATGTTTCGTTGGATTACAAAAAGTTAAAGCTATGTTTCTGGTTGTTTTAAGTATTTCTTCAAGATCTTCATCGTCTTCATTTTCAGTTTCCTAATCGTTGTTCTGTGTAAGTAGTATTATATATTGAGAAAGCAATTAATGGGCGTTGGACTTAATAGAGGCTTCACTTGTTAACGGAGACTTTAAATATTTATAGTCAGTTATTAAGTTGTTAGAAGTTAAGTGAATGTTAGTAATATTAATAGATGCAATTAAAAGGTATGACCACTATTTCATTGTATGACTATCATAAATCAAATGTATGAAGTAAACTGCATGGAATAATTACTAAGGCCATAATTTGTTACAAAGTTAACTACCTATTTCGCTGATATCGTATTATGTTCATGGAATTTTGTACCCACATTGCAGTGGCAAACACTGATGTATGTATTAACAAAAATGCATTTATTTTCCTCTTAATTACAATGTTGCATAAACATATTTATATGTATAAACTGACATATCATTATATCAACGAATGGAATAATAATATTTCTTTTATAGATAATTGAGCTACCAGTCGTTTCTATATTTTTTACTGCTAGATATTTCAGCTTCAATCATACAAATTAAAATTAATAAAGGATGACTCACACCAGTCCGATCCGATCCGATCGATTTCTATACAAAACGTCACGCGACCTCCGAGGGCTCCGAGCTATTACATGATTCTTTCTATAGAAACTGACAGATCGTCCCGGATCGGATCGGATCGGACTGGTGTGAGTCATCCTTAAATACGTGCCCGGGGTAATCTTATGATATTATTAAAACCAACCAGATAATAACATTACATTAAAAACATTAAAAAAGTATTAAAACTTTTTGTGTTTTTACAAAATTTGAAATGACTTTCTTCTTGATTTACGAATAGGCAGCAGAAGAAGCAAATTTGAGATATCTGCTTGTTGATTTCGTCCGTTATCTTTAAATGAAAAAAGGAAAACATTTAAAAGGCCAACAGGTTACCAGGGTTACATAAAAGTGAAAAGCATTCTACCCTCCGAACATCCGCTTCCCGTCCTCCCGGGCGGGCACACCGGCACGCAGGAAACATCCTTCATCTTGTACCCGGGGCAACACACAGCCACTTCCGCTGTCCGCTCCTCCGTCTGTAAACGAAAAACAACCCTGATATTAAAAGAATAAGGTTTAATTTTGAAAAGCGTGTGGAATCCTGTAGCTGGTAGATAAAGACTCTATTACCATGCTGATAAGGTTTAATTTGAACGGTGTAGAAACAGGGAGCTTTTTTTATTGTTTGTTTGGTAATTCTATTTCAACTTTATTAGCAAAGGAACTAAAATGGGAGAGAGGTACAACAGGAGAAATGTTTTCGTAAGAATTTTCCTGTGTTTTAAAAAATGTTTGGGAGTCGTTTAGACCACTGTGGTTTTATTTGGTTAATAAAAGCTGAGGGGTTTTCAAATTTTCGTATGCCGTGATTGCAGAACGAAGTTTGTGTGATTTTGGTTATCATATAAAATTCTTTGTTATAAGCCGGATAAAGTGACTTTGGTTATATAGACGTGGTTAGGTCGAATAGGGTTTGGTTATATATCATAGTGACGTTATAAATTGGTCTTTAGAAATTGTTTTACTATTATCTATTTGTTATTATTAATCTATTATACACTTGACGATCTTTTTGTGAATTTGTGATGTTTAGAACACTATATGACATGTAATTTTCATTAAGAAATAAAGATATCTAATCTAATCTAATATGATTGTATGAAATCTCGTAGTGCTTGTCATTTTGACATGGTTCTCATGTGGCCTAGGGTTCCAATTGGTAGACTGTACCTAGTAATTATGTATGAAAGTGACTTCCAACATCTTAAAAGTCAGGTTTCTGTCCAGTGGGACAATTTGCCAGTGTCAAGTCAAGATATAATTATTGCTACATGGGCTACAATACAATGGGCAGCGTTCGGGGAGCTGCGACACATCTTTTCGTCCAATATTCCGCAGTCTCTGAAGATGAAAGTCTTTGATCAGTGTGTGTTGCCAGTGATGACATACGGTACTGAAACTTGTTCGCTTACAATGGGCCTCATAAGAAGGCTCAAACTCACCCAAAGGGCTATGCTAGGAGTCTCTGCGAGATCGTATCAGAAATGTGACCATCCGCAGCAGAACCAAAGTAACCGATATAGCTCTCCTAACCGCTAAACTTAAGACAGTGGCAGGTGGCAGTGGGCGGGGCATATTGCACGTAGAACCGATGGCCATTGGGGCGGAAAGGTTATCGAGTGGTGACCGCGACCGGAAGGCGCAGCGTGGGTAGGCCCCCCACAAGGTCCCCGCTCGCCGTCGGCAGGGTGTTCACCCGCATAGCCTGGAGCCTAAATGGTCTCGTACCGTGCGGTTTAAGAGGAGCTTCCTCCCGCGGACGCTCCGGCTGTGGAATGAGCTCCCTGCCGCTGTTTTCCCAAAGGACTACAGTATGGGGTTCTTCAAAAAAGGAGTGTTAAAGTTTTTAAAGGGTCGGCAACGCGCATGTAACACCCCTGAAGTTGCAGGCGTTCATAGACTACGGTGACCGCTTACCATCAGGCGGGCCGTGTGCTTGTTTGTCACCGTCGTAGTATTAAAAAAAAAAGGTGGACGGAAGACCTGGTGAAGATCGCAGGAGTCCGATGGATGCGGGTGGCGGAGATCGGTCCTGATCATTGTGGAAATCTTTGGGGATGCCTAATATGTCCAGCAGTGGACGTATTTCGGCTGAAATGATGATGATGATGGGCTGCAATGTACGGTGAGTTAAAAAAATTGCTCTTAGAGTGACGTTGTACGGTGAAGGCAAGGCTTACCTTGTAAAGAACCTATTTCCTTACGTAAGGAGATAGGTTCTTTACAGTGGCACGAGGCAGCTTGACGTCGTAACTACCGGGTGATGACAAAACATGGTAAGGAGCCTCAAGAGTGATTCTTCATTAGCTGCACACTTTTTCGTTAGTGCACTGCATGATAAGCTATCAACACAGCGCCCCTTTAGCTGTCAACACAGCGAATCCTCCTTTTTTTAAGGGGTCGGCAACGCGCATGTTACACCCCTAGAGTTGCAGGCGTCCATAGGCTACAGTGTGGCCGCTTACCATCAGGCGGGCCGTATGCTTGTTTGTCACCGTCGTAGTATATAAATAAAATATTACACATTAAACAAGTAAACGAACAAAAAACAAAAAATAACTATTCTGGAGACATCTTCGCCATCTTGAATATCAACGGAAAGTCCATAAAAAATCTCATTGTATTTAAAAAACTACCCAAGTGCGAGTCGGTCTCGTGCATGAGGAGTTCCGTATCATTACATATTTTTTTCGATGTCTTATTTATTTTTCATTAAGACCGCGTTTTTTAATTAAAGTCTTCCCTATTTTTGTGATTTGCGATTCTATTAATGTCGCTTAATATGGAAATAGAATAACAACCAGTGCGACAGAAAATGGTATAAATTGAATAAAGAGGATCTTAACGCAACACCTCGACAAAATGTCAAATTATTCTCGTAAACAAACATCTGTCAATAGCATACTTCTCGTGATTATGCTACAGAATGAGATGCGTAATACGAGTAAATATATACAATGTTGCCTACTAAAGATCATTTTCCCTGCCTGACTCCCCGCTGCAGCGGAATAGGCTTCGAGTTCTGGTCTTGGAGTCGGACTGACCCTTAACATACCTGTTGACATAATGCCTGTACGTACTTATTCTATGCAAATAAAGTTATCTTATCTTATCTTATCTTAAATAAAAAAAATATTATTGGACAATCTTACACAAATCGACTAAGTGCCACATTAAGCTCAATAAGGCTTGTGTTATGGGTACTAGACGACGATATATATAATAGATAAATATCAAGTAAATTGTGAGGTAATTACCTTTTACGGTTATATGGAGACAAAAAATATTGTATCAGATCTAAGCACTAGGGTTACGATGGCCACCCATTGAGTGCGGAACCCTAGAATGGCTACAAACAACTTCGTGATTAAGAAGTAAGTAATATTATTACAGTCACTTTGATCTAGTTCCAGTCAAGGATGAATCGACCTTAGACTCATATTCAAGTAATCTAAGACGATTAGTGTCTATGAAGTTATGCTTTAATTGAAAAGTGGATTTTGCTGGCGGTATTTAATTTCCGTTTTAATACAGAGTTGCATGAACGGAATCTTAGTTAATATCCTCGTGCATTGCTGCCATTGACTTAAACATACAAAGCAGAACAATAACATTAAATTGCAACGGTTAACACTCACGTACTTTTATTACAATAGGCGTGACATGTTTCGACTGCATTGGGCAGTCATCATCGGACAGAAGGTGACAGTGATGCCCGAGCCGTGAAGATCACAACACCACTCTGTGCGACGATGACTGCCCAATGCAATAGAAACATGTCACGCCTATTGTGATAAAAATACGTAAGCGTTAATTAACCGTTACAATTTAATATCAGTATGACTCACGAAATTTTAAATTATACCAGAACAATAACGTCAAAAACTGTGGATCAGAATAGCATTAGGGAAACAATTCGCATTGATGATGATACAAACGATATATATCTCGTACGGAAAATAACTTACTAACGGAAGCATTCAGTGTCTTTATACAAAGAACTACCAACACTGTTAAATCTTTATAGGCTGTTGGCACTTAACGAAATGTTACGTTCTAAACACAACTATATGAAAAAGGGCTGGAATTGCAACACTTTCATGTCATACATTTTTCGGCTGATTGGGTACCCAGTTTTTTTATTCTATATTTATATTTGCTACATACTAAAGCTCTGTCGTAACTAACAAGATTGGAATATTATTGAATATTATTTAAATTCAATAAAAAAATTATTATATCCTAAAAATTAAGTTAAATCGTCTAGGTATAACTAAAAAAGGAATCTGCCACATGCTTCGTCAATGCTATTTAAATTAGTGTTGTAGCTACTGAAGTTAAACGTGCACGTGCTAATATTATTTATGTTTTATTGTTTAAGGCAACAACCATGAACTACACTCAGTTTAGTTCATGATAAGTGCCTTGAACAATGGCGAAAAAAACAAATGAAGCGAGAAGAAATAAATTACTAAATTCGAACACAAAAGTAAGCCAGCCTCAATTTGACATAAATTTGAATTTGGAATTCCTTTTTTTTTTAACCCAGGGAAACGGACTAAAAACCTTGGGGTGTTCCAGCGTTTGCCAACGGGAATGGGGCCCCAGGGACGCACTGCTCACATCTGGAAACCCCACTGGCACGACCTCAAAAGGTCCTCCTCTGGTCTGGTTTGCGACCAACTCCGCAGTGACACCTTGGAACACTCAAGGGCCACTCGGCGCGGGACCTCGGTCAGCCAGTGCCGGATCTCCCGGTCCGACACTCGCAGGTCCCTGATGTGGGGGCAGCATGCGAGCCCCAAAGGCCGCTCGCCGCCTACCACGTCTCCTCCGACGCTGAGGGGGCGCGTCTGCGTCGTCCTCGCGTGCTCGTTCTTCAGTCTCCTTTTGGGTCATGACTTCGACACTAAAGGAGACTGCTGCCACCCACGCTTCCTCGCTGTTGGCCATAGCTCTCACCAGTGACCCCAGCGAGAGGTCGTTCTCCACCACCGCAGTCAGGGCAGCGCGCGGTTCCGCCCACGCCGGGCATTCGACAAGTGTGTGCTCCGCTGTGTCTGCCGGTGCCTCCGCACAGTGATGGCAAGCTGTTGTCGGCTCCCTGCCTAACACCCTACACAGGTAGCTTCCAAAGCACCCGTGCCCTGTCAGTAGTTGTGTGAGGTGAAATGAGGGAGCCCCGTGCCTACGTGCCATCCATTCGCCCAAGATGGGCCGGATGGCGCCCACCAACTCCCAGCTACAGCCCGGGGACTCTAATTGCTCCGTCCATCTCCGGAGGAGGTCTTGCTGCGCCTGCTCTCTCCAGAGACATCCTTCCCTAGGTGCTGGATGATCCCCTGTCCGTCTAGCATCTTGTACTCTCCAGTATGTTTCGGATAGGGCCTTGGCCTCTAGGTCCCAAGGCGGGCTACCCGCCAACAAGCACGCCGACACAGACGACACAGTACGGTACGCCCGGGCTGCCCTGAGTGCCACGGCTCGCTGGGGGCGGCGCAGCAACTTGACACTCCGAGGATTTTGAATTTGGAATTCCTAGCCAAACGCCTTATATTTTGAACCGTAGTGGCCATTTCGCCAAACGCTAATTTCGTATGTAAAGACCTACGCTATTTAATAGTTAATTTTTTAAATGATTTGTATGATTCGAGGTGTTATGATAAGCAATGTTAAAAAAAAGTATAATTTAACACGCTAATAGCTACGAATAACTTCAGACTCGATCAGATAAAATAATCTCACGCGAGGAAATAATAAACTAGTAACATCCTGCTGAGGAAACTACAACTCATTTGGACCAAACTGATTAATGATAAAGTTTTTGCTTTATAATACATTGCAATTTATTTCTTGGATTATTAAGAGGTTACTGGTATATTTCGTCACATAAGTTAATAGCTAAGGATACATGCAGATTTATCATTCGGTTGTCTGTTAATGTATGCGGTGACTGCGGTGGATAAATCTGTCCATGTATAGTGGGAATTAGTCATGGATAGAGATCTCCAGCAGTCACATCCGTGTCTGTTAAAAAGGTAATCGTAGATGTGTCTGCGAGACAAATTTGACGGATATATAGAAAGTATCACGTGATAGCTCGGAGCCCTCGGACGTCACGTGACTTTTTGTGTAGAAACTGACAGATCGTCCCGTATCGGAACGGAACGGACTACTGTGCGATGGTAAAGCAGGACAGTCGTATGTAGGCATCTCTATTTTTTGTTGTCCAACAATTTTTTTTGCTAAATTGGAAATTTTTACGAGTATATTGTGTTTTCTACTCAGGACCGTGAGCGCTTTCAATTCTAGTAGGAGAAAAAAAGTGTCCTAAAATTTCCTCACATTTTACAAACTTTCCATTGCGGTACCGCCATCATCAAAAATCTTGGAACACTTTTTTTCTCCTACTAGGGCGCGATTCTGAATATAAATCACATAAAATTTCCAATCAAGCAAAAAAATATGTTTGGACATTGGTTACTACCGAAACACGAAGATTGTTTTTTAAAGCTCACGGGCGGTAGTGTTGTTAAAAAGAATGCCTACCTCGAGTCTAGTAAGGTCTCGCATCTCTGTGCTCCACTTGGAGCACCTCGGGGGCATGGAGAAGCACCACTCGTAGGTGCGCACTGACATGGGTGCGCGGTACTTCACACGCTTCGTTATGTTGTATCTGTGGAGACGGAAAAGTAAAGCTGCTGTTACACATGCTCATTAATAGCACGCTTTATGCTACTAAGCATGCTAATACGCATGCTTAGTACCAAGAGGGCTTGGGAGCGGGGCCCCTCTCACTTCCCCGCTTGCTAAAAAGCATGCTATTAATGAGCATGTGTAAAAGTACCTTTAGATTATTTTTTACTGTGTTAGTTACCATATGATGTACTTATAGAACCCGAAAGACTTTTGCTTGCTCTGCTTATATTTCTAAAACAGTTTTCGCTATATTGTTTCAGTAATTTTTCATAAATATGGGTATGCACTTAATATTTGTCAATTTAATTGATACTGTGTTTGCTACCGCTCATTCGTTAGTTACTTTGGACAAACTAGTTAATTTTTCTTCGATTTGGAGCTGTTGTTACAAATTACAAGATTAATAAGATCAAATTTTCCGGTTTTCTCATCAGATTGGTTATCAAATCATTTATGTGATAGGCAGTTACAGAATTGCTAACATTTGAAGTTTTTTAAGAATTAAACGGGATATTTCGTATTCCGTAATTCAACTTTTACGAGACTTATATGGGTCTATCTCAATTTACAATTGAAAAGGTGACCGAAGCACCTTACCATGACGTCTTAACGCGATTGAGTTTAGGTTCCGTTGGCTCAGTTGTATGGAAGCGACACAGTTTAGGTCGTCAACTGAATCGCGTTAAGACATCAGGGTAAGGCCCCTGGTGGCTTCCTCGCACAATGAATCAGCATTGCGATACAACAGGAAATGCCGCCAGCATCTTAGGTACAATGCTTCAAGGACCTATTTTAGATTTAAGGTAGGTAGCTTGTAACTTATTGTATATATTTCGTTAGTTATATCTGAAATAAATTGTATTTATTTTTTATATTAAAAATAATCGATTGGATCCATTACCCAATACCAAATTGTCACTACTTGCTTCTGCTTACACAATATGATTTCTCCATTCATCCCACTACCTCCATCGTCACTAGCATCGTTAGCAGTCCGAACATGCACCATATCTGAGTTCTTAGACTTCGATGAGCACTACACACTCAAGTTAATTGCTATGAGTCTCTCTAAAAATTTAGATCGAATAAAAATCCACCTTTCTTCTTCTGGCCTAGTCCCATTAATATTTGGGGTGGTAGTGGATTTATCTGTAAACACTTTACTACTTACTTCTGCTGCACCATGCACACATGGTCCCCGTTCAGCCCCACCACCTCCACCGTCACCAGCATCATTAGCACTCCAATCACGCACCATATCTGAGTTCTTAGAGTCCGATACACACTTGCTACTGTCATCGTACTGCTCACTGTCGCCAATCCATCATGGCGTCTTATCTTGCCATTGTTTCACTGTTTTACTACCTGGAAAAGAAAGTGATTTGGTTGATGGTTTCAATCTTAAGTTTAGTTAAGGTCGCTTCATACTATGATTGCATTACTTGGAAATAAGTTGTAATAAAAACATTAATAGGTTTTATTTCATATATTTTCTTGAATCAATCTATTTATGTTATAAAAAATGTATTCTTTTATAGGCTCAGTAGAGGCTCGTTTTATATACCACCTTCTAAACTCTATCAATGTTAAATGTGGTTAGGAAAACATAATAGGACAATAAAATATTATTATTTATACAGTTGAAGGTAAACATTACGTCTTTAATGTTTTGTGCCAGCAATTATAGTACCTATTAAATATATATTACCATATCTCAGGAACAAATATTCGTGATAAAAACACAAATAAATGCCCTGACCAGGATTCGAACCCCAGACCTCCTGCTTCGTAGGCAGGGTCACTACCGACTAGGCTAAGAGGCGTTATTATTCATGTTCGTATTTATTTTACTCCAAAGAAATATTTGTTTTTTTTTTAACATAAATAGATTTTTTTATCAAAGCAACAGCATTCAGTAATAGGTGTTAAGCTAGGGTATGATAAATCAATGTTTAGTTCAAGTGAAAAGGTTGCACGTTTAACCCGGTGTCGTGTCCGAAATTTTGCCGCTTTTCACTTTCCAACACACTTATCGCAGAATTTCATTTCCTCAAATTTTCATTTCCCAAATGCAACGTTTTGCAGTCGTATCATTCACAAATAACCAAAACCATTACAACCTAACCTAAAAAGTACTTAAAGTACTATCAAACATGCATAAAAAGGAATGTCAGCCCCATCCCGCACAAACCGTATAGATTTAACAGGCCCGTTAATTATCAATTGAGGACACTTCCTTTTGGACTCGTTATGCAACGAAGCTTTGATATTGAAGACAATGTGGATTAATTATTATGTAAATGAGGTTAATTGGAAGGGAAATTTTTCGTTTTACTGAGATAATTATTGTGGAAAATGTGCCGAGCAGTGAGTACCTAAGTATTGTAATTATGCAAATGTTCGATTAAAAATAAAAGTATTTTGGTCCCTGTGGCAATATACATAGGTCTATTTGATCAAAAGTTAGTTAGTTTTATTTGGTATTGAAACTTATTTACATCATGTGTTAACGCAAAAAAATTGTATTGTTTTTAAATAACAAATAAAAATGCATAGGTTTTGGTTAAAAATAAAAAAAATATGTAAAAAGTTTTAGCTCGGGCAAAAATGCTTTCGTGTGCCCGTCTGTCTGTCCAATGTCCATCTATTCTCCTCTACAGGTCTCATTTATTTACTAATTCATGAAAATGTTTGTTAGCATGTTCGTTATTTTTTTTGCCAGTTCAGTTAGTGGAAAATTATAAAATGGAGGGAACTGGCACAAAGCGCTGTTGAAGTCTATGACTCTTATGAACTTTGTGCCAATACCAGTATCATCCTACGATGTCTACAGCTCACGGAACCACCAGTATAATGTGTTTACACATTAAGCTTGAGTTGTGTAAGTGGGTTTCAGTCTACAGCTATTCTGCCTTAAACATTCCATTCAGTTAAAGGATGACTCACAGTAGTCCGTTCCGTTCCGATCCGATACGGGACGATTTTTCAGTTTCTATACAAAAAGTCACGTGACGTCCGAGGGCTCCAAGCTATCACGTGATATAGAAACTGACAGATCGTCCCGTATCGGATCGGAACGGAACGGACTACTGTAAGTCATCCTTAATTGCGTATTAATTATTAATAGGTACCATCGTGTCACCAAACTATCAAAGTTAGGTGGAAGCATTTTCGTAGTGCAAATTTAGTTTTAAGTAGTTACACAGCCACGGTATAATTAACGACCGTTGTTGTTTGTACTTAACAATCTTAACATGACAAGTATTAACGGGGAAGGCAACAATTCAATTTGAGAAACTGGTGACCGAAGAGCTGGTGGCTTCCTCGCTCAACGTATTAGCATTGCGATACAACGAGAAAATGCCGGTACAAAGGTACATTGCCTGCTTTGGGTTCTCCCGGACCTAGAGCATGAAAAGCGATTTTATATCGCCTAGCCACGACTTAAAGTCGAACGTTTGGGCAAGAAAATGAAAAAAATATTAGGTACATGCTGTTTCTATGATGGCGCGGCAAACAATATATTAAACAAGACAAATTGGATATCTGAGCGCTACAAGATATCCCCTACAATAAAACTGAATTATTGACTTGACAATTAAGGCACCCCTCTGCCCGGTCAGTCAGTGAGTTAGTTGACCCTCTTTATATCACACCATTCGTAGGTATCGTCAAACTGCCGACTTACTCACACTGAATATGAGAGAAAGAGATAAATATCAGTTACCGAGTCAAGTGTGTGAAATAATCATAACTGCCTTTCTTGATACAATAATCGGCCATATACTTGGCAATCCGTCAAATCTTCATAGTGGGTATGTCACCATAGGATTAATGTTTTTTTGTGTTCAAAAAAAAAAGAGTGATCATTAACTGTAATTTTAGTTTTAGTCTTAATTATATTATAATTATTTTTATGACATTTTGATTTCATTCTAGAAACATCTAGACAAGTATTTTTTATACAACTTTAACTTTTAAGATGACGATCCTATTGTGAAATTATTATTCTTAATTCGGATATCTGTGTGTACAGCATCAATTAATTGCTCTAAGTAATAATTTATAATTTGTTGAAGATTCGTAAGTGCTTGTTGCTATGTCATTCATATAATTGAATGGAATTTAAAGTTGAACTGTTGTTTTCTTCAAATTAAGGCATGTTAGAGCCGGTGTAGCTTTATTTGTTTTTAATTCGACGTTCAAAAGTGCACTGTAACATGCCTACTTGAAAAATAAATATATATATTTTTTTTTGTCCCCCAGGCATCCACCAGACAAATGTACCATACATAGATTGACATATCCGGCGGATATACCTGAACGTATGGCCAGCTTATAAAAGCACGACAATGGTGTCTTTACATACCGGTAAAACTTGAAAAGTACAGAGTTCATAAATATATCTGTGCAGCTGAATGCATAATATGTAAACACGTCACCTTATTGTCAATGTCCTAAGGATGTATAGATATTAAAGCCTTGGAAATGCTCATATATTTATGAACTCGACTCTACTTAGAGGTCTACAACTGACTTAGTCACTTGTATATGCTAAGTTACGACAAGAATAAAATAAGTTTAATTGTGTAATGTTGATAGCGTAAATCGTAATATGCAGTTAGCTACCGAATAAGTTATGCATTGGAAATAAACTATCTCCTTACCAACTTACTCCGTACAACGTCAAAGAGCATTTTTTTTAACTCACCGTCTTGAACTTGTACGGTATCTTCTACAAACTAAACCAGCATGAATCAACACAATTGAGCATGGATGGCAATTCGACGAATCTTTTGAGGGTTCAACTTAATTGATTCCCTTGGATGCTAATGGGGATAATAAAAGAGCAATTTAACGATATTAAGTAATTTATAAGCTTTGAAGGGGATTGTGTTAGTAAAACTGAGGAATAAGTAGATGTTTCTGAGGAAATTACTAAATATTCTAATTAAATTTGGATTTTCCCACGGAAATACGATTACAATTATCGCATAAAGATTAAGTGATCAATAACTAAAAATTAGTTACAAGACAGTGCAGGGTAGTTCGATTTTAAGATTTTTTTAATAGACTTTCGGGGCATAGATAATTAAAGAAATGCGTACCTTGTTGTTGACAGGTTTATCAGCTTTATAATTGGCTTTATATTTTTAAATTTAAAATTGCACATGTAATTATTATAAGCTGTTGTAATCCTGTATTTTTTTTTTAATAATTGATAGGAAAATGAAAAAGTTCTTCACGTCGAGCGGGATTTGAACCCACGACCTCTCTGAACACCGGTCAGATCGCTCTGCCTATTGAGCTATCGACGCCCGATATACCCCGGGTAAATGTCGATACGCGTCTCCCTAAGGAGTATAACCAAATGAAAGAAATAGCGGAAACATTCACCGGGGTCAATTGGGCGTCGCGCTTCCGCTTCCATCATTAAAAAAATATTGTTTTCGGTAGGTACCTCCACTCGAGAGGATTGCTAAATACCTACTTAAGTACAATTTAACGACATAATTCTGGAAACCATTACTATTCTCTTTGGCACCACTCAAGTAATTAAAACGAAATTTAGAGGGAAGGATGTTTTATCTCTGTCACACTTATGATTTTGCACGAAAGTGCGATAGAGGCAAAACTTTTCGGTTTTGCCCTTCTGAAAGCATTTAATGAACACATTAATGCAGAGGCTCACGAACTCAGATGTAATGAAATAAAGTGGAAATAGACAGAATAAGGTTATTATGAACCTTTGTAAATTACCGTAAATTGAGATGTAGATTTAGCTACATATAATAAAAATTTATTGACGCTCTTCGGAGATATATTTTAAGCAGGTCAATACTTAAACAAATTCTTAAAAAAATTATGGTTCATTACTGTTCATAATTTTAACTCGTGCACGTTAGCTTTACTGAAATAAAGTGCTTATGCCTATATAAGAGAAGTAGGATAATTTATCTTACTGTTCCAGACAAATGGTCATTGATGAACTTACCTACGACTTTACGAGTAAATCATTGGGGAGCTAAGATGTATTGAAGATAATTACTTTATTTTGGACCCATTTTATCCGAAAGTACAAATACCTGCATTTTTTGATTTTAAACTGTTTTGCAGTTTCCTATGTAGCTGATAAGACAGAATCACAAAAAAATATTTAGTTACATGTAAAGGGTACCCCCTAAAATTCATGACTAAGCACAGCATGGCACACAAAATACTGAAATTTCATTAACCTACCTTTATAGTTACTGAGTAAAACCGCTGTAACACACGGACGGACGAAACTATAAGGGTTCCATTTTGGCTACAGAACCCTAATTATGATAAACATATTTAAATTCCAAACATAATAATTTAAATCAGAAATGTTAGAACGCCTTACAAAAAGTTAAACTAGTAGATTTCGATACAACGATTTGCCGAAAAAATTAAGGTAAAATGGCAAAACTGTAAGGATTAACATATCCTAATATTATCCCTTTCTTGATCCTTTCTGAAAAACCTTTTCTGATTTCGGATTTGCGATAAAATTAAACAGTCAATGCGGCTTGTGAAGGATCTTTTATACATAAAATGGTTACAATAAGCGATTGTAGAAGAAAAATTGAGATAATCAAAATATGTAGGTAGGTACGTACTTTCGATAGCATTCTTTTTGTAGATAACAATTTAATCTGAACATTGGCACTTCATATCATACTTAACAAGTCACTTAACTAGACCTATATGAAAGTATCTTAACTTAAATATGCAAGTGTAAGAATAGTAAATGTTGTTGTAGGTCCTAGGGCACCCTGGAGGTGCATAGGGCCTCCACAAGATCCTTCCATGCCTTTCTATCTTGGTTCCTCAAGGCTTCGTTCCAGCTCAGTCCTACGGCTCGCAACTCACTCTCCACGCTCCGCCGCCACGTGTGTACGGGGCGTCCACGAGCTCGCTTTCCACCTTCAGGCTTCCACTCAAATGCGAGACTGGCACTGTTCGTTGCCCCTCTTCGAAGGGTATGCCCGATCCATTTCCACTTCCGCAGCGCTACTTCTTGACCGTCACATTTTAAATCTTGATTTTAGTGTGCGGGATATGCCCCGCAGCTTGCAGCTCTTTATCATCACGCTTACACCTTCCCTACGAGTTGTATCAATGAGAAATAAGAACGTACAAAACCCAAAACCAGCATAGATTTTAAACTTAGAATTTAAAGATATAGAATTTTGCTACCGACGACGCCAGAACTTTTGCTTCAGCCGAGTAAAATCTTCAAGTTTTTTTCACCTTGGATACGAAATGTTTTTCCTTAGCGACGAATGTTTTTCGGTAATGGAATGAGCCTCCAGGTGAGTAATGGGGAGTCGAGAGAATAGGCGCCTAATGAGGCGAGTATACGTGAACTTGAAAAATACGGGTTTTTGTTGGTGTAAATATTACTAAATATTACCTAAATATTACCCAAACGATTAATATGCTAGGTAACTTTTTTTAATTAATACCTACGACTTGGTTCGGTTTGTTGTGAGGATCAAATGTCTGTATGGAACCATGCATACAAAAATAACACAGAAGTCTAAAAAAAGCGAGCTTGAAAGTCAAAAGCACTCGTAACAAAATTGTGTATTAAAGTAACTCAACTTACGTAAGTTAGTATTTCAAGTTTGTATAAGTAGGTATAACACAAAAAAATATGTAATTTAAATTATATGAGCGCTCTATTCGCCAACAAACTACACAACATTTTTTTTCATAGGTACCTACCACCTGAGTTTCTTTCGATAAAAATAGATTAAATTAAATTAAATTAAGTGATGTTATCCATTATAAGAGAGCATAAGGGCGGGTTATCTCTAAGCGCTCCTACAAGAAATACTTAAAAACAGCGCCTAATACGAGTAGGTCTCGGTAGCCAAATTGGTAGAGCGGCGGGCTGGTATCATGTAGGCGAAGTTTTCTAATTTTTTTAACATCAGTTTTCACTCTTTAATACACTTAAATTTCTTCGCAGAAAGTATCTTGTGAATTTTTTTCCCCTCCCACCAAACTAGATGGATCCGGCTCGGTCCCCGTTCGGCGTGCGCCCGCGCAGGATGCGCCGATTGATGCTATCAATCGTGGCGACGACCTCTTTCTGGATTGACGAAAGCATGCAATGATAGGGCTGATAAAAATGTGCACGCGCTTGTTTCGTTTTGAATCGATTTCGTGAGATTCTCAGTTTGACGGTTTTTTTATGAATCGATTTTGATTTGACGATTATTTTTTATTGACTTTTTTCTGGATTGACGGAGCGTGATATAGTTGATAAAAATATACACTGTTGTTTTGTTTTCAACCGACAAAATCCGATTTTTTTTGCGATAACTGGAAGAGATTTTAGCAGGCTCATGTAGTTCTCGCACGGAGGTCCATACATCGACCATACACGATATCGACCACATCTGCAAAATATAACGGGATCAAATATTGATCTAATTGCAGGAGCATGCAAACGAAAAGGTGATATGAGGCGGGCGCCTAAAAATAAGCCAAGTAATCAGATAATAGCTGTTTACAACCAAACTACAATTTATGTTGATAAAAGCATTTACCACATTTAAGAACTAGTTATTAAATACTAACCAATACCTAAATAGGTATTGCGTTACCCTGCTGGAATATACCCTGCCTATCACTCCAACATACGTTAACCTGGGCCCTTACCATGATGTCTTGACGCGATTCAATTTAGGTTCTCAACTGTGCCCAAATGTATGGCAGCGACTCAGTTTAGGTCCTAAACTGAATCGCGTTAAGACGTCATGGTAAGGGGCTAGGTCATTTACTGAGGCTTTACAGTCTTAACTCAAAGTTTGACTGCGATGGAGCTTAGTATAATAGATGGAACTAAGCCCAACTCTAGATAGTAGATGCAGGCAACACGGCTAAGCTTAAAGTGGGAAAGAAGTGGGATGGAAAAGAACATATCCATCATTTGATAGGATATCTACACCAAATTACCTAAATCATTCAACATCGTATTTTTATACGTAGGATTGAATAAGACTAACAACGCCTTAAATTTACACATGTTATTGATATTATTACGATTATAATCGTGCGATGACCCTACGTCCGCGAACGGTTGATGATCCAGACGGCCTAAGGGTCATTGTCGTAAATGCAAAATTGTCATCACAATGGCCTCGGTAAAAATAGAATTAGCCTTTCCTTTATCGCTGTACTGAGAATAGAGTACTTAGTATGGCAGATTTATAATGTAATGGTCTCTCTCGGTTCGGCCCCTCATGTCTAAGGAACGTGGTCAGCATCATTGTTACATCTGGGGCGAATGATCTGTCGCCATCGTTTTCTATCCTGTCCGTTCCTTACGACTGAGTAGCACTTGTATGAAGACGAGTTTTTCATTTGGTCTGACCATCTTGTTGGTAAAAGACCACGGGATCGCCCTTCGGTGATCCCTACCACAATGAGCTTCTTTAAATTCGTCTTTGAATTACAACAATGAGTTATTATCGAGTTGAAAAGCCGAAATGAAAAAAAAGGCTTTTAATTGAAAAAAATAGATCAAATCTGAATAAAGATAATAAAAATAAGCGGTCTTATTTTTTCAGACATCTTTTTACGGGGTGGATAGTGGTTTATGAATTCCGTACTTTCTCTAATGTTTCATCATCACACATATATATATATATATATATATATATATATATATATACATATATATATATATATATATATATATACATATATATATATATATATATAGGTTATATATTTAAATTTATATATAGGTTTTAAGCAATAATTTTTAGTCTAACCCATGGTAAAATTGATTGCAATCAAAATGCATCTAAAAATCCATTAAATCTTACTATCTTTCTTTTGTCAAAACCAACATCCTGGCCCTAGCCCTGTTATCAATCAATCCAAAGGTCCATATGTTTTGTCAGTGAGCATTTACAATAATATAATAGAGGGGCCCGAACGACTTCCGTCCGTCTGTCACAAGCAATTGGCTGGAACTATCATATCCAGTTGAAGTTGGGGAATAGTATGGACTTATAATATGGTCTCGATTTTAGCAAGAACTTAAGCTACGATGGGAAAAGTAAAGGGAATATGAAGTTTAAACTGATCACAAGCATTATTATTTACACATTACACTATCACTATTCTGTATCTCCCCTAATTGCTTTGCATGCATGTATAGGTACTATACAATTTAGTTAAACCTAATATATGACATGACATGGCTTTCAACAATCTGTATATTATGTCGACATCGCACGGGGATTCGTCAGTAATTTTTCAAACATTGTTGCAATTTTCTGACGCCCATCCTTTCTCATAAGGGTAGAGGTGTCAATAAAATTACAAAACATCACTGGTTGCAAAGAGACCTCACGTCTATTTGTCTACATTGAACCATTTAAGGTAGGCAGAGGTAGATAGGTAAATATCATTTGATATTTACCTTTCCTTTTCAGGGAAGGAAAAATCGTGAGGAAACCAGACTAATCCTAATATGGTCTAGTTTACCATCTGGTTTGGAAGGACAGATGGCAGTCGATTCCGTAAAAACTAGCGCCTACGCCAAATCTTGGGATTAGTTGCTAATGCAAACCTCGGGCTCCTTGAGCCGTGATGTAAAACGCTAGGAACTAAACTGTCATTGCATCTCGCTCCAACGTGTCCGTACAAGCGAAATACACTGAGCAGCTAACGAACAAGCAATTACTCTGAGTCTTAATCAAATGTCAGGCTTGGCTACTTAATTGATAACGTCTGGGGCTAGGCTATCAGGAACCTAATTATTATTGGCACTACTCACTATTGGGATACCCTAGACAATTAAGGTCTACAGAGGCGTACAGATGCCAGACTAGTTAATTAAGATGTGAGTATACAGAAATTGCGGCAACCGAAATGGATCGGTTTATGCAGTATCTAAATTAGGAGCTTAAGTATCTATTATCTGGCCAGCCATCCAGTCGTAGGTAACCAAGTAAACGTACCTGTTAAGGCGTGAAGAACGGGCTCTAATTATGGAGAAGTCCTCCCGCACCCGTGTGGATAAGGAGGGGTTCACACAGGTGAAAAAGAAGAGCAAGGCACGCAAGGCGCCTCGTAGAACACAGTGTGGCACTGCGGATCCAGTTAAGTCTGGCCTACCGATTGCGACACCGAGTACGGCGCTCTACGTGTTGCGCCTGCATTTCTCTGCCGTAGCCGACGAGGTGGTAGAGTACGTCCGCCAGAAGACCAGCTACAAGCTGAGGGTGCACTAGCTGCCGTCGCGTCCCTACATGTACTCTCGTTTATGGTGCGCGTGCCGCGGCCGCTGATGGACACCATCGCGAGCGCAGACTTCTGTCTTCTGCAAAGCTGGGGCGCTAGTAGACCCATATATCCTTAGGTTGCTAAATTAGCCTCCACCGTTAACAGAATAGAAGATTTTCAAATGTTCATAAACCTGCCTAGTGACATACGCCATTTTGTTTCTAGAATGGTAGTACGATGATATTGCGGCATAGCAAAGGATGTGATCTACTTTGATACGACATTTAATTGGCGCGTAATTAATTCAACGATTGGCTGCCATTTAGATATGATTTGTCAAGTTTATTGTTTGTGATATCAATTGTATAGCAATTTGTTAATGTTCATTTGCTATCTTAGCTGTTGAAGAGTGTATTTAATTAATGAGATGACAGGAGTCAGAGATAAATGGCGATAGGCTGAGCCTGTGCGTGTGACTGAATGTTGGTAATGTCTAATAATTTGATATAGCCAATATAATAATCATCATCATCATCATTTCAGCCGAAAGACGTCCACTGCTGGACATAGGCCTCCCCCAAAGAATTCCACAATCACCGGTCCTGCGCCACCCGCATCCATCGGACTCCTGCGACCTTCACCAGGTCTGGGAGGCCTACCCACGCTGCGCCTTCCGGTACGCGGTTGCCACTCGAGAACCTTTCCGCCCCAATGGCCATCGGTTCTACGTGCCCGCCCACCCAATATAACCATTGTTTCACAAATGATATAATAAAGCAAATATTGTTGAAGACAAGTTTGTGTGCTGGAACCCTTTTAGTGAGAACTCAACCGAGTGTTTGTTTTAAATAATTAGAAAAGCCTTCCTCTATCTCGATGTCTCCCTAAGCTCTTAATAGGCTTTCAGACGGCCATGATGGGAGCATTAACTACCCCAATTTCGATACTTGCCAAACCTTTATCATGAAAGTTGTAGGTATTTAGGTGCTACAAGAAATAGGTATTTATACAAAGCAAAGTGTATAAGATGTTTTTGTATAGTATTACGTCGTTTTTAGGGTTCCGTACCTCAAAAGGAAAAAACGGAACCCTTATAGGATCACATTATTGTCCGTCCATCCGTTCGTCCGTCTGTCTGTCAAGACCCTTTATCTCGGAAACGCGTAGAGGCAGCAAGTTGAAATTAATACCGCAAATACAGCTCTGCAGTCTGTAAAAGCTGCAAAAAAAAATCAAACCTCTAAATCCACGCAATCAAAAGATACGGCCGTTTATGTCGCATTTCCCATACATTTGCAAAGGGAATCAAAATGTATAGTACTTCCCGTTGACCTAGAATTACGAAAGTCGGCAAAAAGCAAGAGCTTGTGGCACAAGTACGGAAGAAAATCGAAAAACCTTATAATTTCCGCACACTGAAAATTCCGGGCCACGTTTGTGCGGAACCCTGGGTGTGCGAGTCCGGCTCGCACTTGGCAGGTTTTTTTTGTGATTGTAAAGTTTTTCAAAAAATGATTGAATGTAGTTTTTCTCGTAAAGTACCTAAAACGACTGCATACTGACCATTTTACAGCATTTCATTGGTAAGTTCTAATGTATATTCTTGAATGTAAGTATATTCCTTCACCGAAAAGCGATGAAATAACAAGCTAAGGTTTGACCCACCGCTTTCGGTTTAAAATTCACTAGTCGAACAAATAAACGAAGCTAGTGATTTCTCCCTGGTTCCGTCGTTTGTTTGTATCTTTTTTAAACGATAACTCAAGTATCGTTGGTCAGATCATCATGAATGGCAGGTAATTAGATGAGATAGATGCTGAAATGGGACTGGCCAGGCTAAAATGGGGCTGGGCTGGCCACGTTTGCCGTATGCATCCACAGAGGTGGGCTAAACTAGCTACGAATTGGATACCAAAGCGGAAACGGCGGATTGGCCGACCCAGGAGGAGATGGCGGGATGACCGGGACGAATTTCTACACAATTAGCCAGATATTGCCTTGGACCGAACAGTTTGGAGCTCTAAGGGGAGGCCTTTGCCCAGCAGTGGGACACATTAGAGGCTACATTAAAAAAAATGAATATCAGATCCCAATCGGTCAGGGGTTGCCGATTTCACGTTCGGTGCGATCCACTACTTAACATTAATAAAGGTTTATTCATCAACAAGAATCCATTTCTGTAGAACTCTTGATACCCTATAAGTCCCTAGTATGCGACATTTAAATATGCTGTCGGTCCATATGCAGTAATTAAGGCAATTAACGGTCAAGTGGCCGAAAGGACAGATGTTGTGTGCTAAACGAATTATAAGACGCCATCTTGTTTTAGCAATATTGTCAGATTAAGTGTAATCACTAAACCTAGAATTTGACCGGACAAAAACTGAATAAATGAAGATTTATTGTAATATACCGATTTGCCGCTCCCAAATTTTTGCCGCCCTAGGCTTCAACCTACTCAGTTTATTGGTAAATCCGCCACTGAATAAATGTATAATCATGGGAAAACTTTTAATTAAGTAACTGAGAATAAAATGATACTTCCCTGAACGAAAAATTAAGTAAGTAAATACTTTAAAAATATTAACCAATAAATGGCGTCTGCCGCAAAAACAGGAGGTCGCTGGTTCGATCCCAGCCCTGCTCACCGGGGGGACCTTGGTCAGTTTTTCTGTAGTATATGACATCTATTTCAATTTATAAATAATTATAACATTTAAAACTTTCGCGATTTAAACACATATTTAAACATAATAATTAAACGGGTCGGGGTAACAAATTAATTCGCGTTAGACCCGTTTAATTATTATGTTTATAAATAATTGTATGCAATAAGATAGGAACTTACAATAATTTACCGTTAGTCAGTGCGTCACAAGCGTTTAAAGTCACGCATAAAAAACGTAACTAAAAACAAATTTTAATTTTTAAAAATTTGGAAAATAACACAGTCACTGAGAAAAGTATTCTCTTATAATATAATAACATTGTATGCTAAACAAGGCTATTTACTTATTACTATTAGCTTCGAAATAACGGTTGCATAGCTCCGCTGGCTAATTAGAACAATCCAGAGGCGTTCCTGAGGAAACACGTATGGAAGAATGAATGTGCATCCACTCGGGAAGACTTCTGAAACTACTGGAGCGGGGAATTTTCTACCCGAGCTGATGAAAAGGAAATATGCTCTAAAATTCACCTAAGTTAAGCATAAGTGAATTGACAGAATATACAAGGCTTTAAAATTTGCAAAAACTGGTAATTTTTTATTTAAGACTTCAAATTGACCTATGGTTAATCCACAATGTATGCTTGGTCACATTAATACTTATTAAGCAAAGATGCCTTTGATATTAATATTACCAGCGTCAAGTATAGTGTGACACACCAATACTAACAGTATATTTCTTTTTAATTCATGTGCCTTCCTTTCTTTCGGATTGAAAAAAGGGAGGCGAAAAAGGCTGCAGTAGGTTTTGTTTTTTAATTTATATTCCTCCCTATTTTTTCATACCGAAAAATGGGACGCACATAAATTAAAAAAAAATCTACTGTAGCCTTGGCCTGTCCGACTTATAAGTTACTAAATTATTTTTCATAAATTAGTCGTGTTATTATTTAGGATGAAAACAGAAAACGCGGTTTTTGTTTTGATGCTTAATATTTTTAAAAACATTCTGGAATTTCACGGGATTAATGTTAGTTCAGTTTACTTAATTGGCAAAATTTTTATCTTACCTCAATTTTCAGTAACGTTCCCAAAGAATAGTTTACTGTCAATGTATTAAAAAAATAACACTAATAAACACACAAAAACACGCACACAAAGCTGATGCAAGTACCAGGCTGGCAGAGCGGGGAGGAGCGCGCGTCCCGAACGCCGCCGGGAGACTGGGACTGTTGATCGGGATCACTAGGGGTTGCTGGGACAATAGATGCTCTAATTTTTGTACGGAATTTCGGCCAACTTTTGGAACGTAACGTAGTAAGTGGGAAGGTAGTATTAGTGGTAAAGTAGAGCGTCTTAAAGTCAATTATTTTTTTTGAGCTTTGTTATTTATTTTACAAAGTTGTAAAATAACGCTTTCACTACGCTTTTGTAGTTCTACAAAAGATAAGTATGGTTTGTTGGCTTCGTTGCATGCATCTATGTGGGTAACTTTTTAGGTTTCTGTAGCTAAATGGCAAAAATGAATCCCGTCCGTCCAGTCCGTCTGTTCGTCCGTCTGTCCATATGTTACAGCGGTTTTACTAAGTAACTATAAAGCATAATTATGGTAATAGATATATAGATAGATACGAAATTAATTTATAGATACTCTTTTATGATCTTCTTTATGCTGTTAAAAATAAATAAGACTCAAATTAAATTAATTATTGTTAGGGCCACAACACATGCATCACTCGGGGTTAGCCACATGACCAATTGAGTTTTTTTTTTATGAAATTGAACAGTTAAATTCCGGGTTAGCGGCTAACTCTGGGTGGTGCAATGGGCCTAAGTAGTTCACTAACAAACTACATTCAAGTTAAAGCTACAAATATTTAAATCTACCTAACCCAAACAGTTTTCCCACTACACTTTTCACATCACTAAGGTTCATTGCAGCCACCCCCGCTGTTAGTTTCTCAAACTAGTCCATTTTCCTGGATAGTTTTGCCTACACACGAGTACCAGGCTCCCAGAAGCGTACAGGAGTTAACCATAAAGTAGGCGACACATTGGCGCGAGGGGTGCAATCTATGCGAGTGTGCATGCAAACTTGTATTTGCTGTTGATCAAATTCAAAACAATTTTTAAATTGTATGCTTTAAGGTTGAATTTAGAACAGCAGTGACTGTGTTAAACGGTAAATACAAGTTTGTAAAGTGATATGTGGTTGTAATATGAGGGTTTATAGTTTGAAGCGGAAATATTTTATTGTTGTTTGATGTTGTCGCCTCGAATGTTGGGATTAGTGATCATATTGAAAACAATATCAAATATGTTATTGTTGTCTTGAGCCGGAGTTTGGCTTAATACTCCCAGACGGAGTTTTGTCACGTAAGTTGAGTATGTTTACTTGATCCGATATGATGGATATTTGATCCGTCTTATAACTTCTGTTATTATGATTAAGTTAATCCGTGGAATTGTTGTTTGTATGTGTGGGTATTACCTTTTTTAGTAATTGAAAATAATTTTGGTAAATTTGGTAACATGTGGTTTCACTTTCAGGCAAATTTGGTGGGCGGGAGTGAATGTGTTAAAACATTCAATATTAAAACTAAGTAAGTACATACATACTCGTATATTCTCGAGGAAAAACGAGGTTTTGATAAGATAAGATAAGATCATTTGGCGTCAACATAGCTACAATCGAGGGTAGAGGAGAGTCATACTATTGGTTGATAGGTATGAATAATTGTCATTGATTTTTATAAAATCGGCAGTCTGGTAGTGTACATGAAACTGAGTAATATCCACATTGAGAATTGTTTACTTATTTTAATTTAAACTTGTATCCCAATTAATAATCGTCAGTATGAAATTAGATCAACCATAACAAACTAAGATTTTCAGTCAGAATACCTCCCAGACACGTGAAGTGAGCTCGTGTCTTCATTGAGCACACATGACACGTGAGCGGCACGTATTCCATCTAAAGTACCAGGCTATCAGAATATACGAAGGGGTAGTACAACTACACAACACATATAAGGCTGGCGACACACGGGCGGGACGGCTTCCGCCCCTATCGTATTTGAACACGGGGTGTTATCGATGGGCTACGAAATTGGAGGATAAATAAACAATCAGTAGAGATAGAGATGTTTGATATTATCTTATCAAATAGACATCTGGAAGTTTATTTTGGGGTGTGTTTAAATATTTGTGTGGCAATACATATACACTTTTAAGGGCTAGGTTCGTAAAGTCACTTCAACACACAGTTCGCAATAGTACATTACATGTCAATATTATAATCTTTATAACTCGAAATATTTTTTACATTATATGTACAAAAAGGCTTGCTTATTTTCAGCTTTATAGCAAACGTGAGATATATCCTAAGCTTCTAATGCATATAAAGCTGAACAGTAATATTAGTTAATCTTTTTTTTCTCCCTTTCTAACAAAAGCTAATATGAAACTGACAGATCATCACAAACACACACCACTTGACGTGTGAATTACGTTTATTAATAACGGCATGTGTTTATAATCGTACACTAAATACACATAAATGGCAACGTAAAATTCGTCAGAACATAACATTCGAAATATTATGGCCATGATTTGGTAAATTCACGTTTTCAAGGAGCTCCAGACCATTAACATGGGTCATTTCTTAACTCAGCAGCTTAACTGCTACTAGCTTTGTTACTAACCCTAGTTGTAAGTTTAATTTTGTTATTTTTTGTATTTTTGTTTTTGTTACTAACAAATTATGGATCCCAGTGTCCGAAATAAATGATATTTGAATTTGAATTTAACTTCCAAAGTAATTTAAAAAGGTTCCGTGCTGAGGTTCTGAGTAAGGCCCGCCTGATGGTAAGCGATAACCGTAGCCTATTGACGCCTGCAACTCCAGGGGTGTTACATGCGAAGGGGATTCACTGTGTTGACAGCTACAGGGGCAAGCTTTGCTCCATGGGTCCCCAGCTGTCAACACAGTGAATCCTCTTGGAGCTCTGGCGACCTTACTCACCAACAGAAACGCAACATTATGAGTTAGATCTCGTGTTATTAAACTGCGGTTTTCTGTAAGGTGGAGGTACTTCCCCAGATGGGCTCTGCTCCAGATTTGAGCGAGCCGACATTCGTTGTGCTGTGCCCTAACACACTAAACGATATGCATCCGCTGGTCCCATACCTCTTTACAAAACATTATGCACTACATGTAAGTGTAATGCAATAATTATTAACAATGTTTGTAAATGATGAGTACAAAACTATTCGTTGATTGCATGGCCACACACCAATGAAAATGAAGGTCAACACACAGTTTATTTTGGCTGCATATTTATCTAGTTTGTCTGTTCGCTTGTTTACTTTGGGAGCATTTTATTAAAAGAGCAATTACTCCTGTTTATGTTTGCGTCGCTATTGAAACATGACGCTTTGCGTTAATGAGGGAGTGTGGGATTGTTTATTTAATTAATGTTTATTGAATACACGATAATTAATGTTTTGAATGTATTGGTGCCTTATTTCAAGAAACGGTTCACAGCATAACAGTAAAAACCAAACCTGCGAACCATAATTAAATGGGAACAAGTAATAAATATCAAATCGATAACTGTCAGTCATCTCATAACAAACAAGGGTAGCTACTTACTAAAAAAATTCTCTCTGAATTGATACTTATCCTATTTTGAAAACCTCTTAAAAGTTACATTAAAATAAGTGAAATTCTATGACCTAATACATGAACCTCAACCTACTTTTGAAATCTCAACCTCTGCGCCATATGTTGAGTATGGAATTTATGTTCATATATTTATTGAGCTCCGGGTTAGATGACTAACTCTGGTTGGCTCACGTGGCCCTTATCAGCAGTTTAATAACACTAGACCCTACTAGTGTTGTGTTTCTGTTGGTGAGTAAGGCCGCCAGAGCTCCAAGGGGATTCACTGTGTTGACAGCTGGGGACCCACGGAGCAATGCTTGCCTCTTTAGCTGTAAACACAGCGAATCCTCCTTTTTTTAAAAGCCTCTGTAACTCCAACACCTCTGGAGTTGCAGGCGTCCATAGGCTACGGTGACCGCTAAGGCGGGTCGTATGCTTGATTGTCACCGTCATAGTATTAAGAAAAAAAATCAGATTCAAAATACAATCCTCAACAGACCTTGTAATTTAGGTACTTACTGACTGATTCAAAATTCACCATGTCATCATACTTAAACCTCATTTAAGTGAACCCACTGGGTCCCGGCCCCGGGATAATCGCCCGCATAACATTATTAGGGTCGTAAATTTAAAACTATTCCAATTTATTCTCTCATACAATCAATCATGGATGGAGCGAGTATTATGCGGTGTGTACTTATTTGTCTCATTTTTAGAAGTATATATTTTGGTATAATTTATAGAAAATACTGAACCAAAAAAAAAAATATATATATATATAGGGCAGGAAAATAAGTAAGTACTAAAAGCTTTAGTAGGTACGACCGCCAAATATAAATGAGCTCGAAAATATGCTTTGAAAATATAAGGTGCTCAAAAATATCTAAATACACACTAACGCCTTACAATAGAGGTGTGCTCAGATATTTGTCATCACCTTGGCTTCTCCGATATGTCTGATAGCGTCGAAAGTCTCACATCATACCGCTGGGGCACCAACGCTTTTATATACCAGCGTGTAAAATTATACCTAGCTGATTATAGTAGTTTATGCAACAGTGATATAATAAGGACCAATTAAGAGCTGTTGCATACGCTAGTTTTTCTGCGACAGCCAAAATTGCGTAAAAAGTAAAATAAAGAAACGTGGCAGAATAGGGAATATGTTGTGCCCACTATAGAAAAAAAAACAACAACAGTGCTCATATTATATTGTATGAAAATCCATAGGAGCAGTGTTTTTATGGAATACCATAGACAACGTTATAATGTATACTTTTTTAATATCGCTGTCAGTCATCTAATTGACAGATAGAAGTGCTGGAGTAGAAAAAAATCAGAGTCAACGTGTTTCATTTTAATGTTTCATTTAAAAAATAGAAGACAATTTTAATCTTTATTTATAATTTGGAAGGACCTTACTGGACCTATTAACACTATTATTGCTATCCCAGAAAATAACAATTAAGTATAATTAAGTGGAGCGCCTTCTTACTTTATAAGTACTGTTCATCAAGCCAAAAAAGGGTTAACATAACGGGCGGCAATTTTCTTTGAAGAGCAACATTCCATTTTCTGTCTCCTCGAACTTTACTTAAAAGAAAGGGATAGATTAAAATATTGCGTGACAAGTAGTTGCATAGCAATAGCAGCTGCAGTCAAAGGTCAAATTTATAAAAGGGTTTTTAATGTGACACTCTTCGGCAAAAGGTACTACGTGTCGCTTAACTTCAAACGGTTAAATCCATTCGACCCTCTCAGCAAATATCTAAATAGCTTATTATTTTTTATTAATGCCAAAATCGCATAATCTAACACATAAATTTACCCGAGTTTAAACTTCAACAACTCATATGTAAGCAACCCTTTATCTATAGGCCATTCACTTCATAATCACTACCTATATGACATGACACGATGATTCTTAATCGGTGATCAGGTCCATTTTTTATAACTCAGTAATTGATGTAGATCACGTTAAAGCAGTAATTGCATTAAAACAGACTTTTATTTTTTTTATCAAAATGTTTAGTTTAAATTTATCCTAAAATCCTTGTCACTCTACTCATCGGTATCTAATTAATTTTTAACTTTTAATTAATTAAACAGTGAGGTCATTGAGTGAGACCTAGCGAGCCTAATATGTTTAATTTGGGCTAGATATTAATGTATTTCTACTCCTGATCACCGATTATGAATCATCGTGTATATGGGAAGTTGGATGAAATAAAAATAAAACATCTATCTATTTTTGTATTACTTGTATTCAACATTATCACAATAAACTATAAAGTTATTAAATCTCGTGATATAATAAACATATTTACAAAATAACTGAACTACATACTATTATGTACATTATTAACCCTGAAATATATTATTATTAAAAAACTCCTACATCTCATGACACTACGTATAATCTATTATTAAATATACTATTTTTGATTATAACAGATATTTAGCTACATGTATGTATGTTACATTTTCAACTAAAGAAATTAACATAAAAGTAGAAAATTATCCATAAAAAAAGTTAATTTAACAAAACTATTAATAAATTCAATGTAACTTAGTATTATTTCTCACAGTCAAAAGCAAAACAATATTTTTTTGCAAATGGTTTAAATATTTGAATGCCATCCATTTATGGTATTTCTATAATGACGAATTAAATCCTTAAACCGGGTTTTATGTCGAATATAATTCGATTTTATACGCAGTCTACAACAGTACATTAGTTTTGGCTTTCACTAAAGTCTTCTTGCATCGAAGTTGCATCAATAAATATTAATAGAAAATATTCCTGTTGCAGATGCAACGATATAGATACATATAATGGACGAAAAATTATCACTTAAAGGGGGTTAAAGGTTTATTTTCTCCAAAGAAATTACATTTCACTTATAAATAGAAAATGCTTAAATAATAAGTAAAATAAGAGAGTAGAATAATTAATAAAACTGTCCCCCATCAAACAAATTGTTGATGGCAAAGAACCTAGAGACCTTAAAGTCATGTTTTGATTATCATCTTATGAAACTGATAATAAAGTAGAAGATGAGAAGGAGTTCACTGAGTTCACCACGTTTGTTCCATTTTGTTTCAATAAAGATCTATCTTTTCAGATTAATTTACATTGTAATCAACATCGAATGTAAACGGTGGTGAGTCCAGGGCCCGTTATTTTCATGCCGATGATAGAAAAATGACGTCAAGCTTCATATATCATGTTTTAGGTTTTACGTTTCAAAGAATAATGCTGGCATTCAATACTAAGGGTCGACGTTAGAATCGAACATTGATAGACTTTATCTGTCATTAACTCACTTCGTATAAAAAACCTAAAATCCATCCTGTGTTTATATATGCAAATTACGGGCCCTGGTGGTGACAAAATGAGCCTATGAGAAATTGAAGAGTCTAGTAAAGTTCGTAAAGGATCGTAATCACCACCGAATGAAAACGGTAATGAGGAAGGATGCGACGAGGAGTCCAGCAAAGTGTGTGAGGTCGTGTCTGCTCGCTGCGTTGTAGAACCCTCCGTATACTTGCAGACCCGCCGTTTCGATGCTGAAAGGAATGAAAAGATGAGATACTAATTGTTGACAGGATAACCCGTAAAGTGAGAGACGTGTTTTCTTTTGTTTCAATCCTAAAGTGCGTATAAGTCGTAAAAGCTGCAAAGATATTCCTTTTTTATTGTTATGGGCATGGTATCTATTAAAACCATTTTTAAGTTCGCCTTTTGTGACGGACGGTAAATTACGGAACCCTAGACTGAGCATGGCTTGACATGCTCTTGGCCAATTTTATTTTAACATTCAAATAGTCTCTTCTTAAAAAAGGTGACAAGAAAAATCTCTGTATTATGAACAAGACACGTTATAAAGCTAAATATTAAAATCAGTAACAAACATGCTGAAAGTAATACGTTTGTTTCGTCAAAGTTATAGCCTGAAGCTTTTTGAAGCCCGTAAATGACAAATAAGCAAATAAAAGCTAGTGATTTACCTGAATTTGCAATAGTCCCCATCATAACTCCAGCCCAGGTACTCCCCAGTCCTGAGGTTTTCGCTGCGCAGCCACTCCTCCAGGGGTCTGAAGTAGTCCCTCAGGGCTTCTCCGCTGAGACGGGACTCGCCAATGCTCTCCTGAAGAACCTGTGTCCAGGGTACGGAGGAGCCGTGTTCCATCAGGCGTCTGGAATCAGAAAGGTTGGTTTTTTAATTCATGGCTTAAAGAATACGAGCTGGCCATTATAGTAACAAAACGTTAATGATGCTACGTAGCCACTTATAATGCAAGAGAAAAATGTGCTATCCAAATACAGATCCTTTAAATGGCATTTATATAAATAAATATTATAGGGCATTCTTACACAAGTCCCGCAGTAAGCAAGAAGGCTTGTGTTACGGGTACTCAGATACCGATATATATAATATACAAATACATACAAGACATCCATGACTCAGGAACAAATATCTATGTTCATCACACAAATAGATGCCCTTACCGGGATTTGAACCCAGGACCATCGGCAAAGCAGGCATGGTCACTACCAACTACGCCTACCGGTCGTCTAAATAATCTTCTACTGTTACATCCGAATGATATCAGTGTTAAAATTGTAAGAAAATCATTAAAAAAACTACTTAATATCTCTCTCTATGAGGATCTAATAATCGATGCGATATCATAAAATTACTGTTTCTGTTGTAGTAGTCGTATATATAAACATTAATTAAACTATGTACAACTAAGACAAAAAGAACAAGATTTACAAGGCGTCATTGTAATATTTTGGGGTGTAATCAAAAAGGTACCTATAGTAAAGAAAGAACACCAACAAGAAAACGCACCCCAAAACAGTCCCCAGCGGCACCACGCAACAATACCTCATAACGGCATTCATAAAACGCGGAACTGGGTCGAGATATCGGATTTCTAAAGACAGGAACACAAAGCTGTTGAAACTAGACCTACGGCAAACATCGAAAATTTGAAATTTCACGCATTTGTTTCGCTCAAATACGTAAGAGCGATAGAGAGGGACACACACGTTTTTGATCGTTTAATGTTTGTGGTAGGACAATTCTAATAAAACTTTATTGTGCTTTTGGGGCTTGCTTAAATGATCCCGGGGTGCACATTCAAACGCTTTTGACGAATCCAGAAGGTTCTAAAAACAGATAAAGGTATTATAGACGATGGATCTTTTTACTTTGAAACAGAAAGGAGTATTTACCGTAAACGTGTCGGATCACGTACGAATGGAGATTTGGGTTGCGTTTAATACGATTCTTTCGATACTTTGTTCGTGTGTTGGGTTTGATATTAAAATAATAAACATTCATGTTTAGAAGGGTTGGGAAAGACAGCTTCAGATTTTTTTACTCTGTGCCCAGAATACCAAACTGTATAGCCGCCCAGATACGTACAGATTTGTCGTATTTGATTATTTGGATTATCCGTATTTGTTTGTACCTACCTATTATAAAAATGTGTAATTTCCGTGACATCGTTAACTTGTGTCTATTGTAAGTAAGCACATCGCATGGATCGTACTTAGTAATGGGTGTCGGTATCTTTTGTTCCCTGAATTTTGTGTAAATGTAAATTTATCCTATTGTCAATTGGTAGGCCCCCGGTGAGTAGGGTTGGAATCGAACCAGCGACCTCCTGCTTTCGCGGCAGACTCCCTAACCACTGGGCTACCCGATCACGGCAATCGGAATGCAGGGGGCTTTAGTCAATTTTTCTGTAGAATATGACATCTCTATTAATTTATAATTTATATGTAGTAGTGTGCCTACTTAAAAACCTGAATCAAAACATTTATTACAAATAATAAATTATTTAATTCATGCTTTACAATTTTACCTATAATTAACTTTATTAACAATTTTATTGACCTTTTACTAAAACGGTACTACTGTGGTTTGCATGTATTTAAAATTAAATGGCATCAACAGATATTTTAACCTTATCAGTTTGTTAATTTGCATGCACTTTGCAATTAATCCCTTGGTAAAATGTGCCGTGAGAACTTGTACACATTTCTATCAGTTTATCAGACTCGCTTTAAACTATACCGCTGTTACCTCACAGTTGATCTTTACTAATCCATTTAGCAGAAACAGGTAGGTAGTAAAGACTGTCAAAGTCTATACTGAATCGCGTTTGTCTTTTGTTTATATCTTCTTTTTCTTTCCAGGCTTTCCGTAAAGTTTGGGGTTTGAATTGAGATATTACATTTGTGTTCCATGCAGCCACCTTAAGCAACCTTCCTGATTTTTGTAGCTCCGGCGTACTGAGATTTGGTCTTAATCGATTCCACACTGTTTATACGAACATTACATGCTTTTGAGAATGCTTATGTGACTTCAAAGTATTTATGTCCAAAGAAACGAAAAAGTGTGTCGACAGATATAAATAGGTACGTAATTCGATTAAAAGTTCCTTTAAGATATTAATATAAATTATAAATTGAAAGAGATGTCATATAGGTACTACAGTAAGTGAGCAAGGCCCCCGGTAATTTAATAAATGATTTGATTCGTGCTTTACAAATGTAATTTCTACAAAAACAAACAAATAATTGTTATGGCCGTTTGCATTATCCCAAATAGTTTCATCCAGCACCACAGTTCGGTTTATTCTCCATAGATGTTAAATTTAAATCCTTAGTTGCCTGAGACAAAATAGTATTACAAACAATATTTTTTACTAACTGGTCTATGCCTCCATGCAAATGAAATACTGGCTCCAGTTACATAACGCGTTACGCAAAACAAAGCCAGGAGCAATCGATACGTTACATAAAAGATTTGCAACACGGGCCGTCTCAGGTTGCCTTCCTGCCGACATGTCTGCGTCTAGAGCGCAGTGAGGGGTTACATGATGTGGTTACAATGGGGAAGCGGTTTTAACAATTAGACGTCTGGTTGATAATGTTATATATGTACTTATAAATAGCTTAGTCACATATCTACTTATAATTGAGACAGGCGTTATTTTGCTTAATTACAATGGTAATATTGTTTTCGGTTACCACGATTGTTATTCATTGAAATTAAACACTTTAGAACGGATTAATCGCGTTTGAAACGTAGGGTCATGGTATTAATAAACACGATTAATCCGTTCTAAAGATTACTGTCGTAGCTTATAAAGTGTTAATTAAGTTAGTTATTATTGAGATTAAATAGCTTTAGTAGACAAATTGCCATTGTTGTGGTTTCCTGGGTCAATCTTAAAAACAAAGTTTATTGCTATTCAAATTCACAAAATATTCTTTTCTTGTGGTAACTATATTCCCTTTCTATCATATGTCATCCAAGCATGATCATCATCATCATCATCATTACAGCCGAAAGACGTCCACTGCTGGACATAGGCCTCCCCCAAAGATTTCCACAATGACCGGTCCTGCGCCACCCGCATCCAGCGGACTCCTGCGACCTTCACCAGGTCATCAGTCCACCTTGCGGGGGGCCTACCCACGCTGCGCCTTCCGGTACGCGGTCGCCACTCGAGAACCTTTCCGCCCCAACGGCCGTCGGTTCTACGTGCAATGTGCCCCGCCCACTGCCACTTAAGTTTAGCGATTCGGAGAGCTATATCGGTTACTTTGGTTCTGCTGCGGATGGTCTCATTCCTGATACGATCTCGCAGAGAGACTCCTAGCATAGCTCTCTCCATTGCCCTTTGGGTGACTTTGAGCCTTCTTATAAGGCCCATTGTAAGCGACCACGTTTCAGTACCGTATGTCATCACTGGCAACACACACTGATCGAAGACTTTCGTTTTCAGGCACTGCGGAATATTGGACGAAAAGATGTGTCGCAGCTTCCCGAACGCTGCCCAACCGAGTCGGATTCGACGATTAACCTCTTTCTCGAAATTGGACCTACCTAACTGGACAGTTTGTCCTAGGTATATATAATCGTCTACAACTTCGAGTGTAAAGTCTCCGAGTGTCACTGGAGTTGGTGCTACATGGATATTCGACATGATTTTCGTCTTATCCATGTTCATCTTAAGACCAACTCGCCCGGAGGCTCTACTGAGGCTAACGAGCATCGTACTTAAATCCTCCATGGTCTCAGCCAAGACTACTATATCGTCAGCAAATCGAAGGTGAGTGAGGTACTCGCCGTTTACATTGATGCCTAGCCCTCTCCAGTCCAGAGTCTTGTAAATATCCTCCAGTGCAGCGGTAAACAGCTTAGGAGAGATGACATCTCCCTGCCTGACTCCCCGCTGCAGCGGAATAGGCTTCGAGTTCTGGTCTTGGAGTCGGACTGACATAGTGGCGCTCTCGTACAAACACTTCAATACTTCGATATAGCGGTAGTCTACTTGGCACCGTTGGAGAGATTGTAGTACCGCCCAGGTTTCGATCGAATCAAAGGCTTTCTCGTAGTCCACAAACGCTAAACAGAGGGGCAGATTATACTCCTCGGTCTTCTGTATAACCTGACGAAGCGTATGAATGTGGTCTACGGTACTAAAGCCTCTTCGGAAACCGGCTTGTTCGGGAGGCTGGAAGTCATCAAGCCTGCGTGCGAGACGATTCGTAATGACCAAGCATGATAGTGTAAATGAATAAATATTGTGGGACAATCTTACACAAATCGACCTAGTCCCACGGTAAGCTCAATAAGGCTTGTGTTGTCGTCTAGTAAGACGACGATATATATAATAGAAAACATCTATAACTCAGGAACAAATATTAGTGGTATAAACACAAATAAATGCCCTGACCAGGATTCGAACCCGGGACCTCCTGCTTCGTAGGCAGGGTCACTACCAACTAGGCTAGGAGGCCGTCAACCAAGTGACAAGTTATCTTGGAATGTAGACTTAGTCATATCGTCGTAAGTTCTTAATTTGAAATGAATTTGGTTGTCACTTGGATGTTTTAAGCGCCCGGTTGTTTTGTTTGGCAATCGCAGCGTTTAGACGCATGCGATTAACGGAATGCGTTTGCCCCGTATGTTTCACCGCCTGCGTCAACCGCGTAAAACAAAGGTCTATTATTATATTACCTGATTTCAAATGATCTGCGTCTAACGCATACTGTTAATTCATACATTTAAGGGTTAAAACATCAAAATGTATTCTTTGCTATTAAGCCAGGTAGTTTTAAGTTATACTTTTAGTTTGTAACATTATTTTAATTTTGTACATTTTGCTTTTTTTTCTTTGGTGTTGAATAAAACTTTTCTATGTCTATGTCTATGTCTATGTAAAACATATTACTACGCGTCAGTATAGAACATTTTACGTTTCTTCTAACAAAGTGTGCTACATTTGTCTCTTGGCTGAAAGGACAGAATAAAAAGAGATGATTCATCCAGTAAATTATGAGAACAGTAAACACAATAATTTTCCGAAGCATTAAACTTGTTTCTTGCATTATCCTTAGAACACTTTGCAAGGATTTAGCCAACAAAATGGCTATTTAACCTGGTTATTACATAGCTGGGTAATCTATGAGCCGCAACCTTCGTACTTCAAGCGCAATACAATAATTTAGCAGTATAACAGTTAATTATATCGCCCTGGATATTTGCCACAGACGTGTGTGTTGCTAGACCACACAGAAGTCCTAGTCCAGTCATTGAACTGACAGGTAGTATGGAAATTTTGATTATTCGGGAAATAAAATAATAATAGCTGATTTTGGAGCGCATCGAATATATCGTGAGTCTAGCTAGTTTTATGTAGGCAACAAAATCCAACAAAATATCGATACAATGCTAATCGCCACAAATATGAAGGTACATACATGTAAGAAACATTTTTCTTGTAAGATATTATATATATGTTTTTTATTGTTTAAATAGGTTCAGGATCAATTTCTACCTATTACCATTTGTTTAATCTATCACCTGTGCCACAAATTATGTAGATTTAACTGTTTTATGTAAATAAGTTTTCTTATCTTTTCTTTTAGCTAATAAAAGACAAACATATCATCATGTTCACAAACAAAAAACAAATCATAAATTTCAAAAATCAACTTAGTTAAATTTTATTTTTTCACTATTTACCTACCTACTTCCGAAAAAAAAAGTTTGTACGATTTTTGCATATTATAATATTATCTATAAATATCCCATTCGAATGCAACTTGAGAACATCAGGCTATTGTTATTTAATGTAATGTGGTTATAGTATAAATGTTTACTTTTTTTTTTTTATTATGCCCATAGATCGGGTCTATCACGAATGTAGTAACTTTATTCGGTACTAAAAGGTACATACAAAAACTTAATAAACTAAAATTTAAATAAAAAATACTTAAATAAACTAAAACTTAAATTAATTACAAAACTAAACAAAAAGCTACCCTACAAAGAAATAAAATAAATTATCTTAATTAGAAAATATATAAAACTATAAATCTAAATCTAAATCTAAGGATGGCCCCTGTGGCATAGTGCCGAGGACGCTGGCAGCGTTTCCTCGCTGAATCGCAATGCTTATTCGTTGGGCGAGGTAGCTACCAGCTCTTTTGTCCCCGGTTGCGTCGACCAGCCTTTTGGCCATTTGCCGGTACAAGGTTTGTGCCGCTGGGCCCCACGGACCAAGAGTCTCGACGCCAAATGGAGTAAAATTGTAATTGGCGTCTAGACCACTGTATTTTCGCCTTTTGAGCGTTTCTGCCGCCTCCGCCGCCGCTCCGGCCTTGTGTGTAGTACCGTGGAGGTGGGACGGTGCGAGAGTGTCTACGCAGGTAGCGTCCCAGACGAGCACTCGTCCCATCCTCCACGGAATCAGCGACATCCCGTCGGGTCTCTTACCATCGTCCCTGGCTATACCGGTCGGCTCAAGTACTGCCGGCACATTGACGGTAGCAAGAGACCGACGGATTATGTCGTTTAGCGCGGCGTGACGTGGAATGCGGCCCGCGCTGCGTTGACAAGAAAGTCCGTGGTGCCCCAGTCGGTCAACATCACTGCCACAGAGGCATTTATGTGGCGCGCACACTGGGACTCCTATACGCAGCCCAACCGCCAATCTGAGAGTATGGGCGTCTAGATGGGTACCTGTATTAGCCGACGGGTAGGCGCTCAACCAGTGGCCAGCCTCTCTGCATGCGACGGCCATCAGCCGAGCGCGTTCAGGACCGGAACTATCATTTAAAAGGGATGAATATTGAAATTTGGATAAAACATCATCCCAGCCCCTTTGGGATTTAGGGTCATAAGGAATATTTTGCCCCGGGCAGGCTGACAGCCAGGCATTTTTAGCGTCATCCAAGCCTGAGATCTCATAGTTTGTGGGCGAAGCCCTCAGTATTTTTCCTATGAGATCACCAGAGCTGTGGACAGACGAAAGAAATGCCGGCAGTGAAACGCTGGAAATTTTGCGCACCCCTAGCCCGCCGTAACGAACGGGAAGGGATGCTTGGAGCCAAGATTGTTCGGTGAGCTTTAAATTTAGAATAAGTTCCAAGTGAGTTTGAAGTAAAGAATCAATAGGCGTTAGTAAATTTTGATATTTCCAAAAAGGGCTACACCGAAGCATGTACGTTAATTTCGGGACGAAGAGACAAAATTTAAGGATAAAAAAGGCTGAATGGGGGCTAATTTGAAGTAGGCGATCGGCACAGTTTTGGAATTTAACAATGGTGCTGTTTATGAAGGAAGGAAAAAAATCGTCGAAAATTGGGGTCCCTAGGAGGCTAAGGGTATCTTTGGTAACAATTTTTATATCAGGTGCAAGATATTTGAATTTATTAGTAATATCTAAAAGGTCTAAAGATGTATCATGGATGAAGAGTTCGCATTTATTGTAATTTAGGTCAAGGCCTACAGATGCAAATTTGGTTTTAAGAGTCGAAAGATCAGAAAGAACGGTATCTAAATTCCCTCCTAGGGTGCCGTCGTCTAAATACCAAACATTAAATTTGGAAGATAAATTTTGTATGATGGGATTTATAGCTAAACTAAAAATAGCCGGCCCGAGGGGATCACCCTGCTGGCAACCAACTTCTGATGAAAGTTCATGGTTGCGGTACATTAATTTAGAAGGATCTGCGTAACAGTGGAGGAGGTAATTGTAGAGTTCTGGAATATTGTTTCTAATTTCGGCCAGCAGGGTGTCTCTGTTTACTGAATTGAAAGCGTTTTTTAAGTCAATTTTGATTAAGACTTGACAGTCGTCATTACTGAGGAAGGTGCGGAGTGCATGAACCGCTGCTTCGCACCCTCCTCTTGTTTACTTTTTGTATTTCACATTTAATTCTTAATCGCGTTATTATAGCGTATTTATAGCTGTGTTGTTGACTGTATACAAGATTGCTGTGAGAGTAGCACGTCGAGAAATACTTATACCTGTTTGTACGGATGCAATTTGTGTACCAACTAACAAATGTGTTTGTTTTTAATAAACCCCTTTCCCTGTTGGACCCGTTTCCTGAGACCTCAGCATGCATGTCAGTACAGTCAGTGTCTCAGTTTGCATGTCGTATCTACGACTGAATACCGATACATTAAAATATATCCTGTCACCTTTGTAAATACGTATTTGTAAAATTCTGATTCTGATTCAGCCAAGTGATATTTTTTTTAATTAGGTATCTTTAAGATGGCGATTGAAAAACGTTAGACTGTCTAGTTGGCGACATGTCTATGGTATTGTCTGTATTTGCCCATATTACCGCGTTAAATGAACCTGCATAAAGGTTGCAACAGGTGGTAATTTAGCTTGCGATACGTCTGTTCCTAAACCAATGGTTTGGCCAGCGTGTACTAGTATAGTTTGGGAAATGTCTGGATTTCTCGTTTAATGTACTTTATGCTAGTACATTGTTATTTGTTACATTGTTATTTTCAGAAAAAAATGCACCATTTTAATGACAGGTCCTCGATTTTCCATACCAAAAAATTTACAGTTTTGTAACGGCCTACACAAAATGTATGAAAAATGCGTTACGAAATCTTTCAATTTTTTAAATCAATAGTAGTTACTCTAGTATAAAAAACCCAAAACTGTCTGTATTCAAAAAAAGAAATGGTACCTAATTTTTGAAAATGCAAACATAGGTATAACGCGAACTGGCGACCTACATACCTCGAGAACGCTTTGACCATGCTTTGACCGATTGGTTGGTACCAACCATACCAACCATATCTGAACTTAAAAATTCTATGTTATCGTCGAACAACCATACTATTAAATTAATACTAAAAATAATATTAAATTGCAAAGGTTAACTCTCACGTATTTTTATCACAATAGGCGTGACATGTTTCGACTACATCGGGCAGTCATCGTCGGACAGAGTGGTGTTGTCACCTTCGCGGCTCGGGCATAAATTATCCGCAGGATTAATTTTGACTTGTAATCTGTACCACTGCAAATCCGTGGCAACACGTTGAATACTCAAATGTCAACGCATTCAGAGCGATAACGACGTAACGATCAACTTGACAAACTAAACGTCAAATGTTAGGAAGTGAACCTTCTGTACTATTAGGTAGTTATTCTGGCCTAGTAACACAAAAATAGAACATTCGAAAATTTGTATCTCGCTCTCCGTCACACTTACAGGAGTGATAAAGAGAGATATGGCAATTTTCGATGTTTTTGTTAGGCCTTTTATATTGTTACTCTGACTTTTTAAATCTCCTTATAAAACTACACTAACAATCTTCTTCCTTTAATTATCTTATGCTATACCAAATTAGACCTTACCACCTTGCATAACGGCAGTAGTAATTATGGTAGAGATGCCCCGTTTATAGGCAATTTGTTTAAGAGTAGCGGTTGTAAAGATACGCATCTAACCGTTATGTAAGTGTCCTGATACTGGGATGTATGGCTCGGAACTAAAATGCTGCTTACTACTAAATAACAATAAATAGAAAGAAAAAAAAACTCGAACTCAAAATATATTTTCCCCAATGGTTGATAAAATGCATTTTTCTTCGCTAGTTTTAATAGATAAACGAGCGCTTTCCGAGCTAGTAAGGTGAATATACATTTCATCGCGCGTGCATCAAACGATGCACGATGCAACACCCAATTGCATTTTTTTCACGATTACGTCTAATAATACTAATTCCACTCCAAATTTACAATTTAATAATTACAGCTGACGTGAAAAACACCTCTCTCACATATTAACAATTCATATCATGGCTGAAAAAGTAAAAATCATTAGTGCAAGAAATCGGCTTTCCGCACGCTGCACAACACTTAGCAAATGAACCAAAATATTAGTTTTCTGCCCTCCGACCGGCAAGCAGGCATTTGCAAGCCGCTACGCTAAACAAATTCGCCATTTGCCGACTGCGTCGAGCAGAAAAATCGTGTACAGACCTTGACCAGTAAAAAAAAGCCTAAGATCACAAGTTTGTGGACCTCAACTTCGCTTCGGACGACAATTACACGAGATCTGAGCCGTTCCTTATTTTACAGGCTTCGGTACGTAATCTACTATTATGTAACAGTGATATAATAAGGCTTCTTAAAATAAAGGGTAGCTGTTACAGAACGAGACGAAGCTGAGTAGAGAATTTAGAATACCTAGAGACTAGAGATTATGAGCTGTTATATACACTAGTTTTTCTACGACAGCGAAAAAAGCGAAAGCCGGAAAATGTAGAATTTGTCGTTTGCCAAGTATACAACCAAATCACTTATTTAAACTTTCACGATTTTCACACATTATAAATTTACTAAAACGGGGCTTAATCGTGTATAAACTTTGAAAACAAACCTCCGACGTTTCAAGGGCGACATTGCCCCCGTGGTCCCGGAGAAAGACTCCACACGATACACACACACACGATACACGATTAAGCCCCGTTTTAGTAAATTTATAATACAACCAAATCACCAACCACTTTACAAATTCTCAACCAAACCAACTGACTGTCTATAGTAACTTGTCGGAACTAAATGAAATTATCAGAACGACATTGTTATCTATAAGACTGGACCGTAGCCAGAAATGAATTTATGATATGGTATTCGTCATTACAAGTAGGGCGCATGTAAGCATTTCGGGGTATATTATCGGAGTTGATAGCATTTTTTAAGTTAGGGCATTGCCCCATAATGTCCCTCTCCCCTCTAGCTCCGGCCCTGCTATAAGACCATAGCTTTTCTATATAAACAAAAACATCTGTCTCAACTCTTGTATCCGAATGCAAATGTGACATTGCATAAACACGATAAAAGCACATTTTATCTAACTGCACCATTTTCGCAACCAAATCGACCCATATCACCGACTCTCTATCCAAACCTCATATCTACTCACACATCGCATCCAAATATAAACTATATATACTTTACATAAGATTGGTTCTTGCAATGCTTGTTCGGGTAAGATACGAGGTTGTGAAAGTAAGTGTACTCAGCCAGTATACGGGCTAGTAAGCTATGGGTGTTTAGTAGTTTAGTAACAAGTAATTAAGAACGCGAGGGAGTCACGTTTGCGCATTGAATCGGATAGTACAATGGCGCTTTTAGAATTTCTATTTCAAGAGAAAAGACTTCCCTATTTCGAAATATCTTAGTATGATTTAGGGAATATAGAACTACACAACACTATTTACAGGCAGTTATTTGTTTAGACTTTAGACACTGTTTCTTAAATATTGATTCCATGATGCAATACAAGGCATGGTCGCCATGACGTCATCGGACACCACCTTTGTTTGGACTAGGAAAGAGATACCTAGGTATATATTATTTTTGCATGTGCGAATGATACAGCTAGTAACGTTGTCATTAATGCGAGACACCACGGGACGGCCTTACCTTGTTTTTTCCTATATGATTGATTTAACTTATTTCTACAATTAAGATAAAAAGAGCAAATATATTATTACATTGAAACTCAATCCCAAAGCTCAAAGTAAGCCTAAATACGTACTCAACGAAAAAAATTACATCGAATTTGACATCATGAAAAGATTTTTAGGAGAAGTTTGCAAACATGAAGAAACAGTGAAAAAAAAAAGTATTTTGTAAAACGTAAAAATACCAATTAACTTATCGTTCTCTATCTTTGACCACAAAATTTAAAGAAAAGGACGTGTACGTAATATATAAATAAAATGATTCCTGTGAGGCATTGGCTTGAAATTGTCTAAAATACTTGAGATACTCCCTTTTAGCAATTAGCCACCATCACCGTTTATATTAAAAAGCTTGAGGTCAAAAGGCGTCCCACGATCCGCAAAGATTCGCCTCTCGCTCGCACTTGTAATTTTATACTCTAGTGCAACAGAGATGCAAACCTGGATAAGATGCTTTTTCCTCAAGTGGTCCTATTAAATCTCCGCATTCCAAAATGTTACGCAGCGCGTGCGCATCGCGTAATAACGATTACTGTTAAATAACGATATTCTCTTCCGCGATCCTGGGGGCTATTTACGAATTATATATATATATATAATATATTTGTGTCTATATATCTCTCTGGACACGTAAGCATTGCGTGCACTTACTTACCTTTACCTTTAAACATCGCAAAGTTTGAAGTACCTACACTTAAAACTTATTACGTGTTACCATGGAAATAAAATAAAATGGTCGCGCACTGTGCGGTTGCAGAGGAATTTCCCCCCCGCCGACGCTCTGGCTGTGGAATGGGAGCTCATTCCACAGCCGGAGCGTCCGCCGAGGTTTTCCCGAAATACAGTATGGGTTTCATCCAAAAAGGAGTGTACCAGATTTTAACGGGTCGGCAACGCGCAAGTGACCCCCTGGAATTGCAGGCACCCATAGGCTACGGTGACGATGTTCAAAAAGCAAAAAATGTTGTTGAAAGCAGGAGATCACTGGTTCGATCTCAGTCCTGAGCACTGGGGGCCTTCTTCACTTTTTCTGTTGTATATGACTTTCAATTTATAATTGAAATGCATGACAAATTAAATATAGTACCTACTTAAGTTACTTAATGTTGCGTCCACCTTATAAAATGAAAAACCTTTTGGTATGATTTTCCATTGCTTAGTATACAATATATTCAACCAAAAATAATAGAAAATGTAGCGGTCACAAACGCCAGTGTGCTAGTACAGTGAATATTATGTAACAGTGGTACTAAAGCATCGCGATCTTCCCCCGGGCACGAGCTTTTAAATTACCTACTCATTATTGGCTCATTCTAGTGTGATGCCGATTACAAACGCTAAGATCAATGGAACTTCCTAACAATGTAAACAAACAGCCATATTTGATCGTAATAACCTCACTTTTAATTTAATGAATTCTCTAAGATGTTATTTATCTTATGTTTTATGTAACGATAATACGACCGTTTCAGTTAAGAATCGTTTCAATGATGTTTGATGAGATAGTGTGAAAATAAAAGGAAAACCCACGGAAGAATAACTAACGCATGGGAGTAGTAAAACAACTGTCAAATGACAACAGTTTGGAGCGGCCTTTAAACTGGCAGTGGATTTCTCAAATGGCATAAGTCTAACCTAATAATGTGCCTCTTACGACATTTCAAAAATCCACTTTCAAAATATGCGACAAAGTTAAGTTGTAATGCATTGATACCGACTACCAAATTACAGCGATGTATTTAATTTGGCTGCTTGGACGAAATGCATCAAAAGAGATCAGCACAACCTACGGAATCGAAGAATTAACAAACATATGTACATCTCTTTTTGACACTTCTTTACTTGGTAAGTAAGTAAAGGACGGGTTTATGACTTTGATTAGTTTTGACGGGGGGCTTGGGAGAAACAGTGACAAAACTTGTGATGCCTTTTGTTTACATCGTTAGTAAGTTCCATTGACGGCGATTTAAATTCCGTCATAGGGACTACTTCGTCTAATACTATCCTGTGTTGCTAACACAACACATGTTCCGTTCCAAATTCAAAAAGCATTAATTTGTCTGGCCCATTTGAACTGCATTCAGGCGTTCCACCGCAAAATACCTCAATTTAAAGGACGAAATAATTACCACCAATCACCGCCAACTAATTGTCCGCCCTATCACTTCAACAATAAAGTCTAATTTCGCATAAACGATTAATAAAAATAAAGCATGGTTCACACAATTGGCACCGTCTACGCGGAAGTGAGCCTTAACTGCTGGATGCGGGTTGGATTCAATCTAAGTCCAAAAAGACGTATGTGCAGTACTTTTCGTATTATCATACGACTTTTAGTTAATATTGGGATCATTGTTTAATAGTGCGGCAATACTGAAATTAATTTCGTATGATCGATTATTGAAATTAATGATGGAATTTAGCTCGGAATTAGATTTTTATGTTGATTTCATAAGGTCATTGACAAATAGAATTGCGTTCGTTATGATTATTTAAATGAATGAGTTCATATTTGAAATAAAGTATCAATGTTTTAACATTATATTTCAGTTATTAGGGTTAATAAACAATTTCTTGTCACCAGTTGCCATGATTATGGTCTTCTGGGTCACTTTTCAAATCACGGTTTTATGGCATTAAAGTCCAAAAACATGAATATTTTTGGTTCCCTTTTCATGATGGGCCATCTACCAAGCATGTCAGCAGACCATACTATACAACGTGTCTTCTAACAAATTGTGCTGTATTTGTCCCCTGGCTGACGGGACAATAACAACAAGGAATTGTTGATTCACCCACTAGTATGATAGATACTGTCTAAATTGTATTAAAATTCACCTAGAGATTGTTTCTTCATATTTTCTCGAGTATACATCATAAAACAAGTTGTAGGAATTATTTTTTTGGAAACTAGGATTTTAACCACATATTTTGGTGAAATTCGTAAAACCTGATTCTTACGGGTCTGATCATGCGTGCTCTCATTCAAATCACTAGCTTATTCGATTCCTGATTTAAAAAAACGTACCAAAATATTCTTATAAAATTTAAGTTTCCATTACGCTAAGCTCGTAGTAAGTTAAATTCATATTATTTATTTGTATTGATCATACATAGTAACATAAAAAAACAAGAAAATAAACCTAACCTAAGAATGAAAATAAATAAAGAGGCACAATAATAATAAATAACTAAAAAGGATAATTATATAGACGAAGGCGAAACAAAAACGTAACTTAATGGAAAGGAATTTCTCGGGACATTTTTTTTAAATATAAGGAATGAATCAGATCTTGATTTTGATTTAGCCTAAGCAAGTCCAGATCCAGATATTTTTTAAAACGCTCTGACACCAATCTTTGCAATTATTTTCTATCGACCCAATTTCGTTAGATTAAAAATCCGGCCGATCTACTGTCTTTGAAATACGATTAATATATTAATTTTATTATTCATGGTTTTTCTGCAGTATTATAATCAAGAGGTTTTCTTTTTGAAAAACTTGTTAAAACATAAATTAGGTGTTGTCAGCTCCTTAACTAGCTTTTAAGGTATTGTATCTGGTGATTGGTTTTCAAGGTCTAGGTTATCCGCGGCTTTTGGTCTGACTTTGGCCGGACTTGTTTGTCTTTGGCAGTTTCCAGTTTCGTTAAATATGGCCTTATTCAGTCAATCATATGATAAAGTCGATATATTTATCTGTTTTTGATAGATACGTATTATTTTTTTAGTACCGCGATCGCGATTGCAATTAACTCATGATAAAATAAAGTGAGAAAATAAGTCCTAAAATGGCTATAATACGACTGCAAAATGTAATAAGTTTAATATTCCAGCGATTGTTTTACACAATGATATAATAATATAAGAGTATGATTCCATTCTTAATTAAAATTTTTACTTTTCATAGGGCCACCAACACCACCCGCTTAACTCCGGGTTACTGGGCTAACCCTGAATTATCCGTCAAAATCTATATGAAATAAATATTTAACCAAGCATTTATAAAGTATAGGATTCGTATAGGATTCCGGGTACTTCGCTAAGCCTAGATGGTGCAAGTGACCCTCATCATGTGGTATTACCGCGAAAATCAGACACTTCTTTTGCTGTAAATGCTGTAATATAATACCATAGTTGTAGTTTACCTAAAGTTTTTTTACCTTCTACTAATTGTGTAATAACAGATCATACATTTTCCACGCCAGCTTTCGTGAATCGATCTGTAGGTACTTACAAAATTGGTTAACTGTTATACTACTTTGGTTAATCGGCGAGGACAATTCTTTTCTTTTTCGCAAATCACAATATCAGTTTAACAGTATGTCAAACCAGGCATTTACAAATGTTTTTTCTTCGTTTATGTTCAAGTAACTGTATCACCTTGGCTGGACAAGGTTGGAAAGAGTCATTCACTTTGAGAAAGCTTTTTAAGGAAACATGACACACGCAAAGATTTGTATTGGTTCGAGGAATAACAATTCAAGTTCAAGTTTGTAAGTAAAAATAGATTCACGAAGCTGGCGTGGAAAATGTAGAATTAGTAGAAAGTAAAATTTATTCAACAGAAATACAACTTTAAAAAACAATACACGTAATTTAAAAATAACCAGAATAAATAATCTACGACTATACCTACACTTATGCTAGGGTGTAAGCTAGCGCCGACAGAGTACCCGGCATAAAAGTGCCAAAAATTCTACTGGCGTTACCAAGTTGAATTGAATGGCGATTGAAATTTGCTGCACTAAATAGGAACCTGACCTGGGATCGCCACTTTTTTTCGAAAATTCTATGTCCAAGATTTTTAACGAAGGATTTTTTGGAGGAGGAGGATTTTTTTTTTAGCCTCGGTGCACCAGGGACCAATCGTACGGCGACGGGAATAAAATTATACGCCGGCTCCAAATTCGAGTAGGTATTTGGTGAGCTTTAATTCAGACAGAAACATATGTACCTACAGTATCATACTTACATATTGTACATGGGTAAATCAACTATTTCTTGGTGTTATCCTGTCCCGTCAGCCAGGGGACAAAGGTGCCACAGTTAGAATAAACGTTGTGAAATGTTCTACTGACATGCTTGGTAGATGGCCCAAAGGGAATATAACTACAATATTTTGTACATTTTAATGCTATAAAACCGTGATTTTAAAAGTAACCCAGGGGACCGTAACCATGGTAACTGGAAACAAGAAGTAGTTGATTAGGTAACTCATAATACGCACAAAAAAGACTATTGTATTGCCAAAAGGGATAGGCAGAATACATGAGACACAGTAAACTAAAACTAATAATTTGTTATTTGCTGTAAATGAACCTGTGACATTTAACACCTTCCAACCGGAAACGACCAATAATGCCCTAAAACACAATTCAATTTGTGATAAATTGATCACGAACTACATTGAATTACTTATTGCGGTACAGATCTAATCTTTAATAACTATTGTCTTAGCCAAGGTTACTACTGTACTCTATTTTTATTGTTAATTGTTATTTCACTTGGAATTTGTATTGTTTCGTTTTCATTAACAATGTATATGGGTTTTTCACGCGGTCTTCAATGTGTGAGGTCAACGAAGTTTATGTTATCTATCTTGAAATTGATATATAATATTGTATTTGTACTATTACCTTGCTGAAGTCGTTATGTACAGTTAATCAATTGCCAGAACCATGTCAAATGACAAGCAGTAAGATATTTCTTACAATCTGATTTACAGCGTCACTATGACAATGTCCTACAGTAGCCTAGGGTTCCAATTTGTTGACTGAACAAAAGCTAAGAAGCTGTGAATAGTTTTCTTTAACATTCTCTGATAGCTTGATGAATATTTCCTTTAGAAACTATTTAATTTATCGTGTATGTATGATATAATTCTATTGTATTTAAACCCTTTATCTGCTTATAGTGGCACTGAAACGGAATAGTTTCATGTGCTCTGTTTATCCCTTTTGGCAATATAGCCAATATAGGGTTCAGTTTATGTATGTATAGATCAAAAGTAACGCTAGCAAATGTAAAGCGTGAGTAGTATTTATATAACAAACACTTGTGGACAATCCTGTGCCGGCTCGTACAGTCAAATGTAAAAATATGGGTGGACACATCTTACTCAAAAATAGGTCCCATAACATTTTATTCCAGTGTAATAAGAGCGTAGCATGCATATTTATGAGACGATTTTGTCGATACGTATTTTTGCCCTTGACTGTACCAATGAGTTTTTCGGAAGTTATGTGCGAAAATATCATTTGATATTAATCTATCACTTTTCGGCAAAGGAAAACATCGTAGGGAAACCGAATTAATCCCAATAAGGCCTAGCTTACCCTCTGGGTTGGAAGGTCAGATGGCAGTGGCTTTCCTAAAAATTGCCTACGCCAAATCTTGGGATTGGTTGCCAAGCGGACCCTAGGCTCCCTGAGCCGTGGCATAGGCCAGCAAAACGGTAGGAAGAAAAAAACTTGTGGACAGGTCTAGTCCACGAACCTTGGTCGTCTCCAGAAACTTGTCCTCATCAATATTCCTATCTTGATCGTCAACTTTTTCTCACACACTAACGCATAGGTCTGGTCGTATCCCTAAAAAATACTTCATCATCATCACATCATCATCATTTCAGCCTGTAAGCGTCCACTGCGACCGGTCTATAGCCACCTGCATTGTAATTTCTCCCTCTTTGATTGACCTTGGATGGGCTTAAAACCAGCTAAGCTGTGCCCATACCTTTTTCCTTTGTCAGTGCCTAATTCTGTATTTTATGTTCATTGTTTTGTTCAAGGAAATAAACGATTTGTATTTGTATTTGTATTTTTGTACCTGCATCCATCGAGACCCAGCGATCCTCACCAGGTCGTCGGTCCATCTTGTAGGTGGCCGTCCCACACTGCGCTTGCTAGCACGTGGTCTACATTCAAGGACTTTTTTGCCCCATCGGCCATCCGATCTTCGCGCTAAAAAATACTTGAAGCCGTATAAACTATAGAAAGACTTACGTGAGTATCCTTCCAGCCTCAGGGTTCCTGTAGATGTCACACTTGTGGAGAGGCCTGGTCTCGTCTCCCGGGATGAATTGTCCGGTTCGCTCGCATAGCGCTCGATGGATCTGGAACTGAAGGACTGTGCTGACGAAGTATCTGTGGACAAAGAAAATATGGTTAACAATTAGAAAAGAAGGTTCTTTAGTTTAGGAAAAATCAACTTTGAAACCTTTTTTATAAGAATAAGAATGGTTTATTTGCAGAAAAGGGTACATGGTAATATACATGGTAATAAAGTTTACAATTGTCCAGCCTTCTCCAGCTGTTAATGAACAGGATGAAAACATTTTTACAGTTTATTAAAGATATGTTTAACAATTAGACTAATGTAAATCTAGTGAAACGCTACTTAAACATGATGATACTATTTTATATCACTCATCGTGGGCCATAAAATCATTGACCGTGTAAAAACATCTATCGAGAAGCCAATTTTTAAGTGGTCTCTGAAATTTATGACCATCCAGTGCTTTTATTTCTACAGGAAACTTTTGTCAAAAAAACGTATACTCTTTGTTTTTATTCATGTCCGTTAACTTTAAGGGGAGATTCTTCAGGTTAAATCGAGTTAATTTCTCTAAAAAACTAGTGTCTTAACTATAATAGTTTTTGAGATATTCAATAAATCAATTTATTAGCTGAACCAGTGCAAAAGGTTACTCAACTAGTTACTACTAAACTGTGTTTTGACATCTGCTGTCATGACTAAAGTTAAGCTTGACATTTACTTTTGTGTAACTCTAAAGGACCTGTTACAATGTAATATTCATTTGTTTTGTACGAAAAAAAAAAACGACAAAAACGACATACCACTTATAAAGCAATGTGTCGAATTTGACGAAAAAAAAAACACGGTGTTTACGTCGGATATATTTTACAAAAGCAACAGCAGACCTTGAGTATTATTTACGCAACCCCAATGAACAGGAATATCATAAATAAATAAATAAAAAATATTAAAAATAAATATTGTGGTACAATATTACAGAAATATAGTCCCACATTAAGCTCAATACCTAAGGCTTGTGATGTGGGTACTTGACGACGATATTTATAATAGATAGATATGAATACTTATATACATAGAAAACAGCCATAACTCAGGAACAAATATTTGTGATAAACACACAAATAAATGCCCTAAACAGGATTCGAACCCGGGATCTCCTGCTTCGTAGGCAGTCACTACCGACTAGGCTAGGAGCCCGTCAAATCAGAAAGAAAAATGTCAACAGATCAGATATTGTTGATGTTACTACCAAAATGAGCAGCTTCAATATAATATCTAAACGTCATTAGAAAGTTTTATTTTATTTGGGAGCTTTCCTACTGTTCAGCTTGATGTTCCAATTCCTCTATAGATGTCACTGTTACTAATGCAAACTAGATAACGAGAGTTTTACACAGATTCTACTCGTATGTAAGCCAAGTTCGGTATCGTAGCAACGTGTGTTCATTCAAAGTGGTCCTTTTTTTTTACTGTTGGCAGTAACTCTCGTTATCTAGTTTGCATAAGTAACAGTGACATCTATTGAGGAACTGGAACATCAAGCTGAACACCTATGTTCCTATAAGCTTGTAAAACAAGACCCCTCATTTCATAATTTCTTTACGATCTATACCTTCATTACCTCCTAGTAATTATGGTCGCATTAGAAAAGCACTTCGATTTGATGTGGACCTTTAATGGGTTTCGCGTAACCAATGTTTATTAATGGTTTTATTTATTAGTAAACAACTTATGCCCGTGTGATGGAGTCATTGACATCAGCTGTCTAGCTCCTATTTTGTGTCAGAAAGCGATGAAAAACTACGTATTTCATGAACACCATGTTTCGCCCTAGGTCCTTTCTAAACTATGCAATCTCGATCTCGCGAGATCTCGAAGTGACAAGATCAGCGAATTTTCGAGATTCAATCTCGACATCAGGGAATCTCGATTCATCTAATCTCGATCGAGATCTCGACTAATATTTTCGAGACCTCGAACGAGATTTCAAGACTGAATGCAAGTAAAATATTTGTGGTTAATTCATATTCAGCAGAACTGTTATGTGCGCCACGTTGTGACGGGTGATGTTAGAACGTCTAGTAGCATCCAGTGCGCAAAAATTCATAAAAATAACTGGTTTGACCCAGTTATTTATTGTAATTTGTATCGCACTTTTTCACTGAGCCTGTTGATTTCTCTACACTTGAGGTGAATTCTTGGGTGGGGTTGAGAAGATGTTTTACTTTATCGTCTCTTAAGCTTAACACAGCATCAATTTTGTAGTATCTTAAAGCTACTTGATGCCAATTCACATTAAACTCAAGTGAGTCTTTGTGAAAGCAACCAGTTTACTACTGAGGTATTTTATATATCCGCCGATATTTTCTCTGCTTAGAGCAAAGTTTGTAAAATGATCCTTAAAAAGAACACCAAGTATGTGTCCTAAGTAGGTATATACTGAATTTAAGGACATGTTTGGCGAAATAAAGCAATTGTTAGCAAATATTTCCAAATCTCGATCTTGTCGAGATTAATCTCGTTCTCGAGTGTAAAACTGACGAGATCTCGAAACGCTCAATCTCGAATCAGATTTTTAGCACGAGATCTTAAATCATCAATCTCGGTTCGAGATTGCATCCCCTAATTATGATCAAACAAAAATCACGGTCTGTGCAAATTGGAAACCACTCTAAATTGCAATAGATCCGATTAATATGCACTGATAATAGATCAATACATCAAATCATACAATACGGTCATCAATCAATCGTTCACGAATTACCTCACGGCCTGTGTTTGGTTTTATATCGTAAGTTATTTGGTAACTGGATGTAATGGTGCGAGTTGGGTGCCACTGTCAGCGGGCTAAAGTCCGTCTATGCTGTTTCCTAGATTTTAATAGCACAGACTGCGAGAGTGTTAAGTACACGTCATTACTTCATAGAACTTTTGAAATATAGTAATAATTTGAAATAGCACAAAATTTTGCAGGGTGCCTAGCCAAGATGCCAATCGCTCACGCTAAGTCGCTAACGAAACGCAACTGTCATTGTCACACTAATAAGGAAGAGTGATAGAGAGAGGTAGCTACGATACGTTATTAAGCGCGAGCGATTGGCATCTTGGCTACGCACGCAGTTAATTTACTCGGAAGAGATAACGTGGTTGGACTATACGAATTAATAACAACCTTCACGATTTTGCACATAGATTGTAGTAAATAACTTTTTTTAATACTACGACAGTGAAAAAGAAGGATAGGGTCCGCCTGATGGCAAGCGGTCACCGTAGCCGTCTACCGTAGCGGTGTCGACTCTTTAAAGAAAAATCTTCTAGCGTTTTCGGGTCTTATGCCACGACCATTGGTAATTTATCCCAAGATATTGTGAAGGCGCTAGTTTTACAAAAGCGACTTCCTTATTACTTTCCAAATCGGTAATCTAGGCCTTATTGCAGGAATTAACTATATTTATTTATCATTTTAAAGATTTAGTCTTAGGAAGTCTTTTTGGTACATCGATTGACAAAATTATAAATTTAGGTGTAGGTACACCATTTTCTTTACCGAATTAAAAGACTCGAAAAATGTTTGTATGAATCCTGTCTTCATCTGCATTAGTTAAATTTGATGAAGCAAAGATCCTTGAAATCAAATGTTATTGTCACATTATTTATTTTATTGGATATGAAAAAATAATAAATATGATTTGTTATACAATTTTTTAAACAATTTTTAAACTACGAATCAAATCATTAATTAAATGTAATAAATGTTTTGATTCATGTTTTTGTGTTTTTTTAAGTAGTTACACTACTATATATAAATTATAAATTGAAAGAGATGTCATATACTAAAGAAAAAGTGACCAAGGTCCCCGGTGAGCAGGGCTAGGACCCCCAGCCCTGCTCACCGGGGACCTTGGTCACTTTTTCTTTAGTATATGACATCTCTTTCAATTTATAATGATTTGTTATGTTATTGCCGTCATTATAGATAGTTTTTTGTGTGTAATGATTTTGAAGGGTAAGATATCGTTTTGCCGTCTCCCTTCCAACGTATTGAAATTTCCAACTTCCAACTTGGAAGCCCGTTGTTGGAAGTTACTCGCTGAAAGTAGGAATGCACCCTCATGCTAAACGCGTTGCGATCTCACGCCGCACTGATTTATAGTGACGGCCGTAATGCGGTTATGCCGGATTCGCTAGTGTCGTACCGGTGCTATAATGAATCTAACGTATCCTGTATCTAAGGAGACATTATTATGGACAAGCATAGAGCTGTCATTATGTCAGTACACAGGAGTTTCCTATACAAAAATATGACGATTTTTGCTCGGGGTGTATGGCTATTCGAACGATACGTAGTAAATAGTATTTTGTGTAACAAGGGATCAAAATAACATATTTCCGGCGAGGGCGTACATTGAATTCCGAATGAAGCGATGGATTCTAAAGTAAAACCCTGAGTGCAATGAGGGATTCAAGCGTTAACGCCCAAGACGAAAATAATTTTGATACCGTGTGACACATACTGCTTTTCACCCCAACTAAGAGGAAATAAACAAAGCCGAAAACAGCATCATATCAATACCACGATGCCACTAGTTAATGCCCGAAAACGTAAAAATGTGTAGCTCTTGAACAGTGCCACTTTGGTCCCTCCTATATAGCTTGAACAGAAAAAACCCTTTTATGAGTTGGTGGTGTAAAAAACTTTTTCTGCATATTGTTTCGGCAGAGGGAAAATAGTATAATGCCATATCTTTGTAATTAACTTAATATGGCCAGGCCAAGAATGCATGCGGTTTAGTCTTGAATGCTAAAATGAGATCCACATAGAGGGTAAAGAGAATTTTCTTTAAAGGATGACACACATCCGATCCGGTCCGATCCAGGATGATCTGTCAGTCTGTATAGAAAACGTGACGTGACCTCCGAGGGCTCCGAGCTATCACGTGATTCTTTCTATAGAAACTATAGATCGTCCCCGACTGACAGTCATCTTTAAATTGTGCTCGCAAATCCGAAATTTCTTTGCACAAATCCCAGATGTATCATCTTATTATAATATTTTGTTCGCTGAAACATTAGCTAGGTATTTTTTTTGTCTAAGAACTTTTATAGATATTATTCTCACCTTGTGACACGGACAGCACTAATTTCTCCAAACACGCCTATTTGATTGATTTCAAAACCTTCCACCAGATTCTACTTTCCACAGCTAGCTCTCTTCTTTCTGAGTCAGTATCCAAGCTTCACACCCGTACAAAGTTCTTCTAATCACTGTCTAGTTGCCAGTAGACCAGGTAAGATTCGATAATTCACCACATTCGTTACCATTCTCAACACGTCCACAGTTACGTATACAAAGTATACAAACAAACCCGCATTCAAATGCATCGCTCGTCCAAATCACCACTTTAAACTAAACCATCACCGAAGAACTTAATATCGTACAATTAAGATATATTTTCGCTTAATCATAAACCCATTTACGTTGGTTTTTGATTAAGGTGTGCTCCCTATTTCCTATTCATCGGAAAGGTAGTTTTCGCAATTTAAGAAGCGTAGACTCCTTTTTAGCAGTCGGAATGTAGACGCGGTTAGATTTTAATGAGTGAACTGTGGGTGTTCTGCAGAATCTAGAGCATTATCAGGCGGCGGCTAAGATGTTATTATGGTTAATTACATGCTGGTTTGACTCTTGTGTCTTATAGTAACTGGATGGTGATTAAAATAAACAATTCACCGACAGTGTAATTGAAAATATCATTAAAACTAAGCCGAGCCGTAAGTAACCAAAAACGTTAGGGGATATAGTAACAGTTTCGGTTGTGATTCTGTGTCCTCCAATTCGAGATGGAATATCTTGAAGATTACTGGATTTATACCCATAAAATATCATCATTCATCATCATGTCGTCCACAACGTATCCGGTGACAGCCTCTCCAAAACAATGTTTAAACTGGGCGGGGGCTCAAAAGAGCTGGCCAGGAGTTTGTCCAGTCACCGGCAATAGTATGTTACACTTTGAAGGCCGTAAAAATATGTGACACTGACACGCTCTTAAGGCTGTACAAATAAGACGGTGTCAGATATTTTTGCGGCCTTTGTTGCGTAAGATATTATTGCCGGTGACTGTACGTACATAGTTGTAGGAGGGTTTCCGTCTAGTCTTCCGTGCATGGCGTTTGATGTCAAGAGCTTCAAGACGCTTAGTTTCAGAAAGATCACACAAAATATAGCCAAGAAACATTCAACAAAACAAACAAAAGGCTAGATTTAAAACAAAACAAACACGATCATCTATTCGAAATCTACAGACTACAGACACACAGATACACAAATAAAACTTAGTATAATATAGGTTGCCCCTTTTCCTTTGGTTGGTCGTGCCTACAAAGCAGGAGGTCCCGGATTCGAATCCTGGTCAGGGCATTTATTTGCGTGTTTATCACAAATATTTGTCTTTGAGTTATAGATGTCTTCTATGTATTTCAGTATTTATACATTATATATCTGTCTATTATATATATCGTCGTCTAGTGCCTCACAAGCCTTATTGAGCTTACCGTGGGCATAAGTTGGTTTGTGTAAGACTGTCCTACAATAAATTATTTATTTATTTATATATTAATTTATTAATATATTTATTTATTTAATCATATTTAATCATATATTTATTTATTTAATAGAGTCCCAAAAACTTCCGTAAAAGTTCAAGTTGAGGTTTCCGTAAAATATTGGGTAGTAATAATATCTTTTTGGCTGTAGGGCCATATCAGCTATCAACAAAGTGGTTCCTTATACCTAAAACAGTCACATATAAACAATTCATTTCATTATGTGACGGTATGAACGGTGCTTGACCAGTTTTAAGCCGATCCAGCGTTAAAAATAAAAAAATAAAACATGGTTGCAATTAGCTAACATATCATTTTTTAGTTTACTGCATCCACAAATCATAGAATAAGTAGTCGGTTATTTAAATACCAATCATACAGGTTTAAGTGCAAGCTGGTCAAATTAATCAATACTTTAACCAAGTTTTTGTCAGCTCTTTTCAGTTCATGAATCCTTAATGAGGCAAAACTGAAAACTTGATTCAGACAATTAATTATCGCATTTGTATTACGTCACTCTTTCGCATGATGTTATACTTAATTTCATACATTTATCACTGACAAGAGTGACATGGAGGACATTTATGAGTGAATTAAGTTATTCATAAACTACCCATGCAATTTTGAACTCGATAGTACAGTCAGCTGCAGAGTTAAGTGACTCCCCTGCACACAAATTTTCTATACAGGAGTCACTAATTCTGCAGCTTACTTTACTCATACGTTACTTATTTTATAGAATACCTAATAATTTTATAGAACTCAGAACAGTGAAGTGGGCTTAGCTCTCAAAGCAGCAGGCCTAAAATGGTTATCCATGAACGTCATCTCATAATGCTATAAGCTGATAAACAGACTAGTTGCAAGCGTAGCGCGATGGTGATTGCTGTCAAATTGGTAGCTTTTAAAAATTATCAGATATTGTCATAAATTGCTAACAAGGTGCTAGGATGCTATGCGGGTAACATGATACTTGCTGGATAAGATAAAAGTTTGTCAGAATTCTATGACAATTACTGATAATTTCAAACAGTTATCCACATTTGACAGCAATCACAGTCGCGGTAACCGTGCAACTTGTCCGTCTATCAACTTATAACATTATCAAACGACATCGTAGAATAACAATCTTAGGTCTGCATCTGAGCTTACGAGTATGTATAATCTACCTTAATTTAGTTATGCAGACTGATATCATCCAGCGAACTGTCTGTTGGGACTTTTAGGCTACGTAATCCGATCAGATAGATTGGACAGGAAAATCGGCTAGTGCGAAGGAGCCATAAAAACTAGTTACTTCATCGGTTGCATTTGATCTGACTTGCTAACGGCTCCTGTATTACATTAGCATTAAGGTGTCGCCAACACAGAATTACCTTGAACATTTTATTTTTATTAAACATGAAATAGTAGATTGTGTTACAAGTGATGAAAATATATTGTATGTAATGGCGAATCACAAAGTACATTGAATTCCGAATGAAGCGATGGATTCTACACTAGAATCCTTCAGGATAGGACTAGGTTCACCTAGTGAGGTATTCTAAAGTAAAACCCTGAGTGCAATGAGTGATTCAAGCGTTAACGCCCAACACGAAAATAATTTTGATACCGTGTGACACATACTGCTTTTCACACCAACTTCTTAGTTGGTGTGAAAAGCAGTCTATAAACAAAGCAGAAGCAGAAGCAGAAGCAGTTTATTTCCTCTTGGAAATAAACAAAACCGAAAACAGCATCATACCAACACCATGTTGCCTAAAACGTAAAAATGTGTAGTCCTTGACCAGAAAAGTGCTACTTTAATCCCTCCCAACAGGGAAGAAAACTGCCACTTTGATCCCTCCTAGCTTGAACAAACAATAGTTATTTATTATACAAGGGGGGAATGTTGTTGTTTAATTCTCGGGCTTATATTGAGACCCGAGCAAGCGAAAGATTCCAAAATTGAGCCACGAGCGTAGCGAGTGGTTCAATAACTGGAATCTTGAGCTTTACGAGGGTCTCAAGACACGAGAGTTGAACAAACTTTGTCGCCGAGTGTAATACAACATTTTTCCCCTCACTATTGCGAGGAAAATAAAGACTACATACGATTACAAATCTTATCCACGTGTACTTAAGTTATCTTGAAGAAACCATCAAAAATGCAGTTTCAAAATTTGTCATAGAGTAGGTACTTACGCTCCTGGACTAATAAGACTTGACCAATTTTAGGTGTGACCTCCGTGTTGCGCATATTTACTATGGGCATATAGGACTCAATTATACTGGACGGTTGGTAAGTGATAGGAATTAGATTACTTTGCCCCACATGTAGATAAAATGCGTTTTTCCACGCTAGTTTTAAAGGACAAAACAGCGCTTTCCGAGCTAGTGAGGGGAAAAATATATTCTACACTATGGAGTTCTGACTTTAGGACTTATTTAGGAAAGTAAATTGTCTACGACGGACGATTGATCCTGTTCACACCTGTGCTGTGTGTGCTTACCATGAGTTTTAAATCTTCTGTAGAAATCTATAGTCCCTAGCGTCTACGTGAACGCACTGTCAGTGCATCTAGCTCGCGCTTGCGGGTGGAAGCGGTATGCAACTGTAGATAACGTGTCGAAATCTATCCTTCGAAATCTAGAGTAACTCATGGTAGACACTGACGGAAAGTAAAGACAGCCTGAGATGAAGCTCACCGGTTCAGTAATAGCCAGAATCCTGTTTCACCAACCTGACATTCTGACAATTGTCACAATTTTTCTATGAACTTGTATTCCTAGCCGACATACGTTCACGCTTACTTTTAAGTGAACGAAACCGTATTTCTCAGGGAATACAAATGGCGCAGGGGCCTTTAATTCCTTATCAGTAAAAAAAAATGTGTTTGAAAATATCGGATCTACATCAGAACCCCTAAAGTATTTTATCCTATTTTTGCTTTCACTAACATTGTTTGACATAATGATCAGTTGTCCTAAACTTATATGTCCTGATATTGCTTACCCTAACACCGTCTTGAGGATGACTCACAGTAGTCCTTTCCGTTCCGATCCGATACGGGACGATCTGTCAGTTTCTATAGAAAGTATCACGTGGTAGCTCGGAGCCCTCGGACGTCACGTGACTTTTTGTATAGAAACTGACAGATCGTCCCGTATCGGATCGGAACGGAACGGACTACTGTGAGTCATCCTTTAACCTAGATACTTTTCTAGCAGCGATTAGACTCTGTGTGAGGTAACGGTTCTAACCTAACCTAACCGACTTCTCTAACAGCGATGCGATTCTGTATGAAATCGTTTTTAATAATTCGATTATGGGAAATAATCGTTAGAACGATTGATCATTAGGACAAAAAAGTTAGGGGAAGTGATTTTAGGACAAACGATATTAGGGATGTCGAGGGAGAGCCGAAAATTTAGACTTCTTTATTTAACAGTAAAATGAATCATACATGCATCCTACAATTTCCACAAGTATCCAACATCACATAATACCTACGCAACACACCTTATATACCTCTCAATGCCCAAATAAGTGCGAGTACCTCGCAACGGCTCAATGAGGGCCGGGATTTCCTTACTGAATGAAATCTGTGAGTCTAATACGCGATCTAGATGCTGGCATCTTTTATGGACTGGGTTGCGCCATGGATAGTTTGACCTATAAACGGTCGCTTTATAAGACTATATAAATCATTTTGATATAAATATATACTCCAAGACGATGCAAAGTAAGCCATCGGAGACGAATAGGAAAAAAGTAGTCTAACTACAAATTCCACGTACAAAATGTAATTGAAGGTAGTAATTAGACTACTTTCTGCCCAACTCTGATCGCAGATTCCTTAAGACATAATATCTTTCACCAAACCCGCTCAAAAAGCGTTACATATTATATAATAATTTCTAAGTGAGTCTAGCTTGAATCTACCGCAAAGATAACATGTTTGTCTGCCTGCCCTGCATTACCTGTCCACCACCTATCTACAGCGCATAATGCGTTACTTCAGCCACATCGTGCAAAGGTGCGGATAATTTGGAACTGATGGTCACCGGAAAAGTCTAAGGGAAACGTCCTAGAGGCCGGATTCCGAAACGCTGGTCTGACCAGACCTCAGAGCAGACCAACGGACCAATTAACGCTGCACTACGCCAGGCAGCTGACCGGTGGAAGCACGCAGTTGACAAGCTAAAAAGGAGTCACGGTCCTCAGCAATGGAGCGATGGAGAAGATTAACTTATTTCGATTCTCTATCTAGCCCGTAGCCACTTTTGAGTATACGCCTCTTGATACTGTCAGTCCTGTGTCAGGCTTTGGTATATGCCGTTCAACAGATATCTTCTATCCATATGACGTCGGTGCTCTAATGCACCTCTTATCTAACCCAACTTCAGATATGGCAAAAATGGTATATTTATATTAGTTGACGTTATTCTTATTAAATAGGTATACATCATCATATTTTTTATTATTTGATATAATATTAAGTCGGATGTTTAAAGAAGGTTTTTTTTATATAGAGCAGCTATGTACAAATGTATAAAGGTTCTTAAAAAAAACAGACATCTTCTGACTATTTTGCGTTTACATTGCGAAGCGAACTCTCTTTAATTATATTTTTGACACTTTAGCATTATTTAATAACATCCGTACAGATAAGTAAAAAAAAAAGATAAAAATCACCATACTTACTTATAGCTTAAATTGCTAAAAGCTATTTTTATTTATTTTTTTATTTTTATGTTTTAGGTGGCAAACGAGCAAACGATACGAGCAAGTGATTAACGTCGTCCATGGACACCCTATGTATTGAAATACTCGTGTTAGTTCTGTTATAAATCAACAGCAAACAAGCAATTTTAGTAATATCGGTCAATCAGCGAGTGTTAATAGCAATAATAACGGAGCTGCTACAATAATTATTGAGGCGACACTCTCGGCTCCGGCCTTGGGGCCCTTTCTAGTTTATGGGGTATCCGTGCACTGGTTTACTCTGTATAAAGTATAGTCAGCAGGAAATATCTTGATTTTTAGCGGAATTTTATTAATTAATTAACCAAGTAATTATATAATCAAGTTTGCGAGTGCTAATAGCAATGAAGCTGCTTAATTATTGCGGTGACATTCTTGACTTCGAACTCGGGGTCCATTTTGGGGCCCTCTCCAGTTTTCTGGTGCATTCGTGCACTGGTTTACTCTATGGAACATACATTCAGCAGCAAAACTGTTTTCGATAAATTCTGTCTATTTAGATCAGCGAATTGTTCTATTTAAATATTGCGGTGAGACTTTCGGCTCCGGCCTTGGGGGCCCTTTCTAGTGTATGGGGTATTCGTGCACTGGTTTACTCTATACAATAAGGTACAGTCAGTGCCGTAATATCTCAGGCTTTGGGTATTATTGGGTATCCACATCTACCTTCGAGAACACAGCTCTCGCGACCTCACCCTGGACGGTAAAGGCAAGGCAGAGGCGGAAGACTTGGTCGGACAACGGAGTCCCCCAGGAGCGCTCAGGTACGTGGGGTCGCTACTCCCCAACAGCTCGCCACAAGCTGCCCTGCGTTGACTGATTGCACCGGTCGAAACCAGTGGGCGATGGTCGTCACTTCCCTACGCCTGATCTTACTATTAAGACTCGAGAAATTATCTGTTGTGTAATGTGAAAGTAACATTTTGTTTGTTTAAAAGTCTTGTAACATATCACGCACGCATCATATCAAAAAACAATAAACCACTGTCACCCTGTCCTTTTTACCTCAATCGAAAATCTGACAACTCATTTATGTTTAAAGTGCACAATAAAATTTATCTCAGTTAAGCAAACTTACTTGTTTATATCTCTAAAATCCCGTTCAAAAACGGGTTACGATGTTACGTTTCAAGTAATTCAAGTGAAGTTAAAACATTAAAAAAAGTAATAAAGCTAGTTTGGATTACTACCTACCACCAGTAATATTGGAGCGCCCGCAGTGTCCAAAAATATCAAAGAAAGCTCAGTAAGACCTTGACAATACAAGCGAGGTTAGATATTTGTGAGTATCTTGGCTGTTCCGATATATTTGATGACGTACAGATAGCAACTCTTTAACTGACTATTGGTAGCACTTATTCCGTTGGAATAGGGTTTATAGTAGTTAACAGTGGCGATGGCAGGTTAACACCGAATAAGTCATTTTATGCCATCGTTTGTGCTACTGTTGAAAGACTTTTAGATCTGACGACAGATTAGAAATATAATTATATAAATAAGAGCCACTTACGCCCACCAGACTGCCAAGAAGACTGGAGTTAGTGTGTAAATGCCATATTTAAAAATGCTTAAAGGATGACTTACACTAGAACGGGACGGGACGTTCGAGAAAGAATCACGTGATAGCTCGGAGGCCTCGGATGTCACGTGACGTTTTCTATAGAAACTGACAGATCCAATTTAATATCCAAAATAAGTATAACTAAGTGTCATGTGATTAACTAGTAATTAAAGTATATTATACCTACTAATACAAAAGTAATGTGTATATTCCATGTGATAAATTAACTCAAATGGAAATGGACAGGACACATGCTGAGAGAACCAGGAGAGAAATGGTCAAAAATGGTTACACTATGGTACCCCAGAGATAGGAAAAGGAAAAAAGACAGAACTTGCCGCAGATAGGAGGATAACATACGAGCAATTCGCAAAATTCTGTGCAACTAACAGAGAGCAATGGAGGATCTTAGGGGAGGCCTATGCCGGGAGGCAAGTCGACCGAAGTCAACTGAAATAAATTCAGTTAAAGACATCACTAATACAATAATGTAGCAATTTTTAAATTTATTGTTATGCATCTTTTAATATGAGGTCGATAAATGGCTTTCTTATTATAAAAAAAAATAACTGTTTATTATCACATACTAAGATTACAATTTTATTGCTATCTCTTAGAAATAATCTTTTATTTTCAAGATTGTGTCTCTAAGAAAGTATAGGGCGGGGATGTAACCCCTTCTAAATTATGAAATTAATTTAATTACTTTGACAATTTATTAAAGGACGTTTATTCCAGCAACGATAAAAGTCGTGTCGTAAACCTGTCGTGGAGTATAAGTGGCATAATCTTCCCGTTTTAATGCGGGCCGGTTTCACAAATGTTAAGTAACCGTTTGATCCGAAATGAAATAGTCGGAGGTCATCGTTTCAAAATGAGATGATTCTCGTTAGTTACAAAACTGATTAATAAAAGATCGAAGTATTTTTGTATGGTGTCTGGCCTGTGGCAATTTCAAATAGATCGTTCATCATAGTAAGCAAACGAACATTATTGTTTGGTTCGCTAGTAGGCAAGCTTTATTTGTTGAATTGCGTGTTACACTTGTTATGGAGTCTAACCATGTATGGCTAATACCGCTTGATAAGTGGGTGTGTGATTCTGTTGTTGCAGGTCCAGGAGTTAGTCTAGGTGTTGAGCAAAAGGTAAACAACCTGGTGGACTCATATATACCCCGTAAAACGGAGGAGGCGCCTGTGAAGTTAATAAGTAATAATCATGTTGAAAGATGACATCCCGCACAACGGCCTAGAAGATTGGCTCCAGCAGAACAAGAGGAGGTTGACAGACAAGTGACAGAGTGGTTGGATGATGGCGTGGTAGGGGTAAGCTACTCAGAATATGCTAGCCCTTTGGTTCTTGTGAAGAAGAAAGATGGAAGTATTAGGGTGTGTGTCGCTCTCAGTCATCTAATTGACAGATAGAAGTGCTGGAGTAGAAAAAAGTATTAGAATAATAGCATTTTATAAGGGACAAGGGATATTCTCGTAGAAAGCCCCGTTTACTGGACGTTCTATACATTTAAACCTATTTGTCTAGTAAGTGGGGTCGGCTTCATAAATATATATGCACCTGTATTCAATTTTGAACGTTGTCCCCCTGTAATACGTTCCGAAGTGTATAGATATTTATAGACGTGACTGTACTGCAGGTTAATGTTATGAGTACCTTGGACAACCCACCACACAAATGTGTCAATTGAAGTGAGGGTCGTTAGGCTGTCCACAATATGTCTTCGTAGGGTCTTTGAATTCTTCGGTGCCAGGAATAGGACCGACACCTTGGAAGCGCTCCTGGTAACAGGGAAAGTACAAAGGAAAAGATTAAGAGGAAGAAGCCCTATGCAGACAGACCAGATCCACGACATTACCAACGCAAAAGTCCATGCGTTACTCATTGCCGAAGACCGAAAGTGGAAAGCGATTGTCCATAGATCCGTGAAGGTCACGACCCTCAGCAGTGAGGAACACGAGGAGGAGGAGGATCTAGTAAAAATATTTGTCTACGTTATACAATAACCCAAGCCCGCCGTCAAAACTAAGAACATCAAAGTCATAAGCCCGTCCTTCACTTCCTTACGAAGTAAAGGAAGTGTCAAAAAGAGATGTGTGTTTGTTATTTATCCGATTCCGTAGGTTGTCAACAGTTTTGCTGATCCCTTTTGATGCAATTCGTCCAAGCAGCCAAATTAAATACGTCGTTGTAATTTAATTAGTAGTCGGTATCAATGCATTACAACTTAAATTAGTCACATAGTGAATTTTTCAAATGTCGTAAGGGCCACGTTATTAGGTTAGACTTACGACATTTGAGAAATCCACTGCCAATTTCAAGGCCGCTAGAAACTCTTGTCATTTGACAGTTGTTGTACTACTTCCATGCTTTAGTTATTCTTCCGTGCAATAACCAAAGCAAAGAAACAATCGAAGTTTGACGCGGACTGACAGTTTAAATCGTTAAGAAATCTGTCTGTGGGAACCTTTGATTGAAATTGACGTTGACAGTATCAATTGACACCTATTAACTGGTGCATATTCAGTTATCATGCATATCGTTTACCCACGTTGTTACGTAAATTCAATGTTCATAGACTACTTCCCGCAGGCTGAACAGTTGGGTGATTTTCATGCACCAATATAGGTAGACTCAAACTACTTTATCCCTTATCCTCGGCGCGGCCGAAAGGTTCTTCGGCTTGTTTTTACCCGAAGCCGTACCTCTGGCCGAAACATGTTTTTTTGGCCGAAACCAGCCGAAACCGATACCTAAACTTCAGCCGGACACTAAAAACTAGTATTCGAACGTGTGGCAAGTATCTGCGCCATCTAATAGGAAAGGAATCTGTGCCACCGTATAAGCAACAGATGCCCCGACAGTTCGCACGGTCCAGGGTTCAAATCCAAACAATGCGCCAATTTAGTTTTCGTAACGAAATGTGTAATACAAGTAAAACATTGTGATTACTGTGTTGTAAAGTAGGTACCCAAACGATCGGGCCGCGGGGTATTATGAAATATAAGTAGTCATAATACACGGAATCGTCATCTATCCCACTGTACTACTGTTCACTGTCATACCAATAGGGCTCAGGAGTTCGTGAATTTCCTCACAGTCGACATTATGTGCATTTGAACCATTTCAAAGTTACTCCCTCCCCTTCAGGCTTTCACTTTTTTGTTATTTTGAAAATTTTTAATGACTTCTACGTAAAATCGTTCTAGAAAGCTCTTTTGATCCTAATACGATAAATAAAGTCATCAATTTTTGTTGTGGTGGCAACGGAATGGAAAATCTGAAAAATGTATGATTTTTTTCTCTTGTAAGGATCGAAAGACCTCGCGATCCTAAGTAGAAAGCACATAAAAATACCCGTGTTAAAAAAGTGTAATCAACTTTTTAAAAAATGACCCATTTCTCCTAGAGGTGCTCCATGCTTTTCTTTAGTTTACCTGGTTTACCGAAGAAAACTGTTATGTATTCTTACTACTATCTATCTGTTAATGGGAGCTACCGTACCGTATTGTCACTCACCAGGCGGAGCCACTCATGCGTAGGTCCTCCGTCTATATAGAAGAATTGTCAACGTGACGTTTGAAATGTTCCAGCAGGACCCACGTTCCACTAGCGCCCCTAGCGGAAAATGGACTCGCGGTAATCCTCATTAGATGACTCATCATCATCACTTCAGTCGAAAGACGTCCACTGCTGGATATATAGGCCTCCCTCAAAGATTTAAAAAATGGCCGGTCCTGTGCCACCTGCATCCAGCGGACTCCTGCGACCTTCATCAGGTCATCAGTCCACCTTGTGGAGCCTACCCACACTGCGCCTTCCGGTACGCGGTCGCCACTCGAGAACCTTTCCGCCCCAACCGCCATCGGTTCTACGTGCAATGCGCTATGGTATTCCATAAGAACACTGCTAAACGATGGTCCTATGGGTTTCTAAACAATATATGAGCACTATTGATTTTGTTTTTTCTATAGTGGGCTTACGACGTCTTCCACATTCTGTGACCTTTCGAGATTTTGCTTTTTTCGCTATTTTAGCCGTCGTAAAAAAGTAGCGTATGCAACAGCTCATAATTGCTTTTAAGAACCCTTATTATAACACTGTTACATAAACTACTATAATAGTTAACGCTCATGTAAGTACTTAAATCACGACATTGATATTAAATGACCCCATTTACATTTAAAGTTTAACTTGTGTTACACATTCCAGTTAAATTCATGGGCAGTGTCATCACTTAACCGAGATTATGTAACGGATCATATCTCAAATTCAAATCATCATAACACTCTTCTGCCTTTCTAATAAGGTTTAATTTCCAACAACGATTGCGGATTTGTGTCTCCATCTCTGTCACACTTGCATATTGGAGTGACAAAGAGGTCAAGATCCAACAACGGTGCTTAACGTTAATCGATTTTATACTTTATGTAGTTATGAAGAACACATGGTCAGTTTAAATGTCCACGTTACAGTTGCCATCAGATATATCAGAGCTGCCGAGGTGTTCAAAAATATCTGAATAGGCCTATTGTCAAAGCGTCAGAGTGCATGGTTTGAAAATTGTTCCTCCGTAACGCAATTTGTTGTGTAACGGCCTCCTAGCCTAGTTGGTAGTGACCCTGCCTACGAAGCAGGAGGTCAGGGATTCGTATCCTGGTCAGGCATTTATTTAATAATAATGTATATATTCTTTATTGTGCATAACAATAAATAATGCTACAAAGCGATCTCTTCCAGACAACCTTAGGGTAGTAGACATTACCGTTAGGAGAAACCAGTAAAGGTGGCGAGAATAGGTAGATGAACTGGTTGCACATCAGCACACAATATATATAACAATATACATACAAAAATACTTATTTATGTTTAAAAATATACATACATAAACCATAAATATATACCTACACATATCCTATGGATAATATAGACAAACAACTTAAGGCACGTTTTAAATCAACTGGCAAAGCATTCCATAACCGTATCGCTTGAAAGGTAAAGGAGTCATTATAGAATTTTTTGATTTATTTATGGGTTTATCACGAATATTCGCTCCTGAGTGGATGCTTTCTATGTATTTAAGTATTTATATGTATCTATCTATTAGGTATATATTTTTGGTACTCACAACATAAGCCTTATTGAGCTTACCGTGGGACTACGTCGATTTGTGTAAGATTGTTCCACATTTTTTTTGTAAGCACCTAGCCAGCTTCGGTATATATAATGGCGACTGTATTCAACTGTTAACAACACTCTTTACTGACCATCAGGGTACCGTATGTCGTTGCAATAAAGATTAAGATCGGTCAGTTTGACATCTCAACGAAGATGTGTGTATGAATTTCTCTTTAGTTCAAGGTTGTTACTATAGTAGGAAATCGTGAGGTAATTTAGTTTGCTCTGACATTTCGTGTTATCATAATTCATAACGTAGTGTTTTTACCACAAAATGTTTAAGAGTTATTATTCTTTTATTAATTTAGTACATTCTCGTTGTGTTTTAAATCATAGTATTATCTTCCTTTTATTTTCTTAAAAGGGCTATTCTGGTGTTCTGGTTTCCTCCCATTTTATCACTAAGTTGCATCATTCAATGAGACCTTCATCCAAATAAACATATTTTGCAACTAAAAACAACCATCGTTAAAAACCAGTTATTTCTTCAAGAAAATTGTAATAGTGTGGGCTGCGGCCTCAGTGGCAAGAATCCAAATGCATTAAGTCCGCCATTTGCACTTTTTTTTTAAGTGTGCAATAAAGCTTAAATAAATAAATAATCCAGTGGCGCGGTCGGCAAAGCATCCTGGACCTACACCAAGAAAATCGAACGTAGCGAGTTTATATCTCCATCTCTGTCACTCTGGGACCAGGAAAATCTTGTCCGATTTAACCCCACCAAGACACAAGTTTGCGCGTTCACCACTAAAAAAAACTTCATTTACTGTGGTCCCACAATTCCAAGACACAATCCTTACCTTGTATTGGGATCCTCGATGTTGACATGTCCAGTGACGTCCAATTCCGTAGCTACCTGGAAGGAAAGTCCACGCTGGCATCCAAAAAGCTCGGTGTGCTCAATAGAGCTAAGCAATACTTCTCTCCGGGGCAAAGACTGTTATTATACAAGTCTCAAGTCAGACCCTATATGGAGTATTGCTGCCGAGTCTTTGAGCGGGAGCACCTGGATGTCCTGGATACCAGCTGGGGCCCTTTGACTCGATCCAAAGACGTGCTGTCCGAATTGTCGACGATCCCAAACTCACAAGCGATATCGAACCCTTAAGTCTAAGGAGAGACTTCGCCTCCTTATGTGTATTCTATCGCTTGTACAATGGATTGTGCTCATGTGAACTCAATCATATCCCTGAATGTCAAAGATTCAGTACATTTGAAATTATCTCGAAAACTCAAACACGAAAATATCATCTTCAAGGACAAATAAATAATACAGACTGTGAATAGGCCCGGTGCACATAAAGGATTTATCTTATTGGCATTAATGTCGAATTGCATATCGACATTTGCGAAGGCGTGTCCACACGATCCTTGACATATCGCTCAGGCACAGTGTCATTCGAGTTAAGAGAATCGTAACTTAATTCAATATTAAACTCCAACCATGACTTTGTGTGAAGGTGTTCAATTTTAAAATCCATGTATAGAGTCTTATGGTGGCCACATACGTTCATATAATAAATGTATGGGAAAGGAAAATGGACAAATTTGTATGGGCACTGTCCCTACTCACCAACAGACCTTACTTATTAGGTAACAATAATACTTTACATACTCGTACATATATTTAGGACAGAATTCTTGTTTTGCTTTTCTTTTAAGAAACATAGTTGTTTATTATTGCTAGTAACATAATGTTTATGTAACAGTCCTTAACTTTCAATGAAATTACCCGGGTTAATAACCGAGTTATGTCGCTAACCCCGGGTGGTGCCAGTGGCCATTGGGAAATATTTTTATATAATTAACCCCTAGGCTGACAAAGTGGCGGGAAGATGCTAGATTAACCAATTCAGGGTGTGCACGTCACGTCATGCCAATTCAATATCAAATCAATTTCATATTTCAACAATTGAATGCAACTCCAGGTCATTGACATTTGGTCGGTCATAACAGAGTTAATGTGAGTTCCTGCTCCGTGAAATACTGGTTTTATAATTGAAATAGGGCGGTTCGATTGACGAGATCGCGTTTACTCTGAGAAATAAAGTAAGAATCTTTTATTACGATTATAAGAAACGATAATTATGGGTAAGAACAAAATGTATGCGCATAGGTATATATTACTCAAAAGAAAGGAAAAGTGGTATTCGGGCATTTTCAAAAATAGGGCACCATTTTCATTTTTTTTGAAAATATAGGAAGTTTTGGGTTTTTTATAACCAGAATCACGAGTACTATTGATTTAAAAAAAGAAAAATAGTGTCCCCTTTTTTTTGGTCAGCTTTGTAACGCATTTTTTCATACATTTCGTATGGGCCGTTACAAACCTGACAAAAAAAAATTGTATGGAAAATGGACGACCCATTTTCATTAAAAGGGTGCACTTTTTTCTGAAAATGCCCATTCATGACCTCGGGCGAGACTCGAACCCGCGACTTTGTGATACCAGCCATCGAGACCAGACCCGTGGCCTCGAATTTCTCCACCATATCCCTGGCAAAAAAAAGTTATGCATATTAGGGTTGTGTCGGTCAGGAATTAAGAACTAAAAGGAATGAAATCCCATCAACGACCGAAAGAAGTAGTTCCACGTCAAAAAGTTTAATCGGTTCTTGGTCTTTAGTTCAGTTCAATTCTGACAGACCAAAAACTATTATAACGTTAATATGAATCATTAGTTCCACGCTCTGTATAGACATGAACCGGTTACTCATTCCTAGACGTCAAAATTCGCACTGAATTAAACGAACTAAAGGACCTAAAATACTGAACTAGTTCCTTTGACCGGTTGAACGAAATGGGAGCGCTCCCTTTAAAGACCGAGCGGGCACAACTCTTACGCATATATAGTTGTTTGTTACCTTTTATTTCCATGCATCCTGAATGATTCTACATTTTTGAAGCCCTAATATGATAAGAAAGTTTTTTCAAGCCTAACATTTGTATGTATGTGTCTTTGCACTGTAACTCCCAAACAAGTGCACAAGTCTGAGTGCGGGTTTATGAAATAGGAAGACCTGTTTTTTTTTTTTTTTTATGCTATAGGGGGCAAACGAGCAAACGAATCACCTGATGGTAAGCGATTAACGTCGTCCATGGACACCCGCAACACCTGAGGTGTCGCAAGTGCGTTGCCGGCCTTTAAGGTGGGAGTACGCTCTTTTCTTGAAGGTTTGAAGGTCGTATCGGTCCGGAAACACCGCTGGCGACAGTTCGTTCCACAGTTTAGCTGTGCGAGGCAGGAAGTTTCGGGAAAAGCGCACAGTTGAGGACTGCCAACCATCTAAATGGTGAGAGTGGAAATATTGTCGCGTAGGGCGATGGCGGAAAGAAGCGGCAGGGATTAATCCGAACAATTCCTCGGAACACTCCCCATAATACATGCGATAGAAAATACAGAGTGAGGCCACATCTCTACGCAGCGCCAAGGGATCAAGCCGATCAGAAATACGTTGGCAGTTGACAATTCGAGCTGCTCTCCGTTGGATGCGGTCTAGAGGAAGAAGCTGGTACTTAGGTGCCCCTGCCCAAAGATGAGAGCAGTATTCCATATGCGGGCGAACCTGCGCCTTATAAAGCTGTAGGCGATGGGCCGGCGTGAAATACTGCCTCGATCTATTGAGCACACCGAGCTTCTTCGAGGCCAATTTGGCCTTACCCTCTAGGTGGCCGCGGAACTGGACTTCACTCGAGATGTCAACGCCAAGGATTCCAATACTGGCTGTGGCAGATAGGGGAGTGCTCTCAAAACGAGGTGACGCGACGAACGGAAGTTTTTTTGCGGTGAACGCGCAAACCTGTGTCTTTGTAGGGTTAAAATGGACCAAATTAAGTCGACCCCAATCTGAGACTTCTTTTAGGGAGGTCTCAATTTCGGACACAAGTTTGTTCCGGCTCTCAATGACGTTTTCCCGGGAAATATTGGCGCGGCCGGTGTAGGAGGCATCACCCGTACTATCATCAGCATAACAATGAATGCCGCTAGTTTGCAACATGTCATTGATATGCAGGAGGAATAGCGTGGGTGATAGCACACAGCCTTGAGGGACACCAGCATTCACAGACATTGAGTCTGAGCATTCACCGTCAACTAGGACCTTAATGCTTCTGTCTGCTAGAAAACTGCTGACCCATTCGCATAATTTCCCGGGCAGCCCATAGCATGGAAGTTTCGAAAGAAGTGCTTTGTGCCAAACGCGATCGAAGGCCTTCGCTACATCCAAACTAACTGCCAGTGCCTCACCTTTACTCTCTATCGCCTGTGCCCAGCAATATGTCAGGTAAACTAAAAGATCACCAGCCGAACGACCCCTACGGAAACCGTATTGTTGGTCACTCAGCAGCTGGTGATCCTCTAGGTACCAGAGGAGCTGACGATTGATGATGGACTCCATAATCTTAGAGAAAAGGGAGGTTATAGCTATCGGCCTGTAGTCGGATGGATTTGAGCGGTCGCCTTTTTTAGGGATCGGGTGCACCAAAGCTGACTTCCACGAAGTCGGGACTACGCCAGAAGAGTAGGAGAGCCGAAAAAGACGCGTTAAGACCGGCGCCAACTCAGGAGCACACATTTTGAGAACAATTGCAGGGATTCCATCAGGCCCACTGGACTTATGGGTGTCGAGGGAGCGAAGAGCCTTACGCACAAAGCTTTGGCGGAACTGTACATCTGGCATACAGCTCTCGCACCGCGGTATAGTCGGCGGCGCTTGTCCCCCGTCATCCAAAGTCGAGTTGGACGCAAAAAGCTTACCCAGTAGATCGGCTTTGTCTTTTGCGTCGTGGGCCAACGAATCATTTCCCGTGTGCAGAGGTGGAAAAGACGGCGTGCAGAAATTCCCCTGGATAGCTTTGGCAAGAGACCAGAACGCACGAGTTCCCGAGGGGAGACGCTCTAGTTTCTCGCCAATCCTACCAATGTGCAACGACTTTGCTCTGGCAATGGCTCTTTTGAAGGACCTGGAGGCAAAGTTAAACTCCTTTTTTAAAGCGCTGGTCTTTACATCCTGTACCGCCGCTGCATTTACCCAGGCTTGGTAGCACTCCAGCTTTCGGCGAGACGCCTTTTTGCAGGAGCGATCAAACCAAGGCTGGGTTTTGCCACCAACAGGTACCGCAGAGGATGGAACGAAAAGTTCCATTCCCTGAAGCACCACGTCAGCAACAGAGTCAGCAGCGATATCAGGATCATCCGGCGTGAAGCAAACCTGCCCCCACGGGTAAGACGCAAAGAACACCCGCATCCCGTCCCAGTCTGCTGACTTATAGTGCCACACACGGCGGCTACAAGCAACTCGCCGACGCGGCGGGCACGTGAGAGGCACTGTACTCCGGATGAGGCAATGATCCGAGGAAACGAGAGGGGCTGCAACGGATACATCATAGCCAACCGGGTGAGAAGTCAGCAGAAGGTCCAACAGGGAAGGTTCCTGGCTCTCCACATCTGGGATTCGCGTAGGCGCAGTAACCAGTTGTGTCAAGCCGTAGGTCAGAGCAAAGTCGTGAACAGATCTCCCCGCATGATCAGTCTTGCTGGAGCCCAGCCATTCGGCATTATGGGCGTTAAAATCGCCAAGAACGATGATCTCAGCGGATGGGATCTGCTGCTGCACTGAATCCACAGCCGTTTGAATCTGCTCCAAGAGTCGGTCAGTTTCGGCATCACCGCTATGGGACCTATAGAGGCACGAATAGACGCGAGGATGATCATCACAATCAACACGTAGCCATAAGGTGGAAAGGTCCCTACCTTCAAGATTGCTGAGGCGACGAGAACTGATATCGCCTCTAACGTACACACACACTCCAGCCCTAGGCAGAAAGGAATGCTCTAGTTCGTACCCAGGGTAGGAGAGGTATTTTGTGTCCGCTGGAGACGATATCTGCGTCTCTGTCAGAAAAAGCAAGGCCGGCTTAGCTGTCTCGAGGTGATGATGGACAGCATTAAGATTAGAATGCAAACCCCTGATGTTGCAGAAATCCACAGCGAGCGTGGCAGGGGCTGCCGTAGCCGTCTTGCTCTTGCCTCGGGAGGATGGCGGATGGCGGAGCGCGGATTTGCCCCCCCCAGAGTACGAAACGGGGCGCTCTCGGCGTCCACGCTCAGGCACGACAGTACCTGAGCATGGAAGCCCAGAAAGGGATTCTCCAGCGCTAGAGCAGCTGGTACCCTCCTGGGGTAGCTTATTAATCTGCGCTGTCATCGTCATTAAGGGGGAGGTTGGGGGGATTGGAGCTCTGGAAACCTTACTCACCGTGAGGAACACAACACCACATACCTACAAAGTAAGTAGTGATGTTATTATGGCTTCGGTATTCTGTAAGGTGGAGGTACTTCCCCAGTCAGGCTGCTCCAGATTCAAGCGAGATGACGTTTCGCTGTGCCCTACCTCACTTGTTGGACGTAGTTTAAGGACATACCCGGGTCCAAAACCCGTTTATTGGAATAGTTTTCAGCTGTTTAGATATTAAGAATATTAAGATCCAAGATTCCAGAGGTTGTGGTGGATTGGGCCTTTTACACTTTTCACGATTTCTGTAGTTAGCTAAAACAATGATCTTCTACCTAGCATTTTCTCGGCTTATGTGGCCTGGGGTCCGCTTTGACAACTAATCCAATGATTTGGCGTAGGCGCTAGTTTTACGAAAGCGACTGCCAACCTTCCAACCCAGAGGGTAAACTAGGCCATGTCAATTGATATTTCGTACATAAGTTCCGATAAACTCATTGGTACGAGCCGGCAGGATTTGAATCCGAGACCTTCGGATGAAAGGCTCACGTTATACCGCTAAGCCACCAACGCTCCTAGCTGAAAAATACTGGTTGTATAATTTTGACGAAATTGTATTAAGTCTTTTCTACATTTTGAGCGTAACCTGCGTTGTAGATTTAGATTGGATCTCTGAATAAATATATTTCCTATAAACTAACATTTCATTCAAGACCTCTACATTCAGACATTCTAATCAGATCGCAACGCACCTGTATTTTATAAAGACTTCGCAAACCGGTCCACACTCCAATAGAACAAGGATGTCATTAATACCCGTTTCCGTTTAAAACCCTGACCCATTTTGAGAGGAAATTTCATCATGCATCTAAGCACAAAATATATCAGTAACTAGAGACCAATAAATGATAAAGATGTGATTCAGGATTTATGTGAATTCTACTCAGAATCAGATCAGATCAGATTTTTCGATCCTAGTATAAAGATACGTGTCCCAAACATTTTATATTTTATTGCCTTCTGTTTCCGCGATTGTTGTTAAAGGATGACTAACACTAGGACGGAACAGGACGGGACGGGGCGGGACGGGAAAATCTGTCAATTTCTATAGAAAGAATCACGTGATAGTTTGGAGCCTTCGAATGTCACGTGACGCTTTGTATAGAAATTGACAGATTTTCCCGTCCTGCCCGTGCCCCGTCCCGTCCTGTCCCATCCCGTTCTAGTGTGAGTCATCCTTAATTGAAATAAAACACTCTTTGTTTCGAGTCCTTTACAGCACTCGTTTTCACAGGGTTATGATCATGACTGAGATATTTTTTTTGTCGTTTCTTTTTGCCCCATGTAAATGTGAGTTGTATGTATGTTAATTCTCATGGGGTTTATAATACACCTATATATTTTTATATTTAAATGTAGAATGCCCTTCGGGCAATGTATTAATAGCTTTGTAAGCCCCTCTGGGCATTGTAGACCAACCTTTGTTTTTGCTTTATTTTTTATATATTTTTGTATGTAGGTAGTTTGGACAAGTAACTTTTTTAATTGACGGGGAGAGTTCGCATTCTCTCAGTCATCATCTTAACCCTGTAAAAATTAGTGCTGTAAAGGGATCGAAACGTAGGATACTAAGGTACGTAGGGTGTTAGTAAACGCGATTAATCCGTTTCAAAGTGTTTAATTTAAATTTTTATATTTTTATACCTTGTATTTCGACACCGCCATACAAAATCTATAACAAAATGGCAAGGGAATTGAAAAAAATATTACAGCTTTTTTCCCTCCTACTAGGATCAAAAAAGCTCGCGATTTTGAGTAGAAGCCACATACATTTTTCCATAAAAAAACAATTTTATTTCGGAACATGTCCATAGAGTAAAATAAGTATTATTAAAGTAATCAATAATAATAATAAATAATAGATAGGCAACGTTTCCCGCCACAATCAAGAGCGGATTAACATTCTATATCATTTATTAGTCTTTCATGTAATTAAAAACAGACAATCAAAAATAGATCAAGCCATCAATTTAGACTTTAATAGAAAAGTGTTAAGGCCGATATTTGTCGATTAATTATTGACTTAGATCTCGCGATATATATTTTATCGCCGCGATAATCTGTGATATATTATGTCGGCCCCAAACGGTTTTAATTATCTCGTGTTACATGCGACATTGCTGTGTCATACTGCATGCGCGCGAACGTGCGGATGTAGGAAAGCATTTATACAAATGGATATGATACTCTTAGGCTGCTCATTTTTTAAAACAATAAGAAAATCGGCTAAGTGCGAGTTGAACTCGCCCACCGAGGGTTCCGCAGCACAAAGGATGCTCCCGGCCACCCCCATTAATGACTTTAGGTACTTAAAAATACTGGTGGCACGGAACTCTCAGTGTGCGGATTTATACGGTTTTCGGATTTATTCCTGTACTTGTGCTACAAGCTCTTGCTTTTTGCCAAATTTCGTGATTCTAGGTCAACGGGAAGTACCCCATACATTTCGATTCCCATTGCAAATGTGTGGGAAATGCGACATAAACGGCCGCATTTTTTGATTGCGTTGACGTAGAGGTTTGGGTTTTCCACAGCTTCAAGGGACGGCAGACTTGTGTATGTGGTATTAATATCAACTTGCTACCTTTACGCGTTCCTGAGATAAAAGGTCTTGACTCTTGACTAACAGAGGCGACGGACGGACGGACAACAAAGTGATCCTATAAGGATTCAATTTTTCCTTATGAGATACGGAACCCTAAACATGGTGAGAAAGGCTCACTAGCCTTGTCTCGCCTTGAGTGATACCAAGAACATCAGCACTCCTACCACAAAAATCGAAAATTTACATTGTCGGGAAAACCTCTTTGTCACTCCAATATGTAATAAGTGACAGAAATGGAGACACAAATCCGCAATCGTTTGATTTTCCTGGGATACGCCGTTCGTGTGTGCCTTATGTGACAATAAGTTTTCCCCAATTCTAGCCACCGCACCCGGTCCTCTGCCCTCCGCATCCTACCACTTTCCGCTACTCTGTTGTCGGTCCACCTGGCGGGGATCATCCCACGGGCGGATCGTTTTCGGGCTATCTACTTCACTCTAATTTCACTTTAGAAATGAGAAGCAGTGAGATATTTCTCAATTTGCGCTATAGAGGCGTAGTCTTACAGTAGCCTAGGGTTCCAATGGGGGCTACCGTATTGTCGCTCACCAAGCAGCGACACGCATGCGTGGGTCCAATATGAGAGAATTATCAAAGTAACGTTTGAAATGTTCCCGCAGGACCCACGTTCCACTAGCGCCCCTAGCGGAAAATCGACTCGCGGTAATCCTCATTGGTTGACTGTACTCAATGAAAACAATATGCCGTATCCAACGGTGTGCGTACGCGCCGCTACCGGAACTGGCAGCCGGACTCGCTCGAAGGGCGCGCCTCTCTCCTGCTGGCACTGTAGCTCCCGCGAGGGACTTTGTATCCGTCATTGCGATACCATTTCTGTCTCCACGTCGAATAAAGTGAATTTATCTAGCGATTCACATGATTGTGGCAACTTTAGTTACCAGCTGTCACCCTTACTTGACAATAGAGGTAATTTAAAAAATAGCAATCGTGTGAGGTGCTTTTTTATACTACGACGGTGACAAACAAGCATACGGCCCGCCTGATGGTAAGCGGTCACCGTAGCCTATGGACGCCTGCAACTACAGGGGGTGTTATATGGGCGTTGCTGACCCTTTTAAAAAAGGAGGATTAGCTGTGTTGACAGCTAAAGGGGCAAGCTTTGCTCCGTGGGTCCCCAGCTGTCAACACAGTGAATCCTCTTGGAGCTCTGGCAACCTTACTCACCAACAGAAACAACACTATGAGTAGGGTCTAGCTAGTGTTATTAAAGTGCGGCTAGGCTGCGGTAGGGGCTAGTTATATTACGTCACAATTTAATCTCTTTACTTCACAAAACAGTAACACAGTCAAGATAAGTACAATTACGAACTCAACGATTATAAATTGAAAGAGATGTCATATACATAATGATAATAAAGAATATCACTATACTCGTACTACAGAAAAAGTAACCAAGGCGCCCGGTGAGCAGGGCTGGGAACAACCAGCGACCTCCTGTTTTTACGGCTAACGCCCATGCCACTAGGCCAACCGATTGTCTAGAAGGCAGCACTAGACGAGACGTACGAGTAAGAGCTGTAGTATTGACGGAACACACATTAAACGTTTAAAAAAAGACCCGTAAACCTATATGTTATTCTGATGTATAAGCTATATTATTGTAAAGTTTTATTAAAATAAATTTAATAGTTTTTACGTGAAAGAGAAAAGATTCTTTGAGATAAGTATGTGACTTTACGAGTAGTTCTGCTGATCTCGTCATTTCTGATTCGATCACGCAGAGAAACTCCTAGTTTCATAGAATTAGAAGCTAATTACTTCGCTAATTTCACTGCCAAGCAAACTGGTATCTTAAACTGTCAAGTTCTTATAAAAAACCTGAAAGACTAGCAGTATGACCATCATTTCCACACACAACTAAAAAGTCCTAAGTAAGAGCCACCCATGCGTAGTTACTTCGTTTTTACAACGGTAGCTTAATTTAGCAAGGCAAATTCTAGCAAAGCAAAAAGAGCCTAAAGCCGTATAAAACTAGTAGGTATTTAGTATGTTTTTCACTTGGACAGGGGGTGTAGCAAGAGTTTGGTATTTTAACGCGCAGTTTCCTCCGAAACGGGGTTCCGTCGTTGCGACAGAACATTAGTGACAAGCGGTGTCAGGTGCATGACATTAGCTGCCAAGTACATGAGTTATGTGTGGTGCGATTTGCGGATGGTGTAGTTAATTATTACAAAACTATCTTGGTTAAACGTACGTAGAAACCTAGTTTATGGGGGACGGCGATCGCCGTATTTGCCTTTGTTTCGGCGTGTCAGTTGCAGATCAGGAAACCCATGAGTACCTACCTCTAAACCGAGTAGGAACAATTCAGTAGGCACACAGACGCACTTCTCCCATACTCCAAATAAAAACAATATGTAATGATGACAACACATAGAAAATGATACAACTACACTAAGAAGTCTGGCATACTTCGATATAATTAAGTGTACGTGCTAGTGACAACACAGAGCCGAGCTTCGGCAGAGGGGAAATGTTACGCATGTCGACTCCCCTCCCTGCGTTCTGCGTTGCATGAAGCGTTAAATGCATGGAATTTAAGAGTGCTGAGTACCACTACGAAAAAATTCTTTTATATACCCCTAAGAGGGTGAAAAGAGGGTGAACATTTTAACGACTGCCTCGCGGATGATAATTATTAATTTTACATTACACGGTGTTACTTTACCGCCCTAGGGCAATAATGAGCACTTTACGTGCCTGAGTCGAATATTCAAAGTGCCATATGTACTGTAAAACGTCGTACGATACACGTGCGAAGAGGTAATTCGCAACTCGTGTCCATTTATAACACTCCCTGCGGTCGTTGCGAATTTCCTCTTTTTCGGCCTTGTAACGTTATTTCATCATCATCATCATCATCATTTCAGCCGAAAGACGTCCACTGCTGGACATAGGCCTCAAAGATTTCCACAATGACCGGTCCTGCGCCACCCGCATCCAGCACCCGCATTCACCAGGTCATCATTCCACCTTGTGGGGGGCCTACCCACGCTGCGCCTTCCGGTACGCGGTCGCCACTCGACGTTATTTTCTAATGTATATTCGTAACGTACCTAAGTATTCACTTAGATATCGATACATGTGAATAGATCATGTAAGCTGTGCGCGTGATCACGGGCCCGATGGTAAAAGTACGAAGGACACTGCCAGTGCTGGCCGGATGTTGCAGAACCAGGTAAAGATTATGTTATTTACGGTTTATGACTCACTGTTGCTCCAATTTGTAATTGCTGCTGTAGTTGATTTGTTTTGAAATGAAATAATAATAAATCTGTAGGGACAATCTTACTAATATACATAATCACTAGAATACAAAGTTTAATTGTTTTTGTATCAAACACCGCGGTTTCGGTTAAAATAACCAATTGTATTCCCTAATTATCGGATATTAAGCTAAATAAGAGATGAGTTAAATGGATGAGTGTATGTCAGAAGCGTTCAGTAAAAATAAAATAATAATAATAAATATTGTGGGACAATCTTACACAAATCAACCTAGTCCCACGGTAAGCTCAAAAAGGCTTGTGTTGTGGGTACTAGACGACGATATATATTATAATAGATAGATACATATAAATACTTAAAAACATAGAAAACATCCATAACTCAGGAACAAATATTCATGATAAACACACAAATAAATGCCCTGACCAGGATTCGAACTCGAGAGCTTCGTAGGCAGTCTCTCCCAACTAGGCTAGGGGGCCGTTGAAGTAACAAATTATAAATTCATATACTACGGAAAAAATTACCAAGGCCCCCGGTGAGCAGGGCTGGGATCGAACCAGCGCTGCGACCGCCTATTAAATTCAATCTAGCTGCTGTTCAATTTATAACATTTATATATTATATATAGTAGTGTGTCTACTTAAAAGCAAAAAAAAGGCTTTATTCCAAAAATAAATGATTTGGTTCGTTTACAATCGTTAAGTTACAATTACTTAGAGTTATTGCATGATGAATAAAGGAGAACTGATGCTGGGTACAGGAGTACTACGTGAATGAGAGACTTTCAACAGACATGAATATTTCTTTCAGTTTTCGTAGATATCTGTGCTTCGTCGCAACTTTATCACTTCAAACCCAACAAGGGGCAACTGGGTCCCTGTTGTCATCAAAACAGCCTATTTTGGCTACTGACATAAGGCTTTAAAATATAGCGTGATGCTGCATATTGCATGATACCATTCTTACTTTAGACCGCTAGGCTTTCAAAAAGCCTTTGCAATTGGTTCAAAATACACCTAGATATGGTTGATCCAATAGTCACTATCACGAGATGGGCGTAGTCTCAGTATAAACCTTTTCAAACGTTGGCAAGACATTTCGCAACTCGGTTATCAGTCCTGCAAGTCCTGTCAGTTGGTAGCATTTTTGATTGACCCGATAACCTATCGACTCGGCCTGCCATTATGCAACGTACATCGCACTGATATCGTGCAGATAATTAAAGGACATTGATGTTGATATCGAAGTGAGATGTTTATTGAGTCGTTATAAGCGATGAGGAATGGATACAGAGCGATTCAGGAGACGTAATCAGGATAAACCTCACACACAAGGCCACGTATTCATTATAAATATTTTGTTTGTTCAGAGACAAATCTATGTGTTTCAGAGGCCAAGTTATTCGCTAACGTAACGCGAGAAGTTTGCGTTAATTGTCTCATTTTACACGCAAGATCCCATATCTCTCTCTTGTGACGTTGCGTCATGACTGTGGATCGTGGTCATCATTGGCTTGCACTTGGATTGAATGATTTGCCTCCATCGAGTCCTGTCCATTGCTCCCCTTACAAACAAGCATAACTTAGAGGAGTATATGTCTTTTACTTGATCGGTCCATCTCGTTGTGGACCGACCACGAGCTCGTTTACCATCTTCGTACCCAACTACGTTCAGTTTTTCGTGACTTTTATTTCCTCTTTCTATATAACTTGAGACAACTTACCCTAACGCGATCGCCGCGAAATCTGCTAGCTACTAATTGTCCACACTATTTTGTTTCTTTTTATAAAACAAAAAAAAACAAATGCTTCTAAGGAATACGTGGAACTTTGCTGGATCGTTCACTCTCTTAAATTGAAACTAGATCAATGTTTGGGTCATTATACTTTATGTCTATTTTCCAGTTACACATCATTTGAGGCGTTTTCAGTTAACTCCAAATGATGTTTATTTTGCTATTCCCAACTTACTTTTATTTTGCAGTTCATATCTCTGATAAATAACTCAATCAGCAAATACCATAACATTTCATTATGCGACTACAACAAACTTTCCTACCCTCATAATAAGGTATATAATAGCTTTGCAGAGCTGTTTCTCTAGTATGCAATGTCAGGAATGTTAGTATTAATTTATGGAGAGAAAAATCCGTTCGCATTTGCCGCGAATGCGGAAAACGGGTCACCTTGGCCAACCTTATAGGGGTATAAAGTCAGGCTTTTCAAATGGCATCGATGCAAATGGTTAGAGTAGAGAGCAAGATCCTGGAAAATGGTGTACCGGTTTTGCATTTAACAAATAAAGGTGGCCTTTAGGCTTAGACTACAAAGACATCGTATCGTATAGAGCGTTTGGAAAGATAATGAGGCATCACATATGCACAGTTTTACTTGTTTCTTTTTCGATTCTATGAGCATAACCGACTACTACCCTATATAATTTTTTGCAACAATATTTGAGGTTTATTCCTAAAACAATAGATTTTTCCCCTCACTAGCTCGGAAAGCGCTATTTTATCCTTTAAAACTAGCGGCGGAAAACGCATTTTATCCACTAGTGGGAGTAGTTTGACCTTTCTCTAATTCCTATGACTTAATTACCACCTACCAGTATAAGTGAGTAGGGTAATCCTACCTGTATGGCCGTAGTAAATGTCAAAGGTCAAAAAAAAAATCGAAGGTCACATCATCTTTAAATTGTTCAAGTCTTATCCCACTATTGGTAAGCGTAGCAATATCTAAGTAGTTGTTTTAAATATTTCAATTTTAATAGCTTCATTTCTTCACTCAGTGGATTTATTACATCTTGGTTATAGACATTGTGTAATTGGTTCAATTTACTGTTCGGTTTAATGTCTTGCATCAACGGATTTTCTTAGTTATGTCTCGTCTAAAAATACCATAATGCGGTCCACTTTACACAATAATATACCAACGCCTTTTTTTAATACCTCGTCGGTGGCAAACAAGAATATGGCCTGCCTGATGGAAAGCGGTCACCGTAACCATAGGACGCCCGCAACTCGAGGATTACAAACTGCACATGCGTGTTGCCGACGCATTAGAAGCTTCTACACTCCTTTTTGAAGAACCTCATACTTTAGTAGGGGATTCAAAAGCGGTTTTATTTGAATGGGAAAACCGGCTAAAGACCGGTTTTCCCGGCCTTCGAGAAAACCTCGGGCTCTTAGGAAGACTAGGAAGGATTAGGGATAAAATGTTCTTTATAGTTATCGCTCAAGTTTTGTACAGCGAGAAACTAACCCCGTCTACTAACTACCGACTACTTACGTACGAAGCGTACTTACTACATAAACGCGATGGCGAAGCGATGCGGTGCAGCGCGGAAAAATTAAATCGTTGAAGCCTGTGCGTTTACCATGAGTTGGTGACCACCATCGGTGACAGATTGAAGTGCGGCGCTTCAAAAGATTGAAACCGGTGCAATCAACCGCCATACCACTGTAATATCATAGATGTTGTACTTTAATAACGCATCATAGATGTTGTTCCATATGCTTGTCCAGTAAATGAAAACAGCGCTTATGTAAACCATTACATATATCACAGTTATATTGTGAGTACCGTTAGTTTATAAACTAACGCGCGAGATTATAAACAAACGGATAGGTTAGGTTAGAATAGTTTATAATATCCCTAGTCAAATTATAATCTGTCGGGCAATCACAATTTAACGGTGACATATACAAAGCTTATTTACATGCTGCTACTTAGTTTCTCATATGATTTAAAACGAAAATTGATTGGCTAGAAATTGTCAGAGAAGTAAAATTTCGCGTACGTCCTACGTAGGTTCAGACTATGTAAATGAATTACTACGAATCTTGCGTACAATTTTAGATTGTTAAAATTTTGTTTGTCATATAAAAGACGTTTCGATTATGGCTTTTTGGGATGAAATATGCCTACCTCCTAATAAAGGCTATGGTATCTCCTGTTTGTAGTTAAAGACAAAAATGAGTCCTGAGGGCAGGCGGAATCAATGAGGGAATGCTATTGTCCTAAACAAAAGGTACCCACGGATAACACTAATAAGGAAGAGTGATAGAGAGAGATAACTACGATACGCTTAGTGTGAGCGATTGGCATCTTGGCTACGCACCCTGGGCTCGGTAAGAGTCAGACAATACAAATACAAAAATACAAATACAAATCGTTTATTTCCTTGAACAAAACAATGAACATAAAATACAGAATTAGGCACTGACAAAGGAAAAAGGTATGGGCATAGCTTAGCTGGTTTTAAGCCCATCCAAGGTCAATCAAAGAGGGAGAAATTACAATTTAGGCCAAATAAAGCCTAAATAAAATAAAAATAAATAAATAAAATAATTAAATAAAATTAAAAAAATTAAATTTAATTAAATAATTAAATAAATAATTAAATAGCCTCTGCAATGTAGAAGTATCCATAATGGATTTTCCTCCCATTGAAAAAAGAATAATCATTGAAATTAAACACTTTAGAACGGATTAATCGCGTTTATTAACACCATAATCTTAACCCTGTGAAAACGAGTGCTGTGAAGGGCTCGAAACGTAGGGTCATGATGTTAATAAACGCGATTAATCCGGTCTAACGTGTTTAATTTCAATGAATAACAATCGCGATAACAGAAGACAATATTAAAATAATAATGACTTATTATGGGGAGTGTTCCGAGGAATTGTTCGGATTAATCCCTGCCGCTTCTTTCCGCCATCGCCCTACGCGACAATATTTCCACTCTCACCATTTAGATGGTTGGCAGTCCTCAACTGTGCGCTTTTCCCGAAACTTCTTGCCTCGCACAGCTAAACTGTGGAACGAACTGTCGCCAGCGGTGTTTCCGGACCGATACGACCTTCAAACCTTCAAGAAAAGAGCGTACTCCCACCTTAAAGGCCGGCAACGCACTTGCGACACCTCTGGTGTTGCGGGTGTCCATGGACGACGTTAATCGCTTACCATCAGGTGATTCGTTTGCTCGTTTGCCCCCTATAGCATAAAAAAAAAAAAAAAAAAAAAAAAAAATTCAAGCTATGAAGCTTATAATCATGAATTCTTCCACATTTACTTTCTTTCCAGGTTGCAAGAACCAATTAAACTATTATTTGTATACCAAATTTGTTACATTTTTAAAAATATCTAATTACACTGGTTTAGTAGAAAATTCGCTCGCACTCGTTCGATAAACGACAAACGTGACCACATCACAAGTGTTCTATAACGTTTAGGTTTCCTAACAGCGCATTACACACATTCCGGTGTCGTAAATCCCATCAATACAAACCCGAACCATCTGTGTCAAACATATACAATGTATGGCTTCCTTAAAAGCTATACAACGTGTAACACGCAAACCTTCGACACTCCAACTTTGTTTATCATTGAGTATATGATCATTTCAATTAATTATATTTTTCAGTATAATTGTCGTAATCAATTGCATATAACACATACGCACCAAACGTATATGACAGATAGTCATCACGCGAGGCAGGTTTCGGAGATCTTAGGATCCCATTATCAAACGTTTACGTGCGCAGGCGGGCGTACCGCCGTAGTTTATCATAATATAAATATATCCCACGATAGTGTAATTCTATGAAAGGGCATACTTTTAATACAGAAACGCAAGTTTAGTTAATTTAATTGCGATTTTGGGACCATGGTGATCATTAGCATGGCAATGAATAACAAAAAAAATTTGATCGACCCTTAGAACTTTTTTGCAAGACTTTTTTGCAAGACTTTTTTGCATGTTAGTTAGTGTAAATGATGAGCTATTCCATATTCATTTGACCTGCTTAACGTTGAGTAACGTACGCACGTTAGTGTACTACCATGACAAAAAAAGGCAAAAAAAATACAAGAAAAAATGTAACGGACACTGCTCTCGATTTCGAAAAATAAAACATTTTCAAGTGTTCACTACGTTATGTCACACGTTGTATACCAAGAATTGTTTTAAAGAGATATGACCATTCGATGTCAGTGCGCAAATACGCGGTGGTGCGGAAATAATTACGTGTTAGTTTGGTGGTTTAAAACTGTTTTTTTGGGTGAGGCACGTTTGGTATGCAGAGCACAGGTCAAGTAGTTGTGTATCACGTAATCATCCAATGTCCCTGACGCAAGGAAAATGTGTGGTTTTAAAACTAAAGCACTGGGGCTCAAAGGCTGATTCGTACTATTGTTTAGTTAACTATAAAATAATTAATCTTAAGCTAGTCTCTAAACAGATGCATTATTTTCTCCCATAGTAATTTTTAATGGAATTTCCATGGGGACGAAAATGGTTTCAAGGGTTGAAATCTCTACGCAAATTAAGATGCAGGCGAAGGTGCTTGTATCTGTTGACCTTGTGAGAATTTGAGAAAACTTGCATACCGTTTCGAAGGAAACGGTATGCAAGTCATGGACAGAGAAAATTATAACGCTGAATAACGATATCAGGGCGACAAAGAGGAAATTACCTCTTCGCACGTGTATCGTACGATGTTTAACAGTACATATGGCCCCTTGAATATTCGACGCAGGCACGTAAAGTGCTCATTATCATCATTATAGGTAAAGTAGCACCATGTGCACTGTAAAGGTCATTTAAAACGTGTTCCACTTTTTACGACTTTAAAACCATAATTTTGAAGCGCCGCCCATAAACCTCTGGTAGGGGTCAACAGCTGCTTACTGTTTATCGGTTAGTTGGTAAGTAGGAGGTATAGCGTAGCGTAAGAGCGTGCGACTCTCATAATACCAATGAGTTTTTCGGAACGTATGTAAGAAATGTAATTATCAATCGCTTTTCGGTAAAGGAAAACATCGTAAGGAAACCGGACTAATCCTAATAAAGCCTAGTTTACCCTTGGAAGGTAAGATGGCAGTCACTTTTGTAGTACGCCGTCTTTTCCTACCCCATATCTTAGGATTCAAACAATCTAGTTTACTTGTTCTAAATGGTTAGAATCAATTCGGCAACACTAGCCGGCACCAATTTTTTGTGTACACGTTTTGAGGGATAAATATACACAAAAAAAAACTTCCAAGCATCATATTTGTAAAGTCGTGCATCGCAAGCCACGTGTTTTCGTGTATAATGATTAATGAGTGTCTGTGCTCAGCAGTGGGACGAACAACTATCCACTAAGCAACACACACAATCTTTATTTGCAGATAAATGCACTATAAATATGTCAAAACTTACCTTATGAATGCATTTATTTATTTAATCTTTAATGCACAAGACAGAAAACTGTACATATGGCGGACTTAATGCTAAATGGCATTCTCTACCAGTCAACCATAGGGCTAAACAGAGACATTTAAGTTGGTGCAGGAAATAATTATTTTAAGGGAACATGTGGATCCATTTTGAACAGTGGTCCAATTAAGTCTAAGTTTAAATAAACCATTTATCAAGCGAACAAGTTAAATGGCGAATAATTTAAACTTGTTTCGTCAGACCCGACTTTAATCGTTGAAATTATGGCATATTTTTCTTATAAATGCACCGCGTTTAAAGTATTTTCCAGGAATTTTAAGTCTATGCGTTATATTTTATCTGTAAAGGTTATCGTGACTACTATTCACCATCTTGGTAATTTTCATGCATACCAGAATCCATTGGATTTTTTATTTGGTAAATAGAAACTGAATGTCAACAAATGGAATTTTAAAATATTATCCAGATGTCAAAGCAGATAAATGTCAACAATATAACTTTTAAGACAATTCAAAGTAAAATTATCTGTCAAAATCTTATGATCAAAATATTCAAAGTCAATACGAAAAAAGATAGAAAAGATTTGACTCATTTAAAACGGGTGATTTAGAAATTGTTCCATAAAACAAGAAAGAAATTCAAGGTAATCTTCTTCGTAATTAGTAGAGTGAATAAAATAATACAAACTCGTATCTTAATTATAAAACTAGTTTAAAACTCATTCTTATTCTCGTACAATAAAGTTTATTTTTCAATGTGACGTAACTGCAGTTGTAAGTTATTGATGAAATATTGAAAGAGTATTTTAATGACTTTTGTTTTCAAAATAGAACCTTGTGTATGGTGTGTTAAGCATCATTAATTAGGCGAAATAAGGTATTGCTAAACTCTTAATGGTCCTGTTATTAATGATTGTGTATTGGGTACATAAATGAAGCATTATTGGGTAAGGTTGAAACGGAAAAAAAAACACCCCCCACTTTATGTGTTCGGGAGGTAGGTACAGTCAGCCACACTGCTAACATTCCACCCAAAGTGCCAAAAATATGTATACAGGACTTTATTGTCTGAGCATTAAGGTCGTGTATACATTTTTTGGCACTTTAGGTGTATTGTTAGCAGTGTGGCTGACTGTACCCTAAAAAAAATTATTACCACTTTTTATTTTGTGACCGATATACATATTCGTACAAAATTACAGCTTTCTAGTACTTAGGTACAGTCACTGAGATTATCAGCGGACGGACAGACTTGGCGAAAATATAAGGATTCCTAGTTGAGTACGGAACCCTAAAAAGGAGAAGGGCCCACTTACCGATTACGTAATACCTATCATTGTTATGCCCATTGTGTTTACCTGGAACAAACAAAGTAATTATTAAAATTATTTAAGTCACAATGAAATAGTATATACATAATGAATTACATACCGTAAATTAGTTCTAAACAATAGTATGTAACGGAATGTAATTTCTCATAGTATGAAGACCCAGTAGTAACCGTATTCAGATCAAGATTTATAATGCCATTACATTACAAGTAAACTAGAACCATTAAACGGTTATTAAAACATATCCAAGCATTTCTCGATGTCCCAACCGGTGATCACAATTTCAATTGAATAACCAAAAAGTATCATCTCCGAAGAAACATTAAAACAACCTTATTACTGGGAGATAACGTTTATAATCGGTGTAAGAGGAAAGATAAGTCTCCAATTGGCAATACAGTAAATATGTCTTAAAGTTACGAAAGTGATAAGTAATTTAATTAGGTTATTGGTCATAAAATAACATCAGGATTCAGCAAGTGTCGAAATAAATTTGTTTTTGAGCTGATTATAGCAGGTGAAGAAATGTGACCGGTAAAGTTGCAGAGTTATGTGTTGTCATGAGATTTTTGGCGCAATGCTCTTCATACTTGACTTTTACGTCTGTGGATTAAAAATGTTGACGATAAAACCACTTTTTATGTAATTTAATGTTACAAACTTGTCGTAGGTTAAGGTCGGGAGAAATAAAGTTGGCTCGAGGAAGGCTAAGAATTCAGCCGGTACGTAATGGCGAAACATCTTTCTCAACTTCATCTTAATTCTTACACGTATCAACAAAAATAATGTTACTTTGCTATTCCACACACACACAACATTATTAACACACACATTATTTTCTTAATATGGAACTCCGCAAAGTACTGCCTGACTCAATTAATTCTAACACGTATGTTCTTCAATTTCCGGATTATTATTAAGAAAATTAGAATCGATCATAAAGTGTATTCTGTAGGTGCGATATAAATTGTGTTTTTAAAAGCTCTTTTACTTTAACTACATCGTCTGGATCGTGTGATTTATTATGAGAATATAAGATGACTATTTAGTTCTGTAGTTCAGCATTCGTGCACGATTTATACATACTGCTTATAAAGACATAATATCATAATTATCCAAAAATTTTGGTAAACCAAAGTTCTCGCCCAAGTTTTTTATAGCCGAAACCGAAATTTTCGGGATGCCATGTTTTAATTTTAATAAAGTGTCCACCAATAAATCATGTCTCCCACGTTTTGGTCTCAATCCCAATCCCCAATTTTGGCCCAAATACTGGCAAATACCACATTGTGTTTATTGTTGCTATGATTTCGAATAGTTTTTGCAAGTTTTAGTACCAACTCACATAGTAACATTCCAATTTATCTAGAAGCTATAAATTGAAAGAGATGTGATATACTACAGAAAAAGTGACCAAGGCCCCCGGTGAGCTCGGCTGGGATCGAACCAGCGACCTCGTGCTTTCGCGGCAGACAGACGCCCTAGTCACTGGGTTTTTTTTTTATAATTTAATTTAATTTAAACATTATAATTTAATAAATGACTTGATTCGTGCTTTACAATTGTGTTATCTAAAAGCTTGTAATATTGTGTGAAAGAGTTATTACGCGTAAACAATTGTAACTTATGTAAGACAGCTGAACTTGGAATTGAAAGATGGAGGTGAACGTTCATTGTTTTTTAGTTCTTGAACTTTAGTGATTACAGTTTTAAAACTATTAGCTTTTAATTAATGATGTAAATTTGATGGTTCATCAATTACAGGTTTGTATTGGTTACAGTATTACCTATTCAATTGTATAATTAACTTTTTACATACCGAATGAACCTTGTAATCGAGATAATCTGCATTCAGTTAAATAAATCCTCAATATTACAATATCAAACAAACATTACATAAAAACAAGAAAAATAAATGAATAAAAAAAATCAAATTAAAATTAAAACGAATTCAAAATTAAAACCAAAAATTGTATGAGACATTACGCATAAAAAAACAAGGTATTTTTTGGGATTCAGTTCCATGCAAGGATTATTTATATGTATGGAAACTTGGAAATAAATATTTAAACCATAGCACATATTTGAACCATTCAACTTTGAACTTTGCACTGGGCTGTAGAATGGGAATTTTGTCTTCGTTTTTTGTAATAGGTACAAGCAAGTGGTTCTGGAATATTATAAAATCGATCTGCTGTATACAAAAGTTCATCAATGTTTAATATTATAGGGTCAACTAGCTCTTGGCCGGTATTTTGACGATAGCAAATTCATAATGGTTTTTAAATACATTCACTGTATCTTCTACAGTATTCTCAGGTTTCCTCTCAGTCTTTTACTTTAAAAAACACTCTTACCTTGACATTATACTTAATTGAAAACAATAAACCAGCACACAGAAATACTAAACGTGCGAATAGACTACTAATTGTACTGTGTCAAATACTGGTAGTAAGTAAATGAGCATTCACAAAGTTAGTATTTAGTCAGTACGTTTAGCATTTCCTAGGTTAGGTTAGGTTAGTATTTTGTCGAACGCTTTATTACTATCCATACTTAAATATTGATTCGACGATGCCACCAAAGTTGTCAATAAACGTCAGATCACCGACCTTTCCAGATTCTTTCTTCACCTCTCGTGGGTAGATGATAATGACATTGCAATTCAAAACAATTGCATTTATTGCATAAGGCCTGCTTCATAACTGAACAGATAGAGAAACAAAACAGAGATACTTATTTAAATTTTCACGATTTTCACAGATTATATAATGGGAACGATGTTTTTAGGATCTCATTCACAAGGAATTCAGTAAAAAATAGATGTAAGCGTAAGTGAATGTCGCCCGTTCAAAAACTGGACATCACATCCCTAGTTCGCAAAATATTCAAGTTGATAATCAAGACCAAGTGTGGGCAGTTTGTATCGAAAACCCGCGTGGGAAGATTTTTACTGTCAACCTCAACCAGACTTTCTCCGGGACCACGGAAGCAATGTCGCCCTTGAAACGTCGGAGCTTAGTTTTCAAAGTTTTACGAGATTCAGCCCCGGTTTAGTTAATTTATAATGTAAAATAGAGATAGTTCACAAAAATCCACTTAGAAAACTATGTAACCTACAGATTACATCTACGGATCAACACTACGTGAAATATGTGGATGTCATTTAACTTTTGGAAACCGCTAGTTAGTATAGGTAGTAAAATTGCAGCGGAAACTGCTATTATAATATCATTATGAATTTTTAGGTTTACTTTTAAATAGTATTTTTTAAGGCAAATATTTATTAGAATCGTAATACTCGTACATACTTAAAAAAAAAACAATTTCTATTTAGATTATCAAAATAGATTCTGCATACGCTACCATCGTTCGTACATTTTGAAAAGTAAAACTACAATACTTACTTATTTTTAGGTAGTCAAGTAAACAACTCACGACGCATTTAAGGAGAATTGGCATTAAAAGTATATACATTACTATAATCGTCTCGAATAATCAAAGGAAAAAACCTTTTTCCCCTCACTAGCTCGGAAAGCGCTGTTTTGTCCTTTAAAACTAGCGTGGAAAAACGCATTTTATCCACATGTGGGGCAAAGTAATCTAATTCCTATCACTTACCACCATACCAGTATAAGTGAGTCCTATAATAATATGCCCATAGTAAACATGCACAATCGGAGGTCACACCTTAAATTGGTCATGTGATCATGTCTTATCCCGCACTTGGTAAGCTTTTGGCAATATCTAAGTACCAGGAGCGTACCCACTCTATGACAAATTTTGAAATTGATTTTTGATGGTTTCTTCAAGATAACTTACATGTGGATAAGATTTATAATCGTATTTAGTCTGTATTTTCCTCTCAATAGTGAGGGGAAAAATGTTGTATTACACTTGGCGGCAAAGTTTGTTCAACTCTCGTGCCTTGAGACCCGAGCAAGCGAAAGATTCCAAAATTGAGCCACGAGCGTAGCGAGTGGTTCAATAACTGGAATCTTGAGCTTATAAGCCCGAGAGTTAAACAACAACTTTGCTACCTTGTATAATAAATAACTATTTCGTTCTCGTCACATAAAACAGTTAAGTTAATTTTTACCGTACAATTTTGTTCCTCTGTTTTGTTTCTCTACTTCTGCTTCATAACTGTCAAACACATAAACACGACTTTTACAACATTTCACATACCCTAATGTATACAATTATCAGTATTATCACCCGTTGTTCTGCCTCAAGGTCGATTGCGACAAATCATTCATGAAAATACATTGTTTTGCTATTTCTTTTATTTGCTACGTTTATGTCAGTATTGTTAGAATGAAAATTTGCATTTTTTTTCACATACTGCTATTTATTTAAGTGGCTCGCAAGATAGGATATTTCATTTGATTATAGTATGTCATTGTAATTTTATAATATAAGCGTAATAAATAGAACATTGCGTATCAAGAGCGCTAAACAAGAAATTACGAACGAGTGTGAATTTAAGCCTGAGTCAAAGGCGAGGGCTTAATTAACACCGCCCGTGTATACAATGCTTTTCTTAACATTTGCGAGGAAATAAACAAACTTAGTAGCTAAATAAACAATTATGATTAGCGGTAGTGGAGTAGCAGTACTCCAGTCTACAGTACTCCGCGGTGAGCGGCGGCTACGTGCGGCGTAGGGCGCATTGCTCGAGGCCCTCCGGTAGCTCCGGGCGATCGCTAAAATGTATGAATATTCATAACGGCCATGGGCTCATTAAGTCTAAGAATGCTTGCATACAATATCACAATTTACGAGCAAGTGTGATGATGACTTCTTTTAAGAAATACGCAATATTTGTCTCATATAAACCAAATTTTAATCTTAAGTTAAAGGTTTATAAAAGGACTATAAAGGACTAAGAGAGGTATGGGCACAGCGGTTGCATATCGTTTAGTGTGGTAGGGCTCAGCACAACGAATGTCATCTCGCTCAAATCTGGAGCAGAGCCCATCTGGGGAAGTACCCCCACCTTACAGAAAACCGCTGTCAACACAGCGAACCCTGGAGTTGCAGGCGTCCATAGGCTACGGTGACCGCTTACCATCAGCCGGGCCGTATGCTTGTTTGTCACCGTTGCAGTATTAAAAAAAACTATCGTCATCATATCAACCAAAAGCAGCTGCTGAACTTCTCTCTGTATTTCTAGATCATTCCACGTATGCCAGCCTTGTTGAATAATTACCATGTGGATCTAATATATTTAAATTAGTTGTGAATGAATTCAATAGAAATGTTTATTAATTTACCTCTTGCCAATTTTCCTTGAAAACCTAATTAACTAAAATAAACTAGCGCAATCATTATAATCTCTTATCAACAACCTGTTTATCCGACATTGGTTGAACTGTCAACTTGATGGCCGTCATGACAGTTTCGCAATCGACTCTGATATGGAAACAGTCAATCGGTGTTTGTTATTGAAGGGTAGCGGGTTCATTTCCTGTGGAAGTTTGTTTGGTGAAATAAATATATGTGATTTGCAAAGTTGTAATTGATTTTGATTAGCTTTATAAACCCGTATTAGATACTTTTAATTTGCCAAGCCTAAGTTTTGAAAAAGCTAGTAAAATGAAAAAGATTAAGAATGCCAAATGCTACCTACATATTTGTTTACATTATTTCCAATTTTTATTGAACAACCTATAAGTATTCATATCGCTAAAACTACTGAGCGGATTTTGATTTTGATTGGAACCAAGATGTCAACATATTTTTCACACTAAAGGGTTTTTTCTCTTCAAGCTAGGAGGGATCAAAGTCTCACTTTTCTGTTCAAGGACTACAAATTTATACGTTTCGGGCATTAACTAGTGACATCGTGGTGTTGGTATGGTGCTGTTTTCGTTTTGTTAATTTCCTCATATTTGGAGTGAAAAACAGTATGTATCACATGGTCCCATATTACGCTCAGTATTCTACTTTAGTATCCCTCACTACGTCGTTCGGGATTCTATTGTAGCATCCATATCGCTTCATACATAATTCAATGTACTTACGCCCTCGCCGGAAATATATCATTTTGATTTCTAGTATCACAATCCACTATGGTTTTTCATTTCAACGATTTCAAGGAATGCTACATAAGTACGTACACACATAACGATTCCTAATAAAATACGTCTCTTACAAGTATTATGGATTATGGTTATTAATCTTAATTAAAACAGTACCAACACTAATCATATAACTACCTACTTAACTTGACATAGTTGGCCTTTAAACACCGTTATGGTATTTTATGTACGTAACAGCATTATTAATGTATAAGTACTTTATTATTATTACTTTAATAATTCGGCCCATTATTATTAAGCTTGGCCTTTACATTGACCTACATGGAAACAAAACAACAGAACGATAGTTCTTAAGACTTAAGTTAATGAGTTTTTGGTACTAATAGTTAATTGATGAATTTTTAATTAACTTTTTAAGAATTTTTTTGGCTTCGGAATTTAAGAAAATAGACGTTCATTGATTTATAGAAACTGGTGGGATCGATTTGAAATAACAATTCCTACTCATAGTGTTGTGTTTCTGTTGGTGAGTAAGGTCGCCAGAGCTCCAAGCGGATTCATTGTGTTGACAGCTGGGGACCCATGGAGCAAAGCTTGCCCGTTTAGCTGTAAACACAGCGAATCCTCCTTTTTTTAAAGGGTCGGCAACAATGTAACACCCTGGTGTTGCAGGCGTCCATAGGCTACGGTGACCGCTTACCATCAGGCGGGCCGTATGCTTTTTTGTCACCGTCGTAGTATTAAAAAAACCTATTTTGTTTGAATGTTTGATTCGATTTCTCAAAGATTTCATCATAAGATTCTAAGTTGGTTACAGCAATATGTCGGCCATATAATTATGTTCGGGGAATCCGTCGGTATCTCCATATTGGGTATGTCCACTGGATATCCACCAGACCAATTTCCTATACATTGATTGGCAGATCTAGCGAATATTCCCGACTGTAACCAGCTTAGAATATTATGATGGAATCTTCGAGATATCGAAGCAAGACTAAGATTTTTTAAAGAATTCTGACCAACGAAACTTGAGCTTGAAATGCTAAAATAGAACTACCTACTAATGAAAAATAAAAATAAATAGGTTCTAAATATAACTGGTTTTTTATGGTACGCGTTTGAGACTTCCGGTTAATACTCAAGATGGCGATGATGTCTCTGGAATAGCTTTTTGTAGATGATGTCTCTGGAATAGCTTTTTGTATTTAATTGGTAACTTATCGCGCCTTGTGCAACAAATGAGGAATTAATCCTGAAACGCGTTTAACCACTATAGTCAACACCCGGCAGTCCCGGGTCGCGGCCGCCTGGCACTATTTATAACGGGAAGCTATAATTTTTACAACAAGCGAGGCCGACTACCGAACATCGTCATTCAAGTGACATGATCGGCAAAGCTATCCAACTCTCGGACATAAGCCGATATTTAAAAGAAGTATATTTCGATTTGGATGAATTTATTAGATCGAAAAGAAATGACCTGATGATGGCATCCATGGGATTTGAGGGAGTTCCTCAACTTTGAAAGAGCATAGTGATTTTGGAGTTTCTTAAGCAACATTTACTTTCAAAAGCCATCAAGTTTTTAAATTATTTTTGAGCAGAAACGTCTCTTCTTTCAAATTTCTTAATGAAAAGTAAAAGTGGAAAATTTCATGACCTTGGGTGGGACTCAAACCCGCGACTCTGGGCTACACGCCCATGACTCTGTCATCTGAGCTACCGAGACCCGTGGCCCCGAATTTATCTCCCTTATCACTCGTATGCGCCTTAGGGGGCGCCGTATTAAAATACTTATATCGGGTTACTCACGTCAATAAAGTCGTAAATAGCTCGACATGTTTCGGAACAGTCCGTGTCCCTTATTCATGAGTCATGCGTCTAGCCGCGGCGGCTACTCTACGCACGCTCATGAAATTCAAATGAAAACATCTACGGTAAGAAAGTATTTATTCTTCAGTAAGGGTGTCCCGCGTGTTCTGAGAAATTTATCTAATATGGTTGATTTAGAATCAATTGTTTAACTGAAATTAAATTATCTGTCCTATCGGCAGGTGCCAACGGTAATGTTAGATTATTTAGAAAGGTACCTCAAGTTCAAATTGTCGGTCTCAGTGGTAGACCTTGCTCTTTATCCAGTAATAAGAAAATTAGCCAGATTACTCAAAATGTCATTGTAAAAAACCAATAACCATATGCCGTTGACTAGCTCTTAACACCATACATGTAAGGCTTAAAATATCTAAATTAGCGTGGGTATAAACTGGCTGGAAAAATGACTATAATTACGTTTGCATTGTACAGAAGCTGTGATATGAATTACGTCTGTGCAATAGATTCAGTGACCGTCAATTATATTGAGCGAATAAGGCGTTCAAAGATATATGACTACTCTCAAGTCAAGGCTTTAACAGCGCATTATTATAAATAAAAGCCACATTACATTTGTCTAGTTTACATACAAAACTTAACAATTCCTCTCTTGATGCTCTAGCTGAAAATCATAAGAAGCATACAATGTTTTTCGAAACGGTTTTCGAAATTAAAACATTTCTGATGAAAAGCGCAAACGTAAGGGTAAATGTAACGGATTTATTTTTGTAATTTAACATCTATTATTCATGTATTTAAAATTATGCATAGGTATTTATTAATTCAACTATAAATTGTGATTTCATTATTTTATTGTGTCAATCATTATTATTATTGGATAAGCTAACAAGTAGTATGTAGTACAAAATGAACTAACAAATTATGGAATAATTGTTCTGAAATAAAGATATTTTTTTTTTTTTTTTTTATAAAGCTGTCCATAGAGTCAGTCTATGTTAAGTTTTCTAGATTTTGATAGCACAGAATGTGAAAGTGTTAAATAAACGTCATAATTTCATAGAAGTTTGACGTTTAAAATAACACTTTAAAGTTGATTGTCGTTTGTTTCTCAAGATGGCGATGGCGTCTCTGGAATATTTTTTTTAATTTTGTTTGCAAAATATTGTTTAATGTGTAATGTTGATTGCTAAATGTGCAGTAAACTAACGAAGCAGTAAACAGCTAATGAAGAATTATTCCTGAAACGAGTTCAGTCACTCCTTTAGTCACCAAGCGGCAATCCCGGGATCTTGGCCCCCTGAGAAGCTATGGACTTTAATCGCCGTCAACAGAACTTACTAACGATGTAAACAAAAGGCATCACATGTTTTGTCTCCTTGTACTTTCACACTACATCAAACACCACTGAAACGATTCACTACTGAAACGGTCGTATTATCGTAACATACAAAACATAAGGTAAAGTGAAGCTTATTAAGATCAATATGGCGGTTCGTTTACATTGTTTGCAAGGTCGATTTTCCAATTTTAGTGACTACGAACTAGAACAGACTGTTCAAATGTATCCTGGGGCTTTACCATGACGTGTTAATGCGATTCAGTTTAGGACCTAAAGTCGCTGCCATGGATCAATATCCGAACCCCTAAAGTTTTTTTATCCTATTTTTACTTTCCTTTATACTGTTTGAGACAATGATCATTTGTCCTAAACCCATAAGTCCTTATATTGTTTTCCCTAACATCGTTTTAACCTTTTCTAGTAGCAATTCGACTGTTTGTGAGGTCATGGTTATAACCTAACCTAACCGACTTTGTTAACAACTATATGGTTACGAGTGAAGTCGTCTTTGGCCAATAATTCGTATGAAAAAAATAATCTTTATGACAATTGATCGTTAGGGATTATGATCATTAGGACAAAACAGTTAGGGCAATTATAGGACAAACGATATTAGGGATTTCGAGGGAGACCCCGCTGCCATACAACTGACCACAGATAAGAACCTAAACTGAACCTTATGGCATACCTTATGGCCATAGCCCACGTTCAAAACCCAACGCCAAATGTAAACGTTGGGCTGCCCGACTTATCCGCAAACAAATCGCCGAACAAAATGGAAAGGCGACAATCCGATCCGGACATGCCGGTTCCGACGACCTTGAACTCAAACCGGCGAACTTGAATACAACTATGGATTGGTGATATAATGGATTCTTTGTTGTGTTATGGTAATCGACTACCTACTAATAATAAACGTATATAAATGGAGCATTATGATTATTATGAACTACTTTCCTCAGTTTGGACATATTGGTGACAGTCAATGACAGGTGATAGTTCACAGGTAAAATGGCAAACGTCAGACTTAGTTCATATTCACAGAAAGTACATCGTAAATTACTATAAAATTAAGTACTAAATAGATAAAGAATCAGAGATACTTATACTTATTAGTTTTAATATCGTTTCTGTTTCCAGGTAAGTTAGATTTTTTTTGTTAAGTTAAAGTGTAATATTGTCTTCTGTTACCGCGATTGTTATTCATTGAAATTAAACACTTTAGAACGGATTAATCGCGGGCTCGAAACGTAGGATCATGGTGTTAATAAACGCGATTAATCCGTTCTAAAGTGTTTAATTTCAAGTTAAAGTGTGTTAATTAAATATAAGTTATTTATAATAAACTATTATCTTTTCAGAGCAACACGATTTTGATTTATTTTGCCTCTACAATATTAGACACTGTGCACAAGGCACATAATATGTATTATTTTTCACCATAAAATACATCTTCATTTAAAGATATAGGTACCTACTTGCAATATAGAGTCTGTCTAATACTTAGTTTACTAGATATTGATAGCACAGACTGTAAAAGAAAGTAAATAAAACGTATAACGCATTGGTTATAAGTTATAATGCATTCTTTCTTCTGTTATGTTTGTGTTGAGTTTCGGTCAGATAAATCATTTATAAAAAAAAGTTAAGAATTAATGTAACCAATTTATTTTCAAGAGTTATTGTAGTGTGCATTGAGGTATGAACAAAAGTGTTTTTAAACGGGGTAACACAAAAAAGCTCATATAATGCTACTAAAAAAGAGATTTAAAAACCTTTTAACTTATCCCTACGCACTCTATTAGAACTATGAACTTGAATTCACGTGAACTACTTATAGATTGGGTTAATGTAACGAATTCTTTGTTGTGTTATGATAATCAATCGAGTTTTGCTCGAATATAAAACGTATATTTATATATATGGGTATCAGTAGAATTACATATCCATACTAATAGAATAAACGCAAAACGGTCTTTTTGTCTATTACCTCATCACACTAAAACCGCTGGTCGGATCAAGATAAAAGGTATGGAGATAGTTTAACTTCCAGGAAAGGATATAGGATAGTTTGTGTTCTAATTCTACGCATATGAAGGCGCGGGAATAAGCTAGTTTTTAATATTCGAAAACAAATGGAAACTTATTTGAATCTTAAAGAAATTAAAAAAAAACCTCTAATTTCAATGCTGAATTTTGCCCTTGAATGGTCAAATTGGCTCACATTACTCAAGTTTAATTCTACGTGTCATCTCAGGTCACATTACAAATAGAACAACGACCTTGACCCCTTGCAAATGATCTTGAAAAAATTACGTAAACGTTCGGTTTGCCACAATGTGCCGGCGACATTCTTCCTTTGTTATTGTTTTCCGGTTGGTAAAAATGAACTATTTTCGTTTTTCTAACTAGTGAACTAAACTAAACAATGCGCACATTGTATATGTACACGTGTCTTTACAACGGTTTTTTATTAAATTTGGGCTCCCGATATTTCGACGATGTTGCAATGATGTCTTTAGTTACAATGTCCAATTACCGCGATAGTTTAAAAAATAGTGAACTATTTGCATTTCGCCAATGTGGATAAGTTAGAAGTTTATCAGTAATTGGATTTTTAGTTTCAATTGGTCTTGTAGATGGTTTTGTATTACGCCATTTTGAATTGAATTAAATTCAAGACGAAACATAACCTTTTATTTAGTCTCCATTTATTTTAACACTTTAACTTTTTTTGAACATTTTCATTTTGTTTACTAATGAATGACTCTGTATTGCACGATTTAAAAAACTAATTTATTTGAATCAGCTTATTTCTATAAATACAAAAGGAAAGTGATTAAGTGAGGTTAATGCTTTGCTTTTAAATAAAATATAGGAAATTATAAGCCCTTTTTGATTTAATAAACATTCATTTATGCGAAATGGTTATGCTGGCATTTGACCTAAGTTAACCTACGCATAGGTACGTAACAGTGAGCAGCGTGGTTTTCAAATGGCTCTTTTGATTAACTAATATTGATTTGGTATAATCAGCACCAATAATAACTTAATCTTAGCAGAAATAATAGTTGATAAGTAGCTATTATAGGCAACTAGGCTCAACACAAGCACACTACCTAACTATTACGTTTATATATTAAAATAATACACTTTAAAATGGATTCATCGCGTATATTAACACCACGTCCTCACGTTTCAAGCCCTTTACAGCACTCGTTATAACGGGGTTAAGTCATCATCTTAACCCTGTGAAAACGAGTGCTGTAAAGGGCTCGAAACGTAAAGACATGGAGTGAATATACGCCATTAATCCGTTTTAAAGTCTTTTGATTAAATTATACTAATCTATTATAATAATGAATTATAATAAAAATAATAAGAAACAGTGTTATGATACTAAAACAAAGCTACAAGAAATAACCTATTGAATGCTAATAAAATAATATTTTCCTATTTCCCAGCTGCACACTTAATTTAAATAAGAGTAATTAATAAGAGTTGTGTTAAGTATATTGTTTATTTTCGCAAAAAAAAGAACTTAGTTAATTAATCAAAAAAGCTGATAACTCGACAATATCCGCGTAGGCGACAAGGACTCCGCAGAAAATGAACAAAAAACGTTTCCTGGCAGGACGCAAGGCACTTTCAAATGTTCAGAAATAGCCGTCCGGTTGGAGTGAACTATGTGCTCGTTGGTTTTATGAACGTAGTTCAAAGTGACATACTGTTAGTTTACAAAATATGTTGTTTAAAAAATTATATTAAAATTCATATTCGTATCACAAGCCGTTTCCCTTAATGTTCATTTTATTTATACCGATTTGTGTGCGAGTGGCAGTTTGCTGAGGGCCAACTAAGGTCTATTTTTTTTATGCGCATTATTTTTTCTGTCTGTGATGTTTGTTACATAATATTTGTATCTTGTAAAATAAAAATATAATTATTTATTTTATTCAAATTGCAATTTACTTTACTGTGAAAACAGTTCCAAGCTCAAATTTAACCGGTTTAAAATTGAAATAAACACGCTAGTGTTATTATTAGGTGACTAATTAATCTGTTCAAAAATGACACTTTCCTCCTTATTTTACATATTGTGGTTTTACATAATTTGGTTAAATTCAACGTTATATAATTTAGCAACGATGAAATCGTAATTATTTCTATATTACACAATATCCTACGTAAATTTACTAAAACAGCATGTTAATTGCAACTTCTTGGCGTACTAATTTTAGGTCTAGTATAAAATATTTGCAATGCCCGGCCAATCATATCGTAAACACGATAGTTAAATAAATATCTACTGAACCGCAAATAATAGACTGAACTGCAGAGTATACAGAGTGTTTAGAGTAGAATACTTATATGCTAATTCGCATTGTATGTTTGGACCGGATACATTGAACTAATTTTGGCGTGTTATAGATTTTAAAGTAGTTTACTTGTTTTGTAATATTGATTGTAGTTCGTAAGTAATTGGAGGATGGTTATGTACTGTAAATAAGTGGCAATCGTTGCACGCTATGTGATATCTTATCTAGCTATGTGTTAGATGGTTTCAAAATGATATCAATAATTCAGTTTTTCAGAATATTAATGCAGATTTTTTTATTTTAAGAACAACAATTATAACCACAAAACTGCAAAAGCAAAAGCAATCATGCAAACAATTTATGTTAATATTCAAATATACTATATCCGATGTAAATACAAAGATGGGTACTTATAGATGATCACTGCCGTGTGAACAAAAAAGATTAAAGAAATATCTTGTGCTACTCATATTTACTTAGATAAAAGACCTTTCATTTCTCATCACTATATATTATTTTTTAGTTTTTAATTTTAATTATTGTTTATTATCAATCGTACTTTTGAACTATTTACGAACACACTATGTACTATTTACAGAACGTACTCCTCGTATTTTGTGCGACAACGTATATATTCAAATAACACTGGAGTTGATAGTCAAAAATTGTACAAGTTTATGCTGAATTAATTAAACGATAATAATGATAATCCGTCATGCAAGAACAAAAGAAAACGGAATACATTTACCAATCAAATGATATCTGGGTCGTTTGAGAATACTGGTTACTATTGAATTACCTATAATGTAGGTATATAATGATCTTTGATTTTTTTTTAATTGATTCAGTTTATTGCTTATTTTAGATGTAAATTTTTGTATCCTACTTATTTAGAACTCAATGTTTTTAAAGTAACACGTGTAGTATTTAAAAATTAAACCAACGAAAAACCAAACTGTAAATAAACAAACGCGACCGCGAATTCCAAATTTAAAATTTAAATATTTTTTTAAGAACGCACGAGGCGTCTGCCCCCTGTCCAACTGCCGGCCAAATACAAGGACTCTACACACGCCGCGCGGAGCGTTTTTCCCGCCACAGCGGGGCCATAGCGAAAGTCACTCCAAATATCCAACTATAAAAACACAGAACACCGACCGATCTGCATCCAGTCATTCCAGACTCGAACAACACACAAGAGGCACAATGAAAATACCGGTGAGTGTGTGATCAAGTGCAAAGTGCCAGTGCAAAGTGACTTCAAAGTGTCCCGAACCCAAAGTGATGGATTGTGCAACCAAAAGTGCCGTGCGTGAACTTTAACCCTTATGCGTGTGGTAGTTTTCTTGGCAGTTTTTGAGTCTGTCGATAAACTACGCTAGAGTTAAAGTGAGTTCAGATCGTTACTGATTAAGTGACACAAATCAAAAATAGCATAATAACAATTATCTTGTGTATTGATTTTTATGACGTTTTTGACGTTGTGTCAGTTGAGTTAAAGTAACGTATGAACTGCGCACGCATTTTTGTTGTCATTGTACCTACTCTAAAGTGGATGGGATGTGATGAAGTCAAATTGCCTAAAATTACAAAAATGAGATCTAAATTCATTAAATCATATAGTTCAATCATAATGCTATTGGTGCTATTTATAAACCCTTTATAGAACTAATTACCATTATATGACACATATTATATAAAGAGTCATAAATAATATATGTGCTCTAGAAATAACAAACCTATAGAACCAGTAAAATTAGCCTTTAACTGGTTTGTAATAACATTTATCACAAAGGTTCTAACGTTCGCAAATTAACAAGCATTCTAATAAAAGGTCAAATAATTTGTTCGTTCCGAAGGGCTACGTACTCGTTAACAATGCCATTTAAGAGATAAAGGGCAAAGCTGAATAAGAACACTAGTTAAGTTGAACTTTATCATCTTGACTAAAAAACTAAAATACTAAAAAACTAAAATTAAATATATATTTAATACCTTAAAAACAAAAATTCAGTAATAAATACTTTAATTTTCATAATTGAAATAAAAGTTTACGAATTCACTTAATTGAAATTCGACTTCAGAGATAAAGTTAACAATATATCTTTAAGGCAAACATTTGTCGACAAAAATATATTACCTATATTTCTGTTATTTTTGACTTGGCTTTGCGATAACCTTAACTTTTGAAATGTATAATATATGCAATTGTATCTAAAAGCGATAGCCAATATCAGCACATGGCTTAAAAACACAAAAGAAACCATAATATTATCACATTTATCACCACACCGTTAACCGCTTGTAACTACAAATATCGGACAATTCACAGACGAACAAGGACTATTGGCAAGTACAGCTCTAAAACCGGCACAAGCCATAATTACCAGGATTGCAACAAATTAGCAGATCTATTGCGTCACAATAGTTCTCTAGGCGGACGGGTTTCGCTAGGAAGCGGGTGCAGGGAAGCAAAAGGTTGCCTATACGGCTATTACATGACCACATGAGAACAGCCGCAACCTGATAGTTAAATAACAAGGGATAGGTGTTACAGCATCCAAAGGGCGTTACATACCAATTATAAAGTCTTTAGATAACAAAAATACTTGGGTAGGAAAGAGGTCAATTTTTATTTTGCCAAATATCGTGTTATAATATTTGTAAATCCTTTTCTTTGGAAATAAGTCCTTACAAATGGCTGACTACTATACTACTACTAATTACCAGTACTAGACTAATTTAGTCATAACCGTTTTCGCAATTAAGCTAAATATTAAACCGAAGAAGTATTAAATCAAATATCCTAGACATTTAAATCACCTGGCAAAGTGATAACTAAAAATAGCAAGCTTGGATTTTCGTTGCGAAATCGAATAGCGATGAGATATCCTGAATTACCCTGCTCACCTTAAAAGGCTCAAGTGATTAGACTGAACTTTGCAAACTAAGAATGTAATGGGCATAAGTCTAATAAAACAAATAAACGAGACATCTAAATAGAAGCTTTATCAGCAAGTCAATAAGACTCAAAATACAGTTATCAAGGAGATATACTTAAGATGTATTATTCTAATTTGTAGGCTTGATCTAGTCAGTCTAGTCTGGCCGACCTAACGAGAAAAACACGACGTTTTCTTACGAATCGGCGGAATAGAATATTCTAGGCCTGAGGAAATTTATGTTATTAGATACCGGATCAATACCAAAATAAACAACTAGATAATCTAAAATAACCGAAGAGCTCAATTTAATACCAGGTACTTGAAATATAAAAGTAATCATTAATTTGTCATAAAATATAGGTACTGCAAATAGACCTTCATATGACAAAATAAAATATTGCAGTGACATCAAATTAGAAGTATCATTAAAATATCGAATAGTAATTTACTAGCTAGTAATTTAAGTATTAAATGTGACAAACGCAAATGGCAATTTAAATATACCGAGATTATTATAGTTTTTGCTGTAATTAAATGCAGAATATGCAAATCCATAACTAGCTCGCACTGACCCATTATACGACTTGTAGTTAGGCAAGTAGCCATGCAGATTGCGACAACGAGAAGAAACATTATCCCACGGACGGCGACCTCGTTCAAAGGGATACGAATTCCGCGTCTGTGTGAATTTATTGTTTATCTGATCCACGAGTATTGAAATTGCAAAAACTATTGTAAATAATAAAGGGGACATGTAAATGTAATGTAGAAAAACAAAAGCCTGAGAGGTCACAAACATGATAAAATTAAAGTTGCTATGTACCTGTAAACGAAAATGAAGAAACCACGAAACGAAAGGGATTTAGTTAGTGGATTAGAATGCGATATATGTTCTGAATATTATCACACTTTATGACTGTTATAAGGATACGAGTACTTATAACCTGATGTCAGCTACGCGTCTAAAGAATCACAAATGATTTTCACTATCGTTAAGAATTACGAGCGGTTTTCACTTCGCATGTGATACAAATTTAGAATTTAGAATAACGGTGTCTTGTTGTATTACGTACGGTTGCGTTTTTTGAATACGATTAGGACATTTCTGATGTAAGTTACGCTTGACTGGGAATCTAATAAATCTAACAAAAGTTCTAATTTTTCCACTTAATTCATATTTATGTGCTATAAATTACTGGAAATTATATAAACGTTCAACCTGATTACATTTGTTTGCCAATAAAAAATCATAATTTATGGTCAGTAAGCAGCACTCTAGTAACATTATGTTTACAAGATATGCATTTTATATTAATTAAAACAATTACATGGCACGTTAAACAGCAATTAGTATTACAAAACAAAACATTAATTCTAAATCTTTACATAGATCGTGTGATTAGTCAGAACAAAGTCGTATAAGAGCGATATAAAAGCGCAGATAACGTAAATCCCACAATATCGTGACGCGGCTCTGGGAGCGTTGCCCAACGTGTCTTGTAATGTCAACTTGAAATGCAGCTGTCAATTTCAGACAATGGGAACCGAATCCACTATTCTATTGTTTGTAGTTTATTTTGTTGATTTATTTCTCAGTACATTTATAGGTTCGATAAAGGTGTTATTAGGGAATTTAAAAAATAAGATGACCAAAATTAGAGTGCATAATTATCATTATGATGATATACCTGCTTAAAATAGACACAATTATTGCGAAAAAAAATAATTGTGCCAGCTATGTAAATGGAACAGAGAAAATGATATTTTACCAAAATATGGTTAGTATATTGATTAAATATTAATTCTGTCTTAAGCATATGATTATTTCTGAAGTAACAGTATAATTTAACCATAACGTTTCTAAGAAATCGATCATGATTATGAATCAAATTGCGAAGCCATCTTCATTCGACAAGGTTATCGATTACACAAGATGAGACGAGAAATTCAATATTTTACCAATATGTGTATTAGGAAATGGAACTAGGACACTGTCAAGTCACTGTCAAAACTGACACGACTATATTACCTTGCATTCGTTGGTTTTCGATACCTGGGATTATATAATAACTGTGTACACGTTGGTTTTGAATTTCATTCTAAGTTTACAACGTAATTTCGTAGTAACGCACACTACTTATGGTAATTTTATGCTCAACACGATTGTAAGCGTGAAAATAAACACTTAGTTTAGTTTATTTATAGTCCTCTCCTTTGAAAGGCTTACGATTAGGTTTTCCTCGTAAAATGATGTCGTTTTGCAACAAAGTCATACTATTGAAACATGACATAATTAATGCATGGCATTACAAGTTACATCGATTTTGCCTATTTTACCCATGAGAGAGCATCGCAATATAGCACTCTACCTCCAAAACGGTGTAGAACTGTACGTTTACATGTGGACTTAGGTCTTTTTAGTTTGGAATGTGCAGGAGTGCGCAAGACATGGCAAACTTCGAGCCACTGCAACGCATGCGCTGACTCATGACCCATTGCGAATCGGTACAAATACAAACAATACCAAACAAACTTTAGTATTTACATTATGAATTATGTGAAAATCTTTGGGAATATAGTTACCGATTTCAAAATGAATTTTGAATTATAGTTTTTTCGTCTTTGTTTTAAGAGAGCTGTATGTTTTATGTAACGTAAATATAATTTTCTTTTGTTTATTTATTTACGCGTGATTTTACTCATTATCCGCGTAGTTCATTGTAGATTATTGCCATACGGGAAAACTAATCACGTAAATTTAAACTACCGTTTTAATATACTTTTAGTCACGGTCTGTCTGCTTATATGACCTTTATGCAACATCATTTAACAGTCTTGTATTAATGTTTAACTAGCATTTCATCATTTAAGCAAATTTTGAATACATTCAAATCATTGTTTGATTTGACGGATACTTAACTGCAAGGTTCCTTTGGTTACCAATGCGTTTTACTATCGAGTTAAACGTCTGTAACGAATGCGAATTTACAAGCTGTACCGTTTTTGTTGTATTTACAAGGAAGCTAGTTACGATGTTAACTTTCCACGTTTTTTTAATTGATCGAAACGCATTACGAGTATCTAGCCGTTATTTAAGCGTTTATTGAATGTAAACGATACATTAAGTCAGATAACTGGTCATTAGTCAGGTTAACAAGCACTTTATGACCATTTGACGGTATGCAAACACATACTGGGGTTAATACTCGAGCTTTTAAATACTCAAATAAACTCCTAAAGGTACTTGGTAGACGGATATCTAAAGAGGTGAAACTTGTATCGAACGCTAAAGATACATCCCAAAATTAAGCGAATTTGAATTTAAACTAAAATTGTGTTCTTTCTTTCCAGATCTGTTTAGTTTTCCTCCTGGTAGCAGCAGCTGCTGCCAGCGAGAAGAAGGCTACAGAGAAAAAGGCAGAGCCTTTGGACAAGAAGTTGGACAAACGTGGTCTCCTGAACCTCGGCTACGGATATGGCATCAGCGGCCTTGACATCGGCCACATCGGCAATGCTCACGGAATCGGTGGTGCCTACAACTTCATTGATGAAGGCGCTATCGCCCACCATGGCTATGGTATCCCTCTTGGTGAGCACACCGACGTAACCAGGACCATCACCCTGGTGAAGGGAGTACCAGTCGCCTACCCGGTCGACAGACCCGTGCCATACGCCGTTGAAAAGCATGTGCCATACCCCGTCAAGGTCCCAGTGCCCCAGCCGTACGAGGTCATCAAACACGTGCCTTATCACGTGAAGGAGTACGTCAAGGTCCCAGTCCACGTCCCCGCTCCGTACCCAGTTGAAAAGAAGGTGCCCTACCCCGTCCACGTGCCCGTAGACAGGCCCTACCCCGTCAAGGTGTTTGTGCCCCAGCCCTACCCCGTCGAGAAGCACATCCCATACCCGGTAAAGGTGCCCGTGCCGCAGCCCTACCCCGTGGAGAAACACGTGCCATACCCCGTTGAAGTTAAAGTACCAGTGCCCCAACCCTACCCCGTCGTGAAGCACGTCGGTGTCCCCGTTAAGGTGCCCGTTGACAGGCCTTACCCCGTGCACGTACCCGCCCCCTACCCCGTCGAGAAGCCCGTGCCTGTTGCCGTGCCCGTTGAGAAGCCCGTCGCCTACCCCGTCCATGTCCCCGTCGACAGGCCTTACCCCGTCCATGTTGAGAGGCCTTACCCCGTGCCCGTGAAGGTGCCCGTCCCTGAGCCATACCCAGTGTACAAGCATGTCCCGTACGCGGTCGAGAGGCCCGTCGCCTACCCCGTCAAGGTGCCCGTTGACAGGCCCTACCCCGTCCATGTTGAGAAGCACATCCCCGTCGCTGTGGAGAAGCCTTACCCCGTGCCCGTGAAGGTGCCCGTCTACCTCAACCAGCACGAGCACATCGACTCCCACAGCAGTCACCTCAACTACGGAGGCTATGGAGGCTACTATGAGCACTAAGTGCTTAAACTAGGTTAAGGTCCATCACAAGCGCCCAGCATGGCCGGGACAGCAGCAACAAAATTTTGTATATTTATAACGTCATATGGGCGTCGTGTAGCTAGTGATACAAGGTTACCATTTCTAGGCTAAGACTGTAAAATAAGAAAAACAGAAAATAAAAAAATATAAAAATAACTTTGTTTCCATTTTAGAGTAAGGAAGTAAGTGTAAAGATAGAATTGTCGACTTGACCTTCACGGTTCGGCGGGCGATTGTATAATATTTTGAATGGTAGGAACGACCGTGCATTGTTGAACACAATAACAACAGATTGAGCAAAGAAACAATGACCACTTAATACGTGAACTCAACCAAAGTCGCATAGTGGGTAGTTGTAAAATCTTTCTTATTATAGTCATATAAATGACATGAATGGTATTTCAAAACCTTTAGTTTGCTCAATGACATAAATAGCACAAAACAACCTATGACGACAGAGCGTAATCTATGTAAGTACATAGTTTTAATATCACTTCATAGATTCGTGAGTATTTTGATTAATCTAAAATTTCTAAGAGGGCGTTTAGAATGAGTCAATTTCCTTTCCATGATAGCGTATAAATCAAGCCAACGAGTTGTCTTTCAATAACAAGTTATTCCACATTTCACAAGACACTACAAATTCATTTACACAACAAGAAGTATGGAAACCACATTTTCTGGAAAACTAGCACAAATTAAGATTAGTTAACGCAAATCTATCAAATACATTGAATAATATATTGAATTAAATACGGGAGATATATACAACAAAAAATGATTAAAAGCTTTAAGTCCGCCTTTAGAATTTTAATAGTGAGCAATAAAAGTAAAATACAAAATAAAATATGTATTGCATATGCATACATATAATATCAAAGATATTTACACTAATATTTTGCAGCTTTGCTAAAAAGACCTTGCTTGTTTTATTCAATGAAATCTATTTTTTTCCAATTTGTTTACTTACTCAATTTGTTACAACAAGATTTAATCTCAAATTTATTCAAATATTATGCTTTTGTTTATGAAAACAAGTATCTACAATTATTTCACAATGCAATGACCCAAAAAATTCCCTAAAATTTCAAGTCACTCCTCAGCGGCACAGCATATTCAAATATTTCCATCATAAATAGCTTATACGACATAAAAGTCATATAAAAATGAGCCCTTTTTAAAAAACAAGCAGTACAAGTTCAAGTCATGCGCAATAGTGTTTGTGGAGCAACGTCTGCTAAATTTGGTAACCTTGTTATGGTTGTTGTAGCACTTATGGCTATTATAAGGCCATTTTATGACCAGATAGTGACCTGCGAACATTGCCGCAAGAATCGCAGGTAATTGTGATGTGCCAGGTCTGTTTATGAGATTATTTATAGCGTAACATGACGTGACGTGACGTCTACTAGAGCAGATTAGATTATTAAAAGAAAAAGGCAAAGATATGTATGCTTTTATTCGTTGAAAATTTCCTAAGATTATTGTCACAAACTCCACTCATTCCAATTGACAGTCATCACTCATCAGAATAAGCCTAAGACTTAGAGTTCTAAATCAAACAGAGTAGCAATGGGAGCTACCGTATTGTCGCTCACCAGGCGGCGCCACTCATGCGTGGGTCCTGTGTCAGTATGAGAGAATTGTCAAAGTGACGTCTGAAATGTTCCCGCAGGACGCACGTTCCACTAGCGCCCCTAGCAGAAAATCGACGCGCGGTAGTCCTTATTGATAGGCCTACCCCTCTGCCGAATGGGCATGACATAGTATCATACTCATTGTATGAACTGGCATTTATCTGACATCGCTATTTGTATGTTATGTACATTTGACGTGCCCCTCCCCCCCAAAAAATGGTAGACTTTTTTGTATAGAAAATGACACGTTGCCAGTGTAGTTGATTAAAGTGAATGTCATTGGACTTTCAGGACTTTTATTATGGTAAAAACCAAAGATAAGGTAAGTGTCCTCTGACCCCCGTACTAGTGTAAACTGTATCACTGTGTAAACAAACCGCCATATTGAAATTGTCTTTGAATGATGAATTTACTAGTGATGGGGAAGTGCTATTTTAAGTCAAAATAAATCGATTACTAAAATACCAAAAGTAAAACACATCTTATCTTCATATTTTTAATTGGTTTAATCTTCTGAAAAATCGGTGCTTGAAGTTTTACTAGAGTCACCAGTATTAATTATAAAAGGTGGCGTTACATCATCGGTATACCCTATCGATGATGCCGTCTAAATTTTTCATTTTATACTCTTCTCCTATTACATAATCCACGCATTTCTTCCACTGCATGCATCCGCATCTAAATTTAGGTATTTATTTAATTTTAAGTATATTATACCTTACGCTAAGATCCTTTACTCATTTACTTACCGTGTAGTGTACACTATGCCTATATCAGGTAGATACCGTGAGTACCGGCATTACAATGTCACTAACTTAGTCACATCCCTAAACGTCATAGACAAACGTAGAATATAAAAGAAACAAAAACGTCATTGCATTTTGTCGAAATAACGTAACTTTTAAATCATATTGAATTTTCAATGAAATTTCCAAGATTAAGTAATTTTTCCTATATTATTTGTTTTTTACGAGAAAGGCTATTTTAATAGTGTATGTTTTCAATGAAAAAAGTAAGGCCAAACATTATAATACAGTTAGTTGGTCAACTTAAAAAAAAAAACTTAGTTACATGTTTGCTCATAAAATATCACAAGGCACTTTTATGCTGCTCAATATACGCTCAAAATATAGAACAATACTAGATTTGTCCGAGACTTCATCTGCGTAGCATTAAAACAAAACTATTCCATAACTTCTCCCAGTTAAGTAGTCAAACTATTCTCATACCATTTTTTTTTTATCTCAATCCGTTAAGCTGTTTTGGCTTGAAGAGGTGACGAAACCGAACGAATCCTAATAAGGTTTACCCTGTGGGCTAGATCAGATGATAGTCGATTTCATAAAACTAGCGCTTACGCCAGATCTTGGGATTAGTTGCTAAAGCGGACCCCAGGCTCCCCGAGGCCCCGGGGAAAAGCTAGGATATGATTTCCATACTTTATAAAACCATGCTCGTTATTATGAAATGAATGAAATGAAAATATTTATTTCGAGTATCAGATGACTCATAGGTGGTTAGATTACAAACTAAATAACTTAAGGCCGTCCTCTATCCCAATGACCTCGGCGATTTGAGCTTTCTTCCCCTCCCGCTTCCTTTCCTCACCGGTGATACAATACGTCAATAAGCATAAGTCGTCACCTAGGTTGAGCTGCTTGTACTATTACGCAACCCTATAAACTACTAGTGCCATCTTACACGACTGGCCCCCGTCGCCCGCGCAGGCATCTCGAGCCGGGGTTTTCGGAAAAATGCGTGTAATAGCTTTTTCTCCAAAAGTACAAAACCTATCCAAAAATCAGTAGATGCGTTTAAAGTAAACATAAATATATACTGCTTGTCTTGGTTTCTTGTACTTACGACGCAAAATAAGGGAGTAGATACAGATTTAAGGTAGAAAAAAGGGTTTACGGTTATTTTTTTTTTCTCTTGATGTATTATGTTTTTCGACAATTTAGTAAAACCAAATGTAGACCAAACACCTAGCTACATTATATATTTTTTTCAAGCGTTGTGCTTGTAGCTGAACAAAGCCTATTCACTTTAAAAACAGTGAAATATGCCGGGTAGCCCCTTAATACCTGATGTTATTCCTTAAAATTATTAATTAGTATAATTTCATAGACACTGCTGGAAATGTGTTTATCGCCGCAGTGTCTCATGTACGGGCAGTCTAGTCTGCCCGCTATCAGTTGCAGGATGGGGTTGGGGCTGGCCCGCACCCGGCGCACCAGGGACGTGCACCGCTTTCTCATTGTTGTATGAAAGCAATCCACGAGCGCTTCCGCGAACATCCCTGATGCGCTGCAGAAGCGGGGCAGCCCCGCCAGCACCCGGAACGCGTTGTTGAACTGGACCCGGAGGGCCCCGTAGGCCCGTTGCGTGTAGAACGCCCACAGGCTGCACGTATACAGAGAGGTGCAAAACGCCCTGAATAGAGTTATTTTTACCTCCCTTGTACACCGCGCGAACCTGCGGGAAATCATATTAGCCCTGACCGACAGAGCCCTCCGTTCCCGTTCAATGTCCAAGTTATCCTTGCCATCCGCTGATACAACATGCCCTAAATATTTAAAATATGTCACTCTCTGTAGGGGAGTATCATTCAAATAATTGGTGGGCACTTCTGTGATTCGATTTCCTCCGATAGGGTCGAAAACCATAAAATGGCTTTTCGCGACATTGTACTTAAGCCCGTGTGTTAGGACATAAGCTTCACAGACACCAAGTAGCGTCCGTAACCCACAAGCCGAGTATTATGCTAGTTAAATATAAATATTGGTCTACTTTGCCTAATTTTGACACTTTACCTCCTTTTGTAGTGACTGAGATGAGTCTCAGGGTAAAGTGTCATAACACAACACGCAAAAAGTAGGTAGTGCGAAAAACCCCAGTTAAAACTATAATTTCACAATTTTGGCAAGTCAATCTTATCATTACTTATCTCGTTTATCACGCAAGTTATTTGCAAAAACCCCGTGTTAACGAGCAATCTCATCCATCACCAATCGTAATCTCTGTAGATCACGTAAAAGATAGATGCGATACTCTTTTAGATCTACCACAATGTAACATTTTAAACTTTCGCGTTTGTACACATTTTTATAAAACATCAGGTCTATCGCGTTGGTATATTAAGGTAAATTAAGTATTCACAATGTTTATAAATGATAACATGAGTGAGCCGTTGTCGGAAGTTTAAAAATAAGTGTGGTGTAACTATGAGAACGAATCGTTTCAAAATAAAGGTAACTAGATTTAAACACGATCACCCTTAGGCCCGCTTGCACCACCCAGAGTTAACCGCTAACCCGGAGTTGAGCTGTCAAGAGCCATACAAACAACGCTTAACTCTGGGTTATGAGGCTAACTCCTGGTGGTGCAAGTGGCCCTTATGCATCAAAAAGCTAACAGGATGTTCTAGTTAAATTATGTTTCCTCTCTTTTTAACAAAGACAAATGTCAAACTGACAGATAAGGACAAGCAATTTAGCTAAACTGTTCTTGATGTGGATTTATGAACAACGCCATAGGTCAAAATAAAAAAGGTGACTTTCGAAAAATAAATGCATATATTAATAATATGCCTACGATAGTTTCGACTGAGACAAAAAAAAATCTATAACCATTATAATGCATACGATGTATTCAAAGAAATCAAATAAAATCAAATCAAATATTTTAATGTAATAAGCATTGTACTGGGTAGTCTCTTAAATACTAAAACATACAAAAGAAGTTAAATTCACAAAAGTTTATCGTTAAAGCATTTAAGTGTGTTTCTAATGTATTTTTTTAAATAACCCTAAGGGATGTGCAAGTACGCCCATTGATTAATAGATTCACTCAATTGATTCACTGAAAACCAGCGTCGTGGCCTCTCAGGCTTCGGCACATGAGTGGACTCCTTTTTGAGACCACCCTCAACGTTTGTTAAATTTTATATACATTCCTAACTAGTTTTAAGCAAGTTGTAACATCGTTGTGTTGTGTGTTTCAAATAAATCATCATTCATTCATTCATTCATTCAAAAAAAAATCTCTTCCATTTCAAACAAGTGCGGTAAAGAGTTCGAAACGTAGGGCCACGGTGTTAATAAACGCCATGAATCCTTCTAAAGTGTCTAGTTACAATAAACAACAATCGCGGAAACATAAGACAATATTCTCTTCCATTTATAAACAATAATGCATTAAACTAGTGCCTTTATACAAAAATGTCCACGCACGTCTATCACACAAACCATCTACCAGAATTACCCCATATACCCACCGTACATTACTACATACAAAACAAAGCCGTATTGTCCTATTGTTAAATAACTCACACGCATACACACATACACTTGTACAAAAATAGTGTGGCAAAAAAATAATTAGAATCTGTTACAGGTATTACATTACAAGTTTTTCTCGCGGTCGGTTGACAGGCTGGTCGCACGGTTATTAATGATTACGGGGTTTAAAAGAGACATTATGCCACCAAAGTGTATATGAGTCGTAAATGTGTCGACGCATATCGCAAGGAATTGGTACACTTTTTGTATGTTCTGTAGACAAACGGATTTTGAAGAATATTGAAGTAACATTGATATTGTTAGAGGAGCGCTGGCCGCTCCAGGCACGCTGCGCTTAGAGACATCCTCCGCAGGTCTCTTGCCCCGGGCATTCTCAGGGACGATGGCAAGAGACCTGATGAAATGTCGTTGGTTCCATGGAGGATGGGACGGGTGCTGGTGTGGAACTCCACCTGTGTTGACCGTCACATATTCACGGAACTACAGCCAAGGCCGGCGCGGCTGAAGAGGCGGCGGAAAAATTAAAAAGTGCAAATATAGGAGTTGATAAAGATAACTCACTTGTCGGACGCCAGTACGACAAGATCTCCTGTATCTCCTGAGCATGTCTCGTAGAGAGGCGAAACACGTGTCGAGTTTTCTGTTATTGGTGGTGGTGTGTTGTATCTATTTCCGTATTTATTTTTTGCGGCGGGAGGGTGGGAACATTAATTGCATGCAAACAATACGCAAGTAGGTATAACGGGTTGGCACTAATAGACTTGCACGTTTGGCGGAATAGCAAAGTAATATTATTTTCGTTGTGAATATGGAATACCGCAAAGTAACGCCTGATTCAATAAATTACTTAAAGATAATTGTCTAATAATTAATTATATCAAAAGACGTTTATAAAACACTTGGGCTATCTCTGATATTAAAATACAGCTTTAATTTATGTAAATCAATCAAACGTAGCTTAGTTCGATTCTAAGCCCATGTCCTCAAGTGTAGCAAGAAAAAAAAAACAAGTTCACAACATTTCAAAATTGAATGAATCAACATACAAATATGCTCGAAATTTCATCATTCTCTTCAACTTGCGACAGTTGTGACATCTCATATAGTGGTGCGAATATTCAAAATATTTTAATATCAAGGCAACCTTATTAACGCATTCTTGTGTTACTTTGTATTGGCAACATTTCGTAAAACACTAGAAAAATAGTCCAGTTTATGGATTACAATTTTCAATTCCTATTCTTTTCAATCGTTAAAACTTCTAATGAATTGAGCAAATTAATTGCAGTTCTTTAGTGTACTTTATATCATATTAAAAACTTTCTTATTTACCGCGGTCGATTTGCACAAAATTGTCCTATAATATGTATTTGATTTATTTTTATGACAAAATATATTTAGGTATTGGTAGTTTTCGAAGATCCGCACCTACCGGCCGAAATTGTAATAAATTTCAATTCATCTTAGAATTTATCATTTACAAAATAATGGATAATTGATTAGAGTCTTAATTAATACTTGTTTTAATATAGGTAGTACCGTAAAACAGCTTAATATCTAATTCTACTTAAACCAGTAGATAAGTCTAATGGCCTTTAGGATAAGAACAGCGCCATCTATGCCCTAGAAAAGCAAACTATCAAACTATCGGCGCGATACCTTTATGGAATCGATGTGAAGGTTTAGAATGTATTGTGTAGGTTTTAGTTTGCGCGCGCGCCGCTAGAGGGAGAAACAATAGAAGGGATCTATTGCGCAGATCTACGTTACATTACAATACGGACTCTGTGTACATGACACACGCGTTCAAAAGTGCATACTGCTTAATACTTAGAAAAAAAAGGAAAAGCAAGAAAATATATAAAATCATGATCACGGGCCCCCGATCCTACGACTCTGGTATAAATACACGCTTATCGTACACGCTTTTCCTTCTTCCTAACTGTATTTATTGTAATATACCAAGTAAGTATGGAACTCTTAAAAACAGGACCCGTAATTTTCATGTCGGTTTCGTCATAATGACGTATACTCGTATAAACACAGGATGTTTTAATACGAAATACAAATGACAGATAAAGTCTATCTACGTTCGATTCTAACGTCAAACGTAATAGCTTTGACACTATTCTATGACAGCATTATTCTTTCAAACGTAAAACCTAAAACATGACGTATGAAGCTTGACGTCATTTGTCTGTCATCGGCATGAAAATTACGGACCCTGCTAATAAATATATATTTTCTCCTAGAATTAAATGTATTCGCATTTTTTCCGTTCCGTATATGTCAGGATTTAAATAGTAGTTTGTGTAACATGGAATCAAAATTATATATTTCCGGCGAGGGCGTACATTGAATTCCGAATGAAGCAATTCTAAAGTAGAATTCTGAGCGAGAGGGATTCAAGCGTTAACGCCCAAGACGAAAATAATTTTGATACCGTGTGACACATACTGCTTTTCACACCAACTAAGAGGAAATAAACAAAGCCGAAAACAGCATCGTATCAACACCACAATGCCACTAGTTAATGCCGGAAAACGTAAAAATGTGTAGTCCTTGAACAGAAAAGTGCCACTTCGAGCCCTCCCAGCAGGAAAGAAAAGTGCCACTTTGATCACTCCTTACTTGAACAGAAAAAACCCTTTTATGAATAGATGGTATGAAAACTAAATTATCTATACACCTATGTATGTGTTCATTGACTTGCAATAACAAATTAAACGAGAATTACAATTAACTAACCGTATTCAAATATTTTCCACATGATTCTATCGACATTTCGAGTAGATGCAACTGTTATCGGTAGCCACTAAACTAAACTCTACGCCAATAGACATAAAGTATAGTTTTGTATATTCAATATTTTAACAATTTACGCTCATATCCATACCGCACTCTTAAGTCAAAGCGACAAGAGTGCTTTTTGCATGGCTGAGCTAAACAAACTGATTACGAGTATGTACTTTTTATAAGTTTTATTGTTAGAGTAATTATAAAATGAGTTGCAAACTTTTTTTTAACAGTAATTGGGGAATGGTGCAATCTGATCTAGATCTGTATAGTTATACATAAGTACATACTTATACTTAACACTTGTGTTTATCATAGATGTAAATGAATAATGTGTTCAGATATATTTTTGGTTAATTTTAATGATAATCGGATATAATTATGAATGAATTTATACTAGAGGGATATACTTCTGTAACGTTATGTTACGTTGATTATAATTGCAAACAACTTAGTTAAAGGTCTGTAAATTTTTGTTACGTTAATTGATTCAATTCTGTTATGAAATTGCAGTAACGTGTATTTCCAAAATTTCAGGAAAATTCTAAATAATTCAATCATTTCTAGTCTTGTTTCGAAATCACCCTACGTTTTAAGACGTTCTAAATTGCCGCAATACACTCTAGATAATTTTTATTTAAGTTACATACATGTAAGTAATTCATGACTGTTTCCATTAGAAGAAACATTGACTAGCTGCTGAACAGACAGAATTGGCACACACATATATGTACAGTCAACAAAAATATGAATACAGCCAAAGTGCCAAAAATTTATACAGGACTTTATTGCTTGAAAATTAAGGTCATGTATACATATTTTTGGCACTGTGGCTGTATGCATATCTTTGTAGTTGACCGTACATACATATTCACAATACCATTATTTTAACGAGAAGTGCCTTCTTATCCTATTCCTATTTATTTTAATTCTATTTTTAATAAATTCTAAATCATTCTACTAATATTTTATTTAATATTTTAATAATTTAACTTTTATTTTGGTATTTATTTTGTTTTAAATTTTAAATTTAAATTTTAATTCGTATGACATTTAATTTAAATCTTGGAAATCAATTTTAATTTTTATAATGTTAATTGTAATTTTAATTGTAGTGCTTAATATAGATTGAATGATAATATTTCTATGGAACATGGTCTTCCGAAATAAATGTTTTTTTTTTATCAGAATCGCTTCTATAGCTATGTTGCATCTATGATTGAGAAGTAAAATAAAACAAAGTACAAATTAATAGGCAGCCGAGCAAATGTGTGTAATAGGGCTATCTATTATATATTCGACCAAAACATGTGCAACTTTTATCAACAAATAGCAAAACCATTGTCATAATCATAAGGTCTATTTCACTTCTAGATGTAGGCTTTACCATTTGAAAAGAAAGAAAAGGGCAGCGTAATAACGAGTGTGAAGTTAGCAGCCTAAAGTTAGCTGCCTAAGGTAACCCGACCAAATGAAGAAGTCGAAATTTGTAACATTCAATATCAAGGAAAATATGCGATTTCATGGTCTAGAAAAGCGTAAGTATTTGCAATACATACATTACTTGAAGTTACCATACCTGTAACCATGTTAAAGTTAAATAGAAGTTGATAAATTGTCGGGCAGCTAACTTCACAAACAAGCAGCCCGAACGAAAGTAAATTTCATTGATTTCCACATGAAACTGTAAAGTTAACACTTCATGCCTGGTATCATTAGAATCGCTGAAAAATAACCTTTATTTGTGGCAAGTTTCATAAAGCTGATTAGAGTACAACTACTTCAAAGAGTCGCAAAATACTTAGCAGCCTAAGTTAAAATAGACATTTTCAAAGATTTCCACATGAAACTGAAAAGTTAACACTTTCTGCCTGGTATCATTAGAATCGCTGAAAAATAACTTTTATTTGTAGCAAGTTTCATAAAGCTGATTAGAGTACAACTACTTCAAAGAGTCGCAAAACACTTAGCAGCCTAAGTTAAAATAGACATTTTCAAAGATTTCCACATGTAACTGAAAAGTTAACACTTTCTGCCTGGTATCATTAGAACTGTTAAAAAATAAACTTTATTTGTGGCAAGTTTCATAAAGCTGATTAGAGTACAACTACTTCAAAGAGTCGCAAAACACTTAGCAGCCTAAGTTAAAATAGACATTTTCAAAGATTTCCACATGTAACTGAAAAGTTAACACTTTCTGCCTGGTATCATTAGAACTGTTAAAAAATAAACTTTATTTGTGGCAAGTTTCATAAAGCTGATTAGAGTACAACTACTTCAAAGAGTCGCAAAACACTTAGCAGCCTAAGTTAAAATAGACATTTTCAAAAATTTCCACATGAAACTGAAAAGTTAACACTTTCTGCCTGGTATCATTAGAATCGCTGAAAAATAACCTTTATTTGTGGCAAGTTTCATAAAGCTGATTAGAGTACAACTACTTCAAAGAGTCGCAAAACACTTAGCAGCTTAAGTTAAAATAGACATTTTCAAAGATTTCCACATGTAACTGAAAAGTTAACACTTTCTGCCTGGTATCATTAGAACTGTTAAAAAATAAACTTTATTTGTGGCAAGTTTCATAAAGCTGATTAGAGTACAACTACTTCAAAGAGTCGCAAAACACTTAGCAGCCTAAGTTCAAATAGACATTTTCAAAGATTTCCACATGTAACTGAAAAGTTAACACTTTCTGCCTGGTATCATTAGAATCGCTGAAAATTAACCTTAATTTGTGGCAAGTTTCATAAAGCTGATTAGAGTACAACTACTTCAAAGAGTCGCAAAACACTTAGCAGCCTAAGTTAAAATAGACATTTTCAAAGATTTCCACATGTAACTGAAAAGTTAACACTTTCTGCCTGGTATCATTAGAACTGTTAAAAAATAAACTTTATTTGTGGCAAGTTTCATAAAGCTGATTAGAGTACAACTACTTCAAAGAGTCGCAAAACACTTAGCAGCCTAAGTTAAAATAGACATTTTCAAAGATTTCCACATGTAACTGAAAAGTTAACACTTTCTGCCTGGTACCATTAGAACTGTTCAAAAATGAACTTTATTTGTGGCAAGTTTCATAAAGCTGATTAGAGTACAACTACTTCAAAGAGTCGCAAAACACTTAGCAGCCTAAGTTAAAATAGACATTTTCAAAGATTTCCACATGTAACTGAAAAGTTAACACTTTCTGCCTGGTATCATTAGAACTGTTAAAAAATAAACTTTATTTGTGGCAAGTTTCATAAAGCTGATTAGAGTACAACTACTTCAAAGAGTCGCAAAACACTTAGCAGCCTAAGTTCAAATAGACATTTTCAAAGATTTCCACATGTAACTGAAAAGTTAACACTTTCTGCCTGGTATCATTAGAACTGTTAAAAAATAAACTTTATTTGTGGCAAGTTTCATAAAGCTGATTAGAGTACAACTACTTCAAAGAGTCGCAAAACACTTAGCAGCCTAAGTTAAAATAGACATTTTCAAAGATTTCCACATGTAACTGAAAAGTTAACACTTTCTGCCTGGTATCATTAGAACTGTTAAAAAATAAAATTTATTTGTGGCAAGTTTCATAAAGCTGATTAGAGTACAACTACTTCAAAGAGTCGCAAAACACTTAGCAGCCTAAGTTAAAAAAGACATTTTCAAAGATTTCCACATGTAACTGAAAAGTTAACACTTTCTGCCTGGTATCATTAGAATCGCTGAAAATTAACCTTTATTTGTGGCAAGTTTCATAAAGCTGATTAGAGTACAACTACTTCAAAGAGTCGCAAAACACTTAGCAGCCTAAGTTAAAATAGACATTTTCAAAGATTTCCACATGTAACTGAAAAGTTAACACTTTCTGCCTGGTATCATTAGAACTGTTAAAAAATAAACTTTATTTGTGGCAAGTTTCATAAAGCTGATTAGAGTACAACTACTTCAAAGAGTCGCAAAACACTTAGCAGCCTAAGTTCAAATAGACATTTTCAAAGATTTCCACATGTAACTGAAAAGTTAACACTTTCTGCCTGGTATCATTAGAATCGCTGAAAATTAACCTTAATTTGTGGCAAGTTTCATAAAGCTGATTAGAGTACAACTACTTCAAAGAGTCGCAAAACACTTAGCAGCCTAAGTTAAAATAGACATTTTCAAAGATTTCCACATGTAACTGAAAAGTTAACACTTTCTGCCTGGTATCATTAGAACTGTTAAAAAATAAACTTTATTTGTGGCAAGTTTCATAAAGCTGATTAGAGTACAACTACTTCAAAGAGTCGCAAAACACTTAGCAGCCTAAGTTAAAATAGACATTTTCAAAGATTTCCACATGTAACTGAAAAGTTAACACTTTCTGCCTGGTATCATTAGAACTGTTAAAAAATAAACTTTATTTGTGGCAAGTTTCATAAAGCTGATTAGAGTACAACTACTTCAAAGAGTCGCAAAACACTTAGCAGCCTAAGTTAAAATAGACATTTTCAAAGATTTCCACATGTAACTGAAAAGTTAACACTTTCTGCCTGGTACCATTAGAACTGTTCAAAAATGAACTTTATTTGTGGCAAGTTTCATAAAGCTGATTAGAGTACAACTACTTCAAAGAGTCGCAAAACACTTAGCAGCCTAAGTTAAAATAGACATTTTCAAAGATTTCCACATGTAACTGAAAAGTTAACACTTTCTGCCTGGTATCATTAGAACTGTTAAAAAATAAACTTTATTTGTGGCAAGTTTCATAAAGCTGATTAGAGTACAACTACTTCAAAGAGTCGCAAAACACTTAGCAGCCTAAGTTCAAATAGACATTTTCAAAGATTTCCACATGTAACTGAAAAGTTAACACTTTCTGCCTGGTATCATTAGAACTGTTAAAAAATAAACTTTATTTGTGGCAAGTTTCATAAAGCTGATTAGAGTACAACTACTTCAAAGAGTCGCAAAACACTTAGCAGCCTAAGTTAAAATAGACATTTTCAAAGATTTCCACATGTAACTGAAAAGTTAACACTTTCTGCCTGGTATCATTAGAACTGTTAAAAAATAAAATTTATTTGTGGCAAGTTTCATAAAGCTGATTAGAGTACAACTACTTCAAAGAGTCGCAAAACACTTAGCAGCCTAAGTTAAAATAGACATTTTCAAAGATTTCCACATGTAACTGAAAAGTTAACACTTTCTGCCTGGTATCATTAGAATCGCTGAAAATTAACCTTTATTTGTGGCAAGTTTCATAAAGCTGATTAGAGTACAACTACTTCAAAGAGTCGCAAAACACTTAGCAGCCTAAGTTAAAATAGACATTTTCAAAGATTTCCACATGTAACTGAAAAGTTAACACTTTCTGCCTGGTATCATTAGAACTGTTAAAAAATAAACTTTATTTGTGGCAAGTTTCATAAAGCTGATTAGAGTACAACTACTTCAAAGAGTCGCAAAACACTTAGCAGCCTAAGTTCAAATAGACATTTTCAAAGATTTCCACATGTAACTGAAAAGTTAACACTTTCTGCCTGGTATCATTAGAACTGTTAAAAAATAAACTTTATTTGTGGCAAGTTTCATAAAGCTGATTAGAGTACAACTACTTCAAAGAGTCGCAAAACACTTAGCAGCCTAAGTTAAAATAGACATTTTCAAAGACAAAACTTTTCAGTTACATGTGGAAATCTTTGAAAATGTCTATTTTAACTTAGGCTGCTAAGTGTTTTGCGACTCTTTGAAGTAGTTGTACTCTAATCAGCTTTATGAAACTTGCCACAAATAAAGGTTATTTTTCAGCGATTCTAATGATACCAGGCATGAAGTGTTAACTTTACAGTTTCATGTGGAAATCAATGAAATTTACTTTCGTTCGGGCTGCTTGTTTGTGAAGTTAGCTGCCCGACAATTTATCAACTTCTATTTAACTTTAACATGGTTACAGGTATGGTAACTTCAAGTAATGTATGTATTGCAAATACTAACGCTTTTCTAGACCTTGAAATCGCATATTTTCCTTGATATTGAATGTTACAAATTTCGACTTCTTCATTTGGTCGGGTTACCTTAGGCAGCTAACTTTAGGCTGCTAACTTCACACTCGTAGCGTAATAAGCTTAACATAATGTGTCTGTCTAAGGTAGGCTCCTAAACGATATAAGCGGATGAAGTAAATGTTGTTTAAATCTTAATTATTTTTTTATTTCCTTTTGAGAATTTCTAACATCCCGGTCTTTTGGTAGGTAGGCTTGCGACGGGATACATATATCCAACATGTAGATTACTTATAAATTATTATTAGATAGATTTATACCTTGAAAGAAGAATAAGCATGGAAAAGTAATAACCACTCAAAGACTGCCCGATGCAGTCGAAACATGTCACGCCTATTGTGATAATAATACGTGAGTGTTAACCGTTGCAATTCAATATCAGTATGACTCACGAAAGTTTAAATTATATGAATAAACGTACATCGAAATATTTTAATGCAGATGATGTAGTGACATGCGCTATTGAATCTGACCACAAGATTGCATTGCGGTAAAGCTTTTAATTAAAACAACTGACATTCTCACATTTGTATGCCACCTGCCGCCGGCGAACAAATCCAATATCACATACTCGTACAAAGCTTTTGTCAAAAGTTATTTAATGCCCTATTCTACGTTAGATTCTATTTCGCAACATATTTACTAACATTTTAGAACACGTAATCTAAAATAAAACACTTTAGAACGGATTAATCGCGTTTATTAACACCATGACCCTACGTTTCGAGCCCTTTACAGCACTCGTTTTCACAGGATTAAGATGATGACTGAGACTTTTTTGATTGACGGGGAGAATTCGCACTCGAAACGTAGGGTCATGGTGTTAATAAACGCGATTAATCCGTTCTAAAGTATTTTATTTCAATAAATAACAATCGCGGTAACAGAAGACAATATCACGTATTCTAAAATCATTACGACTATTGGTCTTTCAAGAGTTTTTAAAGAAGTCCAAACAAGAAGTCTCAATCCAATTTGTTGTATTAGTTTATTAAGTCTTTGCATGTAGTACCTTCTTAGTACCGAATAAATAATATTTTTTTATTTGTTGTATTCTGTACAATACATTTCTTGGTAAGTACGCAGAACTTTTATAAGTTTTCATATTTTTATCATGATTGCATTTGCATACTAAAACGTAATTAAGTAAGTGGATTCTTATTTGAAATTAACATAGTTTTCATGATTTACAGTAAATTTCGTCCTATATGGCGTTTTCTGGCTAAAGATACCACATTGTCGGTTATTGATAAGGTAAATAATCACTTAGAAATCAACCTTATCAACAACCGACAATGTGGTACCTTTACCCTGAAAACGCCACCTATTTTCTGTAACGTTTATTTTGGTAACACAAAAGTTACAAATTAAAATCAGATCATATTTATTACGTTTGTATGACAGCCGGCAACCATCTCCGTTCACATTAAGCCGCTCAACGCCTCCAAAATTGTAAATGACACACATTTGCTCTTTTTGCGCTTAAATTGCTCGCAATGCACATAATATGTTGCGCAACTCAAGTGTCAAAGATGGGCCGAACGAGAGAATTACACTATATTACTGCAAATCGTAAAATGGTATTAAAGTCACCTTTAAGACGAATAAATTGCGCTTTACAGTATTTTGTAAATGTGTGTTTATAGTAAAATGCTTTTTTTTGGTTGTCGATAAAGTGCTAATGGCATAATAATTCGTTTAAAAATGCACCTTATCACCGAGCGACAAATTGGTACCTTTTACTGAAAATCACAAATAATTATCGTATATCTGGATTATAATCTGGAATATTAAACGATTTGTCAGATTCACCCAAAAGTCTGTGTAATGATGAAACAAACTACATTTTTGCAATGTTTTAAGCGTACTTATGTTTAATATTGACCCACATTTGGCAGTCAAGGACGAGCTTACGTAAATTTGTATTGGATTTTCAAATGATGATACTTATTTTGATATCATGACATTGACATTTCGTTGCAGTATCAAAAGTAGGTCGGTATCACATATTTTATGGTTATGTTCAGAGAGACAGATTTTGTGGGCCGATCAGTATTTAATTAGGTAATTTATATGCATTTCCGTCTTTTTTGCGAATTTTACAAATTATACTTAACTCGTTATGCTAGTATGCGTGGGGAAAATCTTGGAAGGTAATTCAGAAGCATTTCCTGATATTTGATTGTGTTAAATTTAGCCACATTTGAAAGACCGGTGACCATACAATATTGTGATGAAATCAAGCTGATCTATGGTGGAGACAAAAGTTGACAGTAAGATTCCTTAGGTTCCGAGATAATTAATGTAATTTGATTAAATTTGAAAAGATGGAAGAAAAATATATTTGACGACTGAAACTTGTAAAAATAATAATATTTTACGAGTATGGCCTTTTTATTTATTTATAGCGTGGAAAAGCACCTTCAAATTTGTATAAATTAAATTATTTGATATTTCGTAATTATAACATTGTTTTACAGTTATGTCATTCATTAATATAGTTTATCTAAGATAAAAAAATACAAAATCAAATCAAATCAAATCATTTATTCAAAACCAACTGTTTCCTTTTTTGCCACATTACCTTCATGTATTCCTATGTATACCATAACATACACATATCAAAGAAAAAAGCGCAATCTCATCCATAGAACGCAGTTTACGGTCTGTCGAAACATCGCATTAAACCATTTTTAATTATTATTATTTATTATGTCGTATGGCTTTATTCCTGTATAAATTTACAATTTAAATCTTATATAAATAGTTACATACGTTACAATTTTATATCTAAGTTAAGTAGCCAATCCCTTGCTTCCGGTGTCAGTGCCAGTAAGTGTTCCATACCTCCGGCGAAACGCCTTTTGGGGCATGTTTCCACGATATGCGTGATGGTTTGTGTTGGCTCCCCACAGTCGCACGCCGCCGTCGCTGCCCTGCCCCACCGGTGTAGGTTGTAGTTGCAGCGTCCTACTCCCGTACGGATGCGGTTTAAAGTGACCCAAATCTTGCGTCGCTCCTTGAAGCCAGTCGGTAATTGAGTAGGGTCTACGTTGAAGGCGCCTTCTTGATTTTGCCACTCTTTTTTCCACTCCGCGGAGACGTTGAAACGTTCTTGAGCACGTAGCTGACAGTCAGACCAAATAGGTTTACGGGACTGTAAGCGCGTTTGAGGCAAGTTGTCCAGCGTCTCTCTGATTGGGAGCGATCGCGTTGTTGCTTTTATCCACTCCCTCTCAGCTGCTTGAGTTCTCCTGATGCCTGGAGGGGCAATGTGCGATAAAACAGGGAGCCATCTGGTGGGTGTAGGCATCAGGTTGCCCGAAATGACGCGCATGGCACGATTCAGCTGTTTGTCGACTCTGTTGGTATGAGCGCTTTTATAACACACTGGTGCGCAATATTCCGCCGGGGAATATACGAGAGCCATGGAAGAGGTCCGCAGCACGTCTGCCTGAGCACCCCACGAAGTTCCAGCCAGCTTATTTATAAGGTTCACTCTGGACTTAACTTTTTGGGCTAGATTTTCCAAGTGTGCCCTATACGTAAGTGACCGGTCCAGCGTGACGCCCAGATATTTGGGGTTATGATTGTGTCGGATTTTTTGGCCGCAGAAAATAACGTCCACTTCTCTATTTGCTAGGCTATTTGTTAGATGGAAAGCGGCAACCTCCGTTTTTGAAGGGTTCGGGCAGAGTCTCCATTTTACATAGAAGCGGTTCAGGGCTCCAAGATCCCGCGTGAGCACGGCTTCACCAGTCTCAAAACTCTTAGTTTGGGTTGTGAGTGCAATGTCATCGGCGTACAGAAATTTGGTGCATTCAGTAGGAGGCATGTCGCTGGTATATATGTTGAATAGAAGGGGAGCCAGGACTGAGCCCTGCGGGAGCCCATTCCGTAGCAGTCTGTATTTACTGGCTTTATCGTCCAAGAAGACTTTTATCTTTCGTGGCCCCATCATATTCTTCAGAAGGCGAAGGATTTTTGGAGATGGAATAATCTTGCTCACCTTGTTAATCAAGCCGCTAATCCAAACAGTGTCATACGCTGCACTTAGGTCCACAAAAGCAGCCAGTGTTTTTTGGCCCCGCTGAAAACCGGCTTCAATATGGCTGCTCAGTGCCAAAACCTGATCACAGCAACTTCTGCCGGCACGGAAACCCGCCTGCTCAGCGGGGATGTATTTGTCTACGGCGTCCTTAAGTCTGTTGTATAACAACCGTTCCAGTAGTTTAAACGTGACACTTAATAGCGATATAGGCCTAAAGTTTGCTGGGTCGTCGGGGGTCTTACCGGGCTTGAGTATTGCCATCACCTTAGACTTCATGAACACTGCGGGTAAAATGCCAGTTTCGAAGATGTTGTTGAAGAAGTCTGTTTGCCATCGCACAGCTCGTTTGCCTAGGTGCACAAGGAATTCCGGGTACATTTCATCCATTCCAGCCGCTTTCCTACATTTAGTTTGCTTTAGGGCCTGGATAACTTCATCCTCCCGTAAAGGTGAATCAAAAGCGACACATCTGTTTTGAGACCTGAGTAAGATTTTATTTTCGCATCTGATGGTTTTGGCAAAAGCTTTGTCGACATCGGCACTCTTCGTGATGTTTTTAAGACGTTCCGCAATTTGATCAGGGCCATTTTTACCAATTATATTACTATTATTATTTGGGACCATTTTTAATAATTATATCGTTATTCTATTGCGACCAAGGTCGAGATCTGATTCACCAAAGAAAGGAGGTTAGTGTCGTGTAGAGTAAAAATGTCGTATGTACGTATGAGCTCCATACATTTTAACTATAAAACTCTCGTGAGACTCGAACATATTAAATAATATTTAAAACGGCTCCTGATGACGTTCTTCGTAAAGAACGAAACATGTCGAGCGAAAATCGACTAAATTACGTGAGTGACCCGTTTTAAATATTATTTAATAAGCTCCATACATTGTTACTACTTTAAATGTGTGGCGACCTTGGAAAACTGGTGCGCAGTTTTTAGTGTATACAAGGAAATGATTACCTCGTTCGCCGCTCTTTCTATAGATTTTTCATAAGGTAGTTTTTTTCAAGTATAAATTTTCACTAAAATAGGAATGACAATGCCATATAACTGAGCACAGTCGGGTCGGGTCGGCAACGCGCATGTAACACCCTTGGAGTTGCAGGCGTCCATAGGCTACGGTGACCGCTTACCATCAGGCGGGCCGTATGCTTGTTCGTCACCGTCGTAGTATATAAAAAAGTTAAGAACCTAAACTGAATCGCGTTAAGACCTCATGGTAAGGCCCCTGCACTTATAATTTGGACAAGTTCATGTACTACGGCTTACCGAAAGGCGGTATCTATTATAAAATGTATGCTGCTGTGGTATAATAAGATGTATACATTTGAAACGGAAAGGGCCAAGGTCACAAGCGATGGTCGGTGGGGCCCAAATATTTTGAACAGCAACCATGGCTCGGTAAGAACAGTGGAGGTCTTGCACAAGGATTGTTTTGGTGTAGGCTGAGGCAGTCTGCGTTGCACGTTGTAAATGTGGTATGGAAGTGTTTCTGGTTCATAAACAGTAATAAAACCAGCCAAGCGCGAGTTGGACTTGCGCACGAAGGCTTCCGTAGGTACCACTAACTATAAAAACGACAAAATATCAAGGTTTTTTGTATATTAGTGTCCCTTTATATTTTGTTTCATTTTAATGTAGTTTTTTTGTGAATATTTCAAGTGTTAACTTGTTGCCATTATCATAAGCAAAAACAAGCAAAAAAATCACGTTCCTTGTAAGGGAGTCCCCTTAAATATTTATTTTACTTTTTGTTGTTATAGCGGCATTGTAAATACATCACAAATATGAAAATTTCAACTGTCTTATTATCTTTAGGGACCTACGGAACCCTAAATATTGAAAAAAGGTAACCACATGAAAGGGCAAATTTTGCAAGAGAAATAAAGAAAAGCCAGAAATGGGCCGACAATTTTTTTTTCATCGTTTGACGGTACAGAACTCTCAAGTATGCGTGGTCCGATACGCACTTGGCCGGTTATTTTCTTAATTTTGAATTAGTATTTTAGGGAATACACTATCTGTATAATTCGTACAATTACTTTCGATACAATTATCTAATTAGAATATCTAGGCTTCCTACTTATCTAGACTTATTTTGGTCCAGTTAATTTAAAAAACCGAAATTTTGTTTCTATAATTATTTTAGTTCCGGTAGCATTTGTGAAAGGGTACGTCTCGTCTCGTCTGTGCGTCTGCTTTCGACGGACTACCACTCACAGACTCCGCATTAGGTCGCCTAATGGGATTAGGCAACTAAACCAGAGTCAAGCGTTTAAAAGTATGAAATTGAACGGCTAACTTTGGGCTGCTTGGCAAACTCTGGTTAGTGTAAGTGGCCCTGAAAATACCACGTGGTCCCCCCAACAAAAAGACAAAAAAAATAATCGTAGACTCTCTCTCAAACATAACAACTTTAGTTCCACTACTTTTAAAAATTATGAACTCTGTAGGTTTTCAGTTTTTCATATAAACCAAATAGTATTATTTTGAATGTACATAGTACTATATATTTCGTCTTCAAACCAACTTTAAAGTGTAATAAAAAACAATTTTAATTTTTTTTAAAACAAACGTTGTCTAGTTTGGGGAGTACAACCTACCATTCAATTTTTCGCTCGTGTTATAGGGCCCACTTGTATTGTAGTATAATACTAGCGAGCCACACACACCACTGAGTGGCATCAGATCTACTTAGTTTCAAGTTTAACCCTAAAGTTCAATAAAATTGTGGACGATAGTTTATTTCTTTATTATGGCACCTACAGTTTTGTAAACGTGGAAGAAATCCAAAACGAACGGTCGGGCTATGAAGTGAATAATATGTAAAGTGGGTGAATAAGGTAGGTAATGTTTCATCTACGAGGCAAGTGGTCGTCTGCTCTCACATTCTGTATCGTGTATTCTAATAGCTTGCATGTGTACGTGTGATTCAAACACTTGAGTGAACCATCACATTATAATTCTACGGTTACATATATTTCACAGAATAAAAATTAATTATTACTACACTACACATAGCATTGTAACCGAGTTACAAAACCGATGTTTGACGATGTTTCTCAAATGAAATGGTTATCATAATACAAAATACAATGGTATGTTGTTTTTCTTGTTATACTACGACGGTGACAAACAAGCATACGGCCCGCCTGATGGTAAGCGGTCACCGTAGCCTATACCTCCAGGGGTATCACATGCGCGTTGCCGACCTGTAAAAAACAGGAGGATTCGCTGTGTTGACAGCTAAAGGGGCAAGATTTGCTCCGTGGGTCCCCAGCTGTCAACACAGTGAATCCTCTTGGAGCTCTGGCGACCTTACTCACCAACAGAAACACAAATCTATGAGTAGGGTTTAGTATTATTAAACTGCGGTTTTCTGTAAGGTGTAGGTACTTCCCCAGATGGGCTCTGCTCCAGATTTGAGCGAGATGACATTCGTTGTGCTGTGCCCTACCACACTAAACGATATCCATCCGCTGTGCCCATACCTCTCATAAAAATACCATACCTTTCTTCTCTCTCTCTCGTTGTTTGTTTTAAAAGTGTAAAAGCGTGAGTTTTTTCTTTTTCTCACTCTATAGTCACTAAAATAATTGATCAAGATAAATGAGTTAGCGTGAGCCCTAACAATGGGGATAACAACGAGTGAATTCGCCGCTAGGGGCGCCACCGGCATGAAAAGTACGGGCCCTGGTAATAAGAGAGATACTTGCTGAAAGGGTCGAATTGATCTACCCAAGTTTGAAATTGAGGGACACAATTAAACTTTAAATTTTGACCCAAAACTCAGGCATGAGTGGCGCTGCCTGGTGTGCGAAAACACGATAGAGATTGAGTGATATAGCTGTTATATACACATTTCAAAGTTTCGCCACGCTGGTTAAACCTAAAACTGGACTCACTTCGCTCGCTCCAATACATACAGGCAGCACACATGATGTAAGACAGATAAATCGTATCATTACGATTGAGTGTTAATCACAAGATTCGCAATAAGACAGCTATGAAAACATTTGGTAACGGTGGCCGCCATTTTGTAACGTCAAAAGTGATGTGTGCTTGGTATTAGTAATACTACTTTGTCGGTTGTTGGTGAGTGAACATTGCTATCAACGTTCGAATTTCATGGTACTAAGGGTAGAAACCACCGGGGGGTGGGCAGCAGCATCCCTGTATAACGGTGGAGACACTGCGACCGCCAACCCGCATGCCAAGCGTGGCGATTATGGCAAAACCCCCCTCATGAATTTTACTGAAACGTGGTCGCTTACAATGGGCCTCATAAGAAGGCTCAAAGTCACCCAAAGGGCAATGGAGAGAGCTATGCTAGGAGTCTCTCTGCGAGATCGTACCACAAATGAGACCATTCGCAGCAGAACCAAAGTAACCGATATAGCTCTCCGAATCGCTAAACTTAAGTGGCAGTGGGCGGGGCACATTGCACGTAGAATGATGGCCGTTGGGGCGGAAAGGTTCTCGAGTGGTGACCGCGTACCGAAAGGCGCAGCGTGGGTAGGCCCCCACAAGGTGGACTGATGACCATCCATATATTGCCATAGTAGTAGTAGTAGTAGTAATTCAAGGAACGCTTATCGTGACCAAACCTGTTTTATGCAGGCAGTAGCACTTGCGGTTTGCTAACAATAAACAAAGGCGATTTGGTAGAGGCTCAGTTTAAAAGGGAAATACTAAAATCACACAGTTGCTATTAGATATTAAATAATATTTAAACCGGGTCACTCACGTAATTTAGTCGATTTTCGCTCGACGTCTTCCTGATGACGTTCTTCGTAAATATCGAAACATGTCGAGCGAAATTCGACTAAATTACGTGAGTGACCCGGTTTGAATATTATTGAATATGTTCGAGTCTCAGGAGAGTTTTATAGTTAAACTCGGCATAAGCTTGTCTTTTTTTAATACTACGACGATGACAAACAAGCATACGGCCCGCCTGATGGTAAGCGGCCACCGTAGCCTATGGACGCCTGCAACTCCAGGGGTTTTACAAGCGCGTTGACGACCCTTTAAAAAAGGAGGATTCGCTGTGTTGACAGCTAAAAGGGCAAGCTTTGCTCCGTGGGTCCCCAGCTGTCAACACAGTGAATCCTCTTGGAGCTCTGGCGACCTTACTCATCTTGTCGCTATAACTTACACCGCACAGTCGTCCTGTCAGTCCGTTGTGCTCCACATACGAGTCACAGGGGACATTGCTTCATTTCCTATTCATTTCTGCCAAGGTAATCTTACCCAACTATCATAATTATTCCACGTTATTGTTCACAAAGGTTTATCAGATGTAGAAACTTAGACCGTTGTCAATATTGTATGTTTTGTGCAGCCTTGGCATTAAAGGTGCGTTATGAAAGTTTCCGAGATTAAAAGGCGTAATTGGAGTTAATGTCAAGAAAACTGGAATGTCTAGATGGTGAATAAAGGAGATTAATATAAAAACCACGGTTTGTTGTAAAAGCTCCAGAGGAATACAATAAAACATAGATAGATTTTAAGATAAGAGAAATAACCTTGTCTTGATGCTTTAACAAATAAGAACGATTTCGTACGTACGCACTCAACCCCCCATGGGGTTATGGTGGGGAAGCAAAAGCAATGTGTTTTTTCAAAACTGAATTAGGTTTATTATTATTAATAGTACCTATCTGTTTCGAGCTAGTTTGCTTTTTTTTATATTTTTGTCTTTCCAAAAAAGAAATTAGTATAGTGGAATGACTTGCGCCGTTGCCTCTTTATAGTTTATTTATGAATCTCAATTTTTAATCGACTAAATAGCAATGTGACTACTTAAAAACATGAGCCGAATCATTTATTATAATTAAAAAATGATTTAACTTATGCTTTACAATAATAAATTATATTTAGATATGTATATGCCGAACACAAATGTAGCCTCTGACTATTTTGCCCAATGGGGTCAAACAACAACTTTAGCATACCTACAATGCTATCTCTCACAAAATCTCTGCACTAAATCGGGTCCGTTCGTCGCCTCGCAAGCCCTAGGCCCGCAATATCCTAGTGAGAATATTCCGAGCATAATGTTCCCAATGCCGTAAACGGAACAAAAGCTGTCGTAACCGTGGCCAGTTATATATTCACAAAGCTAGAATAGACTGCAGTGTCGCGCCCTCTGTAAATAATACTAATAATAGTACATTGTGTGTTAAGGGCGATAAACAAGAAATTACCGTGATACATACAATGTTTTTCATCACATTTGCGAGGAAGTAAATATTTATAGCCAGATAAAGAAACAATAATTATTAGCGGTAGTGTAGTTGCACAGTCCACAGTACTCCGGAGTGACTACGTGCGGCGAACGCGTCAGGGGCAGGTCCTCCGGAAGCTCCGGGCGGGCGGTAAAGTAGTATGAGAATCCTTTAAGACCACGGGCTTAATACAGCTCATCAAGTCTAAGTATGCTTGCATATAATATGACATTAATATCACCAATTACGAGCAGGTGTGATGAAAATGTTTTTAAAAATGCTATACAAAGTGGACTTTTCCAGTAACAAATTAGATCGTAAAGTGCTTTCTGCATGGTCAATGAAAAATGAAAAGGTTATTAAAATTGCAATCTCGATTTTACGACAGAAAAGTTGCATACAAATTCCAGTATTTGTATAACCCTAAACTTAAAAAAAAGTTGAAACTGTCATTCAAAATGAAAACATTGGCCTTAAACAGCCAAAACAGAAGATCGGTGGTTACTATTATAATGTTGGTATAGCGACATTTCAGTTATCTTGAATATCATTTTCTATAGAAAGAATCACGTGATAGCTCGGAGCCCTCGGATGTCACGTGATTCTATAGAAACTGACAGATCGTTGCGTCTCACCCCGTCTCGTCATAGTCAACCTTAACTTAACTTCCAAGATCTTGAAGGTGAGGTGGATAAAGCTAAGCCAATTTAATTTTAAATCGAGCGAACTTAATGGGAGATTATAGCCACAACACAGAGTATCTGTCCTTAAAGTTAAAATCAGCGCCAAACTTCGAATGATTTTAACGGTGTACTCCTGACCACGTTTAAGGATTGTAATATCATAAGAAATTAACTAGATTTGGCTTAGTTTCAAAAATAATTACATCTTTCTCTACAACTGTACCTACTTCATCATAACTCGTGCAAAAACGCATTTTAGACTGCAGTGTTAACACTATGAGTTTTGGTTTTGACATACTTATTGACTGATATTAGAAAAAAATAGAAAAAACATCGCAAAAAAACATCTAGGTATCTCAAAAAATTTATCGAAGAAAACTTTAATACTTTTTTTTATTATGATTTACTACAGGTCATGTGTAGGTCAAAGTACATATTATTCGCAATAAAAAAAAACTTTTTTTTTTGACAAAAAATTTCATTTTTTGTATAACATTTATTGCTTCTTTTTATGTCCAGAATACATGGTTATAATCTTTCGGGTTATCAACGCTCACGGTGTATACAAGTAAATATTCAAAAAGAAGGAGCAAACCGTATCAGTAAGGCAAAGATTTCAACGCGCTCGAGGTTTGTAAGCGGTGAAAATGCCACCTCAGGCAAAATGGCCGGCGCAGTGGACGGTCCTATAATATTAAATTATGGCGCAGCTATCAATTTATAGCTAGATAAAATCGTGATTTCAACCAATTTGTACTTTGTTGTAGTGACTATAAATTGAAATGACAAATATCATAATAATTATGAGTAGCAGAACATATTGGAAATACTATAATAATATCGCCATTTTTAAGGTTCCGTATCCAAAAGGTTAAAAACCTTATTACTAAGACTCCGCTGTCCATCTGTCTGTCTTTCTGTCTTTCTGTCTGTCTGCCTTTCTATGCCTTTCTGTCTGTTTGTCTGTCTGTCTGTCTGTCACCAGGCTGTATTATATGAACCGTGATAGTTAGACAGTTGAAAATTTTACAGATGATGTATGTCTGTTGTCACTGTAACAACAAATACTAAAAAAACAGAATAAAATAAATATTTAAAGGGGCCATACAACAAACGTGATTTTTGCTCGATATTAATAAAGGCAACGGGTAGACGCTTGAAATATTCAAAGAATATTTAGTTATATATTCATTTTAACAACCAGTGGCTCTGTGAGCTGACGACCTTGCGAGATGGTACTGATATTGGTACAAAGGTACTATGGCGCTTAGAACCTTTGTACCAATTCCCGCCATTTTGATAATTTCCGAAAACTGAAATAACATTTTTTTTAATGTAATTAACAAACTTATTTACAACATTTCACAAGAATTGGTTGATAAATGCGACCTGTAGAGGAAATATGGACATACACACGAGAGCATTTTTGCCCAAGCTAAAACGGAGACGCTTCGCTCGCTCGGTCGATAAATAATGAAGTTAAATATTTGAGAGGAGCATAATTATACTTTTTAAAATCGCTATCAGTCATCTAATTGACGGATAGAAGTGCTGGAGTAGCAAAATAATAAATAAATACCAACAATTCCTCCTTTTTTAAAGGGTCGGCAACGCGCATGTAACACCCCTGGTGTTGCAGGCGTCCATAGGCTACGGTGACCGCTTACCATCAGGCGGGCCGTATGCTTGTTTGTCACCGTCGTAGTATAAAAAAAAATATATATATACGACATTCTTAAACAAATTGACTAAGTCCCGCAGTAAGCTCAAGAAGGCTTGTGTTACTGGTATTCAGACAACGATGTACCTATATATAATATACAAATATATAAATACATAGAAAACACCCATGACTCAGGAACAAATATCTGTGTTCATCACACAAATAAATGCCCATACCGGGATTCGAACCCAGGACCATCGGCTTAGCAGGCAGGGTCACTACCAACTACGCCAACCGGTCGTCAAAGCAAAAGGTTTATAAACAGCTAATAAACCAAACATTTATTAATATCTCGCATGATAATCATACGATAATACAAGAGGATGTATAAACAGATACTTAGAGTTACCATAATAATGACTTTTATGAACATAATGTGTAAAACAAGATATGATGGAGAATAAATTAAGCTATTTTGTAGAAGTGCCCATTAATTCACGGTAGAAATTTTGCTACAAATACTTTGTACAGTCAAGTGCTAAAATATGTATAAACAAGATGATACTATGATCTTATTACACAGAATGAGATGCTATGGGACGGGATCACCCAAATATACCGAAATATTATTTTCCAATTTTCATAATCCCGATTTTTATAAATCCTATATATCACAATCCAGAATCTTATAATCCCGATAAATCAAAACTCCGATCATTAAAATTCCGACTCATGACAGCACGAATATTCAAAATTCCGCTTAACATAATCCCGAATCAAAAGATAGTATTGCAGGTGAGTGTACCGTTGATCAATCGTTTAAGTAAACTAACTAGTTTTCTGATAAAGCCGTTATATAACGCGAGATATTTTGCCTAGTTACGTTTATTATAAATTAAAGCGATCCTAACGTAAGAAGCAAGACTGGTTGGTAAATAAGCTTAGCTTTCCATAAGTTCATTCTTGACATCTTGGAGAAATTTCCGAAATCTTATATATTATAAAATTTAATAATTAAAATAGACTGAATCCAACAGTGGAATATAAAATGGAAATGCTCCGCAAACTTATCCTGCGACCTTAAATTGAGGGTTTTAAACATATTTATTATAGGGATAGTAGTAACACTATAACACTCCTCTCTCTCACTACGAGAGCTATAATACCATAGACACAACACAGCGGATGCATATCGTTTAGTGTGGTAGGGCCCAGCATAACGAATGTTGTCATGCTCAAATCTGGAGCAGAGCCCATGTGGGGAAGTACCTCCACCTTACAGAAAACCGCAGTTTAATAACACTAGACCCTACTCATAGTATTTGTTACTGTTGGTGAGTAAGGGCGCCAGAGCTCCAAGAGAATTCACTGTGTTGACAGCTGGGGACCCATGGGGCAAAGCTTGCCCCTTTAGCTGCCAACACAGCGAATCCTCCTTTTTTTAAGGGGTCGGCAACGCGCATGTAACATCCTTGGAGATGCAAGCGTCCAGCAGGTGGGTCGTATGCTTGTTTGACACCGTCATAGTATTAAAAAAACATCATCTTCAACTACTTTCTCTGAGGCGCTCGTGTACCGATTTAACATTTTTATTCAAAATTATTAATAATATGGTTGATGCCCCAGATATTTTAAGCAGTATTCGTTTTCGTGTACCCCATAAAACTGAACGTAGTTGTCGCAGTAGAACGTTGTTTAGTGTTGGAGGAAGCAGAACTAAACATGCAGAACATTCGTACATTAAACGCGCATGCAGGCTGTACGATAAAAATGTGTTAATGTAGATTTTTTTGGCAGTTCATTGGGAATATTTAAGAAAAATATTAATTCTTCCTTAAAGTAGTTACATAAGTAGGTACTCGTTTAAATTGTAAGTAGCATTTGTGGCTGCTTGCTCTCTTCTTCTTCTTTTTTGCTCTCTAATTGTAATTTAGGAAACTATAGGTATATAACCATTTTACATGATAGCACGTAGCTTATTCACTTGTATGTTTTATAAGACTGTTTGTTTCTCAATAAATAAATAAAAACCTCGAGATTTTTACAAATCTATACACGAGTAAATATTATATCAGAACGTAGGGACGAAGATGATTCTATATATTTTGCCTTTTTTTAAATTCTATGCACACATAATCGTAGATAAGCATGTCAATACGAATATTATAAGCGTAACTCATAAATGAAAACGAAATTTAAGTCCATCCATCATACTTTGACAGTTTTATATCAACTTCGATCAGTTATCTTGAAAGTTAACAATTAAGAATATTTCAATGAAGAACTCGCGATAGCTGAACAATAGTATCATACATTAATTTTGTATTAAGCAGTGACTAATTGAAAATTAGGGGTCGATCGGGCGTCGATAGCTCAATTCGAGGTCGTGGGTTCAAATCCCGTTTGACGCGGAGAACTTTTCCATTTTTCTTCCAATTATAAAATTGTAATTTTTTTTGTACCTATGGGGTAGCGCATTGTTATCCATGATTTCAAAAACATCGGAGCCGTACAAGTGTTTAACTTTCGGTAAATGTCACTACGCGTCTCCCTAAGGCGTATAACGAAATGAAAGAAATAGTGGAAACATTTACCGGGGTCGATAGCTCAATTGGCAGAGTGATCTGACCGGTGTACAGAGAGGTCGTGGGTTCGAATTCCGTTCGACGCAGAGAATTTTACATTTTTCGTTCAACAGTATCATGTTTTGAAATCCGAATACGCCTTACGGAAAGAAGTCCTAACTGGTCCGGGTGACCGGTTTGCAAGGCATTTATTGTGGGTAGTCATCGGTTTCAACAATTTCGTTACGTGCTCCGTGTGTACGGTACATCATTTCCAATTAATGTTGCCCTAGTTGTATTTAAACTAGAAATAAGTACTAAAGGAGATAGCTTATCAAACACGACATACAATAAAGGGAGAATCACACTAGAACGGGCTCCGAGCTATCATGTGATTATTTCTATAGAAATTGACAGATCGTCCCGTCCCGTCCCGTCTCGTTCTAGTGTGAGTCATCCTTTATAGTATGTCGTGTTTGGTAAGGTACAATCTGATTATTTAGTACCAAAAACAGACAGTTTTTGCTCCGGAAACGTGAAAACTTCAATAACCTCACCTTACTCGTCTCTTTTTTTGAAATTGAAACCACACTCTGGTTGTGTATTTTTCGCAGCTAATACCATAAGCAGTAAGCTAAAAATATTTAATAAAATAAATTGTTCTGACAATTTCTCGTAAATGATTCCTTGTTTCATTCAGACATTCAAAGTGCAAACTTTTCAATGCATGCTCCAGAGGATACGCGAACGAAGTAGCAAACTAGTACAAAATATATTTTTTTTATATTTTTAACACACTTTTTGCATGTTCATAATAAAGGTTGCTGATACCAAATACTTAAGTGTTTCGATTTCTAAAACCTTAACTCCACTCTCTTGCTGGACAAAAACAAACTTTATCCGTATTAAAATAAAGTTCAAAGTTAAACATCAACATTTGGGAACAACAATTATTAGCTTTAGTTTATTGTATAGCATATAATGGCAGGAAAACATTAAATTATGGGTGCATGTTTTTGCAGGATACTTCAGTCGTGCATTTAATTTATACTTAGGTTGTTTTACAATATTTGGCATTCCTTGATATTAAGAGCATAGAATATCATACATAGACTACAAGATAAAAGACTCCGTATTGAGTGGTGGTGTGCAAGAGCCTTAGAACAAAAGTGCTGCAATAGCATCTCTCAAGAAATATACCTGTTATTTTCTAAGCGCCACTTTCACCACTCAGGTTAGCCAACTAACCCAGAGTTAAGCATTTTTTAAGTATAGAGTTTTACAGCTATATCTCCGTTAGTTCGCCCCAGGTGGTGTAAGTCACCCTTACTGGGGCCTTACCATGAAGTCTTAACGCGATTTAGTTTAGATTCAGTTTAGGCTCAGTTGTATGGAAGCGACTCAGCTTATGTCGTCAACTGATCAGAGTTCAGACGTACGAGATACTGTCTCGCCACTCTTATAATAGGGACTAGTGCTACAGAAGTCAGAAGGCTATTGGCACACTCCATCCCTTTTTATCTTCTGTGATCACTTCTGGCATCGTTAGAAGCTTAGTCTCAGACTCCAAAAAGCTTTTTCTGAAATCGAAGAATTACCGAAAAAATAGTCCCATAAAACTGGCTAGTTAAAAAGTGAAGTTAAACACGGACGGTAAGTATATCTCTTGTTGCAATACTGAGAAAGAGACTTTATTCATAGAATTATGTAAATATGTCACAGTTAAAATGGCTTCACTGCGATTGATATGATGTACGTTCTTATCCCCTTATTCATTAAAAAAATATATTCGTTTTAGTGAAATTATGTTTTTTCTCATCCTAACATAACATTAATTTGGCTAATCTGCGTTTATGAATAATGCTAAGAGTCTCCAACAAAATTAGTCCGCATTTAACATGCTCTATCTAGTAAGTGATCTGTGATTGGGATTCCTTCAGATCTAAAATAATTACTAGGTACCTGCTCATGTACATGATATAAACTAGTGCTTAAACTGCGTTCGAACCTTGATAAATCATGTTTTATTTATTAGAAATTTAATAACTTGCGGGGTGTTACTGTATAATAATACATCGTACCTACCAACCTCATTTACGTAACTATGTGTCTATTTACGATTTCCGTTACTTTTACCATCGAAGACCTTACGTCTGCCAACTCTTAGAAACATTAGTATATTTTTTTTCTTAAATTTACTTCAGAAATACAATATGACAAATAATCTTAAGTATACCTGGGTGACCGAGCGAACTCGAAAACACGCGTTATCGCAGAGATGAGACCGATCTTATTCGAATTTTCGTCCCCAAAAATCTCTCATACCAATTTTCGTCGAAATCGTTAGAGCCATTTTCGGGATAGCTAAAATATACTTATTGCATGTAATACTTATGTGATGAAAAACATTGTATGTATCACGATACACAATTCACAACGATTTGACAACGAGTAAGTTAAATCAGATTACATATTATGTAGTCAACCTAGAAGTGTGAATCAAATAATTTTTAAGAAAAAAAAACCGACTTCATTTGGTTCCCGGTAAAAGTGAAATTAAGAATTTGTTTGAGTTAGCCAGTTTACTTCACAAATATCCAATACACCGCACGTGTACGATTGAAAATTGAGGAGCTTTCTCAATGTCCTAGGGCTTCCATCATTACATTTGAAGTTCAAACGGAACTCCCTTGTAGACCTTTAAACAAACAAAATAACAATGTGTTAAATTGGATGACAGACTGTAAATTAACGAGCATATTCATTATGCCATCCCTGATTATCAACATCAGGTCCACTCCAGCAAAATGATGGCCACAGTAAGAAAATGCCTAAGCTAATTATGAACACCCTCTAATCACAATTAACCTGCCGTTCAAATTTGAGGAGTTCTCTGAATTCTTCTAGAACTCCATCATCAGAATATAAATCAAATCAAAAAGATGAATGTCACAACTAGGATAATAAGTAGAGCTAGGTTTATTAACCAGTTCCAATTTGCGATCCCTGGTCTTCATCATCAGATCCAGTTCATCAAAATTTTGGCTCCGCCAAAACACTGTTTTAGTTACTTAAGGAAACCCTCAAATCAGAATGCATGTGCCGTTAAAATTTGAGGAGTTCTCTCAATCCCTCATGAAGCCCATCATCAAAATCTATACATATAAAAGGAAAAGTCCTGACTGACTGACTCACTGATCAACGCACAACCGAAACTACTAAACGTATGATCCTGAAATTTTCACATTACGTTGGGTGTTTAACGAAGGTAACGAATAAGAAAGGGTTTTGAAAAAGTAATCTTCTAAGGGGGTTAAATCGGGGTTGAAAGTTTGTATGGAAGAAAGTTTTATTTTTTAGATAGGGACTCAAAAGTTGGTGTAGAGGTTTGTTATTAAAATACAAAAAAAGTAATTTTAGAAAAATCAACCCCAAAAGGGGTGAAAAGTGTGTTAAAAGTTTGTATGGCGGAAGCGTTTCCCTTTTAGTTATAAACTACAAACTTTGTGAAAAGAATCCTCATTAGAGTTTACAACAAGTAATTTCAGCGATTTCGAAAATTCGACCCTTATAAGGGTGAAAAGGGTGTTGAAAGTTTGTATGGCGGAAGGTTTTCTGTTTAGCTAGAGACTTTATTTTATGTGTAAAGGTTTCTCATCAAAATACAAAAAAGGTGTTTTTATCTATATAATATATAAAAAAGAAACTGACTGACTGAATGACTAACTGACTGACTGACTGACATATCAACGCACAGCCCAAACCGCTGGTCCTAGAGATACCAAATTTGAAGCGTAGGTTCCTTATAAAGTCTAGAGGTGCACTAAGAAAGGATTTTTCAAAATTCAACCCCCTAAGGGGGTGATTTAGAAGTCCAAAGTTTTTATGGGGATACAAGATTAGTTGGCCTATTCCATTTGAAACTTTACAGGAGTATTTATAAAGATAAATAAGGTAGCACATGTTTCAGGTTTTTTGAGAATTCAACCCATATAAGGGGGAAAAGGGGTGAAAAAGTAAAAAAAACAACATGGGTATCGTTTTCTGGTTTATCGGGTCGCTGATTACAAAAACAACGACGATTTTAACATCTAACGTGGCGATTGTGAAATACCATCTTCCCTGTTGGGGCGCGAGGGGGTCGAGCTCTAAAAATATAAATATGGGTGTCGTTTTGTTGTTTATTTCTGGTTCTATAGATTCCAAACTTAACACTTAGGTTCCTTATAAAGCGTAGGGGTGCACAAACAAAGGAGTTTTCAAAATTCACTTCCAAAGGGGGAGAAATGACGGTACAAACTATGTATGGGGAAACATGATTAGTTAAACTATTTTATTCAAAACTACACAAGAGTATTTCTAAAGATAAATGAGTAAAGACGTGTATTTGATTTTTTGAGAATTAAACCCCTAAGACGGCAAAAAGGGGTAACAAAGTCAAAAAACATCATGATTATCGTTTTTATGGTTTATCGGGTCGCTGAAATCAAAAACAACAACCATTTAAAAATCCAATGAGGTGGACGTATGATGCACCATCTTCCCTGTTGGGGTGCGATGGGGTTGAAATCTCAAAATATCAATATGAGTGTCGTTTTGTTGTTTATTTCTGTTTCTAGAATTTCAAACTTGGCACGTAGGTTTCTTATTAAGGTGTAGGGGTGCATTAAGAAAGGATTTTTCAGAATTCACCTTCTAATTGAGATAAGAAAGAAGATCCGAGAGGTTCTTTACAATGAATCTGGAGCCAAAACTGCGAGAAAAGGCCGCCATCTGAAATTTCGTCAGTTATGATCTGATCGTGATGGAAATCAATATCTGAGAATCCGAAAGGTTCTTTCTAAGGAATCAGAAGCCAACATTGATCGTAATATGTACTCGGTTGGTACATATCAAAGGGTTCAAGAGATTCTTTATAACGAATCAAAGCCGCCAACTTGATTTTGAAATTACGTTATGGTTGAACATTTATTTTGTACGCGGGCGAAGCTGCGGGAAATAGCTAGGATTTTTTAGAATTCTCCTAAAGGGGTGAAGTGGGATTTGATTGTATATCGGGACACAAGATTTATTAGACTATTTTATTCACAGGAGTATTCCTAACGAGAAATGAGTAAATAGGAGTACGAAATGGGGTGAAAAAGTCAACATGGGAAATATATACAGTAAGTGTAACTTACCTAACGACCTACCTCTGCCTACCTTAAATCTAAAATAGGTCCTTGATCAGAATTGCGAAAAGGGGCTTCATTTTGAATTTATTGAGTTTTAATCCGACCTTGATAATAATCGGTATTTGGGGATCCGAGAGATTCCTCAGTAACGAATCTGTAGTAAAAACTGCGAGATCCGGCCGCCATCTTGAATTATTTCGATTTTGATCCGATCGTGTTAAAATCGATTTCCGAGAGGTTCTCTTTATGAATAATCTGAAGTTAAAACTGAGAAAAACGGCCATCGTCTAGAATTTCTTCAGTTATGATCTGATCGTGATGAAAATCGATATCCGAGGATCCGAAAGGTTCTTTCTAACGAACCACCAACGCCACCATCAACGGCCACCATCTTGAATTTATAGAGTTAAGTTCGTGATAAAGCTTGGTAGGCACATATTATAAAGGGTTCGAGAGGTTCTTTATAACAAATCAGAGGTCAAAATTGAGAAACAGCCGCCAACTAGAATTTTTCAGTTTGATCACTTTTGCGACAACCATCCATTCCATTTAAATCCGTTCAGCCAACCGCAAGATAATAGCGGACAAACATACATATGTAGGTACATACAAATATACGGGCCCAACTAAGAACCTCCTTATTTGTAGACGGTTAAAAATTACGTTTAGTTCGCGGGCGAAGCCGCGGGTAAAAGCTAGTAGAACTATAATCAAATAGGACTATCTTGAAGGTATTTATTTACAAAGAAAAGATGAATGTCTCAAATCGGATGATAGAGCTGGGAATTAACAAGCAGTTCCACTTTGCCATCCCTGGTCTTCATCATCAGGTCCACTCCACCAAATTGATGATGTTCGTAAAGAAATGCTCGAGTGTCTTAAGAAACTACCCAAATCATCATGCATGTGCCTTTCAAATTTGAGGAGTTCCCTCAGTTCCTCATGGATCCCATCATCAGAAATTGATTTTGAAAAAAACGGAACAAATCTGGAACCATCTATTTTCAGAAAAAAAAAATATTTTTTAAAATCGGACGATAGTCCTGGGAATTACCAAGCAGTTCCACTTTGACATCCCTGGTCTTCATCATCAGGTCCACTCCACCAAATTGATGATGTTCGTAAAGAAATGCTCGAGTGTCTTAAGAAACTACCCAAATCATCATGCATGTGCCTTTCAAATTTGAGGAGTTCCCTCAGTTCCTCATGGATCCCATCATCAGAAATTGATTTTGAAAAAAACGGGACAATCCTGAAACCATCTATATACAGACAAAAAAATATTTTTTAAAATCGGATCATAGTCCTGAGAATTACCAAGCAGTTCCACTTTGCCATCCCTGGTCTTCATCATCAGGTCCACTCCACCAAATTGATGATTTTCGTAAAGAAATGCTCGAGTTTCTTAAGAAATCACCCAAATCAGCATGCATGTGCCTTTCAAATTTGAGGAGTTCCCTCAGTTCCTCATGGATCCCATCATCAGAAATGGATTTTGAAAAAAACGGGACCAACCAGGAACCGTCTACTTTCAGAAAACAAAAAAAAAATTCAAATCGGTTCAGTAATGACGGAGTTATGAGTGAACATCCATTAAAAAATAAAAAAATAAAAAAAAATCAGACGAATTGAGAACCTCCTCCTTTTGAAATATTGAAGTCGGTTGATAAGTAGTATATATAACGTAATCTTATTAGTACGGGACAAAAAAATTGCAACCTGTTACAACGCGCAACCGGAGTCAGCCATTTAGACCAAATACAGACAAGATTCTACGTCAAGAGTAGTTAGTCTGTGATTTATGTTTATTTACACTTACTTTGTTGCATCTTTCGAAATCGAATAGCTTTAGATTACATATTAAAGTATCGTGGCAACTGTGCAAAGTCTGAAAAATACGTCAAAACTTTTGAATTGTTTTAGGGTTTGTACCTCAAAAAGACAAAACGGAACCTTTATAGGATCACCTTGTTGTCCGTCCGTCCTTCCGTCCGTCTGTCTGTCAAGACCCTTTATGTCGGAAACGCGTTGAGGTAAGTTGAAATTAATACCACATACACAATTCTGCGGTCCCTTAAAGCTGTGGAAAAACCAAACCTCTACGTCAACGCAATTAAAAGATACGGCCGTTTATGTCGCATCTCCCATACATTTGCAATGGGAATCAAAATGTATAGGGCACTTCCCGTTGACCTAGAATCACGAAATTTGGCAGAAAGCAAGAGCAAAAACTACCGAAAATTCTTTAAAACACAATTACATCTCGTGACAATTCTCAAGTCTTCACCAAATAATTATCTATTGATTGACGATACATTACCATTCAATTTAAATTATCGAAATGGTGACAAACAAGCACACAGCCCGCGCGATGGTAAGCGGTTCCGTAGCCTATGGATGCCTGGAACGCAAGTAGTTCAGTAATTTTAGAAAATTATCACACTTGTCAGCTTGAAACAGGGACCCGGACGTTAATATGTTGCGATATAGATAAGCAACATTGATTGAGTTTAAAATATCACTTTAACACCTATAAACTATTTAAAATAAGATCCATGTCAAATAGAACAAAATTTTCTTTCACCTAAATAAAAAAACCACAGACCTACAAAGCCTCTTGCTTTTCTCGTAGCTTCTTCTATTGTATTCAATCATTGAGTGTCATGCTTCTACTCGGTCTCTCTCAAAATTCCTAAAAACGTTTGTCCTAAAGACACTAGCCCTAACTGTACTGTCTTAATTCTCATAATCCCTAACACGCACAGAACCAAATCGCTGTTAGAAAAGTCGGTTAGGTTAGGTTAAAACTGTGACCTCACACATTCGTATCGCTGTTGGAAAACGTAGGTTCAAACGATGTTAGGGAACATATATAACATTAGGACATAATATATGATTTTAGGATATAATTATGATCATTATGACAAACAGTATTAGGGAATGCAAAAATAGGATAAAAAACACTTTAAACGTTGGCGTTTTTTACACATTATTATGAACATAGAACGGAAGGCCTAGTATAAAAATTGTACGACATTAACTCCTCGACCGCGTTAGCGTATCGGGAGTTCAAATTATGTTTGCCGTTTATATAAATCATCCGGCAACTTTCATATTTTGACCCCTCGATACGCTAACGCGGTCGAGGAGTTAATGTCGTACAACTTTTATTCTAGGCCTTCGGGTCTATTGCGTATGTAGTTAATTTACCTTTATCGTCGTTCGCGATAGATATAAGAGATTAATAGATAATAATAGGATAAAAAGCTACGAATTCCGATACAGATCCGCTTCTACTTCATATTTCCTATATAACACTGACAAATATCAAATATGTAATAGCCATATGGTTATAGTGTTGTTTCTGTTGGTGAGTAAGGTCGCCAGAGCTCCAAGGGGATTCACTGTGTTGACAGCTGGGGACCCACGGAGCAAAGCTTGCCCCTTTAGCTGTAAGCCTGTCAACACAGCGAATCCTCCTTTTTTTTTTGGAGTTGCAGGCGTTCATAGGCTACGGTGACCGCTTACCATAGGTCTGCTTGTTTGTCACCGTCGTAGCATAAAAAAACCTCCTTTGACGCGTACTCAGAACACGAAACGTGTATGAAGACTGCGAACCGCGAACATCAGAAATCGGAATTGCGACATCGCTTTTGCAAACTCGCGCGATAAATATTAATATAACGCTATTTCGATTTTCGATGGTTCACGAGGCGGGTAAAATACGTGGATGTCCTCACCAGGAAAGTTGGCAAAAAACGTCTTTCTTCTAAGGTCTATTTGAGAGCGCCGTAACTTAGAAAGGGTATAGATAGGTCCTTCATGTGGGAAAATACACAGTTTAAGGATGACTCACACTAGAACGGGACCGGACGGGGCGGGACGGGAAAATCTGTCAATTTCTATAGAAAGCGTCACGTGACACCCGAGGGCTCCGAGCCATCACGTGATTTTTTCTATAGAAATTGACAGAATTTCCCGTCCCGTCCCGTCCCATGCTAGTGTGAGTCATCCTTTAAGGTAGTGGTTCGCCCCGAACGTGAACACGCGACCCCTAGATATCTTTATATCTAGATATGTGTTGCTTAACTTCAAACTCGGGTAAATCCATTCGACCCTCTGAGTTAATATCTACCTTATTGATTTGTTCCTGTTATCCCTCATTAGGGACATAGGGCTCTAAGAAGATTTCTCCATTTAGCGAGATCTTCAGCGGCTTCCTCCAGCTCTTTCCAGCCGAGACCAATTGAGCTAGCCTCCTTCTCAACTGAACGCCTCCAGGTAGTGCGGGGACGTCCCGTATAGTAATATCTACCTTATTACCTTTTCTTAATACCAAAATCGCGTAATCTGATTATCTGACAGATGGATTTACCCGAGTTTGAAGTTAAGTGACTCATATATCAATAGGATCGGTCACGACCATTTTGACTTTTCTGAATTTGACTGCTCGTTTCAAGGTTTTTTTAGGACATTCTAACACAATTTGACTAAGTCCCGCAGTAAGCTCAAGAAGGCTTGTGTTACGGGCACTCAGACAACAATATATGTAGTAAGTATACGAATACATAGAAGACATCCATGTTTCAGGAACTGTGGAGGATCTGTGTTCATCACACAAATAAATGCCCTTACCGGGATTCGAACCCAGGACCATCGGCATAGCAGGCAGGGTCACTACCAAACTACCAACTACGCCAACCGGTCGTCTAGATATATGATACATATTTCGTACAAATTAAAACTCAGAATCGTAAATGTATGTCATTGTTTGGTTTTATTTGAATATTGCAATGCTCGACTATCATGACAATAATCGTGTTGATTGTTCAACTAATAATAAAACTAGTTAATAGCTAAATTAAAGTTAAAGCAATAAATGTCCATAACAGCCACACTTCATCATTTCACAATTTGCAGACTGGAAAATATAATGATTATTGCATGTCACTATACTTTATTGCATATATTACTACAAATGTATTCGGAAAGAGTATATTGTGCTAACATACCTACTCGTAAACCTAGTATAATATCAGATATTATCTTTATAATTACTTTACAATTGGTAAGACATAGAATAAAGGACTTTGGTACAGGATACCTGGAACCAAAGGAATTCATAGCAATATCCCTGAGCTCTATCATCCGTCACATGGAGATCGAGCTATATAAGATAAGATAAGAAATCAATTGGTACAAAGTTCCTGGTTTCTGTTTATTTTTGAAAATATACAATTATTTCAATTATTTAAACATTCGTGAGTCATACTGACATTAAATTGCAGCGGTTAACACTCACGTATTTTATCACAATAGGCGTGACACACGTATACAAAATGACAAAATACGTGAGTGTTAACCATTGCAATATAATGTTAATAAAATTTAGTTTAAGGAATATTTATGTTGTTTTAATGACCTGTCAGATTATGTGCCACGGGTAAATGATTGCCAAAAAAAACAAATTCGACATTTAGTTCCATGTATTCAGGGTGCCACCCTAAAAATATGTTGTTTCGCAAATTATATGCAAAACTAAGTAGCGGCACACAAAATAAACTTTCCCTGTAATATCATGAATTGTATAGTTACTGAGTAAAACCGCTGTGACATACGGACAGACATACAGATGGACTGGATGAAACTATAAGGGTTCAGTTTTTGCCATTTTACCCTAGCAAAGAGTCAAATTAATTTCATGGGCTTGTTTATGAAGACTCTCGTAATAAGTTTTTTTTTTGGTCTTTTTTCTGAAGAAGATAAATGTGAATTTGATATAAGTATGAATAAATAAGATAAACACATTATAGGTATGTGAGTGCTGTTTATGTTTACAGATGTGATTGTTTAGCTATAGAAAGAAAAGTTATGTTAGTTAGAAATGACGGAACAGTGGGAATACTCACAGCCACGGGCAAGCCCGTGAGTTTTATTAATTTTCCTTTTTTTATAAACATTGTGGTATCGTTTGTCTGCTTAGTACAAAACTAATTCATAATTACGATTGAACACCAGCACAAAAACTATACCGTCTAAATAACGGGCTTTCCGTCCGTCAAAGTATTTTGAAATAGGAAACAAAACAACAAATAGGTAAATATTTTTAAAGCTAGAAGCTTTTGGATAGAAATTATAGAAATTAAAAGTAAAGCAACTAGTAATTTTTCTATAAATACAGAGTATAGTATCCACAGTCAAGTGTGAGTGGTGGACACATCTTATTCTAAAATATGTCGCATAGCACTTTATTCCGGAGTAAGAAAAGTGTAAAACCATATATTTGTGAGAAAATTTTGTCGACACATATTTTTGTATTTGACTATAAGTCTCATTAGCTGAGAATATAACGTATTACCCCGTTGAAGTAAACATGCGCAAGAGACATCAATAGTGTTTGTTCAGAAATGTCGAAATGTGTGTACTCGGAGCGGACCAACCACGTCGGGTTTGCTGGGCATGAATGGATATTAATATTTACATAACTACTTTTCTTATGTAGTTCCTAAGATATTTAAGGAACTATAAATCTTGTTGAGGTTTTTGAATTTATAGCCAAGTTGTAACAAACGTATACTGTTTTAACTACATATTCAACCATTTTGGTTTTGAAAAAAAATATAAACGTCACCCATATCTCTTCCAAGCAAATTAACTGTCAAACTTCTGTGAAATAATGACGATTACTTAACACTTTCACAGTTTGTGTTATCTAAATCAAGGAAAATTAGCATAGTCGGATTCTAAACCGTTGTATATGTTTAATCATATTTTCTTACTAATTCATCAAAATTGAATACCAATCGTTCTCATCTCATCGTTGTTCTCTCGATAACTTGAAAAAAAACCCTAACATATACAAATTATTGAAATTCCTATAATACCTCAGGCTAATTACTCATTGTCCATCCAGAACTAATTAAGCCCGCATCGCATTAAAATCTAGCAAGCTATATGGAGCACGATCCAAACCCCCTTAAAAGCGAAAGTGTAACATGGTCCTACAACTGCCTCCATTTTTTACGCGCGCGCGCGGCGCTATATATAGCGAAGCTACGACTCAACACGCATCATTCGCATTCAGGACTCCACTTCAGTGCAACCTACGCGCAGCATCATGAAGCTTATGGTGTGTTGAAGCCTTTTGTGTCCACTCCTAGTGTCAAGTGACAGTGACTCAGTGATGAAAGTGCAGCTTATTCCTTGTTCTTGTTTCACTTACGCAACGCGGAAAGGCTTTGCCGTTTGGATATCGGAGAATATCATTAATGACAGTAGTATTAATTACGCGCTTTCAATTCACAATCGCACACTCACGGTCGTTTGAGTTTACTTTTATTTGTTTTGCTTGCGATGACGGTCACTTTTAGATTCTACATGTACAATAGTCTGACGATCGGGCTGTTCACTATAACAATCAAAAACAAAGAAAATAAGTCGATATGCTAGAAATTTTTAAACCAAATTAAATTAAAAAAAAAACAAAATAATTTCAAACCAGTGACTGGTTTGAATGTGGTTAAAAATCCTTTATTAACATAAGTGAATGTTTGTTACAGCTCGTGGCCGCCAGTCTGGTGGCTCTTCTGGCCTTCGCACAAGCGGAAGAGGCAAAGAAAGCAGAAAAAGAAGTGGCAGTGACCGACAACAAAGAGGCGGCGACCGACGACAAGAAGCACGAAAAACGAGGGCTCTTCGACATCGGACTGGGTTACGGACACGGTGGGCTCGAAAGCGGATGGGACAGCGGCTACGGCGGACACTCATTCGGACACGGACACGAGGAAGTACACAAGACCATCACGGTCGTAAAGAACGTCCCCGTTCCTTACCCAGTTGAGAAACACATCCCCTACCCCGTAGAGAAGAAAGTCCCCTACCCAGTAAAGGTCCATGTCCCGGAACCTTACCCAGTCGTGAAACACGTCCCCTACCCAGTCAAGGAGATCGTCAAAGTACCCGTTCATGTTCCCGCACCTTACCCCGTTGAGAAGAAGGTACCTTACCCCGTGCATGTCCCAGTCGACAGGCCCGTCCCCGTCAAAGTATACGTGCCCCAGCCCTACCCCGTAGAGAAGCACATCCATGTCCCCGTCAAGGTACCAGTCCCCGCCCCCTACCCGGTCGAAAAGAAGGTCCCATACCCAGTAAAGGTGCCCGTCCATGTGCCCGCTCCCTACCCAGTTGAGAAGATCGTTCACGTCCCATACAAGGTGCACGTCGACAGGCCCTACCCCGTGCATGTGCCCAAGCCCGTCCCCTACCCAGTTGAGAAGCCCGTGCCCTACCCCGTTGAGAAGCCCGTCCCCTACCCCGTGAAGGTCCCCGTCGACAGGCCCTACCCCGTCCATGTCGAGAAGCCCGTGCCCTACCCAGTGAAAGTGCACGTGCCCGCGCCCTACCCCGTCGAGAAGCACATCCCCTACCCGGTCGAGAAACACGTGCCCTACCCCGTGAAGGTGCCCGTCGACAGACCGTACCCAGTCCACATCGAGAAACACGTCCCCGTGCACATCGAGAAGCCGGTACCTTACCCGGTTAAGGTCCCCGTCCCAGTTGTCGTTCATGGTCATGGTCACGAGTATGGACATCATGAGAGCTATTAGAGGCTGCAGGGAGAAGAAACTGAATGTGATATGTAAATTTTAAGCTTAGCACGATAATGAGCGAGCGGGGCCGAGCGGCGCGCCCTCAGAAGCATAGTAGCTTCAGCTAGATACTTGGAGGTACCGCCGCTCGACCCGCGCCCGCATCGCACTGAAAATACTCCTCTTAGTCTATTTTTTGTTTGTTGTGATTTTTGTTTAAGCTTAGCCTGATCGGTGTTATGTTTTTTTAGTCCTGAGTTGATGTACCTGTTATTTTATAGAATTTCCTTCTTCATTTGTGAAAAGTATTTTTATACGAACTGAGTAATAAAGTTTGGCTTTGCCAAAAAATAATTGTATGTATACTCGTTTTATTCCCACAATATGAAATACAAATTAGTATTAAAATAATGAGGCGCTAAGCTACGCATTAGGGGTAATAAAAAGGGCAATTATTATCATTGTTGGGATTTACGAAATAGTATAATATGACCTAGATCTGTATCGCTGGACCACAGCGCCCGCGCATGTCGTAACGGCATTCTCCCCACAATAAACATAAGATCTTTGTTTTACGCAATGTTTACTGCTTTTATACATACCATTATACGCGCTATAGTTTAAAGATTTCAATAGCCCATTAAAACTGTAATAACATGTCATGAAAATTGTAAGTTAGTGGCGGTGTCATTTAGTAAACGGCGGTTACAAAATATGGGTAGATGGTGATTTAGTCTTGTTTGCGACAGTGCAGCGCGGACGGAGGATGCGTGTTGAGAAAACGCTAAATTGCAAATTACTCAAGTTTTGTTTTCAAGACGCCAGAAATTTTAGTCTGACCATCGATGATGTCACTAGGAAAATTCGCAATAAAAATGTGACTACTCGTACTACACAACGGCAAAATAATTACATAATACAAACGAATTCTAAATATATTTCTATACATATACATATATTTACCTACTTACCGCGGCTAAATTTGCTTTATCTTTCCGTGTTTTTGAGTAAAGCAATTACCAATTAGACTATTATTGCATAGCGATTAGCAATAAAACGCATTTTAACTTTTAAAGCTTGTCAAGTTCCATTATTTCAAAATTTTGCTAAAAACTAGATTCCTTAATCTTGATTTTAATTTAAATGTATTGTAGTTTGAACATATCTACAACTATAGTACAGTCACGTGCAAAAATATGAGCGCACACATATTACAAAAAAATATGTCCTTATTCCGGTGTAATATGAGTGTAGTACCATATTTATGAGACGGTGTTACCGGTACATACTTTGTACTGGACTGTACAATAATGACCGCAATGTTTTATGGACCCCATTAAAATCGATTTAGTAATCGTGTATAGCAAACAGACGTTGCGCATTATCTCAAATAGGGTGTAAAAGATTGATGTACTTCGGTTACGCGGGCAAAAGTATAATTACTGTGAATGTGTACACAATGTAATGATAGGCGAAAAACTAGTAAAGCATCAAAAGTTAGCAAACCTTCCTGGTATTAGGAACAACCGGAATCCGAAAAAGGAACGGCTTTTTTCTCCCCAAGGGTGCTTACTGCTGGTCAAAGGCCTGTCCCGACTTACTATGTCGTCCTTGATCATGCCAGTTTTTGAGCAAGGCGTCCAAGTCGATTATTTAAAAAAAAAACGTAATCAAAATATTTTACAAAAAAATAAATTGTATCAGTCAGTTGGATGGGACATCGATAATTTTGAAACTTTTGTTTTGGTACCAATAAAATTATAAAGACTAAGTTAGAAGATCAAAAATTCAAAGATTCATTTGGAAATTGCGTCTCTGTTAACTTGCCTCTCAATATTCTAAACATAAATTACCCACATAATTAATATTTAAAACGAGATATTTACCATGTTTATTTGTGGTTATGAGCTCCCGATATTTCGGCACGGTGCAATGGCGTGTGGGTCACAAATAAAAACTAGCAGTAAATCAGTTACACCGTCAACATGGCGCTTGCAACAGTGCCGAAACATCGGGAGCTCACAAAAACAAATATAAATGGTTAAATCTCGTTTTAAATAGTAATTATAATAAACTACCCTCATCTTACGTCGCAGCATGTTTCTATCAAAAACAATCATACAGAAATTAAATGAAACTAGAGACCGAATAATTGCGCCATCTTTTTATAATTCAATTAGATTACTACATTCAAGGTCAGATCCACATTCAATCACAGATTGAACATTCTGGAATGCGAATAACAATTCACAAGTTCCAAATCAGCCCTATTCCTTCACATTATTTTCTAAAAATGACCTTTATTATTCAGAATTTAAAACATACTTTTGAATAGCGTAGTGAAAGACATACTAGCAATTTATGTAGTCATGTTTCTGTTACGCAAAGCCATGGAAGTAATCGTAATCTTCAATCGTACAGGCTTCTGCGATGTGGTGAAATGTTCTATTAAGCGTTATCTTGAGTTTCTTAATCATATTTAAATTATATACAGCAAATGTTAAAATAAGTTTAGTTTAGGTTTATTTAAGTATACAATAGGTTAAGTAAACAATGGGTGTATTTTCATTCGCCAACAAACTGTTCCGCAGTTTGGCGAAATTTTGTAGTTTTTTTATGTTATTTTATTCTGATAAAAAAAAAAAGTGTTTCTCAATAATTATACAGGAAGAATTCAATAAACCTAATAATTGAATGTTTCCTAGAATATTACAAATAGCAAGCACGTATAATACCTATAAGTATTTTTTTAGATATTATTAGTTAAGATTCGCAATTTTTTAACGAATATTTTTGACTATTTAAGTTATCATGTAACAATACATAAGAAGACATTGTTCTTCTTCTCTGGTCGGTCCCTCATGTCTGAGGATCGTGGTCAGCATCATTGTTACATCTGGAGCGAATGATCTGTCGCCATCGGTTTCTATCCTGTGCGTTTCTTACGACCGAGTAGAACTTACGAGTAGACATTGTTAAAAGAGGCTAAATTAACACATGCGTGATTTAAAACAATTCATTACTATTTTCACGATAAATATCTTTAGAAAACATCATTCTGCTCTCAACGAAGACGTTACATATGTTTTGAATTTTATCCAATACCTCCAAGAGTACAGTCGTATTTGAATATTCTGAAAGTTAAAGAAAGACATAGAGGAACATATGCAACAAGGTGAAATGCCAACCTGAGCAACAATATCTTGAAATCAAATAAATGCTGTTACAAAAGTTCCAATCAATCGTAGAAGCGACGCCGAAATCCCCTCCCTGCCGACCAAATGCAGCCTTAACAATCAGTCGAACAGACAGACAATCTGATAGTCAGTATCCCTCAATTGTGCAACACTTTCAATATCGCGGAGTAGCTTAAAATTTCGTCCTTGAATACGCGCGCGGCTTCAACAATCCCTTGATCAAACAGACGATCAGATAGCAGATATCCGTCAATGGCGCAACATTTTGAAGAACGTTGTACCATAAGGAAGCCCTTTTTTAACTAAGGGACAATCCGTTTCCGACTCGCATGGACTAAAAATTCCGTGGTGTTCTACTGCTTGGCTTTGGGGTCTTGGGAACGCGCACAACCTCCGATACACCTATAAGGAAGCCATAAACTGTGTCCTTGGTTACCAAGGAATACGTCGCCCTAACCATCACTTGACCAAACAGACAATCTTCTTCTTCTTAGCGTTTTCAGGCTCAGGAGCATGGGTTTATGGTTTATGGTTTAAGATATTTATTTCTCATAAGATTTTACAAAATCACTTACTGAGAAACAATATTATATTAACTTAAATCTAGGTAAGAGAGGCAGAGGTATGGTTTGGCAATTAGATTAGACGTAGGCACTAATTTTACGAAAGCAACTGCCATCTGACATTCCAACCCAGAGGGTAAACCAGGCCTTATTGAGATTAGTCTGGTTTCCTCAAGATGTCTTCCTTCACCGAAAAGCGATTGGTAAATATCAAATGATATTTCGTACATAAGTTCCGAAAAACTCTTTGGTACGAGCGGGCAGGATTAAAACCCTTCGGAATGAAAGTCTCACGTTATACCGCTGGCCAACGCTCACCAAACAGACAATGATAGCTAATATAATCCGTCAAGTTAGCACAACAAGAAATCTTTTTTTTAAATACTACGACGGTGACAAACAAGCATACGGCCCGCCTGGTAAGCGGTCACCGTAGCCTATGGACGCCTGCAACTCCAGGGGTGTTACATGCGCGTTGCCGACGCTTTAAAAAAAAGAGGATTCGCTGTGTTGACAGCTAAAGGGGCAAGCTTTGCTCCGTGGGTCCCCAGCTGTCAACACAACGAATCCCCTTGGAGCTCTGGCGACCTTACTCACTAACAGAAACACAAAAAAAACACTATGAGTAGGGTCTAGTGTTATTAAACTGCGGTTTTCTGTAAGTTGGAGGTACTTCCCCAGACGGGCTCTGCCCCAGATTTGAGCGAGACGACATTCGTTGTGCTGTGCCCTACCTCCCTAAACGATATGCATCCGCTGTGCCCATACCTCTCTTAGCTTCCTTGGCTAGCAAAGAATCCGCAGCTAACAATCGTATCAACAAAAAACTAGACAATCAGGAGCCTTACCATGACGTCTTAACGCGATTCAGTTTAGGCTCAGTTTAGTGTATAATGTGTAGTGTGCAGTGTAGTTCAGTTGTATTATATGGAAGCGACTCAGTTTAGGTCGTCAACTGAATCGCGTTAAGACGTCATGGTAAGCCCCTGGGCGTATACCACGAAAATCGAACGATTGCGGATTTGTATCTCCATCTCTGCCACACCTGCACATTAGAGTGACAAAAAGATCGTAGTAGGCATGCTGTTAACCAATGGAGCTACAACGGGAAACCTCCTCGAGTGCCAGGGCTCTTCCCATTCTCCTTGATCCGGTTGATCCGGGAAAAAGGGAAGGGTTCCTGGACGGTGCTTCCTGGGGGCAACGGTAAGCGATCTCTTGGAAGATTCCGAGGATTTCTTACTGGTGCTGCAAATATCCTGTCAGGGGGGGTTGGGGGGTTCCGCACAGGGAGTACTCTCATTGAGGGAGAGAACTTCTGAGTGTTGGCGTGAGGGGGCCTCCGGGTCTGCCGACAGGAATGCCGCTGTCCTGTATAAAACTGCGGTCCCGTACCCTGTCTAGGCAGAGGGCCTATGATGACGGACCGGGGGTTGCCACTGCTGGCCGGCGCCGGCGTGGTGGCTGCGAGGATGACCACCTCTATAAAACATCGCAAAGGCAACCTGAGGGGGTGGAACCCGGGGTTTTTCCATCTCGCTCCCGGAGTGGAGGTTGTCATGAGGGACCAGCGTGTGGTGTCGCCCTGCACGCTACCTTCGGGCGGGGGAGCTTCGGCTCCAGGGGCTTCGGCCTCAAGGACGGGACAGCTTCGGCTGTCGCAGCAGGCGGTGTTCGCGGTTGTGAGCCTAGGGCAATCCCGTGTCACCGTCACCAACGCTGCAAGATGGGCATACCGTGGATGGTTTAGTGGGTAGTGCGGGTCCGGACCTGCGAGTCCCACATACCCGTCCTAGGTCCCCGGCTAGGCGGGATGCCTAAATGCATTCCTCCACGTAAAAAAAAATATATATGCTGTTAACCAATGGCCGTCAAGATGGCACAGGAAGCCCAGCGTCCTTGGCTACCAAGGAATGCGCAGCTAACAATCGAATGAACAAACAGACAATCTGATAATAATGTCCGTCAGTGGTGCAACACTTTCAAGTCCGTCACACATCTGCACTGACGTGTGACTTTACGCTATGTGAGTGCGACTTCGGCGGTGGGTCAGAGAAACAGCGAGTTTTAGTTTCGGTGTACGCAGTACGCAGAATTTGACACTTTATGCACCGCGCGGGTAGAGCTCTAGTCATTATACAGTTTACCGCGACATGCAATTTATATGCAAGCGGTGTGATATTTCTCCACCTAGATACTTATTACAATTGAGTCGCTTAACTTCAAAATCGGGTAAATCCATCTGTCAGATCTTGCGATTTTGGTATTTAAGTAAAGGTAATAAAGTAGATATTTGCTGAAAGCGTCAAATGGATTTACCCGAGTTTGAAGTTAAGCGACACAATTACAAATGTAAATGTGGCATTTTCAGGCTAAATGTACCACATTGTCGGTTATCGGTAAGGCTCTACTGTCATAAATAATCACCTAGAAATCAACCTTATCAACAACCGACAATGTGGTTGCTTTAGACGGAAAACGCCACAAATGTGCATTATTTAAGATTAATGCACATTTACATTTGTACAGTAAAACTTAAACATAGTTTTCAAAAAAAGTAATTTAGTAAGAATTTTTTATTCAATATATTATTAGGAAAAACACAGAAATGTATGAAAAAAGTAAAATACTAACTACTTAGTTGAGGTCACCGAGATCCGTCACTTGCGGAAGGGTCCTCATGATGCTGGCTGCGTTCCCCCCTTGAAAGGCTATGCCTATTCGTCGTGCGAGGAACGAGCCAGCTCTATGGTCCCCGGTGACTTCAAACAATTTTTTAGTCAAATCACCTACCAATTTAGTGAGTAATTCAATTTGGAACAAGTAAATTTATACTATTTATAGTTGTTTTCAATTCGTCGTATTTTTAATGTGCATCTTTGAAATTATTAAGATCCCACATTTTACAAAAGGCAACGCATACGGTACTTATATAAAATACATACTTAAAATAAATACAAAATTGTCCGCCTATTCTCTGGCCATACTGTAGTAGCCCAGTTTAATCCTTATACAATATTCACTTACGTTATCCACTGCAGACGCATGATATATGATGATTCGGAAATGATAGCGAAATCCTATATCTGAATGCCCGTTGATAATTTACATAACTTAGTATACTTTGCATATTACTTTTGTATGTTGACATCGCTAGATTTGACCATAACAGCCTCCTGGATCCTTGAAGTATCGATTCTGGCTAAGAATCGGTTAAAACTTCTGTTTAAGACGCACTGATCGCTGATTAGCCTAAGACTCGGTGTTTATTTTATTAGGTTGATAGTTTTGTTTCGAAACGCTCTACGTCTGCAAACTTTTTAACACGTTCGCGGACGCTTGGTCACACCTCTGGGACACCTTAATTTTGTATGGGAATTTTACGACTGCTATTGCATACCTGTCACAACAAAGCTAAAATCAGGATTCTTATGTGACGCGAAATTCTATACAAGTCGAATGCAATGCAAGTTCCGTCATTATGAAACCATTTCTTTTACACTATGTGACACCAAATGCTATACAATTCGGATGCTTATGCATGTTTGATATAATACCTAGTCAAAATATGATCTTATATGACACCGCATGTTACAGCATTCGACTATGTTGGCATGTCTGTCATACCGTTCACTCGGGTGAGCTGCTACGTCAACAACTATGATAAATTCTTTGCCATAAAGTAAAGTAGAAGTAATATTTCATCTAATACTTATAGGATTTAACGGCTAGGGCCTTCTTCACCAACCAGCACATAGGAAGTATCCGAACTTTGAATTTAATCATGTAAACTGCGGCCCTACACAAACAAAATACATGCCACATGCTTACCATAATGTTAGCGCTCAGCATCGACTACGAATAGGCACAATATTCTCGATTATATGACCAAAATAATTACTAAGTACTAAAATAATTAGTTGAATAGTAAGTATAAACATGCCTCATTTTTCTTTATTTACAGTAGTCAGAATCAAGTTGCACTACAAAAAACATTCAGTAAAGAGATTTGTTTATAAAACCACAACTAAAAACATACATAAACTGTAAAAAAAACATTACTAACGATGTTACAAACAATCCGAAAAATAGCGTGTGCGTGCGAAATTTGGCCACATTTTACGCGCCCACTCCCAGACGCACGCGCAAGGGCTACTATGGAGTCTTCCATACAAAGACGAATGCTATAGCATACGCGTCACAGAAAGGGGGGCACAATTTGAGATGTCACAGGATAATTTTTAACTGTCATAAACTATGAAATATAACAGTATGCATTCTGTGATTTTAGTCAATGGTAGAGGAAATGTTGGTTAATAATATTATACTGTGGCCAAGCGGATTGGTAAGCATACTGACGCAGAAATCTAAACCAAATAACGGATTCAATAGCAGGCGCGTCACCAGATGAAGTACAAAAACGGATGCTATGCAATCCGCGTCCGCGAACGTGTTAAGCTGCTTTTTTTTTGCAATAATTTTATCTAAGTTCATTAATTCATTTGTTGTGTTTTATAATTTCATTTATGTTTTTGTTCTGTATTGTTCTGTGTTGTATTATGGGTTGATTTACCTGAAATAAATGATTAATTATATTATTTATTATTTGACATTTCACAGATTTTTTTAAATGTTTATATCCTCAAGCGAGGACCAAGGGACCCAGGAGGTTACTGTATCTACAGAGTGTTAATCTTATACGAGCGATAGGTAAATTAAATCAGACAGAATTCATTAGTGTTATCATGAATTAAGTTACACTTAATTATGACACTATATAATTGTTTTATGAAAAAATTCTCAGCAGCAATGTGTGGTAAACATAACCTGCAAAAGTTGACATTGACAGTTGCCAACGAGCTTTAAGACCGACTTCCTAACAATGTAAAAGGCGTCACATGTATTGTCACTGTTTCTCCTTGTATTTTTACACTACCACATCAAAAACCACTGAAACCATTCACTTCGTATTATCGTAATATACAAAACATAAGATAGGCTTAAAAATTAGGTTATTACGATCAAATTGGTGGCGGTTTGTTTACATTGTTACGAAGTTTCATTGTACAGTCAACAACACACCTGTGTATACAGCCAAAGTGCCAAAAATATGTATACACGACCTTAATTCTCTGGCAATAAAGTTCAGTATACATCTTTTTGGCACTTTGGCTGTATACACAGGTGTGTTGTTGACTGTACAATGGGTTGTGTTCTGAAGAGTTGTTTGACATGATGCCAACGTCCACTTTTCACCATCGCACCGCTCGCCATCGACACACCTTGCAACCGAAATGGTCGCGCACTGTGCGGCTTCATAGGAATTTCCTCCCGCGGATGCCCCGGCTGTGGAATGAGCTACCTGCCGAGGTTTTCCCGAAAAAATACATTATGGGGCTCTTCAAAAAATGAGTGTACAAGATCGGCAACGCGCATGTGACTCCCTGGAGTTGCAGGCGTCCATAGGCTACGGTGACCGATTTCCATCAGGAGGGCCGTATGCTTGTTTGCCACCGTCGTGGCACTAGCACGCTATTCGGCGCTTGATAATGGCATCATAGGTTGTCCCAAACATGTCGCGCATAGTAACTAAAAATACGTGAGTCCAAAATTAAACGGTTTAGGCTGATTCTTGTCTACCAGTCTCTAACACGCATGCTCTGAGTAACTAACGTGCATCTAGACAAAGCAACTATCAAACACGCAAGTTACATAAAAGCTTATAAATAGTTAAACAATCATAGCAGTAAAACACACTACACGCTACTATCGACCTTCGGGTCACTGACACTGTACATCGCAATCGTTAACGATTGGCCGACAATTAATGATCGCCAATCTTAATGAAACAATCATTTTAATGATACGAGGTTTTGCAACGTTTGCGTTGCAGTTTTGATGATAAAGTGTTGTTTGATATTTGAAGGCCGATGTCGTTGGGATCATATCATTAATCTACGGTGTTTAAAACGCAATAATAACTAAACTAATCATGCAGATATTATATTCCAGTTATTGATCTCACAGCTTGTATGGAAATTTTGATTATTTGGTGTGGGATGCTACCTGCTTAGACACGCTGGCACCGTCCTATCTCCAACGAACTAATGTAAAAGCGGGCGTACTTTGTAAAGGTACGGTCAGCTACAGAGTTAAGTGACCCATTCTGCCCTAACATGTGAGCTACGGAATGTACGTTTGTTTCAGGGGGATCACTTAACTCTGCATCTGTTTGTACATTAAACTAAAATATCTGAAAAAAGCGAAAACCACTATTGTGACGCCAGAACAAGTCTTAAAGGGACTTAATAAAAAAGATACCGACGAATTGAGAACCCCTCCTTATGTTTTTTGAAGTTGGTTCAAAATAGTCCACCAAGGACGGGCTAACCGCATGTGGGAGTTGCTAGCGTCCATAGACATAAGTAACCACTTACCATCAGACCTTGTCTTGATCTATGTGGTATAAAATGAAGACATCAAAACCTCAGTCCAACTTAATTTAAATGAGGTATAATATTAACTATATACATATTAATTTATACTTTCACGATGATTTAGAGGTGTGGTAAAAGACCTACTTACCTACTTATTTGTATGTCACAAATGAATGAGTTAACCTGTTAGTGAACTTTGAACTTAATCATTTAAGCCAGGGGTCTCCAACCTTTTTCGTTAAGGGCCATACCATTGTAAAATATTACGCTGGCTACATGACTTTTGAGGCCACTTGAGGGGTTGTTTTTGCAAAATGGATTGCCATTACCTATAGCTATGTAGGCGTGCATTCCGTAGCTCATAGGTTAGGGCAGTTATAATAACCTAGACTTTCTTGGCATCCGTATAACAACGTCCGTATATCACAGATCTAAGCAACGTAGATTACCACGACCCGGCCCTCTTACTGCAAGAAAAAATAGGATATTTTGGAGGCAAAATGTGTGCAGCTTTTAAACTTTGTTTATAACTATATCTTGGCACAAGAAATAAGTATTTATCAAGTACTAGGAAAATTTAGGCGCCCAACCCCTGCCAGGGGCTCCTTTTATAAATGCACATTTTACAAGAAGGCAAGTAGGGTATCATTTTCGATGTAATTTTGTACGTTAAATCAAATCAAAAGAGACACACTTATAGGATCAATATTTTCCGAGATATGAAGGGTTTTTTGAACAAAATTGAAAATACGCCAAAGCAAATAAAAAACTCATGTAACTTGTGTATTATTTTATTTTATATTTTTTTTGTAGTGCTACGAAGTTTCAAATCTGTACGAATTTGGCCGCCAAAATGCCCTCATTAATCATTAGTCTTATTTTACCTGTAGTATATCTCGAGCTCATGGTCTCTACCGCTTTCTTCCCGCATGCCAGATTGAAACGACCCGTAGCTTGGAAACCTCTGATTTAAACCAACGCGCCTCCGATCGCAATTTTAATCGGAATTCTAAATGTTGAAAGTGAAAATAAATCAGTTACGTCGTAAGTATCGGACAAGAAAACACGCTTAGTCTATAATTATTCTAAATATGCATATTATGTCATTTATCATTTATCATACGATAAGAGATACATCTTACTAAGTTATATTGAGATATTACAGCATCATTTAGAATTTTGAAACGAAAGTTGTCTAAATATAATCATATACAGGGCCCGTCATTTTCATGCCCAGTTTCGTCATAATGACGTATATAAACACACAGGATGTTTTAATACGAAATGAGTAAATGACTGATAAAGTCTATCAACGTTCGATTGTAACCTCGAACGTAATAGTTTTGACACTATTCAATGACATCATTATTCTTTCAAACGTAAAACCTAAAACAGTCATGATGTATGAAGCTTGACGTCATTTGTCTGTCATCGGCATGAAAATTACGGGCCCTTCATATAATATACAGAGTAGAAACAATGGACGTAAGCTTATTTGAAATATTCTATACAAAAAATATTCTGCCGATGTTTGCGGGGGAGGTGTATGGCTATACTGCGGTTACGTAGTACTATGATATTTTTGCATATTCTTTTGATAGAGGCGAAGTTTGTGAGTCTTCAGTCCGTCCCATTTGTGTGAATTCTCTAAGATAATATCCAAACCGAGTAATACACACCTCGTCGCAATATCTCGGTGAGGACTTTACCCGGTCATATACGTTATCCGGATCTCCAAAGTGCTAGTGGCCAGGCTAATTTGCCATACATTGGCAGATATACCCGGTTTATGGGAGGAGTGTCAAGGAGCATGTTAGGGTCGGATGTATATATGTTTGTTTTATCATGTATCGTTTAGCTTAGACGGATATATTTGCTTGTTAGTAGTTAGGACCTTACGGTTTCTGGCGCACAAAACGACGCCCGCGCAGCGGATTTTTTTAGGTTTTTTTGCCCGTTTGTGTTGCTTGATCCTTAATAGATGTATCGATGCGGTTTGTGGCGCAAAGTTTTTTATGGTCGTAAATTACGGTCAAATCTCGTGTGACCCTCTATTTTTTGTAGAATACAGGTGTATTATTCTGGTGTGGGAAGATTTTTTTATTATGAGTGCAATGCATTTTGGGAGATATTTACGATTAATTTAAATCAATTTATTAATGTAAAAGTTTTTGCTTAGCAGTCTCCCACGCTGCAATAATTTCATTTTGTGGAATCCAATTCGTAGAGTTATGTGGCGTGGGTCACGGGAATTAAAGAAAAAATATTGTTAGAAAACCTATAAAATATCGTTGATTGTTACAAATGTTATGGTCTCGTATTTTATTGCCTATTAAATTTTAAAACATTTTAGGAATTGATCAAGTTCAAACACGTTGTTTTATACAGCGTGCAGGTGGGATGACTCATTAAATAGAGTTTTTTGATTTTACCACGGCGCATATGTGTGTGGGGCAAACACGTTGGAACGTGTTCAGTTATGCAGCCCGCAGGTGCACTGCATATTAATGTAGTTATTTGTCTTTTTCCGCTGTATATGTGTGCGTGTATATCTTTTTGAATAAAAGCTGAGTTCAATTCAACGGGGTCGTCATTCGTTCAAAATTGTTTGTCTGAAAACAGTGCCAAGTGTTGAAAGTGTGCATAGAACATCACAGTACGTTCTCGTCCCCTTAATTAGTGGTTATTTTGACTAACTGTTTACAAGTTGCTACGAGTTAAAATGGAGGTAAGAGCTTAATTTACTGACTGTTTATACATAAACATTAAATGTAACTTGTTTTTTTTTATTTGTATCTAGCCCTCACAAATTTTCTGTTTTGTTTTAGATATTAAACGAGAATTCTGTCGACTACACTATGAAAAATTATTATTATGACAATTTGAGTGATAATGAAACTGAAGTTTCAAAACCACTTAAGATCCGAACTCAAAAACGAACCAGCAATATTGATGTATTTTTCGAACAACCAAAAAAGAAGCCAACTGTGGAATACTCATCTATTGTCGCTCAATTGACAAATGGAGGTACAAACTACATATCTTCTCGCGTAAATAATGCTTCAACGGCCACTCATCTCATTAAAATTGATGTTTACGATCTGAAAAAATTGCGAGGCGTTCCAGTCAACCAACATTGGAAATTTGCTAATACAAGGATCAAATACTACGCGCAGTCCGAAGAAGACGACTATTTTTCAAACACACAAGAGTTAGTTTACAACATTACTAAACATATTGCCACTCAAAGCGACTGCAAAAAATATTTTATTGAGACAAAGCCATAAATCTACCCTTACTCCGCTCCGCCCACACACACACACGATGCGATCTTCTCCCCACCAACGAAAAAACCATTTTGGGAGCTATATATTGCAGGACAACGTAGAATGAACCATAATCTATTTCCTGATATCACACACAAAATGGAGCAAGATTCGTTTGACAACGAGCTATACGACCGCTGTCAAGATCTCTCGGACTTGATGAAGTCTGACATGGATATTGAATTCATCCAAATGCAAGAAGACAATTTTAACGGCTATTCGCCACCTTCGCCGCCATTATACGAGTATTTAGGCAACTTAACGAACCCTCTTCAGTGGACGTGGGAAGACGAAGAGGACACAGAGAAGGACAGCGACATCATGGAAGACACCACTTTTATACTCATAAGTGATGACACATATGAACCCGCTTGCTATGATGATTTCGCCGCCTTTGCCAGAACGTGCTCTTCGCCTCTGTTACAACGTTACAAGTGGTAATAATGTCTCTGTGTCAACATTATGTGTGGAAATTCCAATTGGACACTCTCAATTTGAGTGCGTGTGTGTACAACTAGTGTGTGTAAAGATCGAGAAAAAAAGCGGTTGTTTATGTATAACTAACAATAGATGTACTATTTTTTAATAAATTGTTTAAATATTCTCTTGTATTTTACTTTTTATATGTACTTACACTCATACTCAATGTAGTCATACGAAGAATTAGGGACTCAATTAAAGACGATGCATGAAGAAATATTTCTTTATTTATTATACAAAATAGATCTATACATATTAGTTACAACCCAATCATTATACATAGTATTGTTTGAAAACAAGTTTAAAAAATCGAACATAGTTTTGGCTTTAAATTTGAAATGTATATAAACCAAACAGTATTGACCGCAAACTGATGTGAAATGGTTTTGAATAGACATATGGTTATAAAACCATCTCTTTGAATTTCTTTTTAGAAATAACTTATGATAACCAGAAGGTTTTCTACCAAATGAATCAAAATATTCGCCATTACCATAAATATCAATATGAATTGCTACCCAGTGTGAACCAGGTTTAAAGTCTGGATCTAAATTGCTGATGATATAAACCGGAAGATCCATAAAAATAGGAATTCTATTAGCTGGAAATACATATGTCTCAACAGTGGGACAAATTTTTTTCATACATATTTGCAATTCTTTAGTATTCATTACAAGGTCCTTATACAATATGCAGATGAATTCGTTGTCAAGGCTTAGGAACTAATGACACACTGATTTTATAAATCTATTATTATATACCTATACACGTTTCATTAACTATTATAATCAACACTTACATCTCGATGTTTATTTATTTCAATGATATTATCAAACTCTGCATAGACTATGCAGTTAACAGTTGTGGTAAGGGCATTTTCAAATCGGACTTCTAATCTTACACTACCATGTCTAACAAGATTCCAATGAGAAGTAGAACTCGCTGATAAATCAGGAGTTAAATCAAAACACATCAAGCAATAACCATTTCCATAGTCTTCTCTACTTATTGAGTTCCCTTCATTAAGAAAATGAATGCCCGTTCCGGAAAATAAGGTGTGATATGTTGAAACCATTAAACCGTTACTGAAAGATGGTTGTAAGGTTTTTGAAGGAACTTGGACTCCATCTACATATAAACTAAATAAGTTCATATCATGGTGATTGAAATTAAAAGGATTACTTTTTAAACTACCATTAAAAGCCGAATTGTCAACAAAACCCACAATACACCTTTTTGGAACTTGACCGAGGAAAATATTATCAAGTGATTTCCCCTGTACACCTGAAGGTATTGTAAGTACTTTAACCTCCGCTCTTGTGATAGGATACTTTGCTGTTGTTGAAGCCAAAACCTTTTGATGAGCAAGTAAGACGCTGGGGTTAATTTTTGTTCTTCTTATTATTAAACTTGCGTCCATTATAAGTACTTTAAGCTTTTTATCTTGACTACACATAAGATTAAACGACTCCTTGGATCGTACTAATTTAACGCGAACTTCAACACCATTTATTAAAAATTTTTCTTGATTAAAAATATCGCCATGTAGGTGTCCTATCATTTCAACTTCCTTGCTGTCTTTAATAAATTCTTGCCTTTTAGTCCACCCTTTGTTAGCCGCATCTGTTACATTCATATGACCTGATGTGTCTTCATACCATAATCCACATGTAAGATGAGACTGTTTCGCTGCCGGCCCATAATTTAGTAAAGTTTCCATGTATGCACGGTATGCATATGTATTATTAGGCGGTGAAACTAGTTTTTGATTTAAGTATACATCCAACTGGTTGAAAAGCGAATGCAGCCAATTGTTAACTGGAGCCACATGAGTTTCTGCCGATTTAATTTTCGAACCATCTTGGTTCAACACCTTGGCTTTAATATGCAGTAAAGTGTGAGATAGGTCGATATAGTCATCACCTGATCCTGGCACTTGAAATTCAATAGGACCATCATCACTAAGAGATGAAATAGGTTTATAGTGAATCCACTGCCCATTTTCAATGCTTGTTTGTGTTGATGGAAGAGCAAACAAATCTAACTCAGACTTAGCGCATTCGCATGAATGATTATGTAAAAACGACATGGTTTAATCAGAAAAAATATCGTTGTTATGTTTTTTATTTTTCTTTGTACCTCTCTCTCGAAATGCTTTGGATGTAATGGTACGATCAAGTCTCTTTCGCCGCATTTTATACCCAGATCCGGACATCAAAGAAGAAATTTTTTCATCGGCTTTTCTTTTTAAATTACTGCTTGCATTCTTAAAACGAGACTTTAATGATTCCTCAATAGGGTGTGAATTCATCATATCAGACAAAATACCAACACCAGCATTTAATGCTTCTTTTCCAACCGTTCTGAAACCGCTGGATAATAGAGGAAATACCGATCTAAACAGTCCCCCTAAAAAACTTCCTATGCCGTGACCTCGTTGGTGAGGAACACCTTTATATACAATGCCTACTCCTGAACCAGCTTGATGGGAATAATAATGTTCATAGGGACAGCGAATATTTTCACGGTGGTGATTCATTTTATTCGTTGAAAATGTAGCTTCACGCATGAAGTTCCAAACTGGAATGGAACCTTTCCTCCCGTATGCATTCTTATATCAATTTCAATTGTATCAAACTCTCTACGCATAACAGGTATATAATGCGCAGGTGAAAAGCTATGCATTTTATATGCCCCGTAAATATAGGTTGTCGGATCAAGGGGTATTATTCTTACTAAAGATGTCATAACATCCCCCACCACTTGAGGTTGAACGATATCCGAATAAATAAATAATTGTGATGGTAGGCCTAAATATAAATTAGCTGGAAATTTTCCAAGTTGACATTGTATAAGGTTCGTATATGGTTTGAAACCTAGCTGAAGGTTAAGTATTGGTGTAGCATGAACGGAAACTATTTCTTTGTCTGAAGAAGTCACCTTTATAAGTTTCGATATAGTATCATATCTAAATTTCACCTTGTTCTTCAATAATGGGCTTTCATTAAAAGCAGATAAAAAGTGATCTATGTCATCATAAGTCGTTGCCGGTATATGAGATTTATATTCAACGGCAACAGGTGACATTTCATTTTGCAGTAACACTTTTTTTTTTACATATAGTACGTTTTCATGTTCCTGAACGTTGTATAAGGAACACGGGTAATGAAACTCAACTAAACCGACAACCCATTCTCCTTCCAATTTTATTGTTTTTGGTAGTTTGGTAAGGAAGTTTGCTGTTGTATTGTCAGGGTAATATTGGGTTGAGCTGTTGCTTAACAAAGTTAAGTAAAAACTATCGTCACTCATGTTTCTTCCAAGCTCGAAGCAGATATCCAACTATTAAATTTATTCGGATAACCTTTCCACTTCACAAGCACCTCCTTTCTGCCACCAACTCTTCTAGAACACAATATTTTATCTATTTTATATACTATGGTGGGGTCGTAAGTAACTTTTTGTAACTCCTTGGAATAAAAAGTACCTGTGATTGGTTCATCTTGTAAATCCTTCAGGGTATAAACCAAATGAGGAGATCTGTTTACTATTGACTTGATGATGAAAATTTCATCGCTCCAATTGGTTTCATAACCTTTTTGGAATATGTGCTTATATTTAGTTATTCTAACGTGATCACCTATACTAAAAATAGAACTATAATTATGTTTTGTCCCATTTCTAGGTGTCTCATATAAATTAGACCATACAGTCATAATGTTGTTGAAATTGACGTCTACCGGACACATCTTAATGCTAGAATGATAACTATGATTATATGAATAAAGGAGATCTTGTAAAATGTCAATGTATTTATAGGTATTTTTATGTGTAAAATAACGCCACATTTTCATTTTTAACGTTCTTTGAAATCGTTCTACAATACTTGCCTTAATGTCAGGATTGTTCGTTGTATAGTAGTTTATGTTTTTATCCTTAAAATAATTCCTTACTTCTTTAGAAACGAATTCAGTCCCTTTATCAGATTGAATGTGGCGTGGAGTTGCATTAGCTTCAGTAAATATATCATCAAAGCATTGTTTAACTGTTTCGGAATCTTTCTTTTTCATGGATCTAGCAAAAGCGTACTTAGTAAAGACATCAATTACACAAAGAATGTATTTAAAACCATCATTATATTTACTATATGTGCGCATATCGCTTAAATCTACTTGCCAAAGTTCATTATAATTAGAGAGAATGTATTTGTTTCGTGTAAAACGTCTTTGAACTGGTTTATGTAACGTATAGGTTTCCTGAGACTGTAGCCAGTTCTTGACTTCGTCTTTATTCATTCGACCGTTCATAGCTTTAACCAACTTGTTGATACTGCTGTACCCGGCCGGATTAGAAACATCATAGTAAATCCTATTGATATCAACTACGGGGTCCATTTTTCCCACTCTATTTTCTTTTTTTTTACTTCAGGAGGCTCATGTGATATTGGCGTTGAATCTCCTTTCACATAGGCTGATCTAGTGTTTTTGTATATTGGGGAATCTTGAATCTTGTTAGGCTGTAGACTATACATGTATTGTAGATTAGCTGGATTACCAATACAAGATGTAGGAACTCCAATATCGTTTAAGACTGAAGCAAACTCTTTCCAACCAGTGGGCTTTATTTTTTGCTTACGAGGTCTCACGGTGTCACTTATCAAATCAGCTATATTACTTTCTGGGATAACTTGATTATTTACTACTATTTCCCCTCCTTCTTTCCACCAAATCTTCGGTTTATTTTTTAAAATATGTTCCAGCAAGGAGTGGCCTTTTTTTAAGTAGCTTTTTGGAATGAATTTTATTAAATGAGATGGAGTAAATTGTTCAGGATAAGTGTGCGTTATAGGGGTACTAGAAGCGTCGTATTCGTGTGGATTAAGATTTGGTAATGTTATATTATAGTCAGTTTCATCTCTTTTAACAATGGATTTATCCATATGCTTATCATAGTCTTCACGAACTTTTGGTAGATCATAATCAATAATAGGTAGCTTGAATGGTTTACGGTCTGTTTCTGTAAAATGTAGAAAACGTTGCAGTGCTTGAGAGTATAATGCCCATTTTTCACGATCTCCCATCTTACTTTTCAGTATCTTCTGCATATCAGAGTCCAAGCGTGACAAGGAATTCAAAGGTGTATTGTCATCGTGTTTGAGCTTCTCGATAAAATCTGGCTCAACCAGAATCATTTTCTTCGTGTTTTCCATTTTTGATTAGGTTAACGAGTTCAATAAACTACTTAAAACAGCACCAAGTATAATTGGCAAAAAAGATCCACCCTTTTGAACAATAATAGTCTTCCTTAACTTTTGTTTACCCTTGGATACTAATTTCCGCAATGTATTTTTATGTTTATATAACTGGGACTTTTCTGCATTGTCCAATGGAACTTTTCCCCTTAACACGTTGTAAATGCACTCACAAATAATATTTATTTCATCTTCATCACATGCTTTGAGTAAAACTTTGCGATATTTTGGTTTTAGCGTATGTAAAGCTTTAAGTAAATGTTGATGTGTGTTTACTCTATCAGGCATCATTTAGAACTGACATGAACAGAATGGTTACTAGCATATTTAAATCCTTTTTTCGGAATATATACTACACAACATTTGTCAAACGGAAATAATTTGGTTTTAAAACGACATATATCATCAGTGCTTTGTTTCAAATCAATCATCAGGTATCCATGAGCAGATGTAGTTGCATCTTTATAGGCTTCTTCAACAAATTTTGTATTTTCAGGATAAACTTGTCGAGACAAATAACGTATTTGAGTTTTGTCCCTAGGATTCTTAAAATAAACAATGTAAGTTGTGTTCAAAGATATGTCACGCTGTCCTCTTCCTTGATGAAATAGGTTTTGAGTTATATAAAAAACGCTTAAATTTCTGTGATGACTACCTTTAGTAAAAATATCAACAATACGCCCATCTGATTCTCTCATCAAATCATCGATTATAAGTAGTTTAGGTTGTTTTCCATCAAACAAACTTAAATCAGGTATACCTTGAATATAATCGATACTATTCAAATTATATAGTGGCTGCATTTCATCATAACACCACAGCACTTGACTGAATTCTGTATTACACATTTTTCCTGCATTTTTCAAAAAGTTAGTGACAAAGTTTGATTTTCCACAACCGCTTGGACCCGCAATAATGGCTGTAAATGGATGAATGAAATGATGCATTATAAAAGTGGTCTTCCTCCTTTAAAGGTTATCAAGAAAATAAAACACAGTTATAAAATTATGTATTTATATATATGTTAAATTATAAAAAAAATATATTCTACGCGTTTTAAATATGTACCACTTTTTTTTACCTACTTAATTATAATTTTAAACACACACACACACGCAAATTGTTATTAGAATAATTATAATTAGGACTTACAACAAAATAAAAAAATATATATATTTACAATTAATCTATTATTAATGTAAAATTGCTTAAAAAATAAAGATAAACACGAAATACACGAAATTTTTATCAGTTAAAATATCATATGAAATTAAATATATAACAGTAAAGCTTATGTTAACACACACACACACACACTGATCTTCACTCCCCCACCAACGAAAATGAACAATTGACCTGGCTCAAAAAATAAAAACAGAAACAAATTTTCTTATTTTTGTTTCAAAAAGGGCATAGATTTAAAAGTTAATAAATATTGCTATTTAATTTATATACTGTTCAAACTTACTACTTCAATTTATAGTGCCCCCAAGCTAAGGTGTCGAATGAATCTTCACAAAGGTATCTTTTGGTGTCAGAATATGACAACGAAATTTTATTGATTTTCTGCGTAAAAATGACATGTTTTATTGATCGAAATCTGTACATTTCTGATAATAAATTCGTCTTTTTATTTAAACAATCTTTATAGTGTGTTATATGAAATTTCTCAGTGACACATTTATTGACACCTTTAGCTCTGGCCACTATTTTTTCTTTTACATGTTCTCCATCTTCGTTAACTTCATTTGTCACTATATTTAAAGCGTACATCTTAGCCCTTAACCCTACGAATTCTTTTAAAATTTTGCCCTTAGTTTCATCTTTAAAATAGCCTAATTTTTTTTTATTTATACTTGGGAAATTGTAAATATTATTAGGAGCATAGTCGGATGTATCAAAATGTTGTTGTAAATCATTTTTTATATCAAAGTAGAAATCTTCAGTAAAAATTTGATATATGAAACTATCTGTATCTGTGTATAATAATTTAACATTATTCCTAAATTTTTGTTGCATATACCCGTAATGGAAATCGTACATTAAAGTTTTTGATAAATCTAATATACAAAATCCTAGGTATATGGGCTTGTTGTAAACAACTTTAGTCTTTTTTAACTGGACTGCAGCCAAGTTTTCAGAAAATATAGAAATACTATGGAATGCAGGATGAGCAACATAGCTTTCAATGCCTTTAATTTGACCTTGATTTTTCCATTGCGCTACCAATTTAACGTCTACCCTTTTCTCAATATTTTCCATAGTTTTTCCAAAAACTGCATTGTTCATTAACTTATAAAAGTCTTTTTCGAAATCGGTTTCAGCAGATGTTCTTCGTGTAGTGTTTAAGTCAATATACTTTTTGAGCCAGTTAGTTTGTTTAAATTTTAAAATTCTATGAACGTTTGTTAACTTTAGGCCATTTTTTAAACATTGTATTAGATTTCTGTAGTGTATTATATATTTTACTTTGTTTCTTAAATTTGGAATCAATTTTTTTGTTTTACTTTGATCTACAATGTGTTCAGCACAAAACGGTAGGTCCGAGTGAGAGTCATGTAACGAATCTGGGTATTCCATATCAACTTCTAAAATGTACCCATAACCGGCGTCGTTTGAAATGTTAAAATCCGTGGTAGGATCAACCCATTCGAATTCTCCTACAGGAAGATTCTGTGACATCGCCCAGCCATACAAGTTGTTAGCATCCAGATAGATCAGGTAAGATGAGGGTTCATTAGGGTTAAACTCTGGCATATAATAATTGTTCGATTTAGCATAACGATTGCTGCATTGTGATATACCACCCCGAAGCCCTTTTTTGATAAAGGAAATTTTATCAAAATCTGTTAATAGTTCTAATTGAATCCCAGTGATTTTTAACATAGCATCCCAGCTAAGTCCAGGAGCTGTAAAATAATGAGCTGGGTCCAAGTTGTATGTTTCAAGACACACGGAGCGAAAATTTTCAAAGACGTCGGTTAATAGGAACACATCTGTCTTTAGATACAAGTTGGAATAATCCATCATCGTTTTGCAGTTAAAATGAGTCCAAACGTTTTGAGCATGTTGATACTCCTTAGTGGTTACACAACTATCCGTTAAAGAACTATAAAAATCACTTATATTAGGCAACGACAGCGCTTCAAGAGAATTACTCGACTTCATGAACTCATATGGAAACACACCCTTTTGTTTCAGAAGTTTGAAATCTTCATATCTATGGTATTGTTTCCTTAGTTCATGAAATTGGTGTTCCTGAAGGTTTCGGGCTAACTTATCTAAACTACTCGACATAAACCTATAGGAATCAACAAACCTAAGCGTTAAAGATTTTGTACCAAATTTCAGTTCTTTGCTAAAAGAAATATACTTTTCTTTATTTTGGGGTATAATATCGATGGCCCCTTCACGGAAATTCAGCGCTCTAACAATAAAATGTGCATCGTAATTACTTAAATTATGAAAAAATATTGGTATGAATGAAGGAGGTTTAAATTTATTGTTACATGTCTTATGCGCCACTCCCTGGAATCTCCCAGTATTCCAATCGTAACTAAAAATGCTTTCTAATCCTAACACTTTATCACATATAAAACAGTTATTAGCTATACCAATTTTGTTTAAATCGCTCTTATTTAATCGGTTGGGCTCCTTACGACAGAAAATTTTCATTGTTAATTTAGTTAAATCGTTATATAGAGAATCCATAAACACTTGTGCACAATCTGGACCTGTGTATGAATGATAACGCGACAGACTGTCATCAAATGAACACTTAATAAAGTAACCAAAACTGTACACTTCGTGCTGTTGAACATTTTTTGTGTATGATTTCGATCTGTCGATTTCAGGATCTGGGCCACTAATAGGATTTAAATATGCCTCAAAATCTGCATAAATGACAAACGGTAACTTAAGTTTCCGCTGATATTTATCGAAGAAAATGTGATCGTTTGCAATTTCTTCCCCAAACCAATCTTTTTTGTTTTTGTTATGATTGGGGAGTTCAACAACAACGCGACCGCAATCATTTTTTTGATGATTTATTAGTTGTTCGTTTGTATAGAAAGCTAATAAACATCCATCACAAATATGGAAACTACAATTAGTTGTTGATATTTGCCGGCTAACTAATCGAGATAAATTTTTTATATAACAGTAATGGCCCTGACTACCCTTAGTTATGTACAGTAAATTTATATGTGTCGACTTGCGGCATTTAGTGAAGTAGAGTGGACCGTTTACTTCGTGTGATTTAGAATTATCATTGTATTGCAACCCGAAAACATTAATGCTAATATTGTTTAATTTTTCCACTTTGTGTATATCTGTAAGTTTGACAGGGAATGGTATCTTTGCAAAATTTAATTTGTTTTGATGTACAATATACGACGACACTCTATGGGAACTGTTCCTAACCGGAAACAGCGCTGACAGTAACGCCCATTTAAAACATTCATGATCGAAGTTTTGGACGTTAATAACAGCTTTTTTCAACTTAACATCATGCGGTAGATCAATATACGATGAACCACGCAATGGATTGAATTGATTAATGTTCATATCTAAGTATTTGATGTCTTTAAGACTCCATCCGCTGTCCTTTTTTTCAAAGTTGGAAATTTTACTAACAAGCGAATTTTTTAACGTTTCTAAAAATGTTTCTCTATCATCACCTTTGCAAACAGTCCAACTCAAAACATTAAAATCAAAAAAATTGGTGATTCCTTTAGATTCTTGTACGAATTCTGCGTGTAATATAAAACTAACCTTGAAAATCGTAAGCTGATTAATTCCATCATCTATTAAATTATTTAAAGAAGTTTTAATACTGTCAAAAAAAAGTTCTGGTGTTTCAAAAGTTTCAAGATTACTTTTATCAGAATTTGAAGTTATTCTATACGTTAACAATCTATTTCCAAACGCAGTTTCGATTAGTTCGACATTAGGATGTGAATGTTGGAATTTTGTACTATTGTTTATGTGAATTTTGCTTCTTAAATGTTGGGCGTAGTACCTTCTCGAAACATTTTTTTTGCAGGTTTGACACTCAACAGTATCAGCAGCGATGGGGGTTGACGATGCTCGAGAAGTTGATGGCTGCGGCTCAGCGACAGCTGTTGGAAGCTGGTTCGAAGAATCAGTGTCAGATGAATAATTTTCTTCTGACACGCGTTTTCGTTTTACTCCGCGTGATCTAAAAACAAGAAAAAAATCATTTTAATTATAAGTACAATACTAAATATAGGATCTCCATTAAAAACACTTTTTACCTGTCATTATATTTGATTGGCAGAGAGAACAATATGCTTTCATGGTTAACACACCATCTATTTCATCATAGGGTGAAATTGAAGATCGCGAAACATTTATATGCCCACTACATGGGGTAATATAGGGTTTAAAATCACAATCATGAGCTATATTCGGGTCTAGTTTACCACTGATAAACCAGAATCTTAAATATTTATGAAAATTATTTAATAACACTGTTTTGCTGAACATTTTAATGTCTTTGCTAGTAAGCTCCATCGCGGTGGTAAATACTAATAACAGAGATCGTTAAGAAGTTTACTTATATCGGGATTCGTATCCCCACTAAGCAGCAATAAAAACAAAACTGGTTAAAACATGTTTCAAAAGATACTTACAAATTTGGTTGAGGATTCTCTGCTTCAAGACATCGGTTATAGAGTTCATTATCCATGTCAGACTTCATCAAGTCCGAGAGATCTTGACAGCGGTCGTATAGCTCGTTGTCAAACGAATCTTGCTCCATTTTGTGTGTGATATCAGGAAATAGATTATGGTTCATTCTACGTTGCCCTGCAATATATAGCTCCCAAAATGGTTTTTTCGTTGGTGGGGAGAAGATCGCATCGTGTGTGTGTGTGGGCGGAGCGGAGTAAGGGTAGATTTATGGCTTTGTCTCAATAAAATATTTTTTGCAGTCGCTTTGAGTGGCAATATGTTTAGTAATGTTGTAAACTAACTCTTGTGTGTTTGAAAAATAGTCGTCTTCTTCGGACTGCGCGTAGTATTTGATCCTTGTATTAGCAAATTTCCAATGTTGGTTGACTGGAACGCCTCGCAATTTTTTCAGATCGTAAACATCAATTTTAATGAGATGAGTGGCCGTTGAAGCATTATTTACGCGAGAAGATATATAGTTTGTACCTCCATTTGTCAATTGAGCGACAATAGATGAGTATTCCACAGTTGGCTTCTTTTTTGGTTGTTCGAAAAATACATCAATATTGCTGGTTCGTTTTTGAGTTCGGATCTTAAGTGGTTTTGAAACTTCAGTTTCATTATCACTCAAATTGTCATAATAATAATTTTTCATAGTGTAGTCGACAGAATTCTCGTTTAATATCTAAAACAAAACAGAAAATTTGTGAGGGCTAGATACAAATGGAAAACAAGTTACATTTAATGTTTATGTATAAACAGTCAGTAAATTAAGCTCTTACCTCCATTTTAACTCGTAGCAACTTGTAAACAGTTAGTCAAAATAACCACTAATTAAGGGGACGAGAACGTACTGTGATGTTCTATGCACACTTTCAACACTTGGCACTGTTTTCAGACAAACAATTTTGAACGAATGACGACCCCGTTGAATTGAACTCAGCTTTTATTCAAAAAGATATACACGCACACATATACAGCGGAAAAAGACAAATAACTACATTAATATGCAGTGCACCTGCGGGCTGCATAACTGAACACGTTCCAACGTGTTTGCCCCACACACATATGCGCCGTGGTAAAATCAAAAAACTCTATTTAATGAGTCATCCCACCTGCACGCTGTATAAAACAACGTGTTTGAACTTGATCAATTCCTAAAATGTTTTAAAATTTAATAGGCAATAAAATACGAGACCATAACATTTGTAACAATCAACGATATTTTATAGGTTTTCTAACAATATTTTTTCTTTAATTCCCGTGACCCACGCCACATAACTCTACGAATTGGATTCCACAAAATGAAATTATTGCAGCGTGGGAGACTGCTAAGCAAAAACTTTTACATTAATAAATTGATTTAAATTAATCGTAAATATCTCCCAAAATGCATTGCACTCATAATAAAAAAATCTTCCCACACCAGAATAATACACCTGTATTCTACAAAAAATAGAGGGTCACACGAGATTTGACCGTAATTTACGACCATAAAAAACTTTGCGCCACAAACCGCATCGATACATCTATTAAGGATCAAGCAACACAAACGGGCAAAAAAACCTAAAAAAATCCGCTGCGCGGGCGTCGTTTTGTGCGCCAGAAACCGTAAGGTCCTAACTACTCTTGTTTTTAGTGTAAGGAACCACTATGTCGCTTGCTGATAAGTTTCATTTCTAAATTCATATTTATGGTATTAGCATCCTATCGGCGGCATAATCGTACCTTTAACAAAAAGCTAATCTCGGGTAATGGTTTTAGCGTGATGAGATTAAATAAAAGATTTTCAGCTTCGCTGAATTCATTACCAATGTGTTAGAACTATTCAGTGGCTGAGATAATTAATACGAATCAACGAACGTAAATACTCATGCATCTAGCATATTCAAGGTTTTATGTTTTTGTGACTTTACTCTCATGGTCTTGGGAAAATTAGTTAAATTAGAAAAATAGTGTCAATGTAAAACCGTGAAGGTAATGTTCGAAAATATCAAAGTAGGTAAACCTATTTTTGTAATTATGCGTAAAATAAACAAATAAATGAGTTGATGCATATGTTATACCTAATAAATAGGTAGATAGATAGATAGATAGAATACTCTTTATTGCACACCTCAGTACATGAGAAAGAAAAAAACATTTACAAGGTACAAACATTTGATTAACACAGATGCCTTTGTGTTAATAGGGTCTGGGTTAACAACACGAGCGGTCTTATCGCTAAAAAGCGATTTCTTCCAGACAACCTTTGGGTAGCGGAAACATTAAAAACTTATCCTTGAAGTAGGTACGTAATCATTTAATAATAAATCATTATCTCCTCTTTTATTAGTAGGATAAACATCAAAATACAGGATGTAACAAAAATACTGGTGATCAGTTTAAGGCCGTAATCAGAATCGTGGACTGGCTAAGGAAAAATATTTTTTGATGGGAAAAAAAATATTGTCTTTTGTTTTCGCGACTGCTATTAGTTGAGATTTTACACTTTAGAACTGATTAATCGCGTTATTAACATCATTAGGACCTACCTTTCGAGTCCTTTACAGCACTCGTTTTCACAGGGTTAAGATGATGCGTCATCATCTTAACTTGGATCGAAACGTAGGGTTATGGTGTTAATAAACGCGATTAATCAGTTCAAAAGTGTTTAATTTTTAGCAAAAAAAAAATATATGCAAAGGACGAAAAAGTTGTTTTCCAATTTTTCCGAATATATTATTCACGATATAGATCCCGAGCAGAAAAAATTACAACCAAAAAAGGAATTTTTTTTCGAAAAATATTACACCAACTGTCAAATCTACTTAATTACCAAATTAAATTATCAAAATACACTTTCCAAACGCGATTACACAATTCCACTGGAATCTCCACATTTTCATTTTCATTTAATCCACTCTCAGTTTCATTTGAATCCACTCTCGGTTTTAAGGTCTCGTTTACTTTCGCTATCGTTTCATTCGCTTTCGTTATGGCCTTGAAAGATTGAGGTAAGTGGCTCGCTCCAGTTACGATGATCGTGAGATGCATCTTTGAGCGTGCTGTGCTTACTTTCTGTGACGTTTGATGTAAGACTTGCCCGTTTTATAACATTAGACATGAGAATAATGAACTGTTTACAATTTTTTCTACACTTAGGTGACTTTTAGTTTTTTTTTACATGTTTAGAAGGAATAAATGATTTCGCACTATTCGCTAACAAACTACCCTCAGCTTGGCAATATATTTTGTATACCTACCACCTAAATTTCTTTTGAAAAAAAAAGTAAGGTCTCTATTTTTAAGCTCACCGCTGGAGCTTCACACCGAGTACTTAAAAAAGAGACCTGTCTACCTAGATTATTAAATACGTGACTTAAACCGAAAAAGCCGGCCAAGTGCGAGTCGGATTCGCCCACCGAGGGTTCCGCACAAAGGAGACCCATTAATGACCTTTTTTTATAGCCTGTTTTTGTGTCCCACCGCTGGGCAAAGGCCTCCCCTCTCCTTATCGAATCCTCCCTGTGCTGGGCAAGATCCCAATTTATGACCTTAGGTACTTAAAAATACTGGTGGCATGGAACTCTCAGTGTGCGCCAATTTTGCGGTGTTTGGATTGTTTCCTGCACTTGTGGTATAAGTTCTTGCTTTTTGCCAAATTTTGTGATTCTAGGTCAACGGTAAGTACCCTATACATTTTGATTCTCATTGCAAACGTATGGGTATTCCGTTTTTTCCTTACCTACGAAATTACCTTCCTTACCTTAAAATAACTTTAGTTAAATCTAAAAACACGTTTTCCGTCTTCATTTAGCTTTCGCGTCCTCGCGCCGTATCGGGGCCAGTGTGCTGTGTTATTATATCATTATGTGTGTGTAAACTGTGTAACACATCGCGAATTAGCGATCCAACTAATTAAACTCAACAAGGGTCGTTATTGAGTGTTAATGTCGTTTTAAGCGCTATTGTGAAACGGTTCGCATTGTTTTTGATGGTTGCTGAAATTTTTGTGTGTGTGGAAGGCACCAGACCTAGAGGAAGAGCTCCAATTAGGTGGACCGACCAGATCAAAGCCTGTATGTCGGGTCGGGGACCATAAACGAATGCACTCATAAAGTTGCCCTGCGGGAGGAATGGCGGTAGTGATGGGAAATTGCAGAGAATATTTCCGACTGCGAGAATATTTTCGGATAGATTACGGTAATATTACCAAAAGTAGCAATTTACTTTGTAACCATTTTTTTCGATACGAAAATCCAATTTTTTGTAATAACGAAATATTTGCATATTTTCATGTGCTTCATGCTCGCGGCACTTTTAGGGGCCCGCTTCATAACACGCCGCCATTATGGTGGCATGTTGTGAAGCGGGCCCCTAAAAACCTTCATAATGACCAAAACCACTCTGCCAAGAGTGTAGCGATGAAGAAGTACTCGTAATGATTGTATATGTGAAAAAAGTATAATTGACGATTATTCGTTACAGATGTAATGTATATTGATTTTCCTTCGTATTTTTTCGGAAATGCTATTTAATAATTTATCATGCCACTTCAATTACCCTCGGTGTTTTTAGTACCGACTGAAATAGCATGACATGTTTGTTCAATAGTCTAGACCTGTCATTTTTATACAAATTATTAAGAAATCAAATGGACTGTCCCCAATTATTGGAAAAAATCAACTTCAAAGCTCCTAATAGATATCCCCGCACCTCAATATTACCTCTTTATCCCACTTTTCGTAAAACTGTGCTCGGAAAAAATTCCCCTATTCCACGTCTGAGTAGATTACTGAATGAAAAATGTAGTAAGGTAGATATTTACTTTGACTCTTTAATTAGATTCCAGACTAACACCCAGGGCTGAGTCGCCCTTTGCAATTTGTGTTAAGTAACCTGAATTTTAACGTGTCAGATTCCTATTTTCTTTCGTTAATATATTACTTTAAGTTTACACATGTGGTGTTTGCCTATAATTAGCTGTGCAATAAATTTAAGACTTTCTAAACTGTATGTAACCATGTATAATTGTAACCGCTGTTGGCAGACCTAATAAATAAAATAAAATAAAATAAAATAAAATAATAATTATACACTACATCATACTAGCTTTTGCTTGCGACGAGCATACGAGTATGCTTAAATAGTACAATGTGTATTAAGGGCGGTAAACAAGAAATTCTTGTACCGCCCGTGATACATACATTGTTTTTCATCACATTTGCGAGGAAATAAATGAAGTTTCCGGGCAGATAAAGAAATAATCATGATTAGCGATAGTGTACTTAGTAGCACAGTCCACAATACTCCGGAGTAAGCGGCGACTATGTGCGGCAAACGCGTGGGGGGCAGGTCCTCCGGGAGCTCCAGGCGGGCGGTAAAGTAGTCTGAAAAGCCGTTAAGGCCACAGGCTTAATACAGCTCATTAAGTTTAAGTAAGTATGCTTGCATATAACATCACCATTTACGAGCAGGTGTGATGAAAAAAATATGTCCTACCTATGAGTCAAACTATCCCCGTACTAAATTTAATCTTGATCCGTTCAACGGTTTTACCGGGAATAGGTAATCGACAGACAGAACTACTTTTGCGTTTATAATATTAAATACCTAGGTATGGATTGTCGTAATGCTAGTTTACAGGATGTAATAAAAATGTTGGTACTCGTAAACTTTGATTAGGAAAAAGTTTTTTTCGTATTGTGGGATGGCCACATTTGGACGGCTTGCCCCATACAAAAAACAAATGTTACACCTCGTATGAATTGAATTTTTCTTTCATTGAGTGTGTGTATGTGTGTGATGAAGTATATTGATTTTCATTTGATATGAAAAAATAGAACGATAGTATTCACGCTTTAAGTTCGCGTTTTGTACGGAACAGCTCTTTGTATGGAACCAGGTTCAACAAACATAACACATGTTAAAGAAATACAAACCGCGTCTAATTTTACGAACTGCCTCTACTTTATACAACAATGTGAGAGCATTTAATTCTAAGCATTAGTTGATTTGTTTCTAAACAAACTAACTGATTTCAAACAGCTACAGTTTACAGGTTAAGCCATCTTTCACACATACTTATATTTTAACGCCATCTATACGAAACTCAAACAACTATTGACCATCTGGCCCTACTTTATAAAGAGTGAATAGACCAGCATATGGTCACTGGTGCACAACAAAATAAATACCGAGTTTCCATTAAGCGCCACCTATGCAAAATTCTTGCAACTACCAACCTTAGTATAAAAAAGGACTAAAATTATCACTGCCGCTTAGCCAAACGCATTAATTCGAAGTTCCAATTTAGCGCCATCTATGACCAACTCTTGCAACTACACTGACCTTACCTTTAAAAAATAAAACGGCTACACTGTTCCCCGGCACTTAGTCAATAGCAATCTTCCAAGTTTCTAGTTAGCGCCATCTATGCTAATCATTTGAAACTACCGGACTTAGCTAAAAAAGTGAAAGGTCCAGGCTTGGTCACTCGCGCGCAGACGAACGAGTCAGTTTCGAGATTTCCCGGGCCGAAAATGATGTCGCTACTAGTGTGCAAAGCTTACCAATGACGTAAAGACTAGTGAAGTATTTGAAGACTTACCTGAAAAGAAAAACACATTATGTTATTAGCATTGATAACAAAGAATTTCTTTTAAGTTTTAATTTGTACTAGAAAACTGTTTATTTTTAACTATATTCAGAAATAGTAAGTAGGTATATAGTGTATAAGGAAGGACTTAAAACCAACAAATTAAAAAAGCGTGCGTAGCAAATGCTACGTAGAGTTGTAGCATGCGTAGAGATGCTACGATATTTTCTTGACCGACCAGTTTAGTGATGACTTAAAATTTCACTTTTCTTAAAGAATACATAAATAAATATTATTATTAATAAATATTATGGGACAATCTTACACAAATCGATCTAGTCCCACGGTAAGCTCAATTAGGTTTGTGATATAGGTACTAGATGACGATGTATAAAATATATAAATACATATAAATACTTACGACTATTTATATATATATATATATATTTTTTTTTTTTTTTATACTACGACGGTGACAAACAAGCATACGGCCCGCCTGATGGTAAGCGGTCACCGTAGCCTATGGACGCCTGCAACTCCAGGGGAGTTACACGCGCGTTGTCGACCCTTTAAAAAAGGAGGATTCGCTGTGTTGACAGCTAAAGGGATTATAAACAAAAAAAACAAATATCATAAATGTATTACATTCAATAAATGGTTTGATTCGTGCTTTACAATTTACACACAAATACGGTAAAGAAGTTTGATTAATGACGTACTTCGTACATTGTCCCAGTGACAATAATACGAGATCCCTATCGGTTTTAATATACAAAATACATGAACTATTAGAAAAGCCAGATATCTCAACTATACATTGGTGTGAGGCAAAGATAAATGTATAGGAATGGAAAATCAGTAATAAGCAGTAAACACTTAAATTATCGAGCTGGTAATGTCGAGAAAAACGTGGGCATCTTGATAATACGACCACGTAATGATAGTGATGGGAGCAGGTCGTCAAATTAACGTAAGTATCGACTATCGATTAAAAGTTTCATATTTTTGAAATTTTTAAGTGACATAACTATAAAATATCGATAAACTTGAAAAATGTAAGTAGTTATATGTGTTTAATAACATTCAAAACTTTTTTCACTTTCTTTACGTACTTGGCTGAATAATTGAATATTCAGATGTATGTAATTTTAGTAGGTAAGTTTTGCATTTAATTTGTTATTTTAAGCTTTCATAAATCATATATCTCCAAATAAAGTTACTTATCAACATATACAATTATGCTAGAATTATTTTCAACTTAATTAATTTTAATAAAAACCAGCTGTAATTAGATTTATTGACCTAATCACAATGTGTACCAAAATACTAAGACAATCTTTATTCCTCGCATCTCGCATCACGCACCCATGTTCTTCGCGTAGCTAACTTTTTCATGCGAAGACAGAATCAAATATTTAATTATTAACTCATTCCAACAACGATTAATGATAATCTGCACAATAATCGTAAAAATAAATTGAATCGATTCCTCGTTATGTATTAGCAAGTGCACATACATGGCATAACTAGATTATCACATGAGCCAGCTCGCGTGGCGTCGACACAGTGACGTCACTAGCTTGCGTAAGCGCAGGGCTTCCGTCGATTTAATTGTACAGCACTAGCGCAAACGAGGTACTGGTTGGTATGAAAGTGTTTAAATTTATATTTTGATAATCACCCCTAAAACGGTTTGTTAAAATGAGCATACGGGAAGGATTATGATATTAGCCGTTAATGTATATACATAAGTATTCATATATGGGGCACTGATTAAATGATGAGGGTGTGCGGGGACGTCACACGCTTTCCATCAGGCGGGCCGTATGCTTGTTTGCCGCCGTTGTATTAAAAACGTCACACTAGATGCGATTCGGACCATACTCCGGTGTGTGTGAGACAACGCTATGTGCTTGTATAGCGCTATCTCGCACACCGGCGTGTGGTGCGTATTGTATCCAGTGTGACATACGCGTTGTAGACTATATCTTAAAAACACAACCAACTTCAGATTTTTTAGATAAATCTACAAATTATGGATAAATTCACTAATCCAAAAGAAAATACTTAGGTACCTCTATAGTCCGTCTATGCTGTTTCCTAGATTTTCATAGCACAGACTGCGAAAGTGCTTTCATAATGTCATAGAAGTTTGACGTTTAAAAAACACTTTAAAGTTTCATTTCATTTGCTTGGAAAACATAACGTGGTTTGACTTATATATTGCCTAAAAAAAACTCGACGGTAAGCTCAATAAGGCTTGTGTTGTGGGTACTGGATATTAAAAAACGATATAATATATTGTATTTATATGTAAATAAATACTTAATTATAAAGAAAACATCCATAACTCAGTAACAAATATTCGTGATAAACACACAAATAAATGCCCTGACCAGGATTCAAACTCAGGACCATTTTGAAAATTTCCATAAACTGAATCGACAAAAAAAAACGAAATTGCTTACTTAACTCCACAAGAATTAGTTGATAAATGCGACCTGTAGAGATAAAGAAATTGATAGACATACGATAGGATTTTTGCCAAAGCTAAAACGGAGACGCTTCGCTCACTCGGTCAATAATAAAAGCACTTGCGCGCGCGCCTGTCCTCAGACGGCTCAGACCAACTCCCGCGCAGTTATGCTTCCCCGTTTTTTATCGATCATCGTGCGACATTTCCCTCCGTTTTTACCAGTTTACTATGTTCCTCATTAGTATAGTAACCTAGTTAAACCATTAGCACGCTGTATTCGTTAGGAATTTTATTATCTTGTTAGTTATTAATAGCTAATTGATAAAATTTACAGACAATAATCGCCATGTGCGTTAGTATAAGTTTTATTGCTGACTTTTAGTACTGTATTTATTTAATAACTGATGCAACGAGATTAAACTGACATTATGTTTTTACCTAATATGTGACGACATTGCCACCAGGGGTATCTTTGCCCTGATATATATTTTTATGCCACACCTGGCCATAAAGTGCCTTTTTCCGCACGCTACGCGTACGTAAAAAGCCGATTTTTGCCCAAGTGTGGGCATAAAATCATGTACCTAACACGTGAGGTAATAAATAAAACCCTTGATCGCATATCTACGTCCCTCGCTTGCAGCTCGGGTCGCAAACATCTGCGATCTCGGCCTTTCTTTGTTTTACCGCACTAGTTAGGTAATGTACTATTATAATGATGTGCAATGAATCACAGTAATGTTTGAGTAATGCCAATATTGCCCACCATAAAAAATACCTTAGGGTTGCCTTTTTTTGGTGATTGGTTAAAGATGTGGACAAAGATTATTATCATAATATACATAGTCGTTACGATATTGAACTCTATTGAGCGCTTTAACTATGTTTAACACTCGTGAGACTCGAACATATTCAATAATATTTAAAACGGGTCACTCACGTAATTTAATCGAGTTGTGTGAGTGACCCATTTTACATTTTATTTAAAATGTCTATGCCATGCTATCAAACATGCATTACAGGGTTAATAGCCTGAATGGACAGATTATAGAAGGCTACCAGCTGTGTTGTAATAATCAACACTTTAGCTGGGTCATTCGACTTTTTGGTATCATAAAAGTGCAAATAAAATAATTTGTGTTTTAAATAGGCATATGACAGATATCTAATTTGATCATTTAAAGACTAGTACGTATATGTTTATTTACTTGTTTATAATTGCGTGTGTGTTCGTGACAATGCTTCCGATTTTTTTTCACTTTATGAAGATAAGTAATTACGGCTCGTAGTAATTTAGTTGCAGGTACTTTATAGTATGTATATCGTATATGTAATTATGTATGTTTTGTATTATATGTATATTGATATTGTATGTAGGTATGTTTGTATATGTACGAATTTGTGAACGTATTTGTTAATATATCGATTGCTGTTTAACCTTTCGCTTTATGCTGTTACCGCACCTAAATATTTGTATCTGTTTGGCCTGATGGTTGACTGGTAGAGAATGCCTTCTGGCATTAAGTCCGCCTTTTGTACTTTGTTTTATGTGCAATAAAGTTTAAATAAATAAATAAATAAATAAGTGATTAATTAAATATTCTTTATTGCACCATAGATGAAACTAATTGCAGAACATAAATTTACGATGTAAATAAAAATAAAAACAGTCATCCTTATCGCTACAAGCGATTTTTTCCAGACAACCTTGGGGTAGCAGGAGATAAGTAACAAAAAATATTTCAAACAGAAACTAGTATTAAAAAACTACCCAACTGTCATAATTGTAAAAAACCGCAAAAAGATCACGTTTGTTGTATGGGAGCCCCCTTAAATATAATACATAATCTGTAAAAATTTAAATTGTCTAACTATCACGATTCAAGAGATACAGCCTGAGGACAGACGGACGGACGGACAGACGGTAGCGGAGCCTTAGTAATAGGGTCCCGTTTTACCTTTTGGGTACAGAACCCTAAAAATATTTTATGGAAATAAATGATGTTATTTCGTAAAAAAATATTTAATTCAATTTTAGTGAATCATTTTGCTCCGCAGTATGGCGATTCTATTATGGATTACTTCTTTTTAAAATATTTCTGTTTTGCAATAATAAATAAATACCTAAAAAAAATATATTTTAATCCGTTTCAAGTCTCTTAAAAGAAGTAGAGTGGCCCTGGTGCCGTTAGTAAAACAACTCGCTTATCAATTATTTTTTTATTTTATTGCCTCGATACTTTTACAATTCAATGACAAATAAGTAAAATGTTGTGAAATATAGAAAGTTAAGCATATGTGAAATGCTCCACATCCACTTAGTTCTACTCGTTTGAATATTTAAATTACAGTTAATGTTACCCGCTATAAAAAACCGGTCAAGTGCGAGTCGAACTCGCCCACCGAGGGTTCCGCTCAAAGGATGCTCCCCTCATTGACCTTTTATGTATACGTCATAAAGGGGAGGGAGCATTTATGACCTTAGGTACTTAAGAATACTGTTGGCACGGAGCTCTCAGTGTGCGAAAATTATACGGTTTTAGGATTTTCCCCAGTACTTGTGCTACAAGCTTTTTGGAAAACTTCGTGTTTCTAGGTCAACGGGAAGTACCCTATACATTTTGATTACCATTGCAAATGTATGGGAAATGCGACATAAACGGCCGTATCTTTTTATTGCGTTAACGTATGGGTTTAGTTTTTTCTCAGCTTCAAGGGACCACAGACTTGTGTATGTGGTATTAATTTCAACTTACTACCTCTACGTGTTCCCGAGATAAAGGGTCTTGACAGACAGACGGACGGACGGACGGACAAAAAAGTAATCCTATAAGGGTTCTGTTTCTTGCTTTCGAGGTACGGAATCCTAAAAATAAAAGATTTAGTTACCTACTTTATCTACGCAAAGAAAATACTCGTAATTATCAATTTTTAACTAATGTAGCTCATAAGACTTAGCTTTTTATACTAAAAGCGGTGGCATATAGCCAATCTAATGTAAACCGTTATTATTTTGTATTGCAAATTCGTTTCGAAAAGCTCTACATTTACTCATATTTTCTGGCTTAACCCGTTGGGCTAGTTAGCTACTCGTAGATAATCCCTTAAGGTATTAAGCTATCTTGTATTGAGACAATAATCATGATATGTTACGATAAGACGAGTGTTTTATGACATTAAAGATTTTGAAACTTGAAACTTGAGACAATGTACCATATCTGCATGCGAATTGTCGCGTTTTTGGCTTTCGCCGTGTCACATTAGGTACCATAATCATTCTAAAACGTGCTTAAATCTTGAAGTTAGAATCGGCTTCTAGCCTATTAGCAATCTACCAAGCTTCCTGTATGCTGTAATCAGTTTATTGCCTTCATAAATTGCTTGATCTTGGTGGCATGTTGGTTTGGATAAGATGTTACGAGGCCATCAATACGGTTTGTACGGAAAAGCAACGAAAGCTGATTTTCGCCTTTGTACTTCAAAGAAACAGTGAGTTGTATGTTAAAGTAATTAACTATGTTCAATAGGTAATTTCCTTGTTTTGAGCGTGTCGGCTTAAAATTTGAGTAAAATCCAACGCTTTAACTTTTACTATACAATTACTGGCAGTACTTTTCTGAAAATCGCACGGAGACAAAAGTTTAACTTCGTGCAATGTTAACATGATATATGAAAAGTATGAAAACAGATTATTCAGGTTGATATAATATTGCAAAATGGTTTTAAAGTATATGTCGGCCCCATATTTAAACTACTTTACTAATACTAGTTGGTATTTAACGTAGTATCAGGTTTTATTTATATTTAAGTACGCGTCGTGTTCCTCATTGTCATTACTGGGTCGTGAAGTCCCCGGAACAACTTCTCTCTGACGACATCCCGCCATCTTTGCATTTGTATAGGGTTCTTCTAACGTAGGACACTGAAGGGAAACCTTATTATATCCGCTCGGGCATTCCGTCCGGTTAGGTATGTCCGTCGGGCATATGCCAGACAAATTTATCATACATTCATTGGTAGATTCGGTGGATATGCCCGAACGCTTAGGGCCAGCTATAAACTATAATAAAGATGTTGAGTAATATTTGTTTATTTAAACTTTGTTGCACAAAATAAAATCTTAGCGTACGAAAGGCAGGCTTAACGCCAAAAAGCATTCTCTTAAAGTCGAAACAGATTTTTTTATGTTACGAACTTAGGCACTTGGACGAGATGTTAATCAATCATACTGATCCTTCCTTCTCCTTCTTAGTCGTATACTCTTTGGCAGAGTAGTCGTGGTCATAGAGGTCGTTGAACAGCCCTTTTTACTGTCTCCCGCCATTTCTCCCTTGCCGAGGCATTTCGCGCGCACAGGTTTAGGGGTGCCTCGATGAGGGCTTTTACTTGGTCCGTCCATCTTAATGGGGAGCGTCCCCTAGATCTTGAGCCATTTACTCTACCCTGGACAACGAGTCTCTCCATAGCGTTGTCCTCCTTGCGCATGACGTGGCCAAAGTAACTCAGTATTCGAGAATGAACGATTGCTGAGAGTCTCTGTTTGACCTTGATCTGCTGCAGAAACTGAACTTGAAACTTCTGAAAATGGTTTTCCTTCTTATCTCATTGTAGTGAAACTAAATTCTAAGATGGTGGACCCGAACTGCTTAATATGTCAATGTATTTATGGCAACTTTCATTTAAAAAATCAGGATTTCGAAATGTTACATTGTCTAATCCAGCATTTGGGGTTTTTTCCCAAATTCATATGTTCATTAAACAATTGCATGTTCATTAAAGCAAGTAATAATTGATTATTAGGCTGTAATGCCTACGCAGTAATAGAAGGTATTAAGATTCGCAATGAAATACATTGTAAGTTCTTACATTACAAGCCGTAATTCACAAATTTATGATTATGAGTCCAACATTAAAAGTCTTATTTACGATGCCTTATAACTTCATTTCTACATATTTTCATTCATTATTCTAGGGATAGGTCTACTATGTACCTAGTTATATTTTTAGGTTTATTAATTCATTGTTAATAGGACAATCGATTAATACACTGTTACTTTAAAGATCGGAGACTGTTATTCTAGAGAAATGATATGTATGGACAAATGATATTAATTTTAGGCATATTATTTTGGCAGAAGGGAAATATTAATATAAAATTTGGTTATTCGAATATTTTCGGAAATAATCGCTCTGACAGTCTGAAAAAGTCCCCCACCCCTCCCGTCCAAAAAATCAGAAAAATTTCAAGAAGATAGGACGAACTTGCCACGAAAATTATTTTGAACAAATCTGGTCAAGCCGTTTTTGAGTTTGTGGTAAAAGGATATAAGTACCTTGATGTTTGGAAGGCACTTACACCCTTTTACTTGTACATTCATCGTGTGACGGTACGGAACCCTTAGGTAACTATGCGTGGTCCGACACGCACTTGGCCTTTATTCAATATTAATGTTCTATTTCCATTGTTAAAATACCATGAGAGCGACAAACAAGCCCATAACCCAGCTGATGAGCAGCTTTTGATACAAATATCAAAAACATTGACCAAATTATAAATGTGTACCTATTTAAAAATAACATAACTGAACCAATATAAATATTCATATCATGATAAAAAACTTATGGAAAATGAATTCACAATCGATGTTTGCATTAACATAAAAGAAATACTCTAATAGTCTACTAACGAAAGATTTGAAATGCAAATCAAAACCACCAGAAATGGTGGTGACCTTGACCAAAAGACTTGATTACATAGTAAAATAGCCACTTAGTCGAATTTCATCAAAAGTAAGGAAACCTTGCAAACTTTAGTTTTTGAAACAGCTAATTTGAAATTAAAAACAAATTTGAAACAAACACATCCAAAATCCAGTTACCTAATGAGAATTTTAAGTGTTTATAGAAATTAGATAAGTCATGCGAAGTATTTACGATGCGAACGTTCTAGTTTTGGAATAGAGTTCTCTCTATTTGGCATAACTTCTCTTCGATGATGCCAAGTCATAACAGACTTGAAATAATACAAATACAAATGCGTTTATTTCATTACATGTAGAACTACATAGTATGCTTATTTAGTTAGGTGTGTGTAATGAAAAAGGTGCGGGTACAGCATGCATAATCGGTTTTCGCCGAATGTAAATGTACCAGAGACATAATTTGGCATTTTTTGCCGAAACTATATTGGCTCATTGCAAAGTGGTGGTTAGGTTCGGACTGCAGTGGCCGAATGTTCAGACAAATCAAATTCTGCCTAATCAAATTATGCTAAACTTGCCTGTGCCAACAGCTTATACTGCATTTTTTTCTTACTCAACAACCCACGGAAGATAAGATCTCGTAAATAGATCCGTCAATTATCAAGTGATTCAGCTCACACCTCGACACGGCATGGTTACATGTATTAGGGGCGTTTATTCGTAACCGTTTTGCATAAGACTCGTAACTGTTTATTCAAAGTAATGATAACTGAGCCAACGATCTAGGTACATTTCGGTGGGTAACTCAACTCGTTGTGGGTAGGCTGTGCAAACTGGTTTTATTTGTATGAAATTTCGTTTAATAATCGGTTATTAACCGGTTTTTTCATACAATTAAAAACCGGTTTGCATGCCCTAGTTGTCAGTAAATAGTAGCTGAATAAAACCGTAGCAAGTCTCTCAAGAAAACCGTAGCAAGGACAGGAAGTTAATTTCTCAGCCGGAGCGTTTGCGGAAAGGAATATAAATCATATAATTTAAACTATCGTGAGTCATACTGACATTAAAGCAACGGTTAAAACGCACGTATTTTTATCACAATGGGCGTGACATGTTTCGACTGTATCAGGCAGTCATCGTCGGACAGACGAGTGGTATTATCACCTTCGCTTCCCAGGCACCATCACAGGAATAGAAGTGAAAATATGCCTGTTACTTTCAAAGCGAGCTATAAATGATCGTGATCAACAGATCAACCAATAAGCCTTCAACTAATTCACGTAAGATAGATAACACAATAAAATCACACAATCCTTGTAACCAGACCCCAAGGCTCCTTATTTATTGAAATTACACGAGATAAGACAACGGGTCCACTACAAGTCTTACTTTATTATTCCCCACAAAGTCCTAAATCCCAAACTACTCGCATCGTAAATAGAACCTTGTTCAAACGACTAGTGAGTTCATTTTACTATGACGCGATATGTTTCGTTGTAACATTTATACCTGTAGAGTAAGTGGTAGAATTGTATCAAGTGTTAGAGACTGTTCGAGACGCGGTAGTTGGGTAAGCTATGCTTTATTGCTTGGTCGTGTGTGGTCGCAGTAACAGCGGTGATGAAGTACATAAAAGGCACACGAAAATTTAGTTACAGAACACATAGAATAAAACAAATAAAGTGTGCTTTTGATAACATGATAAAGCAGTTAGCCACGGTTAACCCTCATACGATATTCAATCAAAATGAAAAAAAATATTGGTCTTTTCTGCCCTCCTGTACAGACTTTGATCAGTAAATAAGAAAGCCTCAGATCACACGTTTCTCGACCTCAGCTTCGTTTCAGACGACCTGTAATAGTAGATCCGAAGCCTGTAAAGTAAGAATTTTACAGGTATCGGTACGTATTCTACTATTACATGGCAATTCCATGCCTCAGGATTGGGAGAATTGTGGGACCATAGATGGTAAAGATAAAGATTAAACTGCTTAAAGTTTGGCTAACATTCCAGACCATACCGGCAAATTAATTTGTATGGAAGAAGAAAAGCCGGGTAAGCCCAGGCGGCTATAAAAAATATCTATTTAAATATTCAATTTATTAAACATTAAAAAAAAATGCTTTTTGTGACTTTTACATAAAACGGGTAGTACCATTTGCATATTGTATTCTGTCTCTGTCCAACTTTACTGCTCTGGAGCATTCTCTTTCGCCCTCTGTAAGCGAATATATATATATATATATATATATATATATATATACAGTATGTCATCAAGTCTTCAAGGGCAAACCACTGCTTTTTACAGGTAGGCTGACTCATTCAGAAGTCCTACCATCACTGCTCCTCATCTCCCGAACCAAGGCCAAGAAGTTTGCAGTAGTAAAGTCACAAACCATTTCAATCGCACGTAAAACCGCTTATCGCCCAAACTACCTCCACACCTCGCCCTCAGGCCTCTATTTTATCGGTGCTTGGGCAAATCGCTAATGTGAGAGCATTAGCTTTATGAAATTGCATCTGCCAGTTGAGACACGGCTTCCGAGCAGTAAAGCTTGGTGCAATCGCTTGGCCAAGTGCTCTAATAACGTGGAAATATACTTTTATGGCTTAAAGGAAAACGTGAATTCTGTTTTCATTTTGTAGCGCTATCGTCCAGAGGTTAAACTTGTGGCAATTAGAATAGCAATCTTAAAACCAAACTTCAATTTTGTTGTCAAACCAAAAAAGGGTGGTGGTTTACAGCACCGGAATTGGCGAGATCGGTTTATTTCAACCCCCCCCCCCCATTGTTTGTGATAATCCTGTCAACGTAGTAATATGCTTAGGGCTACTCGCACCAACCAGGGTAGTCAACTAATCTAGAGTTAAGCATCTTTTAGTATGGAATTTGACAAACTCCGGGTTAGTTGGGTGATCCTGGCGAAAATGGCGCTTAGCGACCGTGACAACAAAGGCTACAAGTAGTGGTCACAATAAAAAAGATAAGAAGCAGTAATCATCCTTAAAAATCTTCATCTGATATGATTATGAGATGGTACAATCGCTTATTGGTTGGTTCGACACGCCCAGCGCATCATTTGCTCGATTACACTCATCAGTGAGCTCAAGATTTTTGTCAAAGTCGTACCAGAATGTCAAGAAATCAATTCAAATATTTAAAATACAAGTCATCTGCGCGAAAGTGTCATTAAACAAATTCAATTACTAATTTTATATTTCATTCACCTACAGTCTTATATTCAGTCAGGTCATTTTGTATACAAAAAAAATAAGGTCGACTCAGCAAATGTTACATCATATTGTACAAAACAAGCAATTTTACATTTGCCAATATAACCGATCTGCTTTTACCTAAAATAAGACGTGATGTGCTGACAAATGGCTCAATATAGACAATTTGCACCACAAACACATCGTCATGTGAATGTTAAGAAGACAAATCTCCCTAATGTTTAAAGCGATATTGCAGATTGAGAAAAACAATATATTAGAACATTGTCCAACATTGTAGGGGTAGGGACCTCAGGGAGCGTTATGATAGAATGCGCAAGCGATCCCGTGGCACTCGGGTGGGCTTCTCCCCTCGTTCTGACTACCAGGAGTTGCGGGCAAAGACCCACAAAACCCCCTCAATAGCCTTCCCGCCTAAAGCTTTACACATCAAAAAAAGGGGGACCTCAAAACTGGTACAAAACAGGCGTTGGTGCGCTGCATCGCGTCATGTCATAGAAAATAGAACACTTGTACTGATGCAAGTGTTCTATTATATTACTCCCCGTTCTATCAACACAAGGAAGGGAGCGGCATACGTACTGTTTCCACTCTACCGCAGTACAGGCCCAAATGGGCATACGCGGCCCTGTGTTGTCACTAGTCCGTACACTAAAATATATCGAAGTGTGCAAGATTTGTAAGTGTAGTGGTATCATTTTGTATGTGTTAGTGCTGACTTTATAAATTGATTTTCACCTGAGAAGTGCGTCTGTGCGTGCGCACGTTTCCCCGCAAAAAGTGACAGAATTATTTGTACGATAAGATGTCACTTTGACGTCTCCCTCTCAAGTGTTGGAAACCCGAGTTAATCAAAGGGTACGCAACGCAACACTGTCTCTTAATATCTTCGTCAATATGACACAGGAGCCATCTTTTGATTTACCTATTGTAGGTCGTAGTATTTAGTAGGTATTATTTGAATTCTAAACGCTGCTAGCCTGATGGGTACATTTGAGCCGGGTACGATTCGGGGCGGTTCTTATAATTAGCTTTAATTGGAGAATAAGGGATGACTCACACTAGAACGGGACGGGACAGTGCGGGACGGGACGATCTGCGAGTTTCTATAGAAAACGTCACGTGGTCGTCCGAGCTATCACGTGATTCTTTCTAAAGAAATTTCCTTTTGTACCCATGCCTGACGAAGCGTGCGTAGCGGATATTACGGTGTTAATAATTCGGGTTATCTGAATCATGTTTTTTATTTTAACTTGGCCATAAAAATTCCTAGTTCTTAAGTTATTTAATTATAATGAAATATAATTCACTCAGTATTGAAAAATCTTCTTTTTTTATAAAATAGTGTTTAAACCAGTAACTAAGATACAACCTACTAACGAACTTACACCTCATTATGAAACAACTAAATCGACCTGCTCGTATGTCTTCATTTGTTTTGTAACATTGACATTCAGAATTGCACATGTGGTTTAATCTGTGGTTCATTTTGTTTTATTTTTTAACATATGTTTGTTGCAACGTATTCGTATTACATCGTAATTTGTACTTATTTATGTTTTATTTGTATTACGTCATATTTGTAACCACATTTGGTTGTAAGTAAAATGACTCTGAGCATAATTGTGTCAATTGTAAAATATTAATAACAACAAGCAATTTATAGTAATTTAATTTAATAACCTTCCATGTATGTATATGTAAAACACATTATCATATAGTATTTGGTGTTATTGGTAATTAATAAATCATTAAACAATCAGATTGGAGAAGAAATGTCAAATATAAATATTTGGACAAAATCTTGCACCGATCGACCTAGTTCCAATCTAAGCAAACCTTGTGCTATAGATGGGTCAGTGGACCAGCTGTAAGAACGAGCGACTTTACATCCAAAGGTGGCGGGTTTGAACTCCGGCTCGTATCAATTACTTTTTTGGAACTTATGTACGAAATAACATTTGATATTTACGAATTACTGTTCGTTGAAGGAAAACATCGTGAGGAAATCGGACTAATCCCAGTAGGGCCTAGTTTACCCTCTGGATTGGAAGGTCAGATCGCTTTCGTAAAACAAGGGCCTATGTTAAATCTTGGGATTAGTTGCCAAAGCGGACACCAGGCTCTCTGACGCGTGACACAAGTCAGAAAAACACTTGGAATAAAAAATAGGTCACTTTTTCATGAAATTATTAAGCATCATAGTTATATGCCGTAATCACACATTGTAATAAATTACACAATTATGTATTATGTGAATATGATATAATATGTATCCTTATATTCTCATCTAATACATAAAAGACGTGCTTATCATTTAATTATAGTTACATGATGGAAAATATATCAAATTACTAAGCGTAAAATTACGTACTGTGTAACACACGTACAGTCAACCAATTGGAACCCTAGGCCACTCTAGAACCATGTCAAAATGACAAGCAGTGAGTGATTATTGTGAACGCAAATAAACATTTTTCATTTTTCATTTTCATTTTCATTTTCATTTCTTACAACTTGATTTATAGCGTCACTATGACATAGTCCTACAGTGGCCTAGGGCTCCAATTGGTTTACTGTACCTATACTGAAATGTTAATTTTAATATCAATTTAGGCTGGATTCGACCAAACTTTTTAACCAAGAGTAACGCTTACTCTTGGATGCCAATGTCAAAATCCCATAGTAATTTGACGTTACTATCTGAGAGTAAGCGTTATTCTCGGAATAAAAAGTTGGTAAAACGCAGCCTTAAATAAAGAACTCAAGAGAGAGTGCGACGCATGCATTGAAATCAATTTGATAACACAATTTAAACTCAACCCTCGTTGTGTATCATACATTTTGGAAATTAGTTTGGGATTGACGGGAGTTCTTATTAGCAACACTTATAAAAAGTCTGTTTATATTAAAAATATATTATATGACATGAGCATATATTTTTACACCTCTTATTCGATAGATCAAAGTGGGACTTTTCTGTTCAAGGACTACAGAGTTGTATATTTTCGTGCATTATTTGGTGGCATCGTGGTGCTGTATGCTGGTAAGATGCCGTTTTTGTTAATACAAGGTTTGTTCATCATTCTCATAGGTGGTGTGAAAAGCAGTATGTGTCACACGGTATCAAATTTGTTTTCATCCCGGGCGTTAACGCTTGAATCCCTCATAAAGTTTAGAATTCGACTTCGGAATCCCCAATAAGATCGGGAATCTATTGTAGAATTCATCGCTTGAATATCGCTGGAAATATATCATTTTGCTCCCTTGAAACACAATGTACTATAGGGATTTATATTGGGATCCCTAAAGTTTTTATCCTATTTTTGCGTTCCCTAATCCTTTTTTGCCATAATAATCATTTGTCCTAACACTCATTTGGCCTATTTTTGATTGCCCTCTCATTAAATGGATGATTTTAGTTTGCCCTAATGTTTGATGTCCTAATGTCACCTGACATATTGATTACATATCCTAATTTTATGTTCCATAATGACTATTTGCCCTATTGATCATATGTCCTAATCATTATTTTCCCTAATTTTATATGGCCTAATGACGTTTATCCTATTATTGTAATACCTACGTAATATTATTTGTCCTAACGATTCTTAGCCCAAATTAATTAATTCATACAAAATTGTAGTTTGTAAAGAGTGTTATGTAAAGAAGTCGGTTCTGGCGCTTCGCCGGCCGCTGCCGCGGCACGCTCGCTTCGCTCGCTCGGCTCGCGCGCTGTTAGGTCGCGGTTCAACCTAACACTCCTCCTCGCTTCGCTCGTCGTCGTACCTAAACCGACCTGCCTTAAACTTCGATCTTTGAAGCGCTCGATCTCAGCCATTTTAATTTTAGAAAAAAGTTTTTCAATTAAAAGCTGCTTATTGTGATGTGGCATATACGTTACAACTAATATTATTTATCCTAAAGATTCTTAGCCCAAATTAATTAATTAAAACAAAATTGTAGTTTGTAAACAGTGTTATGGAAAAAAGTCGGTTCTGGCGCTTCGCCGGCCGCTACCGCGGCACGCTCGCTTCGCTCGCTCGGCTCGCGCGCTGTTAGGTCGCAGTTCAACCTAACACTCCTCCTCGCTTCGCTCGTCGTCGTACCTAAACCGACCTACCTTAAACTTCGATCTTTGAAGCGCTGGATCTCAGCCATTTTAATTTTAGAAAAAAGTTTTGCAATGAAAAGCTGCTTATTGTGACTTGTTATATACGTTACAATCATTTCAAATATATGTCATAATTACACCACTTTCGACCAAATTTTATAAGACCCACCTTTGGTACAGTCTAACTAAAATATGGTTAAAACTAGTACAAGACTGCGTATGTATATGATAACATGCTTCGAACAGATGAGTTTTAGGACTACTTATCATTACATTATGGATAATAATTATTATGACAATTGATTGTTAGGACTAATGCCGGTTAGGATAAAATAGTTATGGCAAGAGATATGAGGACAAACGTTATTAGGGATCGCGATGAATATGCCAAAACACATTAGGGTTATTGATGTTATGCCAAAAATGCTTCGGGCAAATGAGTTTTAGGACAACCATTACGTTATGGAAAATAATTGTTATGGCAATAGATCGTTAGAGCTAATGCCCGTTAGGACAAAACGGTTAGGGCAAGTGATTTTAGGACAAAAATTGTTAGGGATGTAGAGGGCCACCCGTACTATAGGGATGACGACAAGGTTGAAAAACTATCATTCTAATTGGTCCGTCAGTTAGATTGTCTAAAATTATTACACTCGTATTTTTTCCTCCTTCAATTTAACTAAAATTGACGAAGATATAGATCATCAAAGTTCCGGGGTGGGGGCTGGTGACGTCACTACTAGGTAAGGATTGTACCTAATAGTGACGTTACGCGATACTTGGACGCACTGGATTTTCGTCATTTTTAATTTGACGAACAAAAGAAAAATACGTGTACAATATTTTTTAATAATCTAAAAGACGGACTAAATAGATTTTTATAGTCTAGCCTATATTGAACACATCGCATGCAACGCTATTTATTACCAACACCCATTACAAAACTTTCTTATATTGCATCGGACCCCAAGGTCTTCATTAATTAAGCGTTATATCTTTCACTCACAAGACCACGCGTGCTAAACCCTTCTCTTTTCCTCATAATTAAACTGAATGAGACAGAAATTTGGGATATGCCAGAGCATATACGCTAGAGATATAATTTTGCAATTGTTTCCTTTCGATGGCCTTCAATTTTAGCAATTATTGGGTCAAGAAAGCTGTAAGACAATGCTTTCGTCCGTTTACTACGAATGCAATGGTTTATTGCAACATGTGTTTTTAGTGTATTTCTTGTCATAAGTAGATGTTCTCATATCGTCGAAGGTGGAGTCGTATAGTATAACTCGTACAGATGTAGTGCATAAAGAATTTCCCTAGTATTTTCTCGGACATATTATATTTGTCATGCTTTTTACTTCATCGACCTCAGCACTTTTACTGAAAATGCGAGGGAGCAAACATTATAAATACATTTCTTTTATTGATTACATCTGGTACATTTTATCCGTTAAAGATGTAAATACTATTGATGAGACGAGTGTTTGAAGTTCCATATTTAAAAATGTTCGAGTCAGATCGAAATCACTCGAAAAAAGGGGTTGATAAAAAAACATGATATATATATAATTAAGCATATTATGTACTCAAGGGAAATGTCCCACATTCTTATTTTTAGGCTTCATCATCTAGGTAAATATTAGACTGCGAAATAAGTAGTAAAATCATCGCATTTAAAGTTTGTCATTAGAGATTGCAGATAGATAACAGGTAAAGTTGCTAGTAATTTCAATATCATGGTCCAGTTGTTCTATACTATTATTTGTTTTTAATTTAATCAAGAAGATAAATTTAAATGATGAGGGCGGATTTTTATTTTGTTGTCGTTTATTTCTTCGCATCAGATTTGAATTCGATTATCCAAAACTATTAACCAGTTTCCTAAAATGGAGGCAAAAGCGGTTTCCGATTTTTTATGTCCGCGTATTTGTATGTCCATCTCTGTCACACTTGCACATTAGGTTTTCCGACACTGCCAATTTTCTAAGTTCGTGGCAGGCCTGCTGGTTAAAATCGTAGATTGTTTTACCAATGAAAAATTTTGTCGTGTTTCAAGACTAATTCCATTTTCGAAATTAACAGTATAATGAGTCTTTCAATCTAACTCGACTCGACCATTGTGTAATTGTGTAACACGGGTAGTTTCATTTACATAATAACATAGTCTGATTCCACGGAGCATGCGGAGATGTGAAGGTCAATAAACTCTAATTCTGGTTACGTTCCATTTTACTCTACACACTACAAATTAGTCTAACTGGTTTTAAATAATACCTAAATTTACAATCAGATTTGTTTTATTTGTTATTTATACAGGCCATTGTCTAACTCTTTAACGAGTCAAATAAAAGCTGCGTATCTACTTAGGTCATACTTAAAGTTCCTGCTTCCTCAGAAAGTATATTATTATTAATTATGTAACAGTTTTTTTATCACCTCTCGTAATTCTTTCTGATAAAGAGTATTTTCCTAAGTCACTACGGCCCATTTTTCCTTGGTCACTTTTTGTATATGTATTTTTTTTATCACTTAATTTTATTATAATCATCTATAAAAAAAAACGAAAGCGTTTCCTTCTAATGTATAGTCTCTAAATGGGTCATTCGATTCCAATGGGGCACAATTGGCTCAGCCCGGTCCGACCCTTTCTATCGTCCCATCCCTTCATAGATTTTGATTCTTACACCACACTTCTTGTTTATAATAATACTCTGGTCTTTGACGTGTACAATTTTAAACTGGGTTTTTGTAGGAAAGATAGGTAGCTTAAGCCTATATTTTTATAAATAAATTAAAATTAAAATGCCCGTACAGAACAATTAAAGCACCATCTAGTAAGTTGAAACCAAACTAATCATCCTCGTTGTTAACCAACTTAGGAACATTTGCACCACCCGGGGTTAGCCACATAACCCGGAGCTAAGCGTTTTATGTATGGAATTCTACATCTATTTGACATTTGACGTTCTATGTATGGAATTTGGATCAAATCAGACAAACTTTTACATAGATATATAGAATACTCTTTATTGCACACCTCAGTACATGAAAAAAAAAAACATTTACAAGATACAAACATTTTGTTTAACACAAAGGCAAACAACAGGCGGTCTTATCGCTAAAAAGCGATTTGTTCCAGACAACCTTTGGGTAGCGGAAACATTAAAAGCTTATGCTTGAGGAGTAGGCGTCGCAAAAGTAAGAATGAAATGCACTTAACAATCGCACAAATCAAGCAAAACAATAAACATACACATATATGAATAGTATAAATAGTCATACATAAACATACATGTATATAATATCCTTATAACAGCAACATACAAGCCATACAATGAAAAAGAAGCAGATGGAAAGAAAACTTTTTTGGAAATAATGGAATATTCGTTGTGGATTAGCGACATATATAATTCATTTATAAATACACAGACAACCACACCAACCCTAAACCCTAAATGCATAAACATCTATTTTCTGTTTCCTCTATAAGGAAAGGGTATACTATAATAAGCCACCAAGAAACTTCTTTTAATACTACTACAATGAATGTCAAATTGAACTTCCTCAATTAAGGCAATGTTTTACACACTGATGCTAATGATAGTTATATACACCATGTTATTGCGATGCATTAAGGTATTACAGCAATTTTACGACTAGGTTGGATACCAGTCTTTTGCTTGTCGAAACAGAAAGTTCAGCCTTGGACAGATTTATGAAGCGCACAACGGTTTTGCACAAGGAACTACCATCTGTGACCCATAATTCTTAATTTTTTTATTTTACAATGCACTTATGAACGTCAAAAAAGCTACGTCTGTTTCTAGCCCTACACGAACCAAGATTATTACCGGCAAAAAGCTCGGCGGAATTTTTTGGAAACAAACTAGGTACACGCGCGTTCGAAAATGCATGGGCAATTCATGAATAAATCCATAAACTGCCCATGCAATTTCGAACGTGATAGTACCGAAGTAGTAGTAGCGAAACCGTATAAAACAGTAAAAAGGAAAGACCAGAAATAAAAAAATAGGAAAGAAAAAAAATAATTTTACGGTTTTACACGAAATACACTTAAAATTTTCAGTCCAATAATTCTACTGCTGCTTATAAAGTGGACGACATAGTTCAGGAAATAAGATATATTTGATATGACGACCGAAATACATATTCCTATATACATAATATGTGTTAGAGTTCTATGTGTATTGCGTAGATTTTTTTCAACCCTCAGCTTTGTTTTTGTATGCAAAGCGAAGGCTAGCATACCAAATAATTTTTAGTATTTCATCAGCCCAAAATATTTAAAAAATGCTGTTTCATACCTACATGTTGTATATCTAAATAACTAAGAGTAATTAATTAATATAACCGAATATTCGTTGCACGATATTAATTTATTGATAAATGATAAAATGATAAATATCTTTATTTTTCAATTTAGGCACATTACAATGCACTTATGAACGTCAAAAAAAAAGCTACTACCGGTTCTATCCCTACACCACAGCCGGAGAAGATTATTACCGGCAAGAAACTCGGCGGGACTTATTTTTTCAAAAGAAATTACAAAAGTAGTAAAACTATTTACAATATGTGGTTCTACAAGAAACCATATCAAAAGAAAATAGTGAAACAGAAAGACAAAAAAAAGAAAATAAACAAAATAAAACAAAATTAAACGGTTTTACACGATATACACAACATTTGATATGATTTCTTTCGTGAACTGTGTCCTTCACTCTATAAGCAGTACATTCAATTTAATTTTTTGTTGATTTCCTTAGTTTCTGTATTAATAATAAAAGCCACATATATCACAAAATGGCGGGGGCCCGCTGTGTTACCCATTTAATATAGACTAACAATCACCATTGGCAACTTTGGGTTAGCCAAGTCAAAGTTGTATTGATAGGAGGACCTTTTTTTTGATGATATGTAAAATGCATTGCGCATCGCCTTCCGACGGGTAAGGTCATTTAGGGGACTATGTGGGCCTCTCCTTCCACTGGAAGGAGCCTTCCCATTCCCACTAAAAAAAACACCGGCGTTACCTTTCTGTGCCCCGTGAGGAACGTCATGGGATCGCAAGCATACTACCACGACGGGATGACCCTGGCACAGCTGGCAAAGTACGGTGGATCTGGGCCCTTACGTTTTAACGATTTCAGTTCAGGTTCTTAACTGTACTAAGTTTTGTGGCAGTAACTCAGTTTATGTCTTAAATTGAATAGTAAGGCCCCTGTATATTTAAAAATACTTCATCGCCATTAATCAAAGCTTACCACAGCAGATAGTTAGGAAGCCCGACCATTAAGTTATTACTGCACCGCATAACTGCAATCGGGAGCGTAATGCAGTATTACATATGTGATCTAATCTGTGCTTGATTATTCAGGCATTCGGTGGGATACCTAGTTGGAACTTTTTGGTTGCACAAACCAGAAATATTACTAGCCAACGTTTTTGATTACAAATGTATACAACTGCCTAAACAATAACATTTTGCTAATGTTTCTGCACTTTTCAAGGTGTAATACAAAGAAGAATATACATCAGGTAATAGTAGATTACCGAGGCCTGTAGAGTAAGAAATGTCTCGCGAAGCTGAGGTCGACAAACATGATATTGTGATCTGAGGCTTTCTTATTTACTGGCTAAGTTCTGTACACTATTTTTCTGCTCGACACAGTTGGCAAGCGGCGAATCTGTTTGCCGTAGCGGCCTGAAATTGGCTGCTTGCCGCCGGAGGGCAGAAAAGTATAGTCCTATTTATAATATCTATAGAATCTGGAAGGTAATAGGTGTTGTTCTATCCGCACAGCCTCGGTACATAGGATGATTTGATTGTCCGCGTTTCACAGTGTGTCATGTTTTCAACGCAAATCATTGCTGTTTAGCGATCGAGCGAGTTTAATTACCTACTTTTACTTATGCATTACTAGTAGCTATGGAAAAGGTTTACCCTCGACTTACAACCATATTACTGCGAATAAACTATTTGTATTTGTATTTGTATTATTCTTTACTTCATAGTGGACCTATAATGTTGTTATTTTTTAGTTAAGTATAACTAAAACTTGAAGAGTTTTATTTTATGTTCTCTGCCTACCCCTATTGGGAACAGGCGTTTTTATTTTTTGTTGTAGAATAGGCATTTTTTGTTTAATTGGATATTTTCTTGTGCTTTCTATTCAGAATCGCGAGCTCTTTCAATGCTAGTAGGAGAAGAAAAGTGTCCCGAGGTTTGTTTTCCATTTCGCCACCACTTTTTCACTCACTTAGTATGGCGGTAGCGCAATGGTCAGTTTAAAAGATGTATAAAAATTTTAGGGCACTTTTCTCCTAAAACAGATAATCAGTTCAATTTAGCTAAAAAATATTTTTCTACTACAAAAAATAAAAACGCCTGATTACAGACGTGAATTTATGTATTGTGCATGTATGTATGTAGAAACGTATATACCTACATAAGTAACTCCGGTTGGTACAAACGCTTCTACTCGTATATCATCTTCACTGTGGTTCATTGACCCGCCATGCCGCCCTACTGATCTGCATCTTACGATTTACAACGGCAAATAGACTTACAATGTACAAAATTTTATACATGTTAAGTATACATTAGCTAAGATCACGTGACAAGTTTTGTGACATGTGACAAGACCGATTATTTTGGAATGTTTCTTTTATGTCTATTAAACATATCTCACACAATTAGTTCACCGTTCGGGACTTACCATACCACAGACAGATATAGGTATACGCATTTCTGCTTTGATTCTATCTGAGGTTAACAAAGGGCCATTTTTAAATACAAGGCTGGTAATTTTATCCAGTCTCTATAGTGACTTTATGAACAAACAGGATCACGCAGCATCCATAGGAGGTATAGAAACCTAATTCACTATTAAATACAACCATACTTGTATTTTTATATTGGCTGTTTTTTTTATATTACATTAGCTGTATTTTTTTATAAGGAGAAGGTACTCTTTCATATGGGGTGCTTGGGTGTTTCAGATTCCTTAGTGATGACATTTTACTATGCCTTACGTCGTTCCAAACAAAGGAATTTGTATTTGTATATTGAATACAATAAAACAAAATTTTACAAGAATAATTGGGGTCGAATCTCTTGGTCCCAGCACACGCAAGTTTTTTGTAGAAATCGTAAAACTGGTGACAGAAGAGCTAGTGGCTTATTACTAGCCTAAAAATTATACGCGATAACAACTGTTTAAAACTCCAAATAAGTAAATAAACGCCTTGTGAAACTAATAAATATCAAAGTATTAATCACCTTTCAATCATTACTAAAAATATATCTAAAAGAATTCAAGTTTAAAAACAAATCTACTAACAATCAATCACTAAAATTAGCTACTACTCTTAAACACATTAACATTTTCATCACTGCTCCACATTAGATTAATTTCTTAATCAAACCAGTTCCGAAAACCGCCCTAATATTGAAAAAAAAAACATCCACGCACGAAATACGCAGATACGGCGAAAGTACTGGAGATCAGAGGTTGCACCCAGTATAAAACGGCTGCGAGTGGTAAACATGGCACATTCCACCGTGGCATTCGCTGAACGCACGCAAAGCGAATATGAAAATACTGGTTAGTAAAATAGAATTTAAAAAAAAGTGAAGTGAAGTGAGTGAATTTAAAAGTTGAATCGTGATTATTCGAAATATAAAAAATAGTGGTTTTTGAGAGACGTTTTAAATTTGATTTGAAAGTGCTTATTGTTAAACATAATAAATAATTATATTTTTTTTAAACCGTGTTCTTTAAGCGGATTTAATGTGAATGGAAAAAATTACTCTTTTAATTCCACATAAATTAATACATTTAAATTTTGATGACTTACAAATAAAACTAAATAAACTTATTACTTAAATAAAAAATATATTAACTAAAATATTATTACAATATTTTTAAAACTTAAAACTATAGGGTGACCATGTTTACTGCACAAGCGAACAAATTTTTATTGCATTTGTTTATTGGATTAATACCGTAAGTAAGTAAAAATTCTTATTCTGTTCCAGAAGTCCACCCTAATCTTGGCCGTGGCTATCAGCCTAGCCACGGCAGAGGAGAAGGCGGAGAAAAAGGCGGAGAAGGAGGCTGAGCTGACCGAGAAGAAACAGGACAAGCGCGGCCTGTCCAACTTCGGATGGCACGACTTCGGGGGCCAGGAGAGCCACGGACACGGACAACAGGAGAGCCATGGACATGAACACCACGTCCACAAGACCATCACCACAGTGAAGAAGGTCCCCGTCCCCTACCCCGTGGAGAAACACATCCCCGTCCCCGTCGAGAAGCTCGTCCACTACCCGGTCAAAGTACACGTACCGCAACCGTACCCAGTCGTCAAAACTGTACACTACCCCGTTAAGGAGATCGTCAAAGTGCCTGAATACATCAAGAAGCCTTACCCAGTTGAGAAGGAAGTGCCCGTACCGGTTCATGTGCACGTTGACAGGCCTGTAGCTGTCAAGGTTTACGAGAAAGTCCCCTATCCAGTTGAGAAACACGTACCATACCCAGTTGAGGTGCACGTCCCCCAACCGTACCCAGTAGAAAAGGAAGTGAAATACCCAGTGAAGGTACCCGTAAAGGTGGCCGTGCCCTACCCAGTTGAGAAGATCGTCCACTACCCCGTTAAGGTCCACGTTGACCGTCCAGTGCCCGTCCATGTTGATAAGCCAGTGCCCGTGCCAGTTGAGAAGCGCGTGCCCTACCCAGTGGAGAAGAAGGTCCCGTACCCCGTGAAGGTGCACGTTGACAGGCCAGTCCCAGTTCACGTTGAGAAGCCTGTTCCTTACACCGTTAAAGTGCCTTACCCCGCGCCCTACCCAGTGGAAAAGCTGATCCCATACCCAGTAGAGAAGAAAGTACCTATTCCAGTCCACGTGCCAGTTGAGAAGCCAGTGCCAGTTCACATTGAGAAGCATGTCCCCCACTACGTAGAGAAGCACGTCCCTCATCACGTCAGGATCGGAGTTCCCGTCATCCAGGAGAACCACCACGAGACTCACCATGAACATCATGGTCACCAAAGCCAAGGTCTTGAAGGTCATGGTCTCGAGAGCCACGGTGCCCAAAGCCATGGTCTTGAAAATTATGGTCACGAAAGCCAAGGTCAGGAAAACCATGGTTTCGAAAGCAATGGTCATGAGAGCTATGGTCACGAATCCCAAGGAGAGAGTCTTGGAGAGGGTCAGGGTTATGAGCACCATGACTTCAGCGGCTACGAAGGTGGACACCACTAAGAACTGATCTCTTTGTTTTTAGCTTGTAAAATGTTAATTTGTGTATAGTTCTCAGCTTAAGTATTGTTTTAGTTTTTGCGACTGGTTTATGTAAATAGTACGGAGAGTATTAAAAACGTGATATTTTTTTAGATTTTTTTTTATTTCCTACTCCAAAACTATTTTAACTTGAACAATGAAATGAGGTTATTTGCATGATAAAGGCTGACTCACACAAAGGACAGGACGGGACGATATGTGAATTTCTATAGAAATAATCACATGATAGCTCGGAGCCCTCGGATGTCACGGGACGTTTTCTATAGAAACTGGCAGAAAATCCCGTCCCGTTCTAGTGTAAGTTATCCTTAAGTCCGTAATAAAAAGATATTTATTTGTAAAGAAATCGTGATATAATGTCAACTACCGTGCTAGTTGGTAATTCAGACGAGTGAATGAAATTATCAGTTCAGGTGAATGACATATAATAGAACGAATGGTAGCATAATGACATATACATTCTTTGCTTAAGCTGCTATTACACACGTCAATTTTTGCAGAGTTTAATCTCGAAATCGTATACGCTACACAATACTAAAATCGTTAGTGGGTAACCTCAAAATGTCACTCTACTTCCCATTTCAAAATAATATTCAAATTCTAACCGAAAAAATATTCGTCAAATTTTAGAATTGTATCACCCTACACTTAAAAACTGCACTTAAAAAGTGAAAAAAAAGTATTTTTCCTAAAAAGCTCACGTCAAGCATAATACTAAACTGTTTCATTTTATCTCGCAATTAAAGTCGTGGGAGCGAAAACACTGCATGCTAGTAACCGTAATTTATTCAGAATTCAAACGTCTCATATACATTTTATTTGACACACAATTATAGATCTTATCGCAATTTACTTATGTCTTAGATTCGCGTGAATGCTTCCTCAAACTTATCACCTCAGCTTATACAGACTAAAAATCATTGAAATCTCCTAAATGGTATGTGTTGACTAATGTTGATATGCAGTTTAGTCGTTTTCAAATTGAGTGATATAATTATGCGCACATGCATAAGTTACGGGTTAGGCTGAATATTACTAAATATAAGGATGTTATACAATATTTACGTAACGTTTAAGTATTCTGGTTTCACAGTGTGGAATTATACATTGATTTATGGTTATGATCTCTGATTGACAAATGATAGATAAGATCGGGGCAAATTGTGACATCTCAATTGGAGCTATTGTTTGTCTATTGATAACGAGTATATTTTAAGAACTCGGTAAGTTGCGTTTTCTTCTGCTTATTTTTTCACTTTAAAAATAAATATATTTTCCGAATGATGTAATAATTTTTATTTTTATTTTTACATACTCGTACATATATTGATACGATAGGGATGATGTTGCCACTTTTAAATATCTACTCTATCTTTCCAAGCTATATTTGCATAAATTACAAAAAGTATTTCCTTGTATTTGTAGTTTCATATTCAACAATGTTATTTCTATTGGAGTAACGGACATTCTAAAAATAGACAATTGTCTTAATTTAAATGCAAATCATAATGAGTCTGCACGCACAAAGTAACGGAGTTACGTGTGTATGTAGGTATATTTGTAAATGCAATTTGCTTAATTCGTATTACATGATCACAGTAATCAGAGTTAACTGCCTTGTTTACGTTGTAGCGCCAGTTGTGTGAAAGAGATGGGGAGATTATTAATTAAGCATACTTAAAAATAATATAAAACAGAAAAGTTGTGAAACTGACTAGTGTGTCAATTCCTAAGATGACTGAATCACTGGCGTTTCAGGCGTCCATCGTGAAATCTAATCGTGTACTAAAGAATTTTCGGTTGTTAGGGTTCCGTAGTCAACTAGGAACCCTTATAGTTTCGCCAACTCCGTCTGTCTGCCCGTCCGTCCGCGGATAATCTCAGTGACTGCTAGTACTAGAAAGCTGTAATTTTGTACGAATATGTATATCGGTCACGCCAACAAAGTGGTAAAATAAAAAGTGGTTATAATATAACCCAACATACATAACCCGTCTAGTTTGTATAAATTAGCAACCCAATTTCCCGAGAGATGGCGCTGTACCGTGGTCTACTTCGCGCTGTTAAGATTTTTCTGGAGTTGATGGGATCGGGACGGGTGTTAGCATGGTATCTATTAAACACTTTTTAAGGTTGCCTATTGTGACGGATGGTAAACTACGGAACCCTACACTGAGCATGACCCGACGTGCCCTTGGCCGGTTTTTTAACCAGAGAATGATCTTGTCTCGGAATTTCGTGACATATATCGTGTTTCTTGTGACAAGTGTCAAGAGCTCAAAAGTATTTGTTTTTAATGCATATACCGTAGCCCATAGACGCTTGTAAAATCAATATCAGTAATAATGATGTAGAGTAGACAATTGTCGCACCCGTGGTGAAATTGGGGCCATATATATATATTATATATTACTTTAGTTTAGTTTAGTTTAGTTTTTTTATTTGCTAGAATCATGGTATATACATTGTTGTAGTTCACAGTATAATAATGGTTAATACAGATCAGCACAATTCACCATAAACTTGGCATGCAAAATTCAAAATTACCTAATATTTACACTAAAATACTCATTTACACAACTACAGAACAGAATGAAACATGTCAATTTAATATTCGTATGTCAAAGTGTATACATTTATACTTTATAACTAATACAATAAATAAGATAAAATTCACAATTGTCACATAAAATAAAAAGACGTTATCACATCAACAAACAATGGAAATCATAATAAAATTGAATAATAATAATTAAAGAAAAAAAAATGAATCTAATTAATACATGTCCAGATATTCTTTTATACTATAAAAACATTGATCTCGCAGCCAACCGCGAATCTTATTTAAAAACAACTTATCAGGTAGCACTCTGTATGCAAGAGGTATATTATTATAAATTTTTATAGACATCATATACCCATTTTTTCCATGTAAGGCGGATGCACACCTAGGTTGCATTACACAATAGAGGTCTCTATCTCGTAAGTTTGGATTTTGAATCGGCTTCGGGAACAGCTCAGGATTCATTCTTACGAATTTTGCATGTTCAAATATGTACATACTTGTCAATGTTAATACATTATATTTTTTAAAAATTGGTTCGCATGGCGCTAATGGTGCTGCACCACACATCGCACGCACGCATCTTTTTTGTAATAAAAAAGCTCTTTGAATATCAGTTGAGTTTCCCCAAGTAATAAGACCGTAACGGAGGAGAGACGAAACATAACCGTGATATGCTGTTATGGCAGCTGGTTCCCCCGCTACACTTCTCAATCTTTTGAGAGCATAGACAAACCTATTGAGTTTAAGACATAAATTATCAATGTGTGTTTTCCAATTACAAAATTTATCTAGAGAAATGCCTAAAAAAATTACGTTCTCCTTATTTTTAATAGGTTGTCCATCATATCTCACATCTAATGTAGTTTGCTCAGACTTGTAATTTGAAAATTGAACACAACTAGTTTTTTCTGTATTTATTTTCAGACAATTAGCTTCTATCCATTGACCTATGTCATTTATTGCATTATTAACTAACTCTTCGTGTGCCTCAAGTTTATTTGTGTTTGCGACGACAATGGATAAGTCGTCAGCAAACATGACGGTTTTGTAATTTGTTATCATAGGTAGATCGTTGATATAAAGAAGAAAAAGAAGTGGTCCTAAAACACTTCCTTGAGGCACTCCTCTAGCATTTATTTGAAAAAAATTAAAAATTGAAAATAAAATTTTCAAATTTCCATTACAAACTTAACTTCTAACTAATAGGTCACAAATGATACAATGTGTCCAAATAAAAAACACATAACCTTTTTAATTTTTTACCTGACTTTAAATTACTTAGCCCCTTTTTGCCTGTTCCAATATTCTACAGTTGCCAGTCCCAGAAATAAATGCATCCAATGTCATTAGTACCTACTACAATCTACAAGTGAGAGGCAATAGTCATTTACATTTCACAATTATCTTCATTTTGCTGAGCGCGACAGTGTTTCTGAAATATTTCTTATCTAAGACTTACCTGATATACGGGATGTTGGCGGGTATGTGGTACTTGGAGCCAGGATCGAAGTCCAGCTCGGAGCGGAGAACTGGGGGCTTGATGCCTTGGTACTGCTCCCTATGACAAAACATCTTCAATCAAATCGTTTGCTGCAAATACAATTATATAAAACACAACATCATTAGCAGGGCACATAATTTTAATACCGATGACAGACAAATGACGTCAAGCTTCATACATCATGTTTTAGGTTTTACGTTTGCAAGAATAATGCTGTCATTGAATAGTGTCAAAACTATTACGTTCGACGTCAGAATCGAACGTTGATAGATTTTATCAGTCATTAACTCATTTTGTATTAAAACATCCTGTGTGTTTATATACGTCATTATGATGAAACCGGCATGAAAATTACGGGCCCTGATTATTACTATACTTTTTTTTTTATAACCTATGCTATGAAAATTAATCTTCATTTTTACAATTACGTTTTGCATTGTCGATATTTTATGCTCCAACATTATCTTTACCATTATTATTATCACTAAATAATTCATCATATATTTTTAACGTAATTAAAATGTTCATCACGCAAGTCATTTTACACTTACGTAGCACATACAATCGTTATTATTAGCATCATAAAAAATACAGGCATGTCCATTACATTATTGTCTATATATATATCTTCATCTTCATCATTATCGAAATCATTTTGCGTTTAATTAAATTCATTATCATTATTCATTATGTGGGATACATAACCCTAATTTATTACTTTGACTTTCATCTCAATGTTCTAGACTTTGTAAAACAATATAACATTAATAATGCAAGTCTCTGTTGTGTTATTATGTTGTTAGTTTTACGTAAGGCAACATATTCAATATTTCCGACCAATCAAGCTATCAATCAATCCAGATTATTAAATACACCCTTAGTACATCAATCTTTATTGAAACACTGCTGACCTACAATCGCGATATTAATTATTGGAAGCGTTCAAGCATACACATTATGTCATATTGATGAGTTAAGTATAGTCTACTAAGGTAACCATTTCTGTATCTTTCTTGGACAGCTGCCTGTTTAATATTCAAATAGTACAGTTGAGTTCATAAATATCTGAGCAGCTGAATGCATAATACGTAAACACTTACACCTTATTGTCAATGTCCTAAGGGTGTACATATATTTTAGAAGTCTTGGAAATGCTCACATATTTATGAACTCCCAAAGTGCCAATAATATGTATACAGGACTTTATTGCCTGAATATAAAGGTCATGGCATGTATAGGTACATATTTTTAGCAATTTTGCTGTATTCATTTCTTTGTAGCTAGTATCCTTCGCTATGAAGGCCGTAAAAATATCAGAGACAATCTTATTGGTACGTACAGCTATAAAAGCGTGTCATATATAAATAAATATTATAAGAATCGGCCTAGCCCCACAGTAAGCTTGGAAGATACTTACTCGTATTGCAGGCCTGTGGCCGTACCGTGGTTTTAAAAATGAAATCAAAATCAAAATATTTATTTTTCAAGTAGGCATGTTACAGTGCACTTCACTTTGTGACGAATAAGGAAGCAATGCATTTAATTTCTGAGCAAATCTTGCATTTAATTATATCTTTATCGTCATATGTAATTTGCAAGTTGCAAAAACTTTCCAAAAATAAAAATAAAATTCCAGAAATATAAACTTTCTTAAATTTCTAGAGATGTTACCCATAAACTGGATGAAAACTTGAAATTTCCACATCATTACGTGTGTCTTATAATTAATTAACAAACATGGCAATTTACATTAAAAGACTGTCCCGTTCATTACAGATAATACGGCCACACTATATCTTACGCGAGGTTATTCAACGGATTACGATTTTAAATGGCTACCCTGACTACGCATCGAACCCATGATGTTATTTACCTCATGATTGCTGTACGTGGGTGATTTAACCTACACCTAACCATTATAACCAATTACGTTTGCTGTGTGATGGAGCTTCTCATGCTTTCTCTTTTGCGCGAGTGCTTGTTTGCATGTGAGCGACTGCAAAGAAATACACTTTAAAAATCGAAATCTACAGTGTGTAACAAAAGTACCGAAAGATACTTCAACAGCTGATAAGGTCAATGACCCTGAGTACGATGCAAGTGGAAAAAATTCGAAATTCAGTCACGCAAAGGAAGCCGTCAAGAATCGACTTGTATAAACACTCCACAACTAATAAATAGTTGATATCGTGGGCTGTGTCGACTAAGGAGCGTTGGACAAGACCAAGGATTTGAAGAGAACTCGCTTGGCCGATAGTTTCACTGAATTTCAATCCAATAATCCTTACATTATACAGTTTTGTTACTAACCTCAACCTCCACCAATGGCAGTTATACTGCTCCTTCCTCACATCCCCCGTGAACACATCCCAGCGCCATCTATCCATGGATAACGCAAACGGCAGGAAAGCGAGCTTGTCCATGGCTTGGGTGAAGAGGTAGTTGATGTCGTGGGCTGTGTCGGCTACGGAGCGTTGGACCAGCCCGAGGGTTTGAAGATGGCGGGGGGAAGAGACGGAGAGGGCAATTGCTTCGCCGATGGCTTCATGGAAACCTGGGGAAGAAGATAGATAATTAATTAAAACGCCTCTGAAAGTCCTTTTGTTCTTCCTAAAGTTTTCTTATGTCACAGTTTAGGGAGCTTGGTGTCTGCTTTGGCAGCTCGTAAAAAGATTTGGCGTGCACGCTAGTTTTACGAAAGCGATTACCATCTGACCTTCTAACTTAGAGGATAAAATAAGCATTTTTCTCACATGTTTCGTTCTTTACGAAGAACGTCATCAGGAGCGACCACCCGCGAAAGAGGCAAGTCGTAGAGGTAAGTGTACGACTTGTCTCTGTCGCAGTTCGAGTTTCACGAGAGTTTTATACCTAGTTTAAACATTTTCACACAATTGAAAAGCGATTGGTGAATATCAATACTCGTATTTCGGACATAAGTTCGGGAAAAGCTGTAAATAAGACGACTTAACTTGTTTTGACGTCTCGAGAGCGTAGCGTATAGTGAATGAAAAGAAAAAACGAGGAAATGCCGCCAGCATCCTAGGTACAATGCCTCAAGGACCTTCTTTAGATTTAAGGTAGGTAGAGGTAGGTAGTTAGGTAAGTTACACTTACTATATTTCGAAAATAAATGTTTCTTAACTTTTGAAAATGAAGGCTGAAATCTCAGTAAATGTTTATCCAAATAACTTATTAGGGTATTTAATTACGTCCGCAAAGCTCACGTATTACCAAGGCTAACGTATTATTAGTTAATAATTCCCTTTTTCATGTTCGCATGAGATCTATAGTATTTCCTAGAGCATTACAGAAATATCGTCTAAAATATCATTACACTGAGCTTGCTTGAACGGTGATCTTATTCTATGTAGAATCATATTTATGGATTTAAATCAAAGCTCAGCCTAATAATCTGCCAATAGACCGTATTGGCAGATTATTAGGCTGGGCTTCATAAATATATATACATCTGTATTCATCAGTAATAAGTTCCAAAATGTATACATATACACGTTCGGGCAATCCGTCGGATCTCCATAGTGGGTATATCCGCCGGATATCCGCCACATAGATTTCCCATACATTGATTGGCAGATCTGGCAGATATGCCCGAATGTATATGGCCAGCAAATGGACACCAAAACGAAAGCCTTCGAAACGCCTCACACATCTGTTCCAAGTAATTAAGAGAGGTATGGGCACAGCGGACGCATATCGTTTAGTGTGGTAGGGCACAGCACAACAAATGTCGTCTCGCTCAAATCTGAAGCAGAGCCCATCTGGGAAAGTACCTTCACCTTACAGAAAACCGCAGTTTAAGAACACTAGACGCTACTCATTGTGTTGTGTTTCTGTTGGTGAGTAAGGTCGCCAGAGCTCCAACAGGATTCACTGTGTTGACAGCTGGGGACCCACGGAGCAAAGCTTGCCCCTTTAGCTCTCAACACAGCGAATCCTCCTTTTTTTTTTGGAGTTGCAGGCGTCCATAGGCTACGGTCACCGCTTACGATCAGGCGGGCCGTATGGTTGTTTGTCATCGTCGTAATATTAAAAAAAGTAAAAAGAAATAAAAATCCACTAACCCACATATCAAGCCCTTAGACAAACACACATTTAAAACAAACGTAACATTACGCCACTACATTTCGTAACCAAACTTTTATGATAACAAATGAAACAATAAAATTGCAGCCATTGTATTAACGCATGGTAACCCTCTGCTGTCACAGTCTAGTTAGCCCAATTAGTATAAGGACGTAAAACCCATTTCATTCTCAAAACATGCGTTCTTATTTTCTAGTCTGTGGAAAATGGGTCGTGCAGGGTCGTACTTTAATAGTGGTTTGGTCAATGGTTGCTGGACATCGTCAAGGGTAGGACCCAAAATGTCAAACTTGCCAGAGCGTGTTTTGTGTTATTTTGAAAACACCGAATTTTTTTGGATGCTTTTTTTCAATTTTTACTATTCTGCCCTTTTACAGTCGAGTTCCTAAATATGTGAGCAGAGCTTCAAAAATATCTGTACACCCTTAGGACATTAAAAATAAGGTGTAAGTGTTTACATATTATGCATTCAGCTGCACAGATATTTATTAACTCGACTGTGCTATCGACATTTCATGACATGTTACATGTACCGTTACCGTCACCGTTAGTATATTGAATCATTGTATTCTCGAAAGAGCGTGTAGTACAATTTCTCGTACAATTTAGTAAATTTTTCGTACATTTCTTCTGTATCAGAAGAAACTCGCAAAGTTGTTTGGAAAATAGATATATAGATAGAATACTCTTGATTGCACACCTCAGTACAAGAAAACATTTACAAGGTAAAAACATTTGGTTAACACAGATGCAAACAACAGGCGGTCTTATCGCTAAAAAGCCAATATAGTGAAATACAGGACGTATTCTTCCTGGTGGTGACGCATTGAATCAATATTTGAATCATACAATTTAGTAACTTTTTTCTGTATCAGAAGAAAGTTTAATATAAAAAAGTAATAGCGCCCGCCAGAAAGTACTCAGGATGGCGGTGACATATCGAATCATTATTTTCTCGAAAGTAGGTGTAGTACAAGTTTTGTTAATTGGCATACAATTTAGTAACTTTTCAAGAAAATTGATGACTCCAGCTAGTCTATGACGCTCGGGTTTTTATCGATTACCGACGTTGCTGTCACGTTCTAACAAGTATGTATGTGCGAAAGTGACGCATAGCGTGATAAGCGATAAAATGGCAACCATGCTAACCCTACAATATAAAGAAAGTGATAGCACCCGCCATGAAGTATGACGGTGAAGTACGTGTAGTACAATTTTTGTTTTTTATTGTTAATACCGTACAAATAAATACATTTTCGTATTTTTTTTAAGTGTCTTTTAATTCCGTACGTTGTCATACCGCCAGAAAGTATGACACTTACTACGACATGCTTACTGGATTATGACATTTAGAAATTGATAGTTCAAATCGAAATATAGACGAGTGAAAGTTCAGATATTAAGACATTGACTTAATGCAGGGATACAAGTGGTCGTTAAGTTTCACAAATGTGAATGTGTACATACAAATGTCACTTTTACTACACTATTTACATTGTTAAATGCTATGCTGAGGGTTTACCACGAACATTTTGAAGGAAAGTCGTATCCTGCATCTCTTTCGCTGGTATAATCGTGTGATAAAGAGGGATAAAAGTTTTCGATTTAATTCAAACCTTAGAAATTGGTCTTGACATTGTCCCAATGCAAACCAGATGAGCTGTGAGTGCTGGGAAATTATAATCAGTTTGATTTGTAAAGCTCTTATCTTCTTATCTTATCTAAGGTCAGGGGGTCCTAGCGGATACGCTTCCCATGGGGTCTTTTGTGAAATTCCCCCCTGCTGCACTACTCAAGAGCTTGATGACGAGAGACAAGAGACGGATGATGGAGCTCAGGGGTGATCTAAGTTCCTTTGGCTGCAGGTATGCTACACCAAAGTCCTTCATAAACAACCATACAACACTTATTCCTAATAATAATAATCTTATTTCCTCCCGCGGACGCTCCGGCTGTGAAATGAGCTCCCTGCCGAGATTTTCCCGAAAGATTACAGTATGGGGTTCTTCAAAAAAGGAGCGTACAAGATTTTTATGGGTCGGCTACGCGCATGTGACCTCCCCGGAGTTGCAGGCGTCCATAGGCTACGGTAACCGCTTTCCATCAGGCGGGCCGTATGCATGTTTTCTACCGTCGTGGTATAAAAAAAACATACTTTCTCATTCAATATCAACATTATTGTTGCTGTACCATACATAACTGCAATGACCAGTTCTTGAATCCATTTCTTAATCAATTATACAAAATACTCCACCAAACAGTTCAGTGTCTTGATTTTGATCAACCTCCTGCGAACCGACAAGTTTTTTTAAAACTACGACTGTGACTAACAAGCATACGGCCCGCTTGATGGTAAGCGGTCACCGTAGCCTATGGACGCCTGCAACTCCAGGGGTGTTACATGCACGTTGCCGACCCTTTAAAAAAGGAGGATTCGCTGTGTTGACAGCTAAACGGGCAAGCTTTGCTCCGTGGATCCCCAGCTGTAAAACACAGTGAATCCTCTTGGAGCTCTGGCGAGCTTACTCACCAACAGAAACACAACACTATTTTGTAGCTATATGAGTTGCTTTGCATTTCCGTCGCACTCGTGATTTGCACGCAAGTGAGACAGAGAGGGAACCCCTTGTTCGTATTAGGACAGGCCTGGGATTGTATAACATAACCTTTTTAGGTTCTGCAAACGATTATAATCTTAGCTACTAGGTATTGAAAGTATTTCTTTTAAACGCTCATATCCCGCAGAGAGAACTGGTTCTCAGTGTCTCGATCAGGGCCTATTGCTTACGAGGTTTGACATCCCTGTCGCACTCTAGCTTCACGCGCAGGTACAACAGAGAGGGAAACATAGTACTGGATTGTGTAATATAACCGTGTTTGTTAATAGCATTTATTTTAATCCATCGAATAAAGACACTCATACTCCGCAGACCAGATCTCGTCTCTATCGAACCAGTGACATCTCGCATCTTTATCACACTTGTGATTTTACAGGTAAGTGCAACAGAGAGGGAAATCTAAGGCCCACAGGATTGTGTAACTTAACCGTTTTAGTTTCCGCGCGCGCTACTTCCGCGCTTTCTCCATTTGTTTACGTGCCTGAGATAATGCGATAGGGTTAAGATTCGTTTGGTGTACATTGTATGGTTATAAATGTGCCCTTGAGATGTTTTATTGCGAGATTTAGAAAGTAATGCAAATAATGTAATTTTTTATGGTTGCAAACAAGCATACGGCCCGCCCGGTAAGCGGTCACCGTAGCCCATGGACGCATGCAAGTCCAGGGGGGTCACACGCGCGTTGCCGTCCTATGAAAATCCCGTACTCTCCTTTTTTGAAGGACGCGATACTGTAATCTTTCGAGAAAACCTGGGCAGGGAGCTCATTCGACAGCCGGAGCGTCCGCGAGAGGAAATTGGATTGTTATTATTAGGAATAAGTGTTGTATGGTTGTTTATGAAGGAGTTTGGTGTAGCATACCTGTAGCCAAAGGAACTCAAGATCACCCCTGAGTTCCATCCGTCACATGGAGATGGTCGAGCAAGATCTTGATCTTGAGTAGTGCAGCAGGAGGCAATTACACAAAAGATTTCGGTTGCAAGGTGTGGATGAGCGCCCAGATTCTGAATAATTATGTCAAACGCAGTGAAAGTGACATTGTCACAGTTAAGTGACCCTAGAGGCCTGTGCTCCCTTTAGGCCAAATCAGTGTTGAGTGGTCGAAATTGTAGTATATTATATATTATGCAATTTTTCAACCGCTAAGACGCGTTTCGACCGCTGATAACGTGACCCGGTGGCCTAGAGATTATGTGTTGGCCACTGATTCATAAGACGCAGATTCGATTCCTGTCCTAAGGCCTTGGACATTTTTTTATTAGTATATGACATACGTAATGAAAAAACCGGTTAAAGCTACTACATATTTCTCTCACGATAGCCGTGACATGTTTCGATTGCTTCGAGCAGTCATCGTCGCAGAGATTCAATATTAATGTTAGTATGACTCTGGATATAAATTGTATATGTCACCCATTTAAGTTTATACGAGTGGCAAGTAATATTTTTATTTTCAAAATATTTAGAATGGCTAACATTTCGTCATCAAGCAAATATCTCATGCAACATATTACTTGTTGCAAACTTGCATGTCACACGATATAATCTTTAGTTTAAATGTATACCTCATTAACAAATTACGATAAAAAAAACCTCTGTCAACATTACAGCTACGGGTTCTACCTTTTTTACTACGAAACCATGATTGGTTACGTTGCCATAGCTATAATCACTGGACATACCGGTATTGGAAGATTGGTCGAGTTATCACCCTGTCACATTCGCTATTGACGTGATCGAAATGCGCTCAGTTGCATTATGTTATTGTGATAAGGTTGTATAAGAGTTTAGCACGACCTCGCAGACTCGTTGAGATCTAAAATAGGAATAGTGGCTACGGAAACTATAAAATATGATTACGTAGACTCCTGTAATGCAGTCTTAGCTTTAAAACTTTATCTGTGAGGAAAATAATTGTATTTGTCATAGAAAAATAAAATATTTTTAACATGTAGGTAATAAGTAGGTAGGTGAATAAGTGTTTCATTTAAATAAAACACTTACAAATAGATTACACTTCTAAACAGATTACAAATTGAAATAGATTATCACTTATATAGATTGTCACTTGTCGAACGCCAGTACGACAAGATCTCCTGCATTTCCTGAGGATGCCTCGTAGAGAGGCGAAACACGTGTCGGGCTTTTATATTATTGGTGGTAGTTTGTTATATTTATTTGCGTATTTTTTTTTTGCGGCGCGAGGGTGGGAACATTAATTGCATGCAAAAAATACGCAAGTAGATATAACGGGTTGGCACTAATTGACTTTTTTTTTTTTTTTTTTTAATACTACGACGGTGACAAACAAGCATACGGCCCGCCTGATGGTAAGCGGTCACCGTAGCCTATGGACGCCTGCAACTCCAGGGGTGTTACATGCGCGTTGCCGACCCTTTAAAAACTTTAACACTCCTTTTTTGAAGAACCCCATATTGTAGTCCTTTGGGAAAACAGTGGCAGGGAGCTCATTCCACAGCCGGAGCGTCCGCGGGAGGAAGTTCCCGACTTGCACGTTTGGCGGAATAGCAAAGTAACATTATTTTCGTATACTTAAGAAAACGGCCAACACCATCGGAGGCAAGCCGAAGGTCGAATTCGGGTCTTCATCTTACGCGGCTAACGCCATAACCACTAGGCCACCTGGTCTCGACAAATACTGGCAAATTTCTCGAGTATATGCAATCTCTGTAACAGGCAAAACGCCTGTGGCCATACTCTAAGTACAAGCGTCATCGCTCTGTACTTCCATCAAAACCAAACTTAGGGGTTCAGGTATCACAAAATTTTTCGATATTAAAACACTTTCAGATTTGATATAAAAAAAGAAAGTCTTAAAGCATGCAATTTACAAAATATCTAATTAGAATTACGAAGACTTGCGCTCGCTGTCATTAAAAGCAAGTTTCCGAGCACAAGGAAAGTGCCAAGTTAATGTACACTCTCAATCGAAACACCCACTAATACGTATATTTACGTACATACATAACAGACGTGTTACGTTCGTATCACGTCTTACTTAGTTCAAGCATGGACGATTAGTACGAGAGGATTGGCAATGGCCATGCAAGGTGCATTCCTTTACCATTCATCGGGCTATATGTTCAAGCAACACAGGGAGAGGAGTTGGGGAGTACCGTTTACCCT